>CM029023.1:115065191-115752895 GCA_016801055.1 Panax notoginseng
CATGTGAAAAAACTAATTATAGTATAGTACCTTCATCTATACCTCCATTTTAACTTAGTCATGCAAGTACTATCAATCTTGCACCATCACCCCTAATAGTACAAGAATGTGAATCAATAGTACATGCATGTGAACAAATAGTTATAAGCATGTGAATTAATAGCAATTAATTGCTCATTTATCCGGTTAATTACCCGATTGGTCAATATAACCTCCAGACATTAATTATTATCGAAATAAATGTTGATTTCCACTAACACTAATAATTCCCACACAATGGAATTATCAATTTCATCTTTAATCAACACGAACTTATTCATCATTAATATTATAACTCACAATATTTAACAACCAGGTCGTTCCCAGGAAATAGGGGGCTTTCCGATAAAAATTTCTCCCTATTGACGCGCAATTAGATTATCTAACCTCTCCTTGACAGAACTTCTAGACATTGTCAATATTACAAATAATAATATAAATAACTTTATCGTCTCAATTATTGATTTAATAATATAACATATTATACAGATGATACTGTGACAATAATTGAATCAATAATATATGAGATATGATGCAGCAATTACTGTAGCAATAATTGAATATAACTGAGTGACTTCTCACGTAAGCATCAATAATCAATACCGTGTGCTACTATGCAATCACGCGTATTACTATACTTTTACTACCGGGTAGTTCAACAGTTTAACGGTAAAACTTTCGCCGTTATTTTTATAAAAAGATAATTATGTTATTTTCTAACTACGACAATACTTCCGTTGTGGGGTCCACCAATGATTGTGTCGTCGTATGAATATTCCCCGACTAATCGAATATTATATAACCATTTGCTTACTTTGCAAAATTTATAAATATTACCCACAACTATAACATTATATAAATCCACACCATAATATTCAAAAAATATATTTCGAGAAAATTATTTTTTATTCATAAAAGTTGGGGTCTTACTACCTCCCCTTCTTATAAAATTTTGTCCTCGAAATTAGGGTACGTACCTGATATATCGAAGAGGTGAGGATATCTTGACTCCATCTCAGATTCTAACTCCCAGGTCATTTCTTCCACATCGAGGTTTCTCCACAAAACTTTGACTTAAGGTATAACCTTGGAGCGTAGAATATGAACCTTCTTATCCAAGATTTTAACAGGTAAGTCTTCATATATTAAATCTTCCTCTATCTCGTCTGGTTCTAATTCAATAATGTGGTTTGGGTCTTTCACATATTTACATAACATCGATATGTGAAAAACGTTATGAACACGAGACATACTTAGCGGTAAGACGAGTCTATAGGCCACAGTTCCTACTCGATCGAGGATTAAAAATGGGCCAATGAATCGAGGATTGAGTTTTCCTCTCTTTCCAAATCTCGTAACTCCTTTCCATGGAGCAACACGTAACAACACATGATCTCCAATATTGAATTCCACGTCCTTTCGATGAAGATCAGCATAACTCTTTTGTCGATCTTGTGAGGTTTTTATACGTTGTCGGATCGTTTGAATCTTTTCCGTAGTCATACGAACCAAATTCGGTCCCAACAACGTTGCTTCACCCACCTCATCCCAGCATACTAGAGAATGACACTTTCTTCCATACAACACCTCAAATGGAGCCATGCCAATACTTGCTTGATAACTATTGTTGTAGGAAAACTCCACTAATGGTAAGAACTTGTCCCAACTTCCTTTAAAGTCAAGGACACAGTGTCTTAATAAATCCTCAAGAGTTTGAATAGTCCTCTCTGATTGCCCGTCCGTTTGAGGATGATATGCCAAACTAAATCGTAAATTCGTGCCCATAGCTTTTTATAAACTAACCAAAAATCTTGAAGTGAATCTTCGGACTCGATCAGAAATTATGGATATTGGCATACTATGCAGTCTTACAATCTTGTTTATGTACATACTAGCAAGATGTTCAAGTGTATAAGTTTCTCGTATCGGTAAAAAATGAGCAGACTTGGTCAATCTATCAATAATGACCCAAATCGCATCTATGCCTTGAGAAACCTTGGGAAGACCAGTAACAAAATCCATGGTAATGTGCTCCCACTTCCATTCTGGAATTTCAAGTGGTTGCAATGGATATTTTGGTACTTGATGTTCTGCCTTGACTCGTTGACAAGTTAGACAGCTTGAGATAAACCTCGCTATCTCTCTCTTCATATTGCTCCATCCAAATATATGTTGAAGATCACGATACATCTTAGTACTCCCAATATGGATTGCAAACGGTGTGTTGTGCGCCTCCATCATGATTTTATACTTCAAGTCAGAATCGTTAGGAACACAAAGTCTGGAGTTGACTCGAAGTGTTCCTTCTTCATCGATTCTTGCTTCCGGAATAGCACCCTCTTGCACTTTCTTCTTCATACGCATCAACTCCAGGTCTGTAGTTTGAGCAGTTTTAACTTTATCGATTAAAGTCGGTTCTACTCGTATATTCGTCATCATCACATGGGTCCCTGGAGTATTTAACGCTATCTCCATCCTTTGTAAGTCATACAAAATGGGCCTTTGCGTTGACAATATAGCACTCGTACCCGCATATGATCATCTACTCAATGCGTCAGCTACTACGTTCACTTTTCCAGAATGGTATTGAATGGTATGATCATAATCTTTCAACAGCCCAAGTCAACGTCGTTGCCGCATGTTGAGTTTCTTTTGAGTGAAGAAATATTTGAGGCTTTTATGATCCGTATAGATTTCCACCTTCTCTCCATACAGGTAATGCCTCCAAATCTTAAGCGCAAAAATGACTGCTGTCAACTCTAGATCATGAGTAGGATAATTCCTCTCATATTCTTTGAGGATTCATGAGGCATAGGCTATGACTTTCCCATGTTGCATGAGAACACATCCTAACCCTTTGCCTGAAACATCACTGTAGATGACAAATCCCTCCGAGCCTGATGGTATTGTCAAAACAAGTGCTGAAATGAGTCTCCTCTTGAGTTCTTGAAAACTCTTCTCACATTCCTAGCTCCAACAGAACTATGTATCTTTTCGAGTCAGCTGAGTTAATGGAGTAGCGATTCGAGAAAATCCTTCCACAAATCTCCGATAATAATCAGCTAAGCCGAGAAAGCTACGTACTTCGGTCACTGATTTTGGTTGCTCCCACCTTTAAATTGCTTCAATCTTCGCTGGGTCAACAGATATTCCATGATTTGATATCACGTGCCCAAGGAATGCAACTTCCTCAAGCCAGAACTCGCATTTCTTCAACTTGGCATATAGCTTATTCCAACAGAATAATAAAGAATGGAACCATGTCATGCGTAATCCGCACAGACAGGATATTCCAACAGAATAAAGAATGGAACCAGGTCATGTGTATTTCGCACAGACAGGATATTCTAACAGAATAATAAAGAATGGAATAACAACATAATTCACCAGGCATGCGATAGACCGCACAGACAGGTTATTCCAAAAGAATAATAAAGAATGGAATAACAGAAGAATTTCACCATGTATGCGGTACTTCGCATAGACAGGTTATTCCAATAAAATAATAAAGAATGGAATAACAACCCTTACGAGTATTGAAAGAAAATAACTCTCTTCATGAATACGAAGGAATAATACCCCTTACCTTGAAGAAACTGGATACTGGAATAGTGAGGTAGCAGACTTCTCTTCTTCTTTCTCTTTATAATTTCTCTCTATAATAAATGCTCTATAGCTTTAGTGAATTGGTAAAAAATAATGAAGGAATGAACTTCTATTTATAGGAAAATATAGTTTCAATAATTGCACATTTTGAGGCTCGAAATATTACAGTATAATACCTTCCTCTTTTTCTTCATTTTTAATTTAGTCATGCAAGTATTATCAAACTTGCACCACCTCCCCTAATAGTAAATAATTTGAATTAACAGTTCATTCATGTGACTCAATAGTATAATCATGTGAAAAAATTAATTACAGTATAGTATCTTCATCTATACCTCCATTTTTAACTTAGTCATGCAAGTATTATCAATCTTGCACCACCACCCTTAATAATACAAGAATATGAATCAATAGTACACGCATGTGAACAAATAGTTATAAGCATGTGAATTAATAGCAATTAATTGCTCATTTATCCGGTTAATTACCCGATTGGTCAATATAACCTCCAGACATTAATTATTATCGAAATAAATATCGATTTTCACTAACACTAATAATTCTCACACAATGGAACTATCAATTTCATCTTTAATCAACACGAACTTATTCATCATTAATATTATAACTCATAATATTTAACAACCAGGTCATTCCCAGGAAAGAGGGGGCTTTCCGATAAGGATTTCTCCCTATTAGCGCGCAGTTAGATTATTTAACCTCTCCTTGACAGAACTTCTAGACATTGTCAATATTACAAATAATAATATGAATAACTTTGTCGTCTCAATTATTGATTTAATAATATAACATAGTATGCAGATGATACTGTGACAATAATTGAATTAATAATATGAGAGATATGATGCAGCAATTACTGTAGCAATAATTGAGTATAACTGAGTGACTTCTCACATAAGCATCAATAATCCACAACTATAACATTAACATTAAAATTTGTAAATATTACCCACAACTATAACATTATATAAATCCACACCATAATATTCAAAGAATATATTTCGAGAAAATTATTCTTTATTTGTAAAAGTTGGGGTCTTACAGTATACCCCCACCCCCGCGAGGTATTTTGGCCTGTGGATGCCCTCCCCGGCGGGGTCTATCTCTGTACTTACTGATTTTTGCTGCTTGTCTCGCCGATCACTCGCCTTAGCCAATATATACTGACCCTACACACAAACATACACAAAACACATATAACGATATAAAAATAAATGAATTAGTCACCATTTAAGTCTGAATAGGCATTCGATTTGTAGGTATGAAACCCACTCATCAAATTCCCCCAAACTTAAATCGTGCTTGTCCTCGAGCACAACAGAATGCAATGTAATGCAACTAAATACATGCCTACGAATCCAGCTATCAGACAGAACATAGTCTATTCAAATTACCTCAAAGAAACTACAATAGACATGAACAGTGCATCTTTCCAAGACAAATCAATAACCTCATATCAAACACCATATCTTTCCCTGTTATGACTGATATAGTGCTTGTGTGCTCAACAACCATGTTAACTGACAATAGCTTAAATAAAACACATAATATGCCTCTTTAAATGAGTCAAACAGTTTAACAACAAGAAACCCGTAAATAAGCAAGATCCAACTAAAACCAAATAGTTACCAAATTTAGAAGTCAGGATGGGATATTTTTACTTTCTTATTCACTTACAGGGGGCTTTTCGCTCTTTTTCCCATTTTTCACTTTTTATTTAACTAATGACTGTGCAATGTCTAGTCCTCTTATGCTTTTCAGTGCAAACCATTAACGAGCTTTCGACTAACGACTCCCAAACCAGATGGCTTTAGGGTGTTGGGTGTAGAGACATCCTACCAGGCGTACTTACTCAAGTAACAAAGGTCACAGAACTAAACTAGCCACAGTGTTTATTTATACTTTTTTTCTATTACTTTTTCATTCTTTTTACTTTTTCTTTTCTCATATATATCCCAAATCTTCTCCCAAACTTAGGTTTCTGCCTAATCTTAGCCTTTACCACTTATTCTTGACTTTCTTTCATTAAGACTAATATTCTCCTTAAGAAGTCAAATATGTGTACATTTAAACTCATTCAGTCAACATAGTCATTATTACGGTGCTACCCTAATTATACCAGTTTCAAACAGACAAATATTTAGGTTATGATAAGAAATTACATCAAAGCCCTAGTAGTCAATACTGTTAGTTCCCAGTAGGCACAATAGATCTAGAAGGGGGGTTGAATAGATCCTTTTTATTTCAAATACTTTTCTTGTTTATTTTGTATTGCTAATGAATTAGCATATGACAAACATAAGAATCTTTTCAATTACATCGGAATAAGTAAAAGATCCCCTTCATTGATATATTCGTAATTATACATACATTGTTCTTAGAGTTAGTTCGGTTGTAAGCAATTAAAACATACATAGCAGTTATAGCTGTTAAGTACATAATGTAAATGACATAAAGTAAATTTGTGACGCCCCCAAAACAGGTATACATCACCCATCTTGGGTCGCCAGATACATGATACATAAATCAAATACAAACTTAATTATACAACTGTCGTGTACAATACGACAAAACATAGCTGAGAGTTTAAACAAGAATATTGCCTTCTAGACAATATCCACTCTCAATGGAGTCCTCATTACAATTATTGTCACACTATTTTATAGAATAGTGAGGACTACTAAAACAACCATCTGGACCGTCAATCCGTTTCTCGACTCGTCCCAACTATATTCTCATTTTCCGAAGAGAACAGTGAAAGATACGGTGAGCTCAACTAGCCCAGTAAGAAATATTATGACTAAGATAATGCAGAATAAATTATCCTTAGCCTTCAACAGTATAACAACTGATAAAATACAATAGACAACAAGTTTTAGATCAACAACTGCAGCGGAATAAGCAATCCATTAGAAGAGTTAAGTAGAGCATAAAATCTACTATCTTCTATGATTTAAAAAGTTTTTCATCAACTTTATCGCTGAGACTCAGCTTAATAAATAAAATCGAATCATCCCTGCACCACGGCCAAAGATATTCATGTAATCATCAATGGTCATGATTATACCGAAAAATCTCTGGTCATAATCATACCAACAATTGTACATCAATGAACTATAGGCCAATGAGGACTTTCACCACATCATTCGTCACATTACGGTCATGATTATACCGAATAATCCCTGGTCATAATTATACTAAGTCCATCTATGCACGTAAGCCAAATATAACTTTCATCACAATATAAGCATGAGGATGATGACACTGACATAATAATTCAATAAAACAAGTTCAAGATAAATTTTAAAGATTTTATAATTTAATTTATCCAGAAATCAATAACGTCCAAATTATCAACATGATACTGCTTTGTGGAGTAAAATTCAAGAATGCTCAGAAGAATATTTCTATAAAAAGATACTGGATGAAGAGCAAATATCAAGGATATTCCACTAATTTCATGGAGTATAAAAGCCAAAACTTTAACCAACTGAGTATAATAGAATATATGAAACTGTAAATGGATTTTTGCCCGCCATGCGGTAATCCACGTAGACAGATCATTTCCATAATTTAATAAGGAATGAATACGAAGGATCATTCACCATGCATGTGGTAGTCCACACAGACAGGTTATTCCAACAGAATAATAAAGAATGGAATAACAGAAGAATTCACCATGCATGCGACAGACCGCACAGTCAGGTTATTCTAACAGAATAATAAAGAATGGAACCAGGTCATGCGTAATCTGTACAGACATGATATTCCAACAGAATAATAAAGAACGGAACCAGGTCATGCGTCATCCGCAAAGACAGGATATTCCAACAGAATAATAAAGAATGGAATAACAACAAAATTCACCAGGCATGCGATAGACCGCACAGATAGGTTATTCTAACAGAATAATAAAGAATGAAATAATAGAAGAATTTCACCATGTATGCGGTACTTCGCATAGACAGGTTATTCCAACATAATAATAAAGAATGAAATAACAACCCTTACGAGTATTGAAAGAAAATAACTCTCTTCATGAATACGAAGGAATAATACCCCTTACCTTAGAAGAAACTAGATACTGGAATAATGAGGTAGCAGACTTCTCTTCTTCTTTCTCTCTATAATTTTTCTCTATAATAATTGCTCTATAGCTTTTGTAAATTGGTGAGAAATGAAGGAAGAATGAGCTTCTATTTATAAGAAAATATAGTTTCAATAATTACACATTTTGGAGCTCAAAATATTACAGTATAATACCTTCCTCTTTTTCTTCATTTTTAATTTATTCCTGCAAGTATTATCAAACTTGTACCACCTCCCCTAATAGTAAATTATGTGAATTAATAGTTCATTCATGTGACTCAATAGTATAATCATGTGAAAAAACTGATTACAGTATAGTACCTTCAACTATACCTCCATTTCTAATTTAGTCATGCAAGTATTATCAATCTTGCACAACTCCCCTAATAGTAAATCATGTAAGACCCCAACTTTTATAAATAAAGATGAATTTTCTATAAATATCATTTTTGAATATTATGGAGTTAATTTGATATAATGTTATAGTTGTGGGTAATATTTATAAATTTTACAAAGTACGCTAGTTGTTATATAATATTCGATTGGTCGGAGAATATTCATTTTAACAGGGAATATTCGTACAACGGCACAATCATTGGTGGACCCCACAACGAAATTATTGTCAGATTGGGAAAACGACAAAAATATTTTATTAAAAATAACGGCGGAAGTTTTACCATTGTTACTGTTGAACTACTCGGTAGTAAAAGTACAATAATACGTGTGGTTGCATAGTAGTACACGGTATTGATTATTAATGCTTATGTGAGAAGTCACTCAGTTTGATTCAATTATTGTCAGTTAATAATATGAATTATTTAGCGATAATGACGTTTTGTTTTATTCGTATTATTAACGTAATAAAACAGAAACATCTTTTTATATAAAATAGAATACTTTATTAAAGTTATTCTATAAATAGAATATATTATATTTTATTTATAAGATTTTTCTTTAAATATGGACCGTCAGATTAAAGTAATCAATCTGGACCGTTCATGGATTAGTTACTATGCATTCTATTTTTCTATAAATAGCAGCTCATTCCTTCATTATTTCTTACGAATTCACTGAACTCTAGTGAGAGAAACTATAGAGAGAAACTATAGAGAGAGAGAAGAAGAGTATTCTGCTACTTAACTACTTCCTTATTTCAGCTCTTCTTTAAAACGGTAAGGGGTGTTATTCTTTCTTATTCATGAAGAGAACTGTTGTTATTCCATTTCTTATTATTCTGTTGGAATAACCTGTATACGCGGTCTACCCTATACTTGGTGACATTCTTCTATTATTCTGTTGGAACATCCTGTCTGTGTGTTTTACACCGGACCTGGTTCCGTCTTTATTATTATTCTGTTGGAACATCCTGTCTGTGTGTTTTACACCGGACCTGGTTCTGTTTTTATTATTATTCTGTTGGAACATCCTGTCTGTGTGTTTTACACCGGACCTGGTTCCGTTTTGTTATTATTCTGTTAGAACATCCTGTCTGTGTGTTTTACACCGGACCTGGTTCCATTATTTATTATTCTGCTGGAATATCCTGTCTGTGCGTTTACGCCGGACCTAGTTCCATTATTTATTATTCTGTTGGAATAACCTGTCTGTGCGGTCTATCGCATGCATGGTGATTTCTTTTGTTATTCCATTCTTTATTATACTCAGTTGATTAAAACTTTGACTTCTATACTCCATGAAATTAGTGGAATATCCTTGATATTTGCGTTTTATCTAGTATCTATTCATGAAAATATTCTCCTGATCAGTCTTGAAGTTACTCCACAAAGCAGTATCATGTTGACAATTTGGACGTTATTAATTCCTGGATAAATTAATTCTTGAACTTGTTTTATTGAATTCTTATATCATTGTCATCATCCTCATGTTTATATTCTGTTGAAAGTCATCTATGGCATGTAGTGCATAGATGGACTTGGTATGATTATGACCAGGGATTATTCGGTGTAATCATGACCGTAATATTACAAATGATGTGGTAAAAGTCCTCATTGGCCCGTAGTGCATTGATGGACAGTTGTTGGCATGATCATGACCATTAATGAATACACGAATATCCTTGGCCGTAGTGCAGGGGTGATTCGATGATGTGGATTATTTTATTAAGCTGAGTCCCAGTGATAACAGTGTTGAAAAACCTTTTAAATCATAAAAGATAGTAGAGTTTATTTTCTACTTGACTCTTTTAATGGATTGCTTGTTCCGCTGCAGTTAAACTTGATGTCTATTATATTTTATCAGTTTAACATTGTTGAAGGCTAATGATAATTTATTCTGTATTATCTTAGTCATAATATTTCTTACTGGACTAGTTGAGCTCACCCTTTCTTTCACTGTTCTCTTCAGGAAATGAGAACGTAGCTGGGGCAAGTCGGGGAACGGAGTGATGGTCCGAATGATAGTATCAGTTAGTAGTCCTCACTATTCTATGTAATGGTGTGGTAATAAATGTAACGAGGACTCCTTTTGAGTATGAATACTCTCTAGAAGATAATATTTGTATTCAAACTCACAGTTTATGTTTTGTCGTATTGTACACGATAGTTGTATTAGTAAGTTATATTTGTATTTTGTACTATGTATCTGACGACCCAAGATGGGTGATGTATACCTAATTTTGGGGGTGTCACAGTTGGTATCAGAGCTTAGGGATATGATCCCTGGCTAAGATTTGAGAATGGAACTAGGAGGGGAGAGACGGGGAATTCCTTCGCTAGTATGACCTACCTAAGTTTATTTGCATGGTATTTAATTGGTCGGTCATAATATAAGGATAATATATGACATATCAATTAACTTTTATTTTGTGGCAGTATCTGAAAATGGCATCTGAGAATTTTTAGAATAGCAATGGAGCACAGGCGATTATTGATTCACCACATATCAATAATCAGGATAATGTTCATCAGTAAGGTGACAATCCTCATGCAAACAACAACACTGACCAGATGATGAATGATGGAATGTTCAGAGGTTTTATGCAATTCATGCAACAACAGGTGAAAGCGTGTAAGACCCCGAATTTTATGAAATAAAAGTATTCAATTTTTCTTATAATTACTATGCAGTAAATAGTTAAATTGATAAATGTTAAAGTTAAGGGTGATATATGATTTTTTTTCAAAATACACAAGTGGTTATAAAATAATCATTGTTGTCGGGGAATATTCGTTTGGTCGTGGAATATTCTTTCTGTCGGGGAATATTCGTACGACGGCGCAGCTATTTGTGGGCCCCATAATAGAATAACTGTCAGGTGAAGAAAATGACAAATTTAAGTTTTTACAAATAACGGCGTAATTGTTACCGTTAACACTGTTGGAATACCCGGTGGTTAAAATACAGTAATACGCGTTATTGCACAGTAGCACACGGTATTGCATAGTATTTTTGAAATTATTGATTCTTACGTAAGAAGGCACTACTCAATAATTGTTACAGTAATTACTGTTCAATATTTTATTTTATTGATTCAATAATTGCTACGTTGAAATTTTATATTATTGTTGTTCAATAATTGTTGCTGCACAGTATTTTCTTTTATCAGATCAATAATTCATATTATTTGAATAATATTATTAGATAACATTATTGGCAATGTCTAGAAAGTTCTGTCTAAGGAGATGTTTGGTCATCTAATTGAGCGCCAGTAAGGAGAAATCCTTATTGGAAAGCCCCTCTTTCCTGGGAACGGCCTGGTTGTCATAAATGTGATTCTGTAATATTATTTGTGAATAATTAATTATTGATTCATATGATAAGAAAATATTTATTTTATGTGGATATAAATGAGGGATATATTTTTGTGGTTAAAAAATGAAGGAGTTAATGTTGAGATTTTTATCCGTATTTTTGTCGGAATGGAGGTATTAAAAATCAGGGTTTTTGAGATATTTTGCGGGGGTTATAATTTTTAATCCGTCCGTTGGATCGTGATAATTTTTGGATATGTTATACATATATAAGTTGAGTATATGCCCACAAATTTTGAACCGTTAAAAATGAACGTATGATTTATTATGAATTTTACGAGATGACTGGTTCAGAAATTGTTGAATTTTCAGAGTTTATCATTTTGGTAGAAAATTCTAGAATTGGTGGGCCCCACTTGTGGTTGGTGAAGAAATGTGCTGAATTATATTTCAAATGTGGTGGGTGGGAATAGTAGCAGGTAAAGCCATCAGGTTGCAGGTCAAACCTACCAAAATTTTCCTATAAATAGAGGGCTAAGTTAGAATTAAAAATCACACCAGAAACATAAGCTTTCTCTCTTTCTCTCTCTATATTATGAAGCATATTTTGTGAGTTTCCTTCAGCATCATATCCGATATCCAGTCAGAAGTACTGCTCTTTTGAGGTAAGGGATAGTAATGGATTTTAAGGGTTGTTATGATTTTCAGTTTCGTAATTTTTCTGATCTTCAAAAATTATGGAAAAATTTGAAATGATATTTTGATGAGTTTTATTGATTGTGTCCAAAAATGGTGATTTTTGGATGTATAGATTAAGAGTTATGAATTTTACGGGAAAAGACTATTTTAAAAGTAACCGCTTATAATTCCTTGTGGTTAACTCCAAAATTGATGAAATTTTTATTGGGAGTACATGTGTATGATAGAAGTATACTCTGTAAATTTCAGAATTTTTGGACAAAAGTATAATTTTTGATAAATGTCTAAATATTCGGTGGTTTTGGCCATATGAAAAATAGTAAATGAGTTTTAAAAATTCTGAGAAAAAATTATGTTCAATATGGGACTATATTATGCTAAATCCCAGAAAAAAAATATTTTTGGAACTGATTTGGTATTTTTCATGAAAATGGACTAGTTATGAGTAAATGAATTAAATATGTTATGTGAAGTAAGAAAATTGGAAAATAGGATTTTATGGCTTGAGAATCCTATATGAGGTATATGCAGATTTTTGATGAGGGTTTTGATTATTGGTGATAAAATCTTATGAGTTTGGTATTTTAGAATGATTAAATGCATTATTTAGTAAAGTGTAAACAATTTAAATAAATTGTTTATAAGCTTAAGAAATATTATTCTTTCAATATCATTATACCGAAATACTGGTATGGATTTTATTGTGGAATTTCTACATTTTTGTGTCGAGATTACTATTCATGAGTTACTATTCATGAGTTACTATTCACGAGTTACTATTCATGAGTTACTATTCATGACAAAATTGATTTCTTTTTCTAACCAAATTATAGTTGAGTTATGAATATTACTCTTGAGATTAAATCTAGATGTTTTGATTATATTAATTTTACTATTATATATAACATTTTTATAACCCTAATGATGATATTTCTCTTTGACTTGAGTGTAAAGATGGGTAAATTTCTGGTATGATCATGACTATGGGTTCTCTTTGGCCAGTAGTGCAAAGTTAAATTGTTGACTGGTATGATCATGACCATTGAATTTATAAGTGAATATCTTTAGCTTAAGTGCAAAGGTGAATTGATCAACATGGTTATAATTATTGTTTATATAAATTCTGAAATGATTATATATTTCGTTGAGATATTAATATATTTGGCCTGTAGTGTAAATATGAACTGTTGATGAATATATTTGGCCGTAGTACAAATATGAACTGTTGAGGAATATCTTTGGCCTGTAGTGCAAAGATGAAATATTGATGAATATCTTTGGCCTGTAGTGCAAAGATGAATTATTGATGAATATCTTTGGCCCGTAGTGCAAAGATGACATGTTGTTGAATATCTTTGGCCAGTAGTGCAAAGATGAACAAATATTGAGATGAACATGACCAACTGGTGATACAAATGAATATCTTTAGTCGTAGTGCAAAGATGAAGTTATTAGTATGATTATGAACATGAAATGTGATTTGGTGTAACCATGATCTTTGATGTTTCAGGTAAAGATAGGTGATGAAAATTATCTTCGTCCTGGATGAGAAGAGGAATTTAGAACTACAGTTATGATTATGAGTTATTCATATGATTGTGGACCAGAATTGTTGATTGATGTTACAGGGATAAAACATTGTTGGTGGATTTTTAACATGGAGAAGATAATAGACTTTATAGTCTATTTGACTCTTCTAATGGATTGCTCGTTCCGCTGCAACTATGGTTGAAATTTTTATCATTTACCATATGTTCTAAATCTCTGATTTATTGTTGATGAAGGCTATTGATAATTGAATTATCTTTAGTCATGACATTCTTTACTGAGCTAGTTGTGCTCACCCTTTTGCTTCACAATTCCTTTCAGGTAATAAGAGTGTAGCTGGGTCGAGCGGGGGTAACAAGGGAATAGAACGGTGGTCATCATTTAGTAGTTATATTTGGTGAAGAAAATAGGGTGAGGCGAACCCAACGTTGGAAGGGTGTTTTGTCACTATCATACAAGATGTCTAATGACATACAATCTCGTGTCATCATAAGACAGGGTTGTGCTCATCCACTTGCTGAGTATATCTATGGGCACTACCTATATAATCTTGGTGTTTGTTTGAAGTATAATTCTCAATTAGAGACAGTGGAGATAATGATAAGTCAAGAGAAGACTCACCATTGGGAAGAATATGATAGTAATCTTCTCATTTTTCTTTGGGGTCTATTGGGTCAACCAAGGATAATTCTGTGGCCATATGATATCTATCATAACCTAGATGCGTGGCCTCCCATGTACGAAGGTTTTCTTGAGCACTTCCCAAAGATTCTAATTTCTAAAACAGTTTTTGACTATACCTGTATGTAAGGTGTTATTGTGAGGTGATGTCCACGGTTGGAACATGAGTCACATTTGGTATATATTTGTATCCAAACTCACAGTATATGTGTTGTTGTATTTTGCACGACAATTGTTATAATAAAGTTGTAGTTGTTTTCTGTACCATGTATTTGGCGACTCAGAATAGGTTGGATGGAATGAACCTATTTTGGGGTTGTCACAGGTGGTATCAGAGCTTAGGGATATGATCTCTGGCGGAGATCGGGGAATACAACTAGGAGGGGAAAGATGAGTAAATCCTTCGCTAGTGTGTCCTACCTAAGCTTATTTGTTGGTCAGTCATAATATTGGGATATTATGTGATATGTTAATTTGTTTAATTAACCCTTGTTTTATGGCAGTATTTGAGAATGGCAGCTGAGAATGCTAATAATGGAGTGAATGAGACTGTGGGGATACCTCTAATCACTAACCGTGATAATGTGATGTCAGACGAAGAAGGAATTAGAGATATCCATGTGGTGAGTGAAGAATTGATAGTTACACCCGAGATAGTCGCAGAGGTAACAGCTGAGACTGAGGAAGAAGAGGAAGAAGAAGTACCAGAGGAGAGTTTATTAGAGGTATTATATGATCAAAATGTAGAATTTCAAAATCGTATTCATGAGTTAGAAGAGCAGGCAGAAGAACGACAGGCGGTCGTGGAACAAAAGGATGCAACAATTCAAGCTTGTGTTACCCGATATGTGATGCTTGAACAGAAGCATTCTTTGGTAGAGTATAAGATGATAAAAATAGAATCTGAGCTGAGAGAAGAAAAAACTGAACGAGTGAGAATAAGTGATGCATGGGTAAAAGCCGCACGACACGTGGATATTGTGGAAAGAGATGTTCGATCTAAGAAGGCTAAAATAGATGATATGAATTTCTCTTTTTGGAAAGCAATTGGGAGAACCCAACATCGAGTTTTGAATTACCCTGTACATAGCGGTCAACCTGAATCCGATATGGATCGAAGATTGATGATTCAGATCATGAATGAGGAGTACGAAGAGGCAGTTGAGGGAGGAATATGTCCTATAGAAAGGTATATTCCAACGGTAATGATGACGCCAAATGCTACTCCAGACAAGTCAAAGTCGAGTAGTTCGAGGGATGGCGGTTGTCATGACTTCCCAACAAATGAGGAACCCAAATGAAGTTATCATGGGAGATGAGCAATGGAGAAATCATGATGATCTGAGAGATAGAATCTGAAATAGAAGCAAGGTATTCTCAACTCTTTGAAATACCAGGTACGTAAATTTCGGGGATAAAATTTCATAAGGAGGGGAGATTGTAAGACCCCGAATTTTATGAAATAAAAGTATTCAATTTTTCTTATAATTACTATGCAGTAAATAGTTAAATTGATAAATGTTAAAGTTAAGGGTGATATATGATTTTTTTTTCAAAATACACAAGTGGTTATAAAATAATCATTGTTGTCGGGGAATATTCGTTTGGTCGTGGAATATTCTTTCTGTCGGGGAATATTCGTACGACGGCGCAGCTATTTGTGGGCCCCATAACAGAATAACTGTCGGGAGAAGAAAATGACAAATTTAAGTTTTTACAAATAACGGCGTAATTGTTACCGTTAACACTGTTGGAATACCCGGTGGTTAAAATACAGTAATACGCGTTATTGCACAGTAGCACACGGTATTGCATAGTATTTTTGAAATTATTGATTCTTACGTAAGAAGGCACTACTCAATAATTGTTACAGTAATTACTGTTCAATATTTTATTTTATTGATTCAATAATTGCTACGTTGAAATTTTATATTATTGTTGTTCAATAATTGTTGCTGCACAGTATTTTCTTTTATCAGATCAATAATTCATATTATTTGAATAATATTATTAGATAACATTATTGGCAATGTCTAGAAAGTTCTGTCTAAGGAGAGGTTTGGTCATCTAATTGAGCGCCAGTAAGGAGAAATCCTTATTGGAAAGCCCCCTCTTTCCTGGGAACGGCCTGGTTGTCATAAATGTGATTCTGTAATATTATTTGTGAATAATTAATTATTGATTCATATGATAAGAAAATATTTATTTTATGTGGATATAAATGAGGGATATATTTTTGTGGTTAAAAAATGAAGGAGTTAATGTTGAGATTTTTATCCGTATTTTTGTCGGAATGGAGGTATTAAAAATCAGGGTTTTTGAGATATTTTGCGGGGGTTATAATTTTTAATCCGGCCGTTGGATCGTGGTAATTTTTAGATATGTTATACATATATAAGTTGAGTATATGCCCACAAATTTTGAACCGTTAAAAATGAACGTATGATTTATTATGAATTTTACGAGATGACTGGTTCAGAAATTGTTAAATTTTCGGAGTTTATCATTTTGGTAGAAAATTCTAGAATTGGTGGGCCCCACTTGTGATTGGTGAAGAAATGTGCTGAATTATATTTCAAATGTGGTGGGTGGGAATAGTAGCAGGTAAAGCCATCAGGTTGCAGGTCAAACCTACCAAAATTTTCCTATAAATAGAGGGCTAAGTTAGAATTAAAATCACACCAGAAACATAAGCTTTCTCTCTTTCTCTCTCTATATTATGAAGCATATTTTGTGAGTTTCCTTCAGCATCATATCCGATATCCAGTCAGAAGTACTGCTCTTTTGAGGTAAGGGATAGTAATGGATTTTAAGGGTTGTTATGATTTTCAGTTTCGTAATTTTTCTGATCTTCAAAAATTATGGAAAAATTTGAAATGATATTTTGATGAGTTTTATTGATTGTGTCCAAAAATGGTGATTTTTGGATGTATAGATTAAGAGTTATGAATTTTACGGGAAAAGACTATTTTAAAAGTAACCGCTTATAATTCCTTGTGGTTAACTCCAAAATTGATGAAATTTTTATTGGGAGTACATGTGTATGATAGAAGTATACTCTGTAAATTTCAGAATTTTTGGACAAAAGTATAATTTTTGATAAATGTCTAAATATTCGGTGGTTTTGGCCATATGAAAAATAGTAAATGAGTTTTAAAAATTCTGAGAAAAAATTATGTTCAATATGGGACTATATTATGCTAAATCCCAGAAAAAAAATATTTTTGGAACTGATTTGGTATTTTTCATGAAAATGGACTAGTTATGAGTAAATGAATTAAATATGTTATGTGAAGTAAGAAAATTGGAAAATAGGATTTTATGGCTTGAGAATCCTATATGAGGTATATGCAGATTTTTGATGAGGGTTTTGATTATTGGTGATAAAATCTTATGAGTTTGGTATTTTAGAATGATTAAATGCATTATTTAGTAAAGTGTAAACAATTTAAATAAATTGTTTATAAGCTTAAGAAATATTATTCTTTCAATATCATTATACCGAAATACTGGTATGGATTTTATTGTGGAATTTCTACATTTTTGTGTCGAGATTACTATTCATGAGTTACTATTCATGAGTTACTATTCACGAGTTACTATTCATGAGTTACTATTCATGACAAAATTGATTTCTTTTTCTAACCAAATTATAGTTGAGTTATGAATATTACTCTTGAGATTAAATCTAGATGTTTTGATTATATTAATTTTACTATTATATATAACATTTTTATAACCCTAATGATGATATTTCTCTTTGACTTGAGTGTAAAGATGGGTAAATTTCTGGTATGATCATGACTATGGGTTCTCTTTGGCCAGTAGTGCAAAGTTAAATTGTTGACTGGTATGATCATGACCATTGAATTTATAAGTGAATATCTTTAGCTTAAGTGCAAAGGTGAATTGATCAACATGGTTATAATTATTGTTTATATAAATTCTGAAATGATTATATATTTCGTTGAGATATTAATATATTTGGCCTGTAGTGTAAATATGAACTGTTGATGAATATATTTGGCCGTAGTACAAATATGAACTGTTGAGGAATATCTTTGGCCTGTAGTGCAAAGATGAAATATTGATGAATATCTTTGGCCTGTAGTGCAAAGATGAATTATTGATGAATATCTTTGGCCCGTAGTGCAAAGATGACATGTTGTTGAATATCTTTGGCCAGTAGTGCAAAGATGAACAAATATTGAGATGAACATGACCAACTGGTGATACAAATGAATATCTTTGGCCGTAGTGCAAAGATGAAGTTATTAGTATGATTATGAACATGAAATGTGATTTGGTGTAACCATGATCTTTGATGTTTCAGGTAAAGATAGGTGATGAAAATTATCTTCGTCCTGGATGAGAAGAGGAATTTAGAACTACAGTTATGATTATGAGTTATTCATATGATTGTGGACCAGAATTGTTGATTGATGTTACAGGGATAAAACATTGTTGGTGGATTTTTAACATGGAGAAGATAATAGACTTTATAGTCTATTTGACTCTTCTAATGGATTGCTCGTTCCGCTGCAACTATGGTTGAAATTTTTATCATTTATCATATGTTCTAAATCTCTGATTTATTGTTGATGAAGGCTATTGATAATTGAATTATCTTTAGTCATGACATTCTTTACTGAGCTAGTTGTGCTCACCCTTTTGCTTCACAATTCCTTTCAGGTAATAAGAGTGTAGCTGGGTCGAGCGGGGGTAACAAGGGAATAGAACGGTGGTCATCATTTAGTAGTTATATTTGGTGAAGAAAATAGGGTGAGGCGAACCCAACGTTGGAAGGGTGTTTTGTCACTATCATACAAGATGTCTAATGACATACAACCTCGTGTCATCATAAGACAGGGTTGTGCTCATCCACTTGCTGAGTATATCTATGGGCACTACCTATATAATCTTGGTGTTTGTTTGAAGTATAATTCTCAATTAGAGACAGTGGAGATAATGATAAGTCAAGAGAAGACTCACCATTGGGAAGAATATGATAGTAATCTTCTCGTTTTTCTTTGGGGTCTATTGGGTCAACCAAGGATAATTCTGTGGCCATATGATATCTATCATAACCTAGATGCGTGGCCTCCCATGTACGAAGGTTTTCTTGAGCACTTCCCAAAGATTCTAATTTCTAAAACAGTTTTTGACTATACCTGTATGTAAGGTGTTATTGTGAGGTGATGTCCACGGTTGGAACATGAGTCACATTTGGTATATATTTGTATCCAAACTCACAGCATATGTGTTGTTGTATTTTGCACGACAATTGTTGTAATAAAGTTGTAGTTATTTTCTGTACCATGTATTTGGCGACTCAGAATAGGTTGGATGGAATGAACCTATTTTGGGGTTGTCACAAAGCGGCTCCTGTCCACAACGTAGGTGGAAATACTGGAAACTCTCAGGCGGTCACCGCTAAACAGTTTAAGGAGCTGGGACCACCGGAGTTTAAGGGAGAACCCAAACCACTTGTAGCTGAAACATGGATAAAGCAGATCACCAAGATATTTGATGTCTTGGGTTGCTCCGAGGAGCAAAAGGTTCCCTTTGCCGCCTTTATGTTGCGAGGAGAGGTAGATTACTGGTGGGAATCGATAAAGCGTACTCAACCTGTCGCACTGAAGATGTCTTGGGAGAAGTTCCAAGAGCTGTTTAATGACAAATACTTTCCCGAGAGTATTCGTCACATGAAGGAGGTGGAGTTCATCAAATTGGAGCAGAATAATATGACCGTGTCGCAGTACAAGGCAAAATTTGCGAAGTTATCCCGGTTTGCGTCCCACCTGGTGGATAATGAAGAAAGAATGACGCGAATATTTTTAAGAGGTTTGAAGCCGGAGATACGTCAACACCTTGTTTCTCATAAACTGTGTTTGTATTCAGATGTTGTAAATAGGGCTCAGTTGGTGGAGCGCGATAACGAGACAACGCAACCAAAAGAGAGCAGCCGGCAAAATGATAATACCAGTGAAAGCAGTCATCGAAGCGATGACAACAAGCGTGGATGGAATCAACAGGCCAGAAATGGTAACCACTTCGGTGGTAATCAGGGCCAAAACAATAAGAATGGGCATTTCAAGAAGAGGAGATTCAACAATGATGGAAAGACGTCAGCACCAGCACCTGTCGTTAAGGAAGGAGAACGACCACCTATCATATGTTTCAAATGCGGATGGGAGGGGCACATCAGTCCAAACTGCGCGATGCCGTCCAAAGCATGTTATAATTGTGGAAGAGAATGTCATTTAGCCCGATTTTGTCGTTTACCGAAGACAAATTCAGCTAGGATGGAGGCACCAAAGGCCGTCCCAGAAAAGTCAAAACTGATTGTGCAAGGGAGAGCGTTTGTTGTGAACTCCCAGAGAGCAAGGAACCCGAATGAGGTCATCACGGGTAAGCTTATCATAAACTCTAACGAAGTCTATACTTTATTTGATACCGGTTCTACCCATTCTTTTATTTCTCCTACTTGCGCTCATCGATTAAATTTGATTCCGGAGAAATTAGACTTTGACTTAGCAGTTGAAACTCCATTGGGAGAAACCTTCATTACATCCACGGTTTATAAGTCTTGTTTGGTTCAAGCGGGTACCCACACATTACCTGTCGATCTTATTTCATTAAAAATACTTGCATTTGACGTGATTCTAGGGATTGATTGGTTAACTACTCATCATGCAAAAATTGATTGTTTTCGTAAGGTTGTTAGCTTTCATATTCCTAATCGACCTATTATGCGAATTCAAGCAACCAAACCATTAAAATCAATCGTTGTCATCTCAAGCCATAAAGCTATTCGTTTATTGAAAAACGGATGTCAAGCTTTCTTAGCTCATGTCACAGATCTAAACAAAAATACGTCAGCTTTGAATGATATTTCTGTTGTTAATAAATTTCCTGACGTATTTCCCGAAGAACTTCCCGGCCTACCCCCAGAGCGTGAAATTGAATTTTGTATCGACCTTGAACCCGGTACAAAACCCATTTCCAAAGCCCCATATCGAATGGCTCCTATTGAACTTCAGGAGTTAAAGATCCAACTGCAAGAATTGTTAGACATTGGCTTTATTCGTCCTAGTACTTCTCCTTGGGGTGCTCCTGTTCTGTTCGTGAAGAAGAAAGATGGGAGTATGCGACTTTGTATTGATTATCGGGAGTTGAATCATGTCACCATCAAAAACAGGTACCCATTGCCACATATTGATGACCTGTTTGACCAGTTACAAGGAGCACAATTCTTTTCAAAGATCGATCTTCGTTCTGGATATCATCAGCTGAAGGTTAGAACTGAGGATATTCCAAAGACTGCCTTCAGAACTCGGTATGGGCATTATGAATTCTTAGTTATGTCTTTTAGATTGACTAATGCTCCTGCTGCCTTCATGGATATGATGAACAGGGTATTCAAGGAATATTTGAATCACTTTGTGGTCGTCTTTATCGATGACATCCTTGTTTATTCCAAAAGCCGTGAAGATCATGAGCAACACTTGAGGTTGGTACTCCAAAAGCTTCGTGAATACAAACTTTATGCCAAGTTGAAAAAATGTGAGTTCTGGCTGGAAGAGGTAGCATTCCTTGGGCACGTAGTATCAAGTCGTGGAATATCGGTTGACCCGGCAAAGATTGAAGCTATTCAAAGCTGGGAGCAACCTAAATCAGTGATCGAGGTACGTAGCTTTCTTGGTTTAGCTGGTTATTATCGGAGATTCGTGGAAGGATTTTCTCGAATCGCTACTCCATTAACTCAGCTGACTCGGAAAGATACAAAGTTCGGTTGGAGCGAAGAATGTGAGCAGAGTTTTCAAGAACTCAAGAGGAGACTCATTTCAGCACCTGTTCTAACAATACCATCTGGCTCGGAGGGATTTGTCATCTACAGTGATGCTTCGAGCAAAGGGTTGGGATGTGTTCTCATGCAACATGGAAAAGTCATAGCCTATGCATCAAGACAACTCAAGGAATATGAGAGGAATTATCCTATTCATGATCTAGAGTTGGCAGCGGTTGTCTTTGCACTTAAAATTTGGAGGCATTACTTGTATGGGGAGAAGGTGGAGATCTTTACGGATCATAAAAGCCTCAAATATTTCTTCACTCAAAAGGAACTTAATATGCGACAACGACGTTGGCTTGAACTGTTGAAAGATTATGATCATACCATTCAATACCATCCTGGAAAATCGAACGTGGTAGCTGACGCATTGAGTAGAAGATCATATGCAAGTACGAGTGTAATATTGTCAACACAAAGGCCCATTTTGTGTGACTTACAAAGGATGGAGATAGAGTTAAAAACTCTAGGGACCCATGTGATGATGGCGAATATACGAGTAGAACCAACTTTAATCGATAAAGTTAAAGCTGCTCAAGCTACAGACCTGGAGCTGATGCGTATGAGGAAGAAAGTGCAAGAAGGTTCTATGCCGGAAGCAAGAATTGATGAAGAAGGAATACTTCGAGTCAACTCCAGACTTTGTGTTCCTAACAACCCTGATTTAAAGTATGAAATCATGATGGAGGCGCACAACACACCGTTTGTAATCCATCCTGAAAGTACCAAAATGTATCATGATCTTCGTCATACATTTTGGTGGAGCAATATGAAGAGAGAGATGGCGTTGTTTATCTCAAGGTGTCTAACTTGTCAACGAGTCAAAGCGGAGCATCAAGTACCAAAAGGTCCATTGCAACCACTTGAAATTCCAGAATGGAAGTGGGAGCACATTACCATGGATTTCGTTACCGGTCTTCCTAAGGTTCCTCAAGGTATAGATGCGATTTGGGTCATTATTGATAGATTGACCAAGTCTGCTCATTTCTTACCGATACGAAAAACTTATACACTTGAACGTCTTGCTCGTATGTACATAAAAGAGATTGTAAGACTGCATGGTATGCCAGTATCCATAGTTTCTGATCGAGACCCAAGATTCACTTCACGATTTTGGGTTAGTTTACAAAAAGCTATGGGCACGGATTTACGATTTAGTTCAGCATATCATCCTCAGACGGACGGACAATCAGAGAGGACTATTCAAACTCTTGAAGATCTATTAAGACTCTGTGTCTTTGACTTCAGGGGAAGTTGGGACAAGTTCTTACCATTGGTGGAGTTTTCCTACAATAACAATTATCAAGCAAGTATTGACATGGCTCCATTCGAAGCATTGTATGGAAGAAAATATCGTTCTCCAATATGCTGGGATGAGGTGGGTGAAGCAACATTGTTGGGACCGGAGTTGGTACATATGACTACAGAAAAGATTCAAACGATCCGACAACGTATAAAAACCTCACAAGATCGACAAAAGAGTTATGCTGATCTTCATCGAAAGGACGTGGAATTTGATGTAGGAGATCATGTGTTCTTACGTGTTGCTCCATGGAAAGGAGTTACGAGATTTGGAAAGAGAGGAAAGCTCAATCCTCGATTCATCGGTCCATTTTTAATCCTCGATCGAGTAGGAACTGTGGCTTATAGACTCGCTTTACCGCCAAGTATGTCTCGTGTTCATAACGTTTTTCACATATCCATGTTACGCAAATATGTGGAAGACCCGAACCACATTATTGAGTTAGAACCGGACGAAATAGCGGAAGATTTGACGTATGAAGAAGTTCCTGTTCAAATCTTGGATAAGAAGGAACATATTCTACGCTCCAAGGTTATACCTCAAGTCAAAGTTTTGTGGAGAAACCACGATGTTGAGGAAATGACCTAGGAGTTAAAATCTGAAATGAAATCAAGGTATCCTTACCTCTTCGACATACCAGGTACGTACCCTAATTTCGAGGGCGAAATTTTATAAGAAGGGGAGGTTGTAAGACCCCAACTTTTATAAATAAAGATGAATTTTCTATAAATATCATTTTTGAATATTATGGAGTTAATTTGATATAATGTTATAGTTGTGGGTAATATTTATAAATTTTACAAAGTACGCAAGTTGTTATATAATATTCGATTGGTCGGAGAATATTCGTTTTAACAGGGAATATTCGTACAACGGCACAATCATTGGTGGACCCCACAACGAAATTATTGTCAGATTGGGAAAACGACAAAAATATTTTATTAAAAATAACGGCGAAAGTTTTACCATTGTTACTGTTGAACTACTCGGTAGTAAAAGTACAATAATACGTGTGGTTGCATAGTAGTACACGGTATTGATTATTAATGCTTATGTGAGAAGTCACTCAGTTTGATTCAATTATTGTCAGTTAATAATATGAATTATTTAGCGATAATGACGTTTTGTTTTATTCGTATTATTAACGTAATAAAACAGAAACATCTTTTTATATAAAATAGAATACTTTATTAAAGTTATTCTATAAATAGAATATATTATATTTTATTTATAAGATTTTTCTTTAAATATGGACCGTCAGATTAAAGTAATCAATCTGGACCGTTCATGGATTAGTTACTATGCATTCTATTTTTCTATAAATAGCAGCTCATTCCTTCATTATTTCTTACGAATTCACTGAACTCTAGAGAGAGAAACTATAGAGAGAAACTATAGAGAGAGAGAAGAAGAGTATTCTGCTACTTAACTACTTCCTTATTTCAGCTCTTCTTTAAAACGGTAAGGGGTGTTATTCTTTCTTATTCATGAAGAGAACTGTTGTTATTCCATTTCTTATTATTCTGTTGGAATAACCTGTATACGCGGTCTACCCTATACTTGGTGACATTCTTCTATTATTCTGTTGGAACATCCTGTCTGTGTGTTTTACACCGGACCTGGTTCCGTCTTTATTATTATTCTGTTGGAACATCCTGTCTGTGTGTTTTACACCGGACCTGGTTCTGTTTTTATTATTATTCTGTTGGAACATCCTGTCTGTGTGTTTTACACCGGACCTGGTTCCGTTTTGTTATTATTCTGTTAGAACATCATGTATGTGTGTTTTATACCAGACCTGGTTCCATTATTTATTATTCTGCTGGAATATCATGTCTGTGCGTTTACGCCGGACCTGGTTCCATTATTTATTATTCTGTTGGAATAACCTGTCTGTGCGGTCTATCGCATGCATGGTGATTTCTTTTGTTATTCCATTCTTTATTATACTCAGTTGATTAAAACTTTGACTTCTATACTCCATAAAATTAGTGGAATATCCTTGATATTTGCATTTTATCTAGTATCTATTTATGAAAATATTCTCCTGATCAGTCTTGAAGTTACTCCACAAAGCAGTATCATGTTGACAATTTGGACGTTATTAATTGCTGGATAAATTAATTCTTGAACTTGTTTTATTGAATTCTTATATCATTGTCATCATCCTCATGTTTATATTCTGTTGAAAGTCATCTATGGCATGTAGTGCATAGATGGACTTGGTATGATTATGACCAGGGATTATTCGGTGTAATCATGACCGTAATATTACAAATGATGTGGTAAAAGTCCTCATTGGCCCGTAGTGCATTGATGGACAGTTGTTGGCATGATCATGACCATTAATGAATACACGAATATCCTTGGCCGTAGTGCAGGGGTGATTCGATGATGTGGATTATTTTATTAAGCTGAGTCCCAGCGATAACAGTGTTGAAAAACCTTTTAAATCATAAAAGATAGTAGAGTTTATTTTCTACTTGACTCTTTTAATGGATTGCTTGTTCCGCTGCAGTTAAACTTGATGTCTATTATATTTTATCAGTTTAACATTGTTGAAGGCTAATGATAATTTATTCTGCATTATCTTAGTCATAATATTACTTACTGGGCTAGTTGAGCTCACCCTTTCTTTCACTGTTCTCTTCAGGAAATGAGAACGTAGCTGGGGCAAGTCGGGGAACGGAGTGATGGTCCGAATGATAGTATCAGTTAGTAGTCCTCACTATTCTATGTAATGGTATGGTAATAAATGTAACGAGGACTCCTTTTGAGTATGAATACTCTCTAGAAGATAATATTTGTATTCAAACTCACAGTTTATGTTTTGTCGTATTGTACACGACAGTTGTATTAGTAAGTTGTATTTGTATTTTGTACTATGTATCTAACGACCCAAGATGGGTGATGTGTACCTAATTTTGGGGGTGTCACAAATCATATGAATCAATAGTACACACATGTGAACACATAGTTATAAGCATGTGAATTAATAACAATTAATTGCTCATTTATTCGGTTAATTACCCGATTGGTCAATATAACCTCCAGACATCAATTATTATCGAAATAAATGCCGATTTCCACTAACACTAATAATCCCAACACAATAGAACTATCAATTTCATCTCTAATCAATACGAACTTATTCATCATTAATATTATAACTCACAATATTTAACAACTAGGTCGTTCCCAGGAAAGAGGGGGCTATCCGATAAGGATTTCTCCCTATTGATGCGCAATTAGATTATCTAACCTCTCCTTGACAGAATTTCTAGACATTGTCAATATTGCAAATAATAATATGAATAACTTTGTCGTCTCAATTATTGATTTAATAATATAACATATTATGCAAATGATACTGTGACAATAATTGAATCAATAATATGAGAGATATGATGCAGCAATTACTGTAGCAATAATTGAGTATAACTGAGTGACTTCTTACGTAAGCATCAATAATCAATACCGTGTGCTACTATGCAACCATGCGTATTACTTTACTTTTACTACCGGGTAGTTCAACAGTTTTAATGGTTACACTTTCGCCATTATTTTTATAAAAAGATAATTCTGTCGTTTTCTAATTACGACAATACTTCCGTTGTGGGGTCCACCAATGATTGTGCCGTCGTACGAATATTTTCTGTTAAAACGAATATTCCCCGACCAATCGAATATTATATAACCACTTGCTTACTTTGCAAAATTTATAAATATTACCCACAATTATAACATTATATCAAATCCACACCATAATATTAAAAAAATATTTCAAGAAATTTAAATCTTTAATCATAAAATTTGGGGTCTCACAAAATGACACAAGGGATTTTAAGTGGTTCAGAGACTCAATCTCCTAATCCACTCTTCTACTTTCAACTAGCAGGATTTCCACTAAGGAAGGGCAGCACCCTAAATCACTAAGATTCATTCAAGGCCAGCAGCCTTGGGACTTCAGTTCACTAAGAACTCTTCAAAGCCAGCAGCCTTAGAACTTCTCTAGTTCCCTAGAAACTCTTCAAGCCCAACAGACTTGGAACTTCATCTAGTCCCTCCGGACAAGGACCCCTCAGGCCCTGGCTTCTTATTGTTGAGTTGTTTGTTTGTTTATTAGAGTTGGTGCTGAGCTGCTAAGATGTCTTTATGCTCTGAACAACTTCTGTACTTAGCAGCTTGGCGTGATCATCCTTGAAGTGCAATTGAGTGTTGCATGATGCTCAGCTTCTTCAGTTACTCAACCACTTCTGATGATCCCTTGATGAACTGCCTTGAAGATCATTCTTCTTGATACTTGATGGCTGTACATGCTAAGTTTCTAAGATGACTATTTGCTCTTCTGCTAGGTACTTAGAAACTTTCTAATGCTTCCCACCATGATGGCGTTGGTGATCTTCTTTCTTGATACTTGATGCCTTCTCATGATGAACTTACTAAGATGACTGTAATCCTTTCTCTCTGGTACTTAGAGTCTTCCCATGATGGACATCAAGATGACATTGATGCTCTTCTTTCTCTCAGCAGTTCAGAACACTCTTCTTGTAGTAGAACTCTCACTTCTACATTGTAGAACTCTCACTTCTACTTCTTCCTTTTTCTGTCTCTAAGTGTTCTTGGTGGATCATAGAGTAAGCCTTCAGACCTTCATTGGTCACTCACTATTTACGTTGGTTAGATCAGTCCACCATCTTTCCAAAATCAGCAACTCCAACAACCTTTGATCTTTGAAGCTCTAGCTGATTTATACTCCTTTCCAATCTTTCCGTTGGAAAGTAGCCGTTGAAAGCTCTTTGAATTGCTTCACAAATCTCAAGTTGTTTGGTGCAGACTGCAAATGTGACATGTCATGACTTTCTGACACTGCAGTCTACTGTTTCACCTACCCCGTCAGAGATGTCACTTTAATGTCTTGGGCAGGTCGACGACTTTATTTCCTCCTTATGATTTCTCGATCAGAGGTTGTCCTTTTGCATCGATACTCTCAATAAGCTCTTGTCCGAATATCACTCTTCAGATTGAACCGTTGCCAATGCTTCAATCTTCGGATGACCGAACTCTATGATTCTGATGCATGTCGTCTTGGACCTGATCGTAGTGTCTTGTTGAATGTTGCTTATTGACTGGTAAAGTTAACACTACGATCCTAAAGAGTGTTTATTGGATCTTCAATTTAGAACACATCTTCCTTCTTTTGTGCAGTGCTTCAATGCTTTTGTTTGCCTCAACTGCTCTCAGATACTGATAGCTTGACTCCTTGCTCTGGCCCCTTCTGAATAGCAAGACACTTCAGATTTGTGGCGTGTCCAACTCGCTTTCTCCTTGTGATCTCCCGTTCACTTATCATCAATGGACTGACCCAATGCTTAATCACTTTAGCCTTGATCTTCAGAGGCTGACCAGTATCTCTGTATACACTCCATCAGTTCCTTCTTTGTTCAGCAAACACTACAATCGTGGTTGCTTCCTAGATCGTTGTCTTCTATTCACTTGACATCTACTGCACTTGCTGACTTTCCTTAGTCAGTTACTGAAGTTTTCTTCTGATCAACATGTGGAAGACTTCATCTCGAATGGCTTCACAACTCAATCTGGATGTTGGTTGGGTTGGTGCTTAGATCTTCTATTAGCTTACATGTCATTCGTTGACTGCTCTCTAGTTTCCTTAAGGTTGGATGTAACATTGCAGCTTAGACCAGAGGCTTTATGCCTTTGGATATTCTGGGAGTGCTCATTTGTTGAGAATCGTATATGCTCTACGATTCTACCTTGGGGTTGTGAGCACATCTGTTGAAGTCTTAGTTCTGCACTCTACGTCTCAGCTTTGGCTGTGCAGACACTACGACTCTGAGATCAGATCTTGACACTCTACGATTTCTGTCATTGTTCTCGTTGTCTTCATCTGATCTTGCTCGACTACGATCTCTGCCTCAGATATGATCAGTAGACTCTACAACATCGAGTGTAGTTTACGATCCTGATTTGGCTTCGACATCAGTAGACTCTACGACTCCGAGTGTAGTCTACGATTCTTGACTTGACTTCGGCAGATGCTTGGTCAGCTCGTAGGTAGGCTGTCTCTATGATTCTGAACATGACTTCCTTAGCAAACTACGGCTCCGAGGAAGTTCTTCTCGACACACTATGATCCTTCCTCATCTCTCCTGGAAGTCTACGAACTCCGAGATCTACTATCTTACAGACTACGATTCTGTCTCGATAGCTCTCGAGTTTTCCTTGACTCTTCTGGCAGACTACGATTTCTGGTGTAGTGCTCGACGATCAGACAAGCCTATCTATTACATCATAAGATCAACCTAACATGCTTGATCTTTCTATATTTATAGTCCTTGTACATCATTTCTTTTTAAGGACTTTACAAAGATGTTTTGCCTATGTAGGATCAACCTAACATATTTGATCAATTCATTCTAAGTCCTTGTACACATGTTTCTATTATTTATCAAAGGACTTTACAGCTTTTCTTAATGCAAGCATACTTGCATATTCATTCATATATGTATCATAATCAAATCATATGTAAAATAGGAATAACTTTCACATGCTTATTCCTGACAAATACTATTCTTGTCTATGCAATTCTAATCTCATCATTGGCCTAAAATAAACTTTACCCATCTAAAAGCTGGAATCATGTAAATATGAACTAATATGCAAAACATAAACTTTAAACTAACTACTATTTTTGAGATTTTTGATTTTTTAGTTTTTTTTATAACTCAACACGAAAAACAAAGACCATTATTTACAAACTAAACTACAAAAACATAAAAACTACACTATACTAATAATACAACTAACATGCAATGCAAACATGAGATAATATGAACTAACAAATGCAAAACTACGCTACACATGCAAAATAACATACTCAACATGAACATAACGAAACATTAAACAAATACTCCCCCAAACTTAACATAAACAATGTCCTCATTGTTAAAATATAGCAATAAAGCACAAGAAGACTTCCCTAAATTAACTAAGCAGAAGGTGGCACCTCCTCAACATCTGAATTTGACGGTGGGTAGGCTGGCAGTGGTTGTGGGCTTAGAAAGTGGAACTGATCAGCAACATTGGGGTTCATTCTAGCAAACGCCTCTACCATGGAAGCATTGAAGGCTTTTTGTGTGGCAAAAACATGCTCTTGACGCTCTTTATCCTCTTCAATTTTCTATCCTTAAGTCTTTCCATGTCATCAATATGTCGCTGGAGGCTATGGAACTGCGTGTTGAACATGTATTTAGTTAACCTATGACCCCTAGATATAGCCTCCTCAGCCCCCTCAGAAATTTCATCATCTTTAAATTCATCATCCTCTGAGCTATCTTCGGCTTCCTCCTCCTCAGGAGAATCAAGAAATACAAACCCCAGCCCTCTAGGATGTGACTCAACTCCAGGCCAGACTGAGTATCGAGCAATAAGACGTGAGTCTAACAACTGGAGCTGCTACTGCACCGGCTCTTCCAATGACTATCTAACTCCTGACTGTCGACACAGTCCACATATAAGGGATGGGTGTGGAAACCCCCCAGAGAATGGGCCTCACAGGCAGCATCTGATAGAGAAACTGATAATAGCACCCACATCAATATCAAAGTCCTCCATAATTGCATACAGAAGCAACACCTTCTCCTTGGTCACCTCGCTTGTGTATGTAGATGGGAACAGTTTTGCGCAGAGGAAGGCATACCAAATCTTTCCATATCGGCTCAAATCCTTGCTCATGAAAAGAGTCCCTCCTTTCTTCCCTTTAACCCACGTTTTTTTCGGCTTTGATATCTCACTCAGTATTTGATCGTAGTCGGGGCTGCTATCACGAAGCTGAGCATACTAGCAGACGGCTGAGGCTTGCACATTGTAGAATTCATTAATAGCCTCGGGACCAAATAGGACCTGTTTACCACGGACAAATGCAGCAAATGGTGCTCTATCCTCTGCATTTGCATAGAATTCTTGTACAACTGTCACTACAGCAGGGTCCGGTTGATCAGTGAACGTGTCCCATCCTTGTTCATTTATTTGACGCCTCATCTGCCTATCGAAAGAATCAGGCCTCAACCCTCTCTCTGGTGGCAATGCCTTCGGTGCAAAGTACTCAAATTTTTTCGCCGCTAAGGCACTGACAAATTTTCTTTTGTCAAAGATGAGAGTTGTCGGTGATGACTCTTCACCCCGTTGACATTTTACCGATGTCTTTGGTGCCATTGTGTAGCAATGCAATTCACAATCCCCCCAAACTTGTCATTTGCGCAATTCCTCAAACAATTGGCGTTTAGATGCCACAAAGAGAACCAATAGATGCAACCAAAGTGAACACTACTTTTAAGTATGCTAAAAACTCACAAAACATGCTTACCCACACTTGAATGCGTTAGTCTCTAATGATCTAATAGCTATTTACTTTCAACTGCCGAATTTTCCCCTCCTTCTTTGCCTGAAAACCTTTACTGGTGAGAAACCCTAGGTTTTGTGCTTGAAAATCTGAGAGTGTTTGTTAATTTGGTGTAGAATGTAGGGTTAGAGTATAAATAGGAGTGTAAAAGAGGTTGGATTTGATGGAGAGTGGGCATTTTTGGAGGGAGTTCGTGGGTTTGAGGTGTAATGGGTTCGGTTTCTAGAGATATATGGAAGTGGGGGGCACGATCTGCAGAAGAGCCTTTTTTAAAAAATTCTGAACTCCCATACCCCCGCCTGGGCGGGCTCTTTTTGCCTTCAAACCCCCGCCGGGGCGGGCATAAATAGAGAACCCCCCAGCTGGGGTGGGCATGTCAGGTTGTGTTTGGGCCCGCTAGGGCAGGCATCTGTTTCCCGAACCACATTTGATTTTCTGCTATTTTGACCTGCACGTATGTACAACTTCATCCTCAGTTCCTGAAATCAATTAAAACCCAATATTTAAGTTAATCACATGGAGATTGAGCAAGATCATTGTGTTTTACGTACATTAACCAACTACTACATACTAATTATCATATGAATTGCAAAACTTAGACTACTAAGCACTAATACTAATAATTAATCTACTAAATTAGAGATTGTGAAATTAAATACTGCAATAACAAGAAAATTGGGTTGCCTCCCAATGAGCACTTGTTTTTAAGTCTTTCAGCCTGACTACTCCCTATGTCATAGCGCATCAGCAAGAGTGATTGTGGTGGCTTGATGATTGACGTCACCACCAATTGTGCTTTAGACGTTACCCGTTGACTTTGAATGTTTCTAGCTAATTCCGATTATAGAGTTAAACGGCGCCATGTGGGTAAACTGTTTTGATGGTGAATGGCCCCGACCATCTTGATTTAAGTTTCCCTGGGAATAATCTCAGTCGAGAGTTGTAAAATAATACCGCTTGGCCCGGTTAAAGCTTTCTGTTCAGAATTTTCTGGTCGTGCCACTTCTTGACCTTTTCTTTGTACAACTTAGAGTTTTTGTACGCTTGCAACCGAAACTTATCTAGCTCGTTAAGTTGTAGCAGTCTTTTCTCGCCCGCAGCTATTTGATCAAAATTTAATTTCTGAATAGCCCAATATGCTTTGTGCTGAAGTTCAACTAGGAGGTGGCACGCTTTTCTGTAGACAAGTTTATACGGATATATACCAATTGGTGTCTTGTATGTTGTGCGATAAGCCCATAAAGCATCTTCCAATTTTAGAGACCAGTCTTTCGGATTCACTACTTTCTCTAAAATTCTTTTCACCTCTCTATTTGAAACTTCGGCTTGGCCACTCGTTTGGGGATGATAAGTCGTCGCAATTCTGTGATTTACCCCATATTTTGCCAATAGAGATGTGAAGAACTTATTGCAGAAGTGACTTCCCTCGTCACTTATGATTGTTCTCGGCGTGCCAAATCTTGTAAAGATGTTTTTCTGTAGGAATTTCAAAACAACTTTGGCATCATTTGTAGGGAGTGCCACAATTTCAACCCACTTCGACACATAGTCCATGCACAACAAGCAAGATGTATAGATTGTTGTATGAAGGCAAAAAAAGGTCCCATAAAGTCAATCCCCCATACATTGAAAACTTCAAATTCTAAGATTGTGTTGAGCGACATCTCAATCCTTTTTGAAATATTGCCCACCCTTTGACATCTATCACAGCTTCTTACAAACTGGTGGGCATCTTTGAACAAAGTTGGCCAGTAGAATCCTGCCTGAAGAAATTTTGCCGCTATTCGCTCACTTCCATAGTGTACCCCATAAACAGATGTGTGATGTGACACCCCCAAATTCGAGTACTTCATTCCCACAGAATTTGGTGCTCACTATCAAAAATAATTACATCTAACTACCCATAATAAAGGATAAAGACATCAAATAACTTAAACAATAATCTTTCCCATTAAAGGGTTACATCATCTTAAAAACAATCCCAGGTAATCTAACCTTAAATTATTACATAAGTTTGCGGAATACATCATAAAATAAAACAAGTCTTATAACATAATTCATTTAAATAAATTCTCATAAATCTTCAACACTTGGACATCTTGCCCTTTTCTTTGCTAGTAGATGACTCACCAACTCTTTCAACTTTAGCTGCAGTGTTAATTGCAAGAGTGAGCAAACAATTGCTCACTGATATAAAGAGTAGTAATGATAACAACATGAGAATGAACAATGAATGCGGAACAATAATGAACTTGTTCTACGAATCAAAAATAGAAAACAAGTTCGAACTTTAATGTCTGAGGGTCTTAAGACCACGAACTATGCCCCCGGTGATTAGGTATTACTACCCCAACCTTAACAGTCATTTAGACTATACCCTTCTTAACGTACTTAGGGGGATCAGCCCTTTGTACCATGTATTGTGCATAAACATCTAAACGTTACACGTATAAAATCCCCTATGTAAGGGTTGTTCGTCTCAGTTTGGATTTAGAATTCCCGCACTAAAGAAAGTTTAGCTTGGAACTAACTTATCAGTGGTTCTAGAATTTTAGAACACTATTCCATAATAGACTAGTTTAATCAATAAGAGTTTGCTTACTACTTGAAGGTTTAATACAACAATATAGAATTGAACAAGGTTATTAAAGTCAAAGATCGAATAATAACAATATATAACTGAGTAAACATGATATACATGGAAAGTACTATATTCAACAGAGTTAGAACAATCTCCTTTGAATCGATGTATTAGAACAATATATGCTTCGAATAATATTAAGGAAAGTGAAACTTGCTCGATGTAACGAATTATGTTACAAAAGTTTGTACAATCATACACAAGATAGACTAGTTTTGCTCAACTTTAACATAGAATTTAGAAACTTGTGCAATGATGATTTAGAACTAGAAAGCTTGCTTGACAATAACAAATATCGGAATTATGAAACTTGAATTTATTATAAAAAAGAATGAAGTTAGAGAACTTGCCTCGTGTGTAAGCTACACAAGTATAATAAATGTTCGTCAAATATCCTACACATATCATTAGGATCACAATACCAAATAGTTATATTAACATCAATTCCATTAGTTTACTTTTCATTTCAATCAAGTCTATAATCTTTAACTTAAGACTTGATTATTCTACCCATTCACGTAACATGAAACTGAATTATCACTACATCATAGTACACAACATGGTGGTCGTAGAACAACACCAATTCAAATGACATCATATTACAAACTGTCACAACTTACTAAATCATAATCTATAGTTTTGGCATAGTGATTGCAATACATTACTACGTCTTGTAACATGTTTTAGGTCCTTTACACATCATTAAAATATGTTAAGTTAACAATCTCCTAGCTATGTTGTTAACAGCTCAACACTGGGTCTAATGACCACTGGCGCGACCGCGCCATGACACCCTTTGTATCTAGCGCGCCCGCGCTCGGCACCAGAAACAGTTTTGCAGAAACTCAAACACAGTCTCTGTTATAGGTCAAAAATCCCAATTCCACAGAAATCCACCAAACTCAATCATCTAAAACTTTGTAGTAACATAGTTAAACATGCTATTCATCATTCTAACTACATAAACATTACATATATTCAATTTTTAAGATTTAAAACCACAATTTTCCAAATTTCTTTAATTTTTACACTTTTAGCAAATTCGATCGCCACGACTTTGTTTCTTAACCAATTGACATGATTCAAACTACTCCGCTTTTGTTTCTTAACATACTAACACAATCCAACGTCAATTCGCAGATTACAACACATATTGAACACGAAATTTTGTACTTTCTTAAGCCATATCACATGAACATACACTGATATTCTAACTTTCTTCTTGCAAAGGTAATTTCATATTTTTGATCACCAAATAGCACTCATATATGATGATTAACAGATTATAATACCATATATATATATATATATATATATATATATATATATAATAATCCAACGTGACTTAGAAATTTACAGACAATAATCCTTGAAAACTCAAAACATGAACACTAGGAGTAGAGTATACCTTGATTCTTGATGTACACAAAGTTCTAGTAGTTCTTCTCCAACTTTCAATTCTCTGTGATTCTCTTTTCCTCACCAAGCTCTCTCTTTCACTGTGTTCTTTCTCCCTAACTCTCTGTTCTTCTTAGTTAACCCTTAAGAAAATATGTGTAACACATATAAACTGACTCCCTCTTCCCCCACGTATGTCTAGTAAGAACCAAAAAGGTTTACATCAGTTACAAATAAGCCAAAGGCCACAAGGCGTTGTTTGGCTACCCAAAATTCCCCTCCTCCAATTTATTTTAATAATATTTATATTATATAGTTTCATTTGTCACACATGTAACTAATTTACATAACTTACAATTATAGCTTGCCCCTCTAGATGTTTTCCACACTTTGCCCCTCTAGATGTTTTTCACTCCGTAACGTGATAGCTTGACACTGCTCATGATTTCCCCTTGGATTCTTCTCAGTGTCACTCGGTAAAGTCCTTTGAGGTCTGTTATTCAATGTCATTGCAAGCTGTTCCATCTGATTTTCCAAGTTCTTAATCGCCGCCGCTTGCGTTTCCATAGCTGCCTCATTACTGGATATATATTTCAACAATAGCTCCTCCAAATCTGACATTTACTCTTGTTGCGGAGCTGATTGTTGATGATGATTTTAGAAACTGGGGGGATACGATGATCAGGGAGCCTGCTGATGGTTCTGATTGTTACTCCACGAGAAGTTTGGATGGTTCCTTGCCCTCGGATTATAGGTATTCTGATATGGATTAGGAGGTATTCTGCTATAGCTACCTACAAATTGAACTGTTGTTGGATTGATAGCACACTGCTCTGTCGGATGTTCCCCCGCACACAATTCACACACATACACCACCTGTTGAACCTCTACTCCCGTGAGGGCATCCATTTTCTTCGACAACACTGAAATTTGAGCTGCTAAAGCTGGCACTCCATCTACCTCTAACACTCCAGCTGCCTTAGGTTGTATCATTCTTGCTGTTGGCCACTGGTAGTTGTTAGCTGCCATTGTTTCAATCAAGTCATAAGCCTCCTTAAACCTTTTAGCCATAAACGCCCCTCCCGACGCTACATGTATACTAGTGCGAATATTATTATTTAACCCATTGTAGAAGGTGTTCATCTGCAACCACTTGGATAACCCATTCGGACACTTCCTCGGCAATTCCTTATATCTTTCCCAAGCTTCATATAGAGACTCCTTATGCTGCTATTCAAACATTATAATATCATTCCTTATCTTAGCAGTCTTCGCCGGTGGGAAGAATTTGGCTAGAAACTTTTGAGCTAGGTCATCCCATGTAGTGATTGATCCTGGTGGTAATGAATGTAACTAGCTATTTGCCTTGTCTCGCAGTGTGAACGGAAACAAACGAAGCCTAACTGCATCATCAGATACCCCATTGTACTTGAAGGTATCGCATATCTCCAGAAAGCTAACCAGATGCTAGTTTGGATCATCATTAGCCAATCCCCCAAACTATACCGAATTCTATATCATCTGAATTGTGCCAGGCTTGATCTCAAAATTGTTCACTGTAATTGTAGGCCTGGTGATGCTTGATTGAATTTCAGTAACTCTGGTGTAGCATAGTCCCTAAGTGTTTTCTAATCCTCTGCAGCCATATTTTCTTACTTCTCAAAATTCTCCCTAGTCTCTTTAATCCACTTACTAAGCCTCTAAAACCTTTTTTTTGATGTCGTCCTCGTAAGGAAGTAAATCTGGTTTCTTTGACCGAGTTTGCATGAACTAATTAAAAGAACCTGAAACAAGAAATAACAAAAACAAAAAAGAAAACTGTTTAACTAAAACTGATATTGAAAGTAATAAAATCAATTATTGTCCCCAGCAACGGTGCCAAAAATTTGTTGGGTGTAATCTAATTAAGCACGACACGCAAGTATACGTGATCAACAAGTAATATAATGATAAGTTAAGTATTGTTCCCACAGAGACAAATATATATTTTAATCTACCAATTACCAGCTTTGTATTTTCTCAATTTTATTAAACTAAATGATTTTGATAATGAAAATAATGAAAAACTAATAAACAAAATAAAATCAACTAACAACCACAAATTTTACTCAGATAATGGAGAATTAAGCCTACAACTTCACTTTATGCTTCACTCAGATTATCATGCCTCTGTTTAATCCAACTTAACTATTCCAATTCATTAATCAAGAACACAAAAGTAGATGTAGCCATCTCTCGATGCACTATACCCATATCAACTTAAATCCACAGATGATAGAATTAAGTCAAACACCCTAATTAACTAATTCATTATATCTCTATGTAAATTACAATTAAAGAAGGTTTAAATCCCAAGTTCTCATACACTTACATGTGATGCATAAGTATATCTCTATCCCTAACATAAATTATGAATTCCATCAAAACACAAAAATCACAAACACATGCTATTATGACTAAGTCTAAACTCATATTTCATCTCTCGAATTCATACAAGTTCACATAGAATTGGTGATCAAGCAACTCATAGATTATGCACAAATTATAATAGATGAACTGAAAATAACATCATTGAATTAAAATCAAAACATAATAATCCTCATTACACATAAAGATCACTACAAAAAATAGTGATTTTGCAACAAACAGTTGCGTTGCTAAATGTGCGAAATTTCGTTGCCAAATGTCATTTGCAACGATTTTTCGGTCGTTGGACATTTCGTTGCGCAATGAGTGTTGCTAATTGTCTAGCAACAACAAAAAAATTCCTTGCAAAAAATAATATATTTTGCAACGAAATTTTATTTTCGTATAAAATCATAAATCATTTAGCAACGAAATATTTTGTAGTAACTTTATTAAGAAATTGTTACTGAAAAATAATTTTCGTTGCAAAATACGCCTAATTGGCAACGAAAAGAATCTTTTTATTTCCCAACAAAGATAAAATTTGTTGCATTTGATACACATTTGCCAACGATGTTTGTCGTTGCTGAACAAAATTAAAATTGTTGCCTTAATTGATTTTCGTTGCTAATTGTATACTTTTAAGTAACGATTTTTGTTGCTAAATGTACAAAATAAACCGATCATATATTAATTTGCAACGAAATTTTTCGTTGTCGTTGGTTTTGTTATGGATAATTATGATCAATTAGCAACGATACTATTCAATTAGCAACGACACTATACATTGTCAAATCTATTATCTACTCTGTTTTTTAACGAATGTCGAAATTATTTTACAAACAAAATAAATCATGTCTCAATGACCCCATAACAAATTATGACATAAATACATAAAGCTCAAATATTATTAATTAATGCATCCAATACATGATCATTCATCATGTATGATTTTATTTTTCTGATAAAATGAATATTTATTATTTTTTGATAAAATGAATATTTATTATTTTTTGATATTTATGTTATTTATTGCACAAATTTATAATTTAATTAATTAGATCAAGTTAAGTAAAAATTATAATATGCACATTTATATTTAGTGCATAAATTAAACATTATAACTTGAAGGGTGTATTAAACATTATATTAAAAATATTTTTGGATATTAGTTGGTCAACCACACTATGGGTAATGAATGTTACATATTGTAGACTACTTGAAAAACTAGAGGGGTGGTTAATGTTATTAAAATTATTTACAGAGGGTGTCAAATTATTTACTCTTATTGTAATATCCTTGGTTTTTTTGCAACCTATACAAAAAATATTTAGCAAAAAAAAAACGTGCTTATTGGGTTTATCTTAACTTTGGGCAACAATATACTAGTCGTTGCAACAAAATGTATAAAATAAGCAACGAAAATAAATTGTTGACAATGAACGTGACCCATATTATGTAACGAAATATAGCTACAAAAAAATTTTTGTTGCCCACGATGAGGAGAAATCACATCGGCAACAAAGAAAAAATTGGCAGGATTTTTTTTATTTCCCGTCAACGAATTTGCAATTAAATTTTGTAACGACCTATGAATTTCGTTACAAAAAATGAAAACATTTTACAAATTGTAACGAATGAAAAATTTCGTTGCTAAACATGCATTTTTGGCAACGACTTATAGTTCATAAGTCGTTGCCAAAAATGTCTATTTTTTTGTAGTGGATCCATCATAAGCTTAATAAGATAAATTAGTTCATAATTAATAAATTAAACACTGAATATATCAAAGAAATCAGCATCTCAATTATAGAACTGAAATTAAAGTAAAAGAACAGTAATAAAACCACCCTTTTCTTTACTCCAATCTCTGCAATGTTCGTGTTCCTCGCTCCTTGCTCCAATTCCTCCACAATCTTCACAATTAGGGATTGAAAGTTATTGTGATTGATTGATTGTCAAATTCGTGAATAGAGTTGATGAAGTCTCTATTATTGTATCTGAATACGTCCTCTTTCAAGTCCCAATCGCGTCTAAAGTTCCAAAAGATACGCAACAGCAGTAGTAGAAACACATCAAAACTCTTCTCTTTTGACCGCGCACCCCTGCCCCGGTGAGCTTTTTGTGCATGGAAACCCCCGCCCCGGCTAGGTGTTACTATTTCTAATTTTGTATACCCCCGCCCCGACGGGTTTGTTGGCCTGTGGATGCCCGCCCCGGCGGGGTCTATCTCTGTACTTGCTGATTTTTGCTGCTTGTCTCGCCGATCTCCTGCCTTAGCCAATATATACTGACCCTGCACACAAACATGCACAAAACACATAAAACGATATAAAAATAAATGAATTAGTCAGTAGTCACCATTTAAGTCCGAATAGGCATCCGATTCGTAGGTATGAAACTCACTCATCATATTTGTTATTTAATAACTCATAATCTCTTAGGAGGAAGATGGATGAAAGTTTGAATTTTTTTTGAGTATATGAACTTTTTTTTTAATGTTTAAAAAATCTACAAAATATTTCCGTTTATTTAAAGATTTTTTTTAACTTTTAAAATATTCAATCTTTTGATTAAAAATTAAAATAAAAAAAAATTAATTGTTGGTGTTAGGTTGTGGAATAACCGGTATAATTAGAGATTGGTTTTAACTTTTGAGTTCCAATCTTATTATATCTAGTATATAAAGTTGGAGGTGAGCTATAGTGTAAACAATTTTTTTGAGATTTTTTGGTTTTTCTGAAAAATACCCTACAACTTTTAAAGTAATTTCTATTATATTCTTTTTTATTATTAGTATTTGTTATTTTTTATTTAGTTTTTAAAATTTTATAACAAAATTATTTTAACACAAATAATTTACACATGCAACCCATTTGCCACCGGACACTAGTACATGCGAGAGCAGATCCTCTGTCCCCTTCTGTCCCTCCACTTAAATTTTGATACCTAACTTTTTATTTAATTTTAAACTTAATCGGTGTTAAGTAAGAGGCTAGGTATCAAAATTTAAGTTGGGGGACACAAGGGAGACAGAGGATCTACTCTCAGTACATGCAAGAAAACACATTTTTGCCCAAATAATGTCTCGACTATTGAAAGAGGGAAATATATCCATACGTCGCTATAAATTTGACACTTGTAAAGTAAAAAGTTGATATTTGTGGTAGATGATAGTTAAGTTTCAACTTTAATGGGAGATTTGGTATAAGAAGTTAGCATAACTAGGGGTGCTCATCGGTAAAAAATTGAACCGGTACCAAAAATATCGAACCGATACCGATTCGAAATTACCAGAAAATAAGAACCGAAATCGGTACCGAATTATCGATTTCGGTACCGGTTCGGTAGAAAATTGATACCGCTTTTTTCGATTTTCGATTATACCGCATGGTAATTGTAAGACCCCAACTTTTTAATGAATAAAATCGAATTTTCTCTATTTATTATTGTAAATAATAAGGTATTAATTTGATATAATGCTTTGGTTATGGATGAAATGTACAAATTTTTTAAAATAAGCAAGTGGTTATAAAATATTCATTGTTGTCGGGGAATATTCGTTTGGTCATGGAATATTCTTTCTGTCGGAGAATATTCGTACGACGGCGCAGTCATATGTGGGCCCCATAACAGAATAACTATAGGATGAAGAAAATGACAAATTTGAATTTTTATAAATAACAGCATAACCGTTACCATTAACACTGTTGGAATACCCGGTGGGTAAAGTAAAGTAATGCAAGTTGTTGCACAGTAGCACACGGTATTGCACAGTATTTTTGAATTATTGATTCTTACGTAAGAAGGCACTACTCAATAATTATTACAGTATTTATTGTTCAATATTTTATTTTATTGATTCAATAATTGCTACGTTGATATTTTATATTATTGTTGTTCAATAATTGTCACTGCACAACATTTCTCATTATCAGATCAATAATTCATATTATTTGAATAATATTATTAGATAGCATTATTGGCAATGTCTAGAATGTTCTGTCAAGGAGAGATTTAGTCACGTAATTGCGCGCCAGTAAGGAGAAATCCTTATCCAAAAGCCCCCTCTTTCTTGGGAACTATCTGGTTGTCATTATTGTGATTCTGTAATATTATTTGTGAATAATTAATTATTGATTTATATGATAAGAAAATATTCATTTGATGTGGATATAAATGATGGATTTATTTATGTGGTTATAAATGAAGGAATTAATGTTGAGGTGTTTTATCAGTATTTTGTCGAATTTGAGGTTTTAAAATATCAAATATGTGTTCTTAAAGCTCTATTGCATGAGTTATAATTTTAATCTGACCATTGGATCGTTGTGATTTTTGGATATGTTATACATATATAAGTTGAGTATATGTCCACAAATTTTGAACCGTTAAAAATTAACGCATGAATTGTTATGAATTTTAAAAGGTGTTAAAAATCATCCGTTTGTGGATTTCAGATATTTTTTGTCTGGAATTTAGAAAAACTTAAAGCTACAAAATTGTAGAGAATTCGATTTCGTGTGGAATGGACATAAAATTTGTATTTTTCTGATAAAAGGGCTATTTATTATGAATTACTGAAGTTTCAGAAAATAAAATAATTTTTATTAAAATTGGGTGGGACCCACTTTTATTTTTTATGGAAAATTTTTTGTGGAATTCAATTGTCATGTGTTGAGATATAGTCTAAGGTGGCTGCTAAGTTTTCAACAAGGATGGCATAGAAGAAATAAATAAATTAATAATATTTTATTATTTTAGTCTCCTTTAGCGTTCTGACATTTTCCTATAAATAAGCGCTTAAGTTAGAATTGAAAATCACACTAGAAACATAAGTTTTCTCTCTCTATAATATCGAGCGTGTTTTTGTGAGTATTTAGATAATTTGAGAGTTGTTATTCAGTGCAAGGTTCCTTCGGCTTTTCATCCGATATTCCAGTCAGAAATACTGCTCTTTTGAGGTAAGGGATTATAAGGATTATTATGTTTTTCAGTTTCGTAATTTTTCTGACCCTCAAAAATTCTGGAAAAATTTGAAATGATAATTTGATGAGTTTTCTAGATTGTATCCAAAAATGACGATTTTTGGATGTATAGATTAAGAGTTATGAATTTTATGGAAAAAGACTATTTTAAAAGTAAACCCTTATAACTCCTTGTGGTTAACTCCAAAATTGGCAAAATTTTTATTGGGAGTACATGTATATAACATAAGTATACTCTATAAATTTTGGAATTTTTACACAAAAGTACAATTTATGATAAATATCTAAATATTCGGTAGTTTTGACCATATGAAAAATAGTAAATGAATTTTAAAAATTTTGGAAAAAATATATGTTCAATATTGGATTATATTCTGCTACATCCCAGGAAAAAAATATTTTTGGGACTGATTTGGTATTTTTCATGAAAATGGACTAGTTATGAGTAAATGAATTAAATATGTTATGTGAAATAAGAAAAGTGGAAAATAAGATTTTATGGCTTGAGAATCCTATATAAGGTATATGCAGATTTTTGATAAGAATTTTGGTTATTGGTGATAAAATCTTATGAGTTTGACATTTTAGGATAATTAAATACATTATTTAGTAAAGTGTAAACAATTAAAATAAATTATTTATATGTTTAAGAAATAATTAAAATATTGTTGTAATATTAATAATATTAGATTATGATATTATTAAGTGATTTATAACATTTGGATTAAGGTGTTGTAAATATTAATATGGATATTATTGTTAAACTTTATCTTTTCGTGTCGAAATTACTATTCATGAGTTACTATTCATGAGTTACTATTCACGATAAAACTGATTTCTTTTACTGACCAAATTATCGTTGATTTATGAATCTTACTCTTGAGATTAAATCTATATGTTGCTTATATTATTTTTATTAACATATATAATATTTTTATAACCCTAATGATGATGTTTCTCTTTGACTTGAGTGTAAAGATGGGTAGATTATTGGTATGATCGTGACTATAAGTACTCTTTGGCCAGTAGTGCAAAGATGAATTGTTGACTGGTATGATCATGACCATTGAAGTTATAATTGAATATCTTTAGCTTAAGTGCAAAGGTGAATTGATCAACATGGTTATAATTATTGTTTATATAAATTCTGAAATGATTATATATTTCTTTGAGATATTAATATCTTTGGCCCATTGTGCAAAGATGATCTGTTGTGGAATATCTTTGGCCCGTAGTGCAAAGATGAACTATTATTGAATATCTTTGGCATGTAGTGCAAAGATGAACTGTTGTTGAATATCTTTGGCATGTAGTGCAATGATGAACTGTTGATGAATATCTTTGGCTTATAGTGCAAAGATGAATTTATTAGTATGATTATGAACAGGAACTGTGATTTAGTATAACCATGATCTTTGATGTTTCAGGTAAATACATGTGATGAAATTATCTTCATCCTGGATGCGAAGAGGAATTTAGAATCACAATTATGATTATGAGTTATTCATATGATTGTGGACCAGAACTGTTGATTGATGTTACAAGGATAAAATATTGTTGGTATATTTTTAACATGGAGAAGATAATAGACTTTATGGTCTATTTGACTCTTCTAATGGATTGCTTGTTCCGCTGCAACTATAGTTGAAAATTTTCATCATCTACCATATGTTCTAAATCTTTGATTTATTACTGTCGAAGGCTATTGATAATTTATTTATCTTTAGTCATAATATTCTTTACTAGACTAGTTGAGCTCACCCTTTTACTTCACAATTTCTTTCAGGTAATAAGAGTGTAGCTGGGTCGAGCGAGGGTAACAAGGGAATAGAACGGTGGTCTCTAGCTGTGGAGTTCTCCCTAAACAGTATAGAAAAGTATATTATATTTTATACATCATTTAGTAGTTATATTTGATGAATCAAATAGGGTGAGGCGAACCCAACGTTGGAAGGGTGTTTTGTCACTTTCATACAAGATGTCTAATGACATACAACCTCATGTCATCATAAGACAGGGTTGTGCACATCCACTTGCTGAGTATATCTACGAGCGCAACCTATATAATCTTGGTGTTTGGTTGAAGTATAACTCTAAATTAGAGACAGTAGAGATAATGATATGTCAAGAGAAGACTCACCATTGAAAAGAATATGATAGTAATCTTCTCATTTTTCTTTGGTGTCTATTGGGTCAACCAAGGATAATTCTGTGGACATATGATATCTATCATAATCTAGACGCATGGGAATGTACGAAGGTTTTCTTGAGCACTTCCAAAAGATTCTAATTTCTAAAACAATTTTTGACTATACATTTATGTAAGGTGCCATTGTGACGTGCTATCCAAGGTTGGGATGAGAGTCACAGTGGTATATATTTATCAAAACTCACAGCATATGTGTTGTTGTATTTTACACGACAATTGTTATAATAAAATTGTAGTTATTTTCTGTACCATGTATTTGGCGATTCAGAATAGGTTGGGTGGAATGGACCTATTTTGAGGTTGTCACAGTAATATATATAATTATTAATAAATAATAATAATTAAATAATTTTTTTAATACATTAACAATTTTTTTTAAAACTAAGAAATCATCTACAATTATATATCAATTGAAGCTGAAGCTAGTCAAGCTACTGTGTACTGTGTGCAGACTGCAGTTGTGCGACTTGTGCCTTAGCCCTTATGAGTTATGGCCTTATGCCATTATCTAGTTGGCTTGTTGTATGTATTGTTGGTTTATTAGACAGTATGTATGTATTGTTGGTTTATATGCCTTTCATTTTAATGATGTCAAATTGGGTTTTTATAGTATCTTGTATGTTGTTATAGATTTATTAGGCTGAAAACTTCTCAATATTACATGAAACCAACAAATCCATATGAATGAGGAAAACAGATGCAAATCAGATACAAAACATTCTGCATCTTCCTCATTCACAGATGCAAAAATTATACCGAATGCAAAAAGTTAATTATTATATTACTAAATTCGGTTTTTAGATATTTCAGTTTTTTACCAAATGCAAAAAGTTAAGAACCTCTACCGGTACCGAAAAATATAAAAAAATCGAAAAACCAGTACCAAAAAAACCGATACCAAAAAAATCGGTACCGCCGATTCGGTAAAAAACTGAAAAAACCGAATTTTTTGAGCACCCCTAGGCATAACTTCCTTACTTATTCTCTTCCCACCTCTTGAATATTGCCAAATGTGAGTGCCTATCTAAATGTACTAAAGATACTTTGAGTGTTGGTAAACATCGGTAGGAGTGCAAGAATTGTTCAGATGAGTATTTGTTCTAGTTTGCACAAAAACTCACGCACATTACAGAGTACTTATTACTCTTCCTTTACACGACTTATTTTGAAAAACTTCATCTGAAAAAAATGTTTCAAAAAGTTGATTTATTTCTTCAATATTATTTTTAAAGTTTATTCTACATCATTTTATACACTGCACTCATTTATTTTATAAATATTATTAACAATTTTGATAATTTACTAGATACCATTTACTATACACAATAGAATTTATATGTGGTAATTACTAACTAAATCATAAATATACATATAGGTTGATCAGTTACATTAAAAACTAAATTTAGTCACGAGTTAAGGTAAAAGGATATCATAAACTAACTTATTATTAAAATTTTAAATTTATTATGGTAAGAAATTGTCGTTCGTTTCTACGGCCGTTAACATTAAATAGTTAAAATTCGTATAATATCAATTTATTAAAAATTTCATATAGTTTATGGTTCATGTAATATATTTTGATATGAATCTTCATGTTGAATTGTGACCATTATATTTGAACTATAAAAAATGAGTATGAGAATGGAACTATTGTTTGACATGATGATTATGACTACTGATGTTATCGATTATAGAGTCCAAATAACGTATTTTAATATTTGAGAATATATTAGAGGTTGTTGTCTACTTTACTTTCTTGAAGGATTGCTAATTCCTATATAGTTATTTGTTAAAAACTTATGATGCCTAACATTTTTTAAATATCTGATTTTGTTATTATTGAATGCTAAAATAATTTTACTTTTCGTTATATTTGTCAAGATATCATTTACGAGGTTGTTTGAGCTTACTCGTTTATTTACACAATTTCTTTCAAGAAATAAAAATATAATTGGGACTAGTGAAGAAAGTATGAGAATAGAGTGTGATAGGTAGTGAGAACATAGTGAGTGCGTTACTGTGTAATACACGATATTATAATGATGCAAGTGTTTTGTATTTTTGACGACTCAAATTGAGTGTATTAGCTGAATTTGTAAGCATCACAATTTTATGCAATATATATATATATATATATATATATATATATATGGGAAAAATATATACACAACTGTGTAGTACACAGTCGCCTATAGCGACGATTCACCAGTCGCTATAGCTATTCTGGCTAATGGCGACGGGTGAACCGTCGCTATAGCCCGAAAAAACCGTCGTCATAGGCGATTGTGTACTACACAGCTGTGCGTGTATATACATATAGTCATATATATGTATATATATATATATATATATATATATATATATATATATATATATAGGTACTAATTGATAGTTAACGTGGTAAAAAAGAGGTTTGCCTTACAACAAATCTTGAGCGTCCATTCGAATATCGGACGCTTAATATTGCTCTCGTTCATAATTTAATTTTCAGTATTCCTTAGTTTAATACTTTGGACGAGACAAATGTCCAAAATACCCTTATTTTATTTCTAATTTTAGGCTATATGTAAATGAGAGATATTTTGGACATTTGTCCTATCCATAGTATTAAACTGCGGACGGGAGCAATATTAGTCGTTAGATATTGAGATGGACGATCAAGATTTGTTATATATAACCTTTTTTTTTATAACGTTAATTATGGATCAGTCTAATATATATATATATATATATATATATATATATATATATATATATATATATATATATATATAGTCAAACGACTTTAAATATAATCAAGACTAAAAGACAATTTGCACCCCAAACTTTACACCGTTGTTGACTTTTGCACCCCAAATTAAAAAAGGTGTCTAAGTACACCCTAAACTTCATTATACGTAACAAAACGCACATTTTTTTCACTTAACTGGTCAAAAGTGACCGGCTAAGGCTGTAACACAAGTTGGGGTGCAAATTGTATTTTAGTCTTAAAAATTGATAAAAATAATTTATTTTAAATAAAATAAAATAATTTTAAAATAATTAATTTAAATAAAATAATTAATTTTAAAATAAAATAATTAAAATAATAAAACAGATTTTTTTTTGTAAAAAGTTCTGTTTTTACAAAAAAAAAATCTTTTTACAAAAATTGTAAAATAAATTTGTGATTACAAAATTGTAAAATACAATTTTTTATAAAAAAATAATCTGTTTTTACAAAAATTATAAAAATAATTGTGTTTTACAAAATTGTAAAATACAATTTTTTTTTTACAAAATTGTGTTTAAAAACAGAATTTTTTAAAAACTTGCAAAAGCAAAAATGTTTTTCAATTTTTTTGTAAAAATAGAATTTTTTAAAACATTTTTTTTGTAAAAATAGAATTTAAAAACAGAATTTTTTTTAAAAAAAATTGTATAACACAGAATTTAAGTTTTTTTTTTTAAAACAAATTTTTTTTTAAGTTTTTAAAAAATTCTTTTTTTTAAACACAATTTTGTAAAACAAAATTTTGTATTACAATTTTTGTAAAAACATATTTTTTTTAAAAAAAATTGTATTTTACAATTTTGTAAACACAATTTTACAATTTTGTAAAACATAATTATTTTTAAAAAAAATTTGTAAAAACAGATTTTTTACAAAAAAAAAATCTGTTTTACAATTTTGTTTTAAAAAAATAGACTAAAAGACAACTTAAATTCTGTTTTAGACAAAAAATTTTAAAAAAAATTCTGTTTTTAAATTCTATTTTTACAAAAAAAAAAATTAAAAAAATCTATTTTTAGAAAAAAAAATGAAAAAAAATCAACTTTTACAAGTTTTTAAAAAATTATGTTTTTATACACAATTTTTTTAAAAAAAATTGTATTTTACAATTTTGTAAAACACAATTTTAATTTACAATTTTTGTAAAAATAGATTTTTTTTTATAAAAAATTGTATTTTACAATTTTGTAAACACAATTTTAATTTACAATTTTTGTAAAAATAGATTTTTTTTTATAAAAAATTGTATTTTACAATTTTGTAAACACAAATTTATTTTACAATTTTTGTAAAAACAAAATTTTTTAAAATTATTTTTTGTAAAAACAGATTTTTTTTACAAAAAAAGTCTGTTTTATTATTTTAATTATTTTATTTTAAAATTAATTATTTTATTTTTATTTTTGAAATTAATTATTTTATTTAAATTAATTTTTTTAAAATTATTTTATTTTATTTAAAATTAATAATTTTTCCAATTTTTAAGACTAAAATACAATTTGCACCCCAAACTTGTGTTACAGCCTTAGCTGGTCACTTTTGACCGGTTAAGTGAAGAAAGTGTGCGTTTTGTTACGTATAATAAAATTTGGGGTGTACTTAGACACCTTTTTCGATTTGGGGTGCAAAAGTCAACAACGATGTAAAATTTGGGGTGCAAATTGTCTTTTAGTCTATAATCAAATGCATTAAAAAATATTAAAACTTTATAAATACATGACTTGTGCTATTACAAGTGAGGAGACAAAGATTGATGACTAAATTGCAAATCTGACCCTCCTATTTATCATGTTTTTACTAAATTGTTTCCTAATTTTTTTTGTAACACAATTGTTCCTCATATATGCATTAGCTATGCAAATGTGTTCCTCAAATATTTTTTACCTATTAAAAATTGATTTCCTCTCTCCTCTCTCTTCATTTTTTTTATTTTTAAAATTTGTGTAAAAAATATATTCTTCTTCTTCTTTTTACTTATTTATTTTTATATTGACCTTTTGAATTCAATATGAAATATCTCTAAATTCAAAATTGATATAAATTTATTAATTTTAGACAATATAATTACCAAAATTATAAACCTTACTATTTTTTCTTAATGGTACTAATAACTATATAATTTATTGTTTTCAAAGGTTAAATTATGTGCATCAATTTTAAATTTAAATATATCTCAAATTGATTTAAACAAATCAAGCTTGATCTTATATCTTAAACAAAATGAATATAAATTTGAAAATATTTATATTTAACCTTGAAAATATTTATATTTATATTTATATAAATTTGAAAATATTTTCAAAATTTTCATCGTGCGACTATTATTAAAAGTTGAACTTAGTATTTTTAAGGACAAACAAAGAAAAAATATATCCTAATTTAGTACTTCATAAATTACACCAAAAAACTCGTTATATATAATTTATATTTTTTGTTCAAAATATAGGATCAAGTTTGATTTGATTAAATTAATTTGAGATATATTCAATTTTAAAATTGATGCACGTAATTTAACTTTTGAAAACAATAAATCATACTGTTATTAGTACCATTAAGATTAAAAAAAATAGTAAGGTTTATAATTTTGGTAATTATATTGTTTAAAATGAATAAATTTATAATAATTTTGAATTTAGAGATATTTCATATTTAATTCAAAAGGTCAATATAAAAATAAATAAATAAAAAGAAGAAAGAGTATACTTTTTACACAAATTTTTAAAAAAAACAAAAAAAACGAGGAGAGATGAGAGAGTAGAGAAAATCAATTTTTAATAGGCTATAAAAATTGGAGGAATACATTGCATAAGTAATACATTTACGAGGAATATCCGTGTTAAAAAAAATTAGGAAACTGTTTAGCAAAAGCATGACACATAGTAGGGCTGAGAAAGTAACCAAATTGGAACCGAAACCGCACCAAAAACTGCACAAACTGCACCAATTAAAATTGTACCAACGGTTCCGGCGTATGTTGCGATTTTAGGTTGGTTGAATAACCAAATTTATGGTTCCGGTTTGGTTACTAGCCAAAATCGCAACCATAAAACCGAAACCGCACCATATGTGTGTATGTGTGGATGCACCATTCACCGCGCATGCTACAGAATTTGGGAGAAGTCAGTTTGGCACTATCTTGTGTAGCTTAATTAGTATCTCTCGTCCAACCGTAGTAGTACTTAGTGGTTTAATTTTACACACCATTATGTACTTCTTAATGATGAAGGTGGGCATTGTGCAATGAAATCAACTCAAAATTACTATACTAGTTTTTTATTTATTTATTGTACGTACTTGTTTTCCTCTCATTGATGGCATTTCCCCCCTATTTTATTTATGTATGTATGAGTGTGCAAACATTATGGATGGAACATGGAACATAACTTTTTGGCATTCATATAAGTGCTGATAAGACTGAGAAAAGTCCCCCACCTACTCCTGCATTCAAGAAATTAAAAGACATGCACAGAGGTTAATTGCTCATTTTATATTTTGATTTAGAAAATATTCCACAGTTTTCATGTAATGAAGAAGTTGTTGCAGAAAAAATTTACATTTTAGATAGTTTATAGTTTTCATTGTTGTATTTGTCTACATTAACGAACTTATATCAATTTCGAAAACAGAGTGCTTATTTTATATCAATTATTATTTCAATTGGTTTTGGAACTGAAACCGCACCACACTTTTAAAACCGCACCGCACCAATCACAAGCGGTTTCATGTGCGATTTTGAATTTATCAAATCGTACCTAAGCGGTTTCGGGTGCAGTTTCGACTTCAAACCGCACCAAACCGTACCATGCTCGCCCCTAACACATAGGTCAGACTGGCAATTTAGTCAAGATTGAAAAGCCTACAAATCACCCAAAAAAAGATTGGAACGCCACAAAAGAAAAAGCGAAGTAGTAATAGGTTTGTTCAGCTTTCAGCTTTTAGGGTTTTTCGCTCGTTTTTAATTTAGAGAGAGAAAGAGGAGCTACCAAATGGATTTGGGGAAAAAGAAGAAATTGACGAGAATTAGGGCAAAAAAAGAGGACAGAATCAGTAGCTTGCCTGATGAATTAATTCATATCATCCTCTCTGGCATCGAAATCAAAGAAGCAGTTCAGACCTGCGTATTATCCAGAAGATGGAATCGGATCTGGACTACTCTTCCTTATCTCAACTTCGACTCCCTTCATTTTCGTATGGATGACGTTTCTTATGTAAAATTTGTGGAGGAATCTCGAAACGGAATCACTCGGCTGAAGTATCTACAATCCGGTTAAGGTTACGGGATTTCGAACCAGATTTCATTGGAAGTGCTGTAAACTATGCAATTTCTCACAATGTAAAGCAATTTCGTACAGAGTATGCGGACTTCAGAATAGAATTCCCGCTTTGGAGTTTTCCTGTTTTAACAACTTTACATCTCCAAAGTTTTAGAGACCTACCTCTAATGTCATGGAGTTTGCCGACTTTAACGACTTTACATCTTGAAGATGTAACATTTCAGAAAGGCATTTGAGGGTTTTGTCCATTTGAAGAATCTAAGTTTAAAGGCATCCTTCACGTGGCATGGCATGGAGGTTTTGTTTATAACTTCTCTTAGTCTTGCAAATCTCACCATATCCCAAGATTGTGTGGAACTTAGAAGTTGTTTGTTTGTGACCCAATTTGTTGTGCTTGGAATATAGTGGTAATTCTCCATTATTGTTATCTGCCGAGGATGGCTTCCCTTGTTTAGAACAAGTGGATCTTGATATCAATATATATAGGTATGGGTCCAAGAAGTACTTTGAAGAGAACAAACAAGTAATTTTCCAGCAACTTAATAGTTTGTTTCAAGAAATCCATGGAGCCAAGTTTCTTACACTTTCCATGAATACAATACAGGTATACTGTTAATTTATTTTCTAAACTAGTTGATGTTAGTATAGGTATATTGATTGAGGCAACTGCATGTGACCTTGTTCACTTTTGTGGGATTTAATATAAATGATATTTATGATCAAATATACAATGTTATGCACTAGACCTGGGTCATGTTATACATCTTCCTGCATATATAATATTACTTTAAGAAATACGCAATTGAAATGTATATTAACTGCATTGTTAGTCTTCATACTATAATTGGAGTTAAAATGTTTGCTTTGTCTTGTGCAATAACTTTCCCAGGTTATTTCATGGGATCCCCATTTTTCAGAATATCCTCCTTCTCCATTTGGTAACCTGAAGTGTCTTTTGCTAGAAAGAGAACGATATAACCGATTTCGACGTGACAGCCCACCTGTGCCTCTTAATCGTGTCATAATCTACTTACTCAGTAGTTCTCCAGGTGCAAAGATCTTGATACAGGTATTTATAGTTCCACTGGTGATTTTTGACCTTATTGTTCTACATATCTGCATTACGTGAACTCTTCACTTTGCCCTAAAGTACTCGGGTCCAACACTCGATATTCAGACAGGGGTATGGATAGTTGCATACTGGACACTTGATTTTGGTGTAAAAAATTGGCAAAATTAGGAAGTCCCCTTGTTAGAATCTTCAAAAAATAGTGTCCAACCGGACTCCATTTGAGTTTCTGTAACATAGCTGTATGTTAGTTTGATTTATATTCAAACTTCAAATTTCAAACCCAAAGACTGTTGTGTTAGATTTATTATTTGTTTATACCAGAGTGGAGAGCCTACAATGGAGACTGTAGATTGTGGTGGTAAATAAGGAGCATTAAATACTGAACTATTCAAGTTTTTGGTCTTGGCAACTTAATACTCCATTTGTTCTATAAAAGCTGTACTACTTTATTTGTCAACTGAAGCTTATTAGTTTTCGAAAAATTAGTTAGCTGTTCTATTTTGCAATCTATAATTTATACACGCACATCATACTCTTCTACATTTTGGGAACTAATAACTATGTATCTATGAGGAACAAGACTTGTGTCTATTTTTAGGGACAATTGAGCTCCTCCTGTTTTCTCTTCTTTTTATTTTTTATGTTTGGCTTTATATTAAGGTTTGCATAATACACAAATCAACCTAATTCTTTTTATGACTAATTCTAAACAAACTAAAAATAAGATAAAATTTAGTCTTCAAATTTTAATATTGGAACAAGATCATTGAAAAACTTTATATTTTGTTGGGGGTATAGTTTCACTTTGTTTCTAATAAGTAGACATCCCTTTCCAAGTGTGCTCTGGTCAATAGTTGTGTGCTCTGGTTAGTGCCTCGAACTATATTTACTTTCTATATTCAAACAAAAATTAATTTCAAAACTTCAACCCAAATTTGCATTAAAAATTTGCATTAAAGAGATTTTTAACAATTGCACTATACACATCCTAATATCCTAAGAGGATGTTGGCTTTAAATATCATACAACAAAAAGAGGAAAAGAAAACCAATACTTACTCCTCATACACAATGAACAAACACCTAATAATCTATACATACCATACAAAATATAACCTCAGTCAAAAAGAACTGAAGGATACATGTCAATAGCAGTTCAATTACCTAGATTGTTGTCGTAGATGCAATCTACTACTATTTGTTGGAATACATGTCAATGGAAGAACTGAAGGAAACAAAACGATTTCGATGCCTCAGGGTATATAATAAATTAACTCCCAATATTGAAAGACAATTGCATAACAAATCTCGTGTTGAAATAAAATGCAATGATAAATTACCTAAAGACATATAGATTGATTAATCTTTGACTAATTTCTTGACCTACTTAAATTTAGCATTTGCATAATAAATGTTAAAATTAAGCAACAAAATTCCCCTTTTCAAATCAATGATGAAACCCTTCTTGGTTACTTGGTTAGTGTAACCTGCTGCAATAAAAACATAAAATCAGTTGCAATGTTCTAAAAGGCGCTAGGTGTGAGGCAGGCGGCCGGGGGGCCTAGCGCCTAGGAGGCCTAGGCGGAATAAAATTATCCATTTTGACATGATATTCACTTCTTGTTGTGATTTGATGTGCTACAACTTGCATTATGAATATGGTAAATTATTTAAAAAATAAATATATCAAGATCTGGTTTAGGTAGTTATTAAAATAAAAAAAACTTCTCCGCTTAGACCCTGTCTAATTTCTTGATAGGATTTTTTTGCCATCTTGGGCTTAGGCAAGGCGCCAGGGGGCCTAGCGCCCAGGCGGGGATCTTTAGAACACTGATCAATTATTAGTAAAAGCTGAAAGAAAACTGAAGAAATTGGGTTAGAAGAAAAGAGAATTATATAAACAAGCAACAAACCAAAACTGGTTCCTATAGCTAGTTGGAGTTGTAAAAATTTGAAATCCTAAAATTATATCCAAAATCACATAAGATAAATAACCCCCTAAACAAATAATTCAACATCCAAAATACCCATAAATTTCAAAATTGGGAAATGAAAAGATGAACTGTATTGCAGAAACGTCCTATTTGATTAATGTATTGATCCATGACCAAATACATCAAATAAATTGAATTGGGTTTAACCCCAAGTCCCCAACTAACAACAAATTCAAACAAACTACAAAGTTTAAATTATCAAAACAAAGAAAGCCCTAATTTAGTTACTTTTTAAAAGCTAAGAGGTAGTGCCATAGACCATAGTGGAGATGTAGAAGAAGTACTTGGCTTACTGGCGGAGCCGCGGAGATGTTGAAGAACTAGTGGAGTTGTCGTGGAGACGAGATGTAAAAGACGGAGTCACAGAAGGAATGAGAGAATGAAAAAAGCAGAAGTAGAGTTGTTTGTACTTGTATAGTTGTATTTAAAATATTAATGAAATTTAGTTTTTGCCTCCTTTAAGTTTAACTCTTTCATTAATTTGCCCCCCTTAAACTTATTAAAATACATATTTGGCCCTACCCCTATACCTATATATATATATAAAAAACCAGCAGGGGTAAGAGTGATAGTGTAAGACCCCAACTTATTAATGAATAAAATCAAATTTTCTCTAAATATTATTGTGAATAATAAGGGGTTAATTTGATATAATACTTTGGTTATGGGTGAAATGTGCAAATTTTACAAAATAAGCAAGTGGTTATAAAATATTCATTTTGTCGGGGAATATTCGTTTGGTCGTGGAATATTCTTGCTGTCGGGGAATATTCGTACGACGGCGCAGCCTTGTGTGGGCCCCATAACGGAAAACGATTGGATGAAGAAAATGACAAGTATAAGTTATTTATAAATAACGGCGTAGTTGTTACCGTTAATACTGTTGGAATACCCAGTGGTTAAAATACAGTAGCACACGGTATTGCACCAATTATTGATTCTTACGTAAGAAGGCACTACTCAATAATTGTTACAGTAGTTATTGTTCAATATTTTATTTTATTGATTCAATAATTGTTGCGTTGATATTTTATATTATTGCTGTTTCAATAATTGTTGCTGCACAGTATTTTCCATTATCAGATCAATAATTCATATTATTTGAATAATATTATTAGATAACATTATTGGCAATGTCTAGAAAGTTCTGTCTAAGGAGAGGTTTGGTCATCTAATTGCGCGCCAGTAAGGAGAAATCCTTATTGGAAAGCCCCCTCTTTCCTGGGAACGGCCTGGTTGTCATAAATGTGATTCTGTAATATTATTTGTGAATAATTAATTATTGATTCATATGATAAGGAAATATTTATTTTATGTGGATATAAATGAGGGATATATTTTTGTGGTTAAAAATGAAGGAGTTAATGTTGAGGTTTTTATCCGTATTTTTGTCGGAATGGAGGTATTAAAAATCAGGGTTTTTGAGATATTTTGCGGGTTATAATTTTTAATCCGACCGTTGGATCGTGGTAATTTTTGGATATGTTATACATATATAAGTTGAGTATATGTCCACAAATTTTGAACCGTTAAAAATGAACGTATGATTTATTATGAATTTTACGAGATGACTGGTTCAGAAATTGTTGAATTTTTGGAGTTTATCATTTTGATGGAAAATTCTAGAATTGGTGGGCCCCACTTGTGGTTGGTGAAGAAATGTGCTGAATTATATTTCAAATGTGGTGGGTGGGAATAGTAGCAGGTAAAGCCATCAGGTTACAGGTCAAGCCTACTAAAATTTTCCTATAAATAGAGGGCTAAGTTAGAATTGAAAATCACACCAGAAACAAGTTTTCTCTCTTTCTCTCTCTAGATTATTGAGTGTATTTTGTGAGTATTTAGATACTTTGAGAATTTCTATTCATCAGAGCAAGTTTCTTTCAGCCTTATACCGGTATTCCGACCAGAAGTACTGATATTTTGAGATAAGGGATATTATTTTCTTCTTAAATGATATTATTTTCTTCAATATCATTATGCTGAAATATTAAGATGAGTTTTTATCAAATTTAGAACTTTTTGTGTCGGGGTTACTATTCACGTATACGTTACTATTCACGTATACGACACTATTCACGAATACGACATTATTCACCAAAAAATAAAATTTTCCCTTTTTGTCCAAGATATCTATTATGGTTACTACCTTTGATTGTATCCATGTTTTGATCTTTATTTTTGAATTCTGCTTCACAATTGATTATTATGAAGTATTATTGATCTTGGATAAACTGTTATACGAATCCTTAATAATTGTTCTTCTGTCTCACTGGATTCGTTCTCTTTAAGATATTTTTCATCATCCTCAGTCCTAAATGATGATATTACTGAATATCTTTGGCCTGTAGTGCAAAGATGTATGATTGCTTGATGAATATCTTTAGCCTGTAGTGCAAAGATGAACAGGTGTTGAGATGAACATGACTGACAGGTGATACAAATGAATATCTTTGGCCTGTAGTGCAAAGATGAATATTTGGATAAAGATGATTATTAATTGATGTTACAGGGATAAAATATTGATGATGGACTTTTAAATCTTAGAAGATAGTAGAATTCATTCTTTACTTGACTCTTCTAATGGTTTGCTATTTCCGCTGCAGTTGTTGATCTAAAACTTGTTGTCGATTATATTCTATCAGATTTTCCCTGTTGAAGACTAACGATAATTTGTTGTATATTATCTTAGTCATAATATTCTTTACTGGGCTAGTTGAGCTCACCCTTTTCCTTTTTGTTCCATTTTTCTTCTCAGGAGGTGAGAACATAGCAGGATCTAGTCGGGGTATGGAGTGATGGTTTTATAAAGATGTTTTAGCAGTACTCACTATTTCTGTAAAATAGTGTTTGAATAATTGTATTGAGGACTTATTTGAGTGTGGATATTGTCTAGAAGACAATATTTGTATTTAAACTCACAGTATGTGTTGTCGTATTTTGCACGACAATTGTATTATTGAAGTTGTAGTTTGCTTTCTGTACCATGTATTTGGCGACTCAGAATGGGTGTTGTATACCTATTTTGGGGGCGTCACAGATAGACTCCACGGCACGTTTACGTGAGGTGGTCGTCGGCTCGATCGTTTCTAGCAAAGTTGTAGGATGGATTGCTTGCAACACTTTAATCCCTCGTCTATATGTAGACGGTAATCTTGGTATAATTGCTCGCGTTCGGAAATATGCGTTGAATGGACACCACCGACACTTTGACCCCTCGCTTATATTGAAGCGGTAATCTCGGTACAATCGACGATTAATGTAGTAGAAGACGCCGGACAACTATGAATTGTTGTATGATAAGAAATTGAATCTCAAAGAAATAACTAAGAAAAATACTTAGGAATTCTTCAAAGAACCAAAAGTAGAGAATAACCTCACAAATATATTGAATAATGAATAATGTATAATGTGTTTGATTACATCAACTTGGATATCTATTTATACTACTCAAAACAATCTAAATCCTAAAAACAATAGGAACAAATTATTCTAATCCTAATAGGAATTACAAATCATAACCCTAATTTCTACAAGGAAGTAGAAATCAATTTGGAAAAGAAATTTCTATTTCTATAAAACAATAAAAACCTTATTTAGAAAATAAATCTAAACTGAAAAGAAATCCTAATTATAATAGAATTTAATAAGTATATGAAAAACAAATTCTTAAAAATTAGTCTAATAGAATCTGCCTAATATTTTAGGAAACAAAATCTCTTTCCTAAAATCCCAAAATCCTTACCATGATAGGATTTTTTTCCACGTGAAACTTGCTTCTTTCCTTTGCATGTAATATGTGAATAACTTGTTAATCAGGATTGTATCATTCCCCTCCTCTTCAAAAGGATGTCCTCAAATCTGGCATCTCTCCCTTTTAAAAAGGATTCATCCACAAATTCCTCCTGGATCAAATATCATTATGTAGAACTCTTCATGTCGCAAATCCACCCATTTACGAATTCTCGGATCAAAAATCAAGGTGACGATCTCGATCATTCGCAAACAAAACCACGTCAATGATCTTGGGTCAAATATCAACTTTTGAAATTCATCATGTCGCATAAGCCCATACACTTGAATCCCTGGATTAAATACAAAATAAAACAAATCAACAAGTTCTTTTTGTCTAATCACAGAGGAATCAAATAAATCAAAATCATATGCATAGTCTACTAAAACAATATTTAAAACACTTCCCTGTAAACTTTCAATGCATTGATCGAATTGAATTGCACGATCCATGTTTCCCTCTATGAATATGATCCTATCACGAATCTGCAAAACACAACAAGCCTTTCTCCTTCCATTGACATTAACAAAGTCAAAATCACATACTAGCACCAACGGAATAAAAGTCACAATCATAAGTTGAAAATTCAATAGCATATCGACGATGATCACAAACAAACTCAACACATGCTAGAGAATTTTCCAAAGTGTTAAGAAAAATCGGAATAGCATCAAAATAGAAAATAACAAATTTTCCCATGAAAGAATGAAAAATATAATTCAATGATTCCATGGAAGTATGCAATGCCTTGGCTAATCCAAGTGAACTAACTAAACATGCAAATAACTCCTCTCAAACCATCTTGATGATAAACACTTCTTGAATCAAAACCATATGATAGCAAATTATGCAATGAAGATTGCTCTAACGAAACATCATGATTACTACCATTGTCAACTACCGACAATTCAGGTAAATATTGACTAGCATGAAACCCTAAGTCAATATTTGGATAAGAAAACCTAGAATTAATTTCATTCAAGTAAGCACATCGAAAACGAGAATATATATCATGATCATACACTAACTCAACATAAATCAAATATCCACAATAGTTCATGATAAAGATGATTTTATCCTCAAAATAGCTAACAACAAATCCAATGGAAGCATGCAAAACATGTTTTAAATAACTCATGAAAACACTAGATGTATCAGCTAATCTAACAGAAATAACTAACCACCTATATAACTCACATGCTAAAACAATTTTCCATTTATCACAATCTCTTATGCTAAATTGATTAGGCATTGTCATCGCGTGATCATTATCACATGTAGATAAAACATAAGAACTATGCAATTTATCAAACATATTATCTAAATATTGAAAAGAATAACGAAACTTGTTTACCAATTCAAAATCGATGCACAAATTTGTTGTCTCATCCTCCTTAGGTACTATGATCTCATAATTAGCACACGAACTCATGTCTTCTCTCATGATACCCACTTTCACCAACTCTCCAACCCGTCTTGGTAACTCCGTCATCTCCTCGGGAATACTATCAGCTGATCGGTAAGGAATGATAGCATGGGGCATTTTATCAACATCTTGCACAATAGACAAAACAAAACTGGACAAAGAAGAATCGTTAGTGTTAGTATTCAAAAGCGCCGTCTTGTACGAATGTACAGTCATTGACTTTTGAAAATATAACTCACTTTTCAACTCATTCTTTTTTTCATAGTCACATTTTTTCTCTCTTTATGCTTACCCTCTCGTTTATTTTTTTCTCGTTTATTTTCAATCTCAATCTTTTCATTCTCTCTTTTCTTTTCTCTTTCATTCTTTTCCATTTTTTCTTTTACATTATCAATCTTTTGAATAATTTCTTTTTGTCGATCTCTTTCACATGTATTTCTTTTTACGAACTCATCTTTTTGATTACTTACTTCCGGATGTTCACCATCTTGCTTTAGATCATGGATTTCATCTTGAACACTCGAACCCAATAACTCTCCTTGGATTGCATATTCTATAATTTCTCCTTGCATTTGATCACGATCTTCTTATAAATACATTAGATCGTTACGAACTTGCTCGGACGTCATAGGACAAAGGTTGACTCTTATTCGATTGTGTACCAATGAATACTTGTTAGTACAACTGTTATGCTTCGCGCGCATGTTGTGTTGCCATGCCCTCCCAAGTAACAAATGACAAGTATGAATTGGAACTACATCGCATAATATTTCATCTTCATATCTGCCGATGTGAAAAGAAACTGACACTCGTCTAGTCACCATTACCTCAGAATCGACGATCCCTTGCATCTTGTAAGGCCGAGGATGTGCAACTGTTGACAACCCTAGTTTCTCCACCATTGTAGTGCTAGCAATGTTAGTACCAATATCACAATCAATTTTTACAATGCATACCTTTTCTTGTACTAGAAACCTAGTATAAAACATATTCTTTTGTGACATTGTTTCTTCCTCGATAGCTTGCACACTTGTAGCTTTTCTAGTTTCCCATGACTCTCCAAGAATCGCATGATCTTCTTCAACTTTTATTTTTCTAGACAATAAATGTTCCCTCCTATGCTCCATAGGTTTATGAGGCTGCTCCCTACATCCATTATAATTATGATGCCTCTCATAATCCTCCTCCCATGATTTCCACCACTCATCCACGCCAGATTTCATACAAACTTTGGGTCTTCTTTTCAAAGGCTCCTCATAACCCAATATATTTACTGCAAAACAAGGGTTAATAGATAAAAATAATTTCCTCACACTTCCTTACGTGTTTCACTCAAATAATAATAAATCTCTCGTGTATCGCTCAATTGGCTTTTACCCTCGATTAATCTCACCAATAAGCCTTTTACCTCGAAATATTCTCTCTAATAGGTTCTTGAATTCCCCTAGCAAAATTCTTGGTTTTACTAATCAATTCAAAAATTACTTATCATGAAACAAAAATATAGATGGTATGACTATCAGAATATCACAAAATCTTCGATTCATTGTCTTGTACTCCTCTTGTATGCCTCAGATTTGTAAATTGTAGCTCTGTTTCAGAATTGATGATGGAACGGTATGAACTCTTGGTTGGAATTTGATGATTTGATGGTGTGCTACAAATTTGGTTAGCATAATGGAAATAGAATCTAAATTTATTTATTTATTATTATTTTTTTACAATATATATTTCAACAGAAAATTAAAGATCAGTAATTCGCTAAAAAGGCTTAGCTTTGATACCAAATGATAGACTCTACGGCACGCTTGCGTGAGGTGGTCGTCGTCCCGATCGTTTCTAGCAAAGTTATAGGATGGATTGTTTGCAACACCTTAACCCCTCGCCTATATGTAGACGGTAATCTTTGTACAATTACTCGCGTTCGAAAATTTGCGTTGAATGGACACCAACGACACATTGACCCTCGCTTATATTGAAGCAGTAATCTCGGTATAATCGACGATTGATGCGGTAGAAGACGCCACACACAACTATGAATTGTTGTATGATAAGTCAAATTGAATCTCAAAGAAATTACTAAGAAAAATACTTAGGAATTCTTCAAAAAACCAAAAGTAGAGAATAACCTCACAAATGTATTGAATAATGTATAATGTGTTTGATTACATCAACTTGGATATCTATTTATACTATTCAAAATAATCTAAATCCTAAAAATAATAGGAACAAATTATTCTAATCCTAATAAGAATTACAAATCATAATCCTAATTTCTACAAGGAAGTAGAAATCAATTTAGAAAAGAAATTCCTATTTCTATAAAATAATAAAAACCTTATTTAGAAAGTAAATCTAAACTGAAAAGAAATCCTAATTATAATAGAATTTGATAAGTATCTGAAAAACAAATCCCTAAAAATTAGTCTAATAGAATCTACCTAAAACAAAATCTCTTTCCTAAAATCCCAAAATCTTTGCCATGCTAGGATCTTTTGCCACGTGAAACTTGCTTCTTTCCTTTGCATGTAATATGTGAATAACTTGTTGATTAGGATTGTATCAAAGAGCCTATGCATAGGTCCACCCCTGGCTAGCATCTAACAAGTTTGCTTTCCCTTGACTAGAAAAATTAATGGATACATAATTAAATTGCCCATAAACTTGGATGATTTATAAAATGGGCGGTCAACTTGTTTTTCTTTTCTTTTCCTTTTTTATAAAAAATGGGCATTTTGTTGCCTTTTATTTTTTCAATATATATATATATATATATATATATATATATATATATATATATAGAGAGAGAGAGAGAGAGAGAGAGAGAGGGGAGTGATCTACATCCAAAGTTGGATGGGGTCCCCTATCCATCCAACCCAAACCGATCGCCCGTTTGATGATCCAAAGGCTAAGGAAAACAACATCCACACAATTGTTTGTTAGACTTCTAATAACAGTTGTGCAGAGTATGACCTACAAATCAAGTGTCGTTTTTACCCCCAACTCAAAAAAAATGTTCCGCACAATAATTGTGCAGTAGGGAGAAATTTGTAGACCAACCGTCCTCACAATAATTGTGCGGACTACCATTCTTTATACCAAACAATTCTACCAACTCTCCCTGTTTAGAGTTTGTAACCAGACTATATAAAGAGACGGAGTGAGAGATAGGGAAAGAGGGTTTGGAGACAAAATACATCTTCATCCACTCCAAAGCCTTCCAAAAGAAAAGGAATAGAGAAATAAAAAAAATACTTGAACAACGCTTCAGGTTTCTTTTTTTACTTCGGACAATTTCCTTTTTAATTTTTTCGATCTACTAATGTACTGTGATTTGATGATGATGCTATCAATCTTTGATTTCTAAATCATCTTCCTTTTTATGTTAATGGGTTTGGCAATTGTATCTCTATATTTATATGCGTGTTACCAAATGTATTTCTATGTTAATGGGTGTATTTTTATGGGTCTCTCAGCTTTCTTCTTTTTTTTGTCCTATTCCCGATGATATGGGCTGTGATCGGTAGCAAGGGTGGAGGAAGGTGGCGGTGGTTGTGATGGGATTTTTGTTGTTTAGATGTGGGCTTTGAATTTCAATGATATAAGGAAAGATTTAGGGACAATCCTCCCATCAAAGTATTTTATTAATTTGTTTTGATTTTGCACTGAAACCCTGCAAATTTTGTCAATTCAACCAGCAAGCATAGCATAAACAAAGAAATAAGAACGAAACGTGGATTTTTGAGCTTGATTTCTATCTACACAATAGTCGTGCAGTGGGGAATAAACTAAATAACTAAATAGCTGGGGCATAAATGACATTCACAAAATATACTTAAGTGGGTTAGGCTCCACATAACTATTTGTTAGGTTCCTAATAATAGTTGTGCGGATGTTTTGGATCATCAAACAGACGGTCGGATCTGGGTTGGATGGATGGGGGATCACATCCAACTTTGGTTGTGGATCACTCCCTTGTATATATATATGGTCGTCCATTGTAAGATCTAAGGGGTGAGAATGAATAAGGCATGGGCTTGGCGACTAGTAGGACATGCGGCCAGCGTAACTCCCATTAGCAGCCAGACTAATGATTATTATGCTCTTATTTTGACTTTTCTAACCGACCGTTAGTAGGACCTACAGCCAGAATACAGGGAAAAAAAAGAGATGAGCATGTCCGCACGTCCAGAACAAAGGAGTAATATATGTAGTGTACTCTAATATTTCAACATAATAATAGGAAAAAAATATCAAACTTCGAAAGTTTATAAATTAGTAAAGGAGAAATAGAGATGAAAGTTTATACACTTTCAAGTTTGATATTTTTTCCTAACTACTATTATGTTGAGATATTGGAGTACATTAAATATATTACTCTGTTCCATCATCAGTGTAATAGTAAATATTTTGGCTTTTCAAACTGGCCGCTAGTACGACCTTCAGCCAGACCCTTCTCCTAACTAACGTATGTTGTAGAATAGGTCCCTCTCTGTGAGGGCCCCGAATCCGAGGTCCCGAATCACCGCGGATCCGGTTCGATCATTCTATAACTATTACGGAAGATATAAACATAAATTGTTTATACAATACATTTAACACACTATTCTCCAAGGTCGAGTAACCGTAACTTAATACACAATACATAACTTATTTGACTTACAATAACATTGAGATACAACACTGTAACAAATCTAACTACACACGTATACTAAAGCTGGAACCGATCTTTAACCTTTCCTTGTATCCGACGCGTTCGTCTTAATCTGCAATGTTTATCATGATATAGCAAGGGTGAGAATAAGATTGTCCAACGAGTTTAAATTCAATAATATAACGATATATCATGATTGAAAGAGTCTGAATAATAAGCTGGTTATAATTCAACAATATAATTGTGAACTAGCAGGAACAAATTTATGACTAAACAAGTATTATACATGAACAAATATATCTGAAACCAATTGGTAATGAAGGTGATCAGCCTTTCATACCTGACTTATACATGCAATATGTACAGAGTAAAATTCATGGCAACCAGCAATGATTAACCATAAGCTTATCCAAATGAATCAATACTTAGTTGAGTTAAGTAAAAACAAACTTGCCTGAACCGTTGATTATTGCTATACAATTTATAACGCTTTATCCGAAGACCTAATATTAGTAATATAGATCTCTAATATTAGAATAATATCATCACAGTATAATATTATTATATATATAGATATACATAGAATAGCCTAAACACATAACACATAACCCTATCAGTCTATAACACACATAAGACTCAGTATCAGGTCAAACTATTTCAGTCTGACTTGAGTTCGACAAAGTTCTAACGTCCCGATGGTCTAGTCGGACAATTATTCGAGTTTAAGTTCAATTAAACTCTGCCTAACACTTAACAATTAACCCAGATAATTTTAATATCAGTCAAAATATTTTTCATAAGCTCGTAATAATTTTTAAATAATTATTACCTATTTATCGTGAATTTTCAATCATTAAAAACGTATTTAAATAAATTAAATATCAAATAATTCCTTTATCATTAATATTTATTTAATACTAATTATTAATGAAAATCATAACATAATATTATAATATAATTATATTATATCAAAGTATTTTTAATACCTTAAAATCATATTTATATGATTTTTAAACACTTAAATCTATTATCCGATAATTGCTATTAATATTAAAATATTAATATTTTTATGGCAAAATATCAAAAGTTATATTTTATAACTTAAAATATTTTTATAACACTTAAATCATTTTTATATGATTTTTAAATCATTTATTCTATTTTTCCATAATTTATTTAATATATTTACTAAATAAACTAATTATCATTAATATTAATTAATTAATGAAATTTCTCACAAAATATTAAAAGTCACTAAAAATAACTTAAAATATTTTCTTTTACGATAATATAATTTTTCATGATTTTTCATGTATTTAAATCATTTTTAAATAATTTATTTAATATTGTAATTAAATAAATAAATGCCTTTTATATTCCAAAAATATTAAATATTTTGAAATATACTCAAAATAATTAAAAACTATTTTTCAGATTTTAAAATAATTTTTTGAAATTTATTTTGTATTTTTAATAATTAAAAATCATTTTTATCTATTTTTAAATAATTTTCAGAAAAATAAGAAATTAAATAAATAGAAACCGTCGCTAAAGGGCCCTTAGTGACAGACCCGTCGCTTATCTGTGTTCTTTTTGCGTTCTGGACTGCTAATGGTGCTAGGATTGTAGTACTGATGTAGTACTACAACCACAAACTCAATTCATGGTCATTACATGACCAAGCTGCAAGATCCAAGCTCCGGAATATGTTGTCAGAGGCCTGCTGGAATTTCTGGGTTTCCCAGATTCCCAGTCAGTTTCGAGTGACCACCTTGTGGCTCGATTATATACATGTTCTGGTAATGGTTCATGTGATGTTAAGGTTCTAATCTATAGTCGTGATGTCAGGGTACAACAAAATATCAACAGATCGTTCTAACAACAACACATTAAAGAAATCAAGGCCGGTCGACTTATGTCAGAAAACGTGTTCTTCATGAATCTGGGTTTTCCAGATCTCGTTCAAGATTGGTGGTCAACTCACATTTGACCTTAAATATCTTCGATCCTATATACTTTCTAGGTGATCTAAAAGCCTGATATTGTTGTCCTTATACCAAACTACAAGTGGACTACACAAACATGGCCCAATCACTTGTCAGAAGCAAGATCCGAGGCCTTGAAAAGCTTGTCAGACGCTACTGGAAATTCTGGGCTGCCCAGAATTCGTTTTCCGTGAACGGTCAACGAGTTTTGACCGTTCATATCTAGAGATCTAGACTTGATATGGATGTGATTCCACTTCCAGTCTACTATCCTTATGTCAGAGAATAAAGCTATAACTTTAAACACACATAAATCTTAACACACAAGAATCTAAGAGCCCTGACATTGGCTTGTCAGACAACAAAATTAGGGTTCTTGACCAGTTTTAAAAACTTGATTTTCGTGCCTCTAGATGTTATGGATCCATGATCCAACAACCCAGATCACTTATATACACCTTCTAACACATATCTAACCAATAAACAACAACATCAAACAACAAATCATAAGATTTTCGAAATTAGGGTTCTTATACCTTTCTAGTGCCTGCTCTTGACTTCTGACTTTGTGATCTGATCTTGGTGTTTTATTACATGATCTTAGCTTGTTTTCTCACACTCTCACTCTAAGATCCGAAAATATAGAGAGAGAAGGAACTTGGACAAAATAAAATGGAAAGTGAGACTTTTTTCTTAATTTTAATTTATATAAATGATAATGCAATGCACATGGCTGTTAATGTGGCTGAATTGCTATGATTTAAGGCACATGGAGTAGGTGTAGTTGCTCACCAACCAAATGTATGGCAAGATTTGCAAGTTTCCTCTAATAATGCATTAAGGGTATAATAGTCATTTCGCATTATTTTAATGGCATTCTAGTAAATGGCCAAGCCTTTAGGGTTTAGGATTTGGGTTAGGGTTTAGGGCTTAACCCTTAGGTTTTAGAAATAATTTTCTAGAATTTTTAAATTAAGTTTTTCAAAAATAGAAAAATTAATATTTCTAAATTATAATTAGAATTTTCAAATTATATTAAAATTTTCTAATCACAATTTAAATCTTGCTAATTAGGATTAGTATTTCCTAATTAAAATTGCTAATTAAGCAACTAGGGTCAAAATGGTCATTAGAGTATATAACCCACGAATTAGGGTTTTCATTAGAAGAATAATATTTCTAATTTTGAAATTAGATTTCCTAATGAAATTAGGGTTTTCTAATTACTATATCTTGAAAATTAGAATTAATATTTTCTAATTAACATTAAAAGTATTAACTTAACACTTAGGTTTTTCCCTAATTATAAATTAGGGTTTAAATTTTTTTTCTGAAATTAGGGTTTGCTAAATAATCAAGCTTTACCCTAATTAATATTATAATATATAACACTTAAGCAATATAATAATCATTTAAGTTCCTAGATTAGGGTTCTAAATTTTCGAATTTTGGGTTTCGGATTCTCGGACTAAAATTAGGGTTTCCAGAACCGGTTTCTAAGGTTTCTTATTAATCGCTAGGGTTTTCTAACCGAACGTTGACGTTCTTAATATATATACTTAGGGTTTGCTACAGATATCGTTTATCTGGTTAACCATTGACCTTTAACCACATCATGCACACATATATAACCATATTCACAGAATATATTCACGTATACCCTTAATCCTGAATAATTCACCTAAATCCTTCACAAAATTTTAAAATCCTCAAAATTTCATCTTAAAAATATCAAACGCATACACTAATTTTCTGTCTAGGTCCTAATTTTGAACCTTAAATCAATTAATTAAAATTTTAAAATTTTTCTAAATTCTCGGGTTGTCACATTCACCCCTTCTTCTAAAAATTTCGTCCCCGAAATTTACCTTACACCTTACACCATTCACCATTCACCATTTTCTTCTCATCATCACATGCTACCTAATACACCTTTCACAAGAGTAAAAATTTTGAAATTGTGCTGAGGAGTCGTATAAACTATTTGTCTGTCATTTTCGCAAAGGTTATACAGAAATTCATCCACAAACCGGCATAACTTATGAACACAAAGGGTGATTAGCCCGATATGCCCTGTACTGGTCAAGTACTGCTTTTATCTGTTTCTCGTCACTGTCAAAGGCACAAAAATTCTACCTCAGTCTTATTGGATTCTGCACCAAAACAATTTGGTTCGGAAAATTTCTTTCAATGAACACTTAGAGTTTTCATAAACTTTAGTCTAGCTGAATCGAATAGCATAGACCCATATCAATAATTCAATTCAATCGAATTATTTAGGTGTAGCCAAACCCCGTTGGTAAATTAAAATTTTTGAAAATATTTTCGAGAATGACGTCATGATGTCGTACTGTATTAACAGTCCGTTTGAGGATGTCGTCATCGTATGACTTTGCCATAACACATCATACAATAGTGGAACATAGTGCGTATTTAGCTGGAGATCTAGACTTGATATGGATGTGATTCCACTTCCAATCTACTCTCCTTATGTCAGAGAACAAAGCTATAACTTTAAACACACATAAATCTTAAAAGTATTAACTTAACACTTAGGTTTTTCCCTAATTATAAATCAGGGTTTAAATTTTTTTTCCTGAAATTAGGGTTTGCTAAATATTCAAGCTTTACCCTAATTAATATTATAATATATAACACTTAAGCGATATAATAATCATTTAAGTTCCCAGATTAGTTCTAAATTTTCGAATTTAGGGTTTCAGATTCTCGGACTAAAATTAGGGTGTCCAGAACCGGTTTCTAGGGTTTCTTATTAATCGCTAGGGTTTTCTAACCGAACGTTGACGTTTTTAATATATGCTTAGGGTTTGTTACAGATATCGTTTATCTGGTCAACCCTTGACCCTTAACCACATTATGCACACATATATAACCATACTCACAGAATATATTCACGTATACCCTTAATCCTGAATAATTCAACTAAATCCTTTACAGAATTTTGAAATCCTTAAAATTTCATCTTAAAAATATTAACCGCATAAACTAATTTTGTGTCTAGGTCCTAATTTTGAACTTTAAATCAATTAATTAAAATTTTAAAATTTTTCTAAATTCTCGGGTTGTCACGCACTCTATATATATATATATATAGTGATCCATAGCCATTGTTGGATATGGATAATTTCCCGCCAGCTGATTTATAGCCATTCATCCCAACAACGGATGGTCAGAATTAGAAGGTGATAGTATCTGCAGGAAATTCTTCTGGTATTCGCAAAAACTTCCTGTAGATGGATTTTTATGTTAAAAAAAAAATTCAGAAAAGGTCAGAGCACTCATTCTCTTGCCTAACCCAACTATTTCTATTTCTTCAATCAAATTTTAAAATTCAATTACTTTTTTTTAGCAAATACAAAATTGTTAATTTATATATCATTAAAGAGCTCTCGTTAACATTTTTTAAACAAAATCTATTATCTTTTTATTTAGCTAAAATGACCAAAATTGGATTAAAATTTTGTATTTTGAAATACATTATTATAAGTTTGGTTGCAACTTTTGACATTTTAACTACATCTAAAATATCAACATTGACTCTTATTTTGAATATCTTTTCGAAACCTTTCCAATAGCATAGATCGACAATTTTTAATTTATAACGAATAAATTATGAATTTTTAAATTTGGTTGAAGAAAGAGAAACTTTGTTTTATGAGAGACTGACCCTTTATAGATTTTTAAAGTTAAAAAGTTATCTGCAGTTAGTTGTTGCAGATACTTATTATTATCTTTTAATTCTGGTCATCTGTTGTTGGGATGAATGACTATAGACTAGAAAATGATCATAGTTAGCGGTAGCTATGGATCATTCCCCATACACGCGATGCGTGTGTAAATTATGTGAGGTAAAATATGAATTTTATAAAATTTGTAAGACTAAATAGAAAAAAAAATTATATTTAAAGTGGAAGGAGATATATATAATATATATATGGGAACAGATCCATTGCTAACGTTGTAAACTTAACATTATCCTTATAACAGATTTTATCTGTCCATTCGCTAATTGAACGGTGTAATGGAACCATAGTCCGCAGTTTAATATGGGGAAGCCTGCAGTTTAGTTCTGCGGATCAGAGAGATTTTTATTTTTATTTTTATTTTTTTACGTCAAATTGGTCAAAATTCTTTAACCAGTTGAAGACAATTCCAAATCCTCCTTGTATGAGACCAGTCCACCATTTCAGTTCTGGCTGTGGCCAAAGTGGCACTAGAAAAGAACTTACCTCGTTATCTTGGGTGTTCAAATTGTTGTAGCCAATGGTAAAAAGTTGCAATAAATGCTAATCATTGCGATTACAGGAAACAGTTAGAATTCAACAATCAAGTTGTAACACAACACACACCTGCCATTCGTTAAAGCCCTGCATACTTTCAGGGTTCAATTTCTTGATAGCAACAATCATTCCGGTACTAATCCTAGAGGGAGAAAGCGTCTTCTCATCCACCCATCCCTTAAAACAGTCCCAAAACCTCCTATACCTAACACGGTATCAGACTTGAAACTTTTCATGGCACTTTTCAATTTTCATGTTTGAAAAGCTATATATCTTCAGATTGGAAGTAGGCAGTATTTAACAAGTCATATCACTTGCTGCAGCGGAAAATCGGCTCTGGCCTGCACTGCTGCTGGTAGTAGTCGAGAATCCACCACCGTTGCTATAATTTGATGTCCCCGAAACAAACAATAAAAAGTTACAACAAAAAAATTTCTCCATTCGCTTGTTTCTTTGTATTTCAAGTGGTGGAATACAATTCTAGTCAATTTGACGTAAAAAAGTAATCTCTCCTATCCGCAGTTTAATTGTGCGGACAAGGATTACTTTTAAAAATAGGTTATTTTTGTACATTGACATAATGAGTCTCCGTCCGCAGAATTAAACTGCGGGCTCCCCCGTAGGTTGGGATTCCATTACACCATTCGATTTGCTAATGAACGACTGAGATCTGATGTAAGGATAATATTAAGTTTACAACGTTGGTTGTGGATCGGTTCCCATAATATATATATAGTTTACAGGTTGAAATTGTATATTGGAAATGATTTGTAGACTTATGAGCGACTAGTTGGACGCCTAGTCGCTTAAGCTCCTTCCCATCGACTCGACTCGACTTTACGACTTGACAACTATGATGTCAAGAACATGTTCAGAAAATTTTGTACATGTTTTAAACTTGTGTCGTGTCAACTAAGACGTACTAAACTTGACAGAGATATTTGTCTTTTGTTGCTCCAAGTCATCTTAACGAGGACATGATACATCTGTGAGCTATTCTCCATTGAGGATATGATACATCTGAACTGTTTGAGGGAATTTGATTTTGAAACGCATTGTCACTTGAATTTAATTGTTTGGGTTGCTGGTATTCTGACTTTTAGGTTATATTTGCATGTTAAGTTGGTTTGTCTTTGTCCATGTGTTTTAATGCAGTGGCCACTTTTGGCTGTAAAAATTCATGCATCGGTCTTCTTTTTCAGTTAAAACCTTGTTTAGATTATCTTGATGTTCAAGTCTCTAGTTATTAGTTTTGACTTCTTCATCCGGACATAAGAATGATTGTTTAATAACTTAAACTTTGTCATTATGATTTATTGAAGCATTAGGGGATGAATATTAGTGATTACAACCCGAACGTGAATATGTTGCGGTGGACGGGGTCTAGTTTTTTGGTGGTGGATGATTCTGAAGAAGAAATAGGAGAATATTTGAATGAAGATGATGAGGAACAGGCTATGTTTGAAGATGGACATATTAGTGAAGGTGGAGATGAAGATACCTCTGTTCAGGACGCGACGGAGGAAGGAGAAGATCATGCAAGACAGGATCCAGAACTGGAAGCTGATGTTATTCAATAAAAATCAATAATGGAGGCCACTAAAAGGATTCCAGGGCAAGTGAATTCTATGACTATGAGTAATATTCATGTGAATGGGACTTGCTCATGTAGCACAAATAGTAGTTTATCATTATGGGAAGGCCATCAGGTGTATTCCGAGTTTGTGAATTTGCTACAACACATTAAGGAAAAGTACCCAGAAACGTTTGAGCACTTTGATCCCCAAACTGAGATGATATATACCGTCGGGCTAAATACATTGTGCACATCTGTAAGTTCATTTTTTAAGTCATGAGAACCAATGTTACTACCTCGATTATCACTCAATACAGGGGCCTGTTTTCTGACTTGGAGAGATGGGGGTTCAACACTAGTTGGCTAGTGAGTCATCTAAACAATGCTGACGAACTTTGTTCTATTGACAATAGTATTACGGATGCTTTAGGGGAAGTAGGAGAACTCCAGGCTCGTCTTGATGATGCAGAAAAGAAAGTACAAGAACTGCAGGCTTTGCGTGTGGCAAAAAGGGTAACGATGTCAGAGATCCAGGAAGCTTTTGGACATATTAAGACCACAGTTGCTGCGGGTTATCATTGATATAGGTTATTATCTGGTCATTAGAGCATTCACAAAAGTTTCTTTATCTCTATCTTTACTTTGCAATGCTATTGAGTCATTCAGTAAAATAGGAATTCAATTTTTTTACGATGTACCCAACGGGTTCATTATATAGATTCCTTAAATAATAAAATTTAAAAGTTAAAAGTTAAAATTTGAAAATTCCAAAAGTCAAAGCATCAAATTAATAATAATCTTATAATTTATAAGAGAGTATAATTTATCAGTTATATTCCAATGTAAAATATTTTTTATTTTATTTTAAATTTTAACTAATTTATGGAGTGAGTATCGAATGGATTATAGCTGTAAATGTACACTTTTTAAATTTTAAATTAATATGATTCATTTAAAATTTTGAAAATAATAAATTTTATAATTAATAATACTTTTATAATATTTATAATTATATTGACATAAATTTATATCAATTTTAAATTTGAATACGTTTGAAATTAATTTTTAAAAAATAAGTCAATATTAATTTTATAATTTGAAAATGTAGTAAAAAAAATGTCAAGATGTGTATGATTGATGAGTTGTCCACTTAAATGAGGGTGTAAAATGTCATTTTGCATATATAGGGAACAAATATTCGACTCCTTCATACTGGGGAGTAAAATCTATATATAGGGATTAAAATAGAGAGTCAAATAAGGATAAAGAAACTGTTGGATAATGATTTATTGATGTATTCTTCAAAATTAGGGATAAAGAGTTAATTGAGGAAACTGTTATGAATGCTCAGGACGATAATTTCTGCTTTACTTGATCCTAGCTCCGTGTTTATGTGTGCTCGTGTTTTGCAAGGTTACTGCTAAATTTGGAATATCACTGGTAATTAGGTTTTCTTTTTTTTGGTTTGTTTGGAGAGTATGATCTATATGTTTCTACACTTTTTATTTTTATTTTTTTTCCGTCCGTATTATCATGTTTTCATTTTTATTTTTCTACACTTTTATTAGACAGTGGAGGCTATCTGCCCATACTTTAGTAGTGAGAAGTCCTAATCTGAGAAAAGTCTAGGCGCAAATTGAAAATCCATATTTGTCTATTGATGGGGGATTGTTCAGCAGCCATTGTTATGCAACAAAGATATTACTTAACATGGATGGCACTGAAATGTGTTACATTACACATGTATTTAATATAACTCTCAACCTTTACGCATATACTTAATTCATACTATTTTTTGGTCTTTGTTGTGCATAAAGCTTTAGCTAGATAGGCAAATACATCATATGTATTTACTTCTTAGATAAAGCTTTGGACAATTTAAACCCTAAGGTTATGTTTGTTTGTAAGGATTATAATCCCGGGATTATAATTCATCTAAGACTATTAATCCTATGATTAAATAGTCATAGTTACATATTTGTTTTTTATAGGATTATTCATGGGATAACTTAAAATAATTTCATGTTATGTTTGTTTTTTCAAGATTAATTAAAGGATTGGAAAAATATTATTTGGATTATTATACCCTTACCAATAATAATATATTTTAAGCTATAATTTAAACTTGTTTATACATTAAAAAAATGAACACCTAATTAAAAACTTTTAAATAAGTGGTTATATTATTCAATCAAATGTTCAATGGTACTAATTATATAATTTAACTTTAAATACAGTTATAATTTTAAAATAAGTTAGTTTGACAAAATGTAATGTCTATTTTGTCACTCTTCTATTTTTTTCCTCTTTTTATTAATGTCTTTTTTTAGTAATTTTTACATTTAGTTTAACTTATAAGTCATTATGAATCGAACACTTTCATAACTTGTTTTAACTTAATTTTTGACTTATAAATTAAATTAATACCAAACACTTTTACTTATAAATCACAATTTATAAGTCATTTCCGAACAGAGTTAAAACCACTATATTATGTATAAACTGTTCAAGATCAAATCAAAAAGTGTGAGTTGTAAATTGAAAAAAGCGATATAGATTAACAAACAAGGCGTTGCTCTGTCTCCAACAAATATGTTTTTAATATAATAAATGTTCTTTGCATGGGTCAATTCTAATTTAGGACGAGGAGATACTATAGAACATGAAAGAGTTTTAAATTAAGGAAGTTCAAACTAGATATTCATGCAACTTAGAACAGATAGAACATGATATTATGGTCATTTTTAAAAAAGCTAGGTTATTTTTGTTTAAAATATTTTAGTCATAATTGGTAGGAATTATAATACCGGGTATAACATGATATTAAATAAGGGTTAATTACATATTTTAGTATATTTTTAGAAATAATTACAATAATGGTGCATAAATAAAATAATTACAAAAGTAATACATTTTTCTATATTTATTTACAAAATTAATATATTTGGGTATCATTTAATCGTGGCTCACAATTATCTCCCTTATATCTGTTTCTCTCTCTTTTTTCCCATATAATACGGACATAAACAATTCTTCCATCTCCTTCTATTCTCTGCAAAATTACTTCTCCCGCTCTCCAAGCTTTCCTTCAAATATCTTCTACAAGATTTATGCTCTTCTAGTTCTACTTCCATTTCAACAAACACATCCTACATGGGCTCTCTATTTACTATTCCCAAGGTATTTCTCTTCCTCCCACAGGTTCATAATGCAGAAGCCTTTTCTGGAGAATGTGAGCAGCCATGAAGAAGAAAGCAGCAGCAGCCAAAAAGCTCAAATTTTAGTATGATCCCTCAAGCTATGCCCTCAATTTTGATGATGGGTTTGGAGAGAGAAATAGATCACTTCAACCGCCCAGGTTTTTGGAGGAGGAGGAGTACTGTTCAAACACAACTACTACTTGGGTTTATGTCGTATGGGTTGGGTTGGTTGAATCTTAGATTTAGATATAAGGATGTTGAAATTTTTATTATGTGTATAACGTTGGGATTTGTTAATTTTGGATTTGTTCACTGTGAATCTATGCACTGTTTCATATGCAGGTAGGGAAGAGAATTGCTAATATTTTATGAGATTTTTTTTTAATTTTGTGGGATAATCTTTTAGTAACCAATCCACATCCACACCTTTTAGTTTTTTCATAATGCAGTTGGTAGCCAAACATTCATACCCAGGTAACCAATTCAGTGTTATTATGTTACCAATTTATTTTGATTGTGATGCAGTTGGTAGCCAAAACCTTCATGCAATGGGTAGCCAAACCTTCATACCAAGGTAACCAATTCACTTTTATTAAGTTACCAATTTATTTTGAATGTGATGCAGTTGGTAGCCAAATCTTCATGCAGTTGGTTGCCAAATTTTCAGACCAAGGTAACCAATTCATACTGCAGGTATGGAGGTATATATGGTTACCTTGATATAAAAGTTTGGTTACCTTGGTATAAAAGTTTGGTTACCTTAGTACGAAGGTTTGGTTATCAACATTACATTACACATCACTCTCTTATCTCTCTCTTTCCTATACAGTGTTCTTATTTTCTTTTGGACATGAAATTGGAATTGGAATTTTCGGACATGAATAAATTGTGAAAAATCAACCTCCTTTCTACATCCCATCAACCATTTTGTGGTTGACTCTCGCTCTGTCTCACCGGCGAAGGGGATGAGGAAGATGACCTGCGAGGGGGAGGAGGAAGATGACGTTGCCAAACTTTCAGTATTTGGCTATTCTAAGCACATGATACAAAGTACTTCCCCAAAAGTACTTAACCTCCAAGCCTTCATCTTTCATTGCCGCCTCAATTTTCTCCTCATCCTTAACCTCGTCATGAGAAATCTCTCTATGAGAATAAACTGCTTCAGCCCCAACTACTTTCACCAATTCGATTAAAATTGATTCGGGCTTACCAATTCTCTGAATTTGAATATTTGAATTTAAATTATTATTTTTAATTTGAATTTATTTTTGTTGTTAGATCCCACATATTTGAATTTGAATTATTAATTATGACAGTTATTTCTCCTTGATTTTAGGTTTTCTTATTAATGTGAATTGTGTTATTTTTATAATTATTTTGTGGATGCACTAATATTGTAATTACTTACTAAATGTTATATATTATTGTAAAGGACCCATTAAATAATCTCTCATCTTAAATTATTTTATAATCCCAAGATTAATAGTCCCAAGCTCAAATTTAAAAACAAACAACACACTTGAGATTAATATCCCTATATCAAGTATAATCCTTGCAAATAAACATAGCCTAAATCTATAAAAATCATGGTGGAATAAGTTTATATAAAAAAAATTAGTTTGCGTGATACTATTGGCTCTCAAAAAAATAAATTAAAAAATAGTGAATTTAATAGCCTATAAACCTTTTTTTATTGGGCTTTTTTTCTTCCAATAAGTCTGCTATCACATAAAACCGCTCATATACACTCACATGTGTAGAGTAAGTCACGTGGACCATCAAAATATACATGTGAGTGTATGTGAGCGATTTTATGTGATAGTAGACTTATTTTTTTTCTCCTTCTTTGTCCTTATTAATTTTCCTTATTGCATAGTAAATGGCAGCTGTAAGACCTTAACTGTTCATAAAATGTTCATATCTATTACAAAATCTAGTGATCAATATTTAATAAAACATCGTGGCCTTTCATAATCATAATATTGCGGACTAAGGCCCTGTTTGTTTTGGTCTGAATAAGGCTGAATGGCTCTGAATCTAAGCGATTCAGCCATCCAGTTTGTTTGATTATTATTTTTTAACATCTGGATGGTTCAATTTTGACTGACCGAATAAGCCAATATTTTCTACCTGAATAGACAAGCTTGCTGTCTGAATGAATTTTTACGGTTGTTGCCCCCAGACCCATAACTCAGAAAACTAACAAGATCGTGATTGAGTCCAATCGGCAACCCTCTCAAAACTGTACATAATTTTTTCGACGACACTACACCACCGTCCATTGTTGTAAATAATTACAAATGGGTTTATTGATCCAATAGTAGATGGATCAAAATCAAATCAAATACACATATTTTATCCCCCAATCCAATAATTTTTTAGCCAAATGAATTAGAGTGAAAAAGGGGAAAAGAGCAGGAAGAAGTGTTTAGTGTTTGGTGGAAGGAGAAAGAGAGAGAGAGGGGAAGGGATGGCGGAAAGATGAATGACTTTCTTGGTGGAAGAGGCAACGACGACGGAGATGGGTGGTTTAGAGGAGGCGACGGGGATGGTGGAGAGATAAAGGGCTTTATGGGTGAGTTTAAAATTGGAGGCCAAACTATCTTAAAGATATATGCTCCTTGTTCGGGTGATTGAGAAAAAATGGATTAGGATGAGGAGAATAGTACAGAGAATACTTTGATTAGGTTTCATTTTTTCATTTTTTATATATTTATTTTATAGTAGCCTCCCTTCTTAATAATGAGCCAAGCCACTTATTCATAAAAAAAGGTAAAAGTTTTAAAATTGTTTGAATTATTTAATTTATTGGAATTGTTTATTTTTATTTGTTGTACAATAAATATTGTATTTAATTTTTTTTAGTTCATTCAGACAAAATTATATACTTGTTCAGCATAGTTTAGAGGGGTAAAATAGTAAAAAAACTATTATTCAGATGTTTTAGATATGTCAATTATCAAATAATTTTTTTTCATTCAGATTCAGCTCATTCAGATTAAGATTAAGATTTGTTGGGAGAGTGCATATTTTGATTTGATGTTTAAAGTAAAAGCTCATGATTATATGTAAAGTTCTTCAAGAAATATATGTACACGGACTTAGTAATAGATCAAATTTGTTAGGTTGATCTAAACTTTGAATGTGTATCATTCTGTAAATGAATGTATAGATAAAGAGATCAAAGCTGTTAGGTTAATCTTGAGATGTAATAGATAGGCTTCGAAGAGATTGTAGTGTATCAAGCTGATCAAGATTGCAGAAGCCAAGGCAGAAACGTAGAGCATCGAGGATCGTAGTGTGCCTGCCTTGAAGGGCCTCTTCGGAAAACGTAGAGTGAACCCAACGTTTACCGAGCCAACTCAGAGATCGTAGTGTGCTCTCGGAAACGTAGAGCTTGCAAAACAAGCAAGTGAAGATCGTAGTGTGCAAGTCTTTAAGAGAAATCGTAGTGCCTTCTTTTGAGAGCATCAAACCAAGCACCAAAGTGACAAGACATCACGATCTGGATCGTAGAGTATCACCTGCCTTGTGTCAGAAGCATCGAGCCCCACCTTTTGTTTGGAGACAAAGTCCAACAAATGTGGAATGTGTTTTAAATGTTGAAGTCCTCACCAGTCCCAACGGCACAAAAGATATCCTTAGTATACAACAAAAGAAACGTATTCAAGAAGCTAAGGAAAGGACCATAGGACAGAGGAAAACACCTTTTCAGGTGTTAGGTGAGAAAGCAGTCTGCTGTGTCAGTGGGCCAGGATGCAATTCAGAAGATGTGCAGAAACGTCTCCATCAAAGTTCAAAAATCTCAAACGCATTTAATGCTTTAACAAATGGCTTCAACGGATAGATTTCAAAGATCACATATATGAGAAACATCTGCAGATGAGAGAAAGAAAGCAAGCATTGAATAAAACGCACAAGAACACTCAACGCTCAATTCTACGATCTGAGAAAAAGAGAAAGCTTGCTCAGCTACTCAGTTCTATCGAACAAGTGCTTAACGGCAGCTGGGTAGCATCCATCAAGAACTCAACAACTACCAATCAACTGAAGTAAGAGTTCCAAGTCAGAAGGACTTGAAGAGTTCTAAGTGAACTGTGAAGAACCAAGTCTGCTGGACTTGAAGAGTTCAAGAGTGAACTGAGAAGTGCCTAGACAGCTGGTCTAGAAGGAATCTATGAGATTCAGAAAGTGTAAAAGACATCCTTAGTGGATTTCCTACTCAAGGAGTAGAAGAGTGGATTATGAGCTTTAAGTGCTCTGAACCACTTAAAACTGCTGTGTCTATTACATTCTTGCTATAACTGCTATAACTGCCATAACTGTTATAACTGTCTCACTCTCATCAATTGACTATATCTTAAGGGAGATTAAAACAAATATTAATTTCGCTGTGTTTTAATCATTATCAACCAACAAGTTAAAACGAATTTTTTTAAAATATTTATTCAACCCCCCCTTCTAGATAACTATTGTGCCTCCGGGAACTAACAATTGGTATCAAAACAGGTTCTATTATATAGCCTACAAAACTTAAGTAGATCCAATGGCACACTTACCAAGCGAATCAAGGACTGGAGGAGGCAGCAAGTCACCTATGTGCAACAAAGATAAATTCGCCAACTGGAAAGTTAGGATGCAAGCATACATGGATTCAATAGATGAAGATCTATTTGAAACTGTTCAAAATGGGCCCTACATTCCTACAAAGCTTGCACCAACTGCAGACGATCCAAACAGAATACAGATCAAGGTCAAAGAAGAATGGACTGACAACAAAAATAGAGCTGTTCAACTCGACAAGAAGGCCAAGAATGTAACGCCCCCAAAATAGTTATACATCGCCCATCTTGTGTCTCCAAAAACATGGTACAAAATTCAAATACAATTGTCGTGTAAAATACAACAAAACATAAACTGAGAGTTTTAAAACGAATACTGTCTTCTAGACAGTATTCAACTCAAATGGAGTCCTCAATATAATTATTATCACACTATTTCATAGAATAGTGAGGACTACTAATGCTATCATCCGGACCGTTACTCCTTTCCTCGACTAGTCCCGGCTACGTTCTCATTTCCTGAAGGGGACAATGAAAGCAAAAGGGTGAGCTCAACTAGCCCAGTAAGAAATATTATGACTAAGATAATGCAGAATAATTTATCGTTAGCCTTCAACAGTGTTAAACTGATAAAATATAACAAACATCAAGTTTAACTGCAGCGAAACAAGCAATCCATTAGAAGAGTCAAGTAGAACATGATATCTACTATCTTCTACGATTTAAAAAGTTTATCAATAGTTTTATCGCTGAGACTCAGCTTAATAAATAATCCACATCATCAAATCATCCCTGCACTACGGGCCAAGGATATTCATTAGTATCACCAATGGTCATGATCATACCAACAACTGTCCATCAATGCACTGCGGGCCAATGATGACTTTTACCATATCATTTGTAACATTACGACCATGATTATACCGAATAATCCCTGGTCATAATCATACCAAGTCCATCTATGCTCTACGGGCCACAGATGACTTTCATCATAATATAAGCATGAGGATGATGACAATGATATAAGAATTCAATTAAAGGAGAGTAAAGATAAATTTTAAAGATTTATAATTCAATTTATCCAGAATTCAATAATGTCCAAATTGCCATAAAGATACTGCTTTGTGGAGTAAAATTCAAGAATAATATTGTATCAACAATAATTTGAACAGAAAAGAAATCAATTTTTATCATGAATAGTACCCCATAAATAGTACCCCGTGAATAGTACTTCATAAATAGTATCCCGTGAATAGTACTCCGGTGTGAAAAGATTAAACTTTAACATGAATGTTCAGAAAAATATCCTTGTGAAACGATACTAGATGAAGTACAAATTTCAAGGATATTCTACTACTTTCAAGGAGTATAGAAGCAATACTTAACAACATGAGTGTAGAATTCAGAATCTGAAACAAAATAATATTACTTACATACTACGGAGTATGAAAGAAAATATTATTTCATACGAATATTGAACAAAAATAATATCCCTTACGAATATGAAAGAAATAATACCCCTTACCTTAAAAGGAGATTGGATACTGAAATAGTGTAGTAACAGAATACTCTTCTTCTTTCTTTTTGATTCTCTCTCTATAGAATTCTCTTGTGAGTCGTAGTGAATTGGTGAGAATGGAAGAAGAAATAAGCTTTTATTTATAGAAGATTTCTAGCTTAGCCCTTGCAATATGAAGAGGCAAGTGGCTTGATGACTGGTGATGTGAAAAGAAAAGTGGTTTGACACCTGTAATGTGAAACGACTATTGGTCGACGCCTGTAAATGTGAAACGATAATTAGTCGACGCCTGTAATGTGAAACGACAATTGGTTCGACGCCTGTAATGTGAAACGACAATTGGTTCGATGCCTGTAATATGAAACAGCAAGTGGTTTGACGTCTGGTAAAGGCAATTACTATTGGCGAAAGTGACTCTTAGATGATGACATATGAGCCCCCATAGAATAAACCAAACTTACCACAAACGTCTCATAACAGACTTTTTATTTATATCAAGGATTGAATAAATATTACCACAAATCATTTTATCTTCAATCAACATGTGACGCCCCCAAAATTAGGTATACATCACCCATCTTAGGTCGTCAGATACAAAGTACAGAATACAAATACAACTTACTAATACAACTATCGTGTACAACACGACAAAACATAAACTGCAAGTTTGAATACAAATATTATCTTCTAGAGAGTATTCATACTCAAAAGGAATCCTCATTACATTTATTAACACACTATTACATAGAATAGTGAGGACTACTAACTAATACTATCATTCGGACCATCACTCCGTTCCCCGACTTGCCCCAGCTACGTTCTCATTTCCTGAAGAGAACAGTGAAAGAAAGGGTGAGCTCAACTAGCCCAGTAAGAAATATTATGACTAAGATAATGCAGAATAAATTATCATTAGCCTTCAACAATGTTAAACTGATAAAATATAATAGACATCAAGTTTAACTGCAGCGGAACACGCAATCCATTAAAAGAGTCAAGTAGAAAATAAACTCTACTATCTTTTATAATTTAAAAGGTTTTTCAACATTGTTATCGCTGGGACTCAGCTTAATAAAATAATCCACATCATCGAATCGCCCCTACACTACGGCCAAAGATATTCGTGTATTCATTAATGGTCATGATCATGTCAACAACTGTCCATCAACGCACTACGGCCAATGAGGACTTTTACCACATCATTTGTAATATTACGGTCATGATTATACCGAATAATTCCTGGTCATAATCATACCAAGTTCATCTATGCACTACAGACCACAGATGACTTTTAACATTTTATAAACATGAGGATGATGACAATGATATAAGAATTCAATAAAACAAGTTCAAGAATTAATTTATCCAAGAATTAACAACGTCCAAATTGTCAACATGATACTGCTTTGTGGAGTAAAATTCAAGAATGCTTAGAAGAATATTTTCATGAAAAGATACTGGATGAAACGCAATTATCAAGGATATTCCACAAATTTCATGGAGTATAGAAGTCAAAACTTAACCAACTGAGTACAATAAAGAATGGGATAACAAAAGAAATCATCATGCATGCGATAGACCGTACAGACAAGTTATTCCAACAGAATAATAAATAATGGAACCAGGTCCGGCGTAAACGCACAGACAGGATTTTCTGATAGAATAATAAATAATAGAACCAGGTCCGGCGTAAACGCATAGACAGTATATTCTGACAGAATAATAAATAATGGAACCAGGTCCGGTGTAAAACACACAGACAGGATGTTCCAACAGAATAATAACAAGACGAAACCAGGTCCGGTATAAAACACACAGACAGGATGTTCCAACAGAATAATAATAAAAACGGAACCAGGTCCGGTGTAAAACACACAGACAGGATGTTCCAACAGAATAATAGAAGAATGTCACCAAGTATAGGGTAGACCGCGTATACAGGTTATTCCAACAGAATAATAAGAAATAGAATAACAACAGTTCTCTTCATGAATAAGAATGAATAACACCCCTTACCGTTTTAAAGAAGAGCTGAAATAAGGAAGTAGTTAAGTTGCAAAATACTCTTCTTCTCTCTCTCTATAGTTTCTCTCTCTAGAGTTCAGTGAATTCGTAAGAAATAATGAAGGAATGAGCTGCTATTTATAGAAAAATAGAATGCATAGTAACTAATCCATGAACGGTCCAGATTGATTACTTTAATCTGACGGTCCATATTTAAAGAAAAATCTTTTAAATAAAATATAATATATTCTATTTATAGAATAACTTTAATAAAGTATTCCGTTTTATATAAAAAGATGTTTCTATTTTATTACGTTAATAATACGAATAAAACAAAACGTCATTATCGCTAAATAATTCATATTATTAACTGACAATAATTGAATCAAACTGAGTGACTTCTCTCATAAGCATTAATAATCAATACCGTGTGCTACTATATAACCACACGTATTGCTGTACTTTTACTACCGAGTAGTTCAACAGTAACAATGGTAAAACTTCCGCCGTTATTTTTAATAAAATATTTTTGTCGTTTTCTCAATCCGACAATAATTCTGTTGTGGGATCCACCAATATTGTGTCGTTGTACGAATATTTTCTGTTAAAATGAATATTTCCCGACCAATCGAATATTATATAACAACTTGCGTACTTTGCAAAATTTATAAATATTACCCACAACTATAACATTATAACAAATTATCTCCATAATATTCAAAAATGATATTTATAGAAAATTTATCTTTATTTATAAAAGTTGGGGTCTTACAACCTCCCCTTCTTATGAAATTTCGCCCTCAAAATTTGGGTACGTACCTGGTATGTCGAAGAGGTAAGGATACCTTGATTTCATTTCAGATTCTAACTCCCAAGTCATTTCCTCAACATCGTGGTTTCTCCATAAAACTTTGACTTGAGGTATAACCTTGGAGCGTAGAATATGTTCCTTCTTATCCAAGATTTGAACAGGAACTTCTTCATACGTCAAATCCTCCGTTATTTCGTCAGGTTCTAACTCAATAATGTGGTTCGGGTCTTCCACATATTTGCGTAACATGGATATGTGAAAAACGTTATGAACACGAGACATACTTGGCGGTAAAGCGAGTCTATAAGCCACAGTTCCTACTCGATCGAGGATTAAAAATGGACCGATGAATCGAGGATTGAGCTTCCCTCTCTTTCCAAATCTCGTAACTCATTTCCATGGGGCAACACGTAAGAACACATGATCTCCTACATCAAATTCCACGTCCTTTCGATGAAGATCAGCATAACTCTTTTATCGATCTTGTGAGGTTTTTATACGTTGTCGGATCGTTTGAATCTTTTCCGTAGTCATACGTACCAACTCCGGTCCCAACAACGTTGCTTCACCCACCTCATCCCAGCATACTGGAGAACGACATTTTCTTCCATACAATGCTTCGAATAGAGCCATGCCAATACTTGCTTGATAACTGTTGTTGTAGGAAAACTCCACCAATGGTAAGAACTTGTCCCAACTTCCCTTGAAGTCAAAGACACAGAGTCTTAATAGATCTTCAAGATTTTGAATAGTCCTCTCTGATTGTCCGTCCGTCTGAGGATGATATGCTGAACTAAATCGTAAATCCGTGCCTATAGCTTTTTGTAAACTAACCCAAAATCGTGAAGTGAATCTTGGGTCTCGGTCAGAAATTATGGATACTGGCATACCATGCAGTCTTATAATCTCGTTTATGTACATACGAGCAAGACGTTCAAGTGTATAAGTTTCTCGTATCGGTAAGAAATGAGTAGACTTGGTCAATCTATCAACAATGACCCAAATCGCATCAATACCTTGAGAAACCCTAGGAAGACCGGTAACGAAATCCATGGTAATGTGCTCCCACTTCCATTCTGGAATTTCAAGTGGTTGCAATGGACCTTTTGGTACTTGATGCTCCGCTTTGACTCGTTGACAAGTTAGACACCTTGAGATAAACAACGCTATCTCTCTCTTCATGTTGCTCCACCAAAATGTATGACGAAGATCATGATACATTTTGGTACTTCCAGGATGGATTACAAACGGTGTGTTGTGCACCTCCATCATGATTTCATACTTTAAATCAGGGTTGTTAGGAACACAAAGTCTGGAGTTGACTCGAAGTATTCCTTCTTCATCGATTCTTGCTTCCGGCATAGCACCTTCTTGCACTTTCTTCCTCATACGCATCAGCTCCAGGTCTGTAGCTTGAGCAGCTTTAACTTTATCGATTAAAGTCAGTTCTACTCGTATATTCGCCATCATCACATGGGTCCCTGGAGTCTTTAACTCTATCTCCATCCTTTGTAAATCACACAAAATGGGCATTTGTGTTGACAATATCGCACTCGTACTTGCATATGATCTTCTACTCAATGTGTCAGCTACCACGTTCGCTTTTCCAAGATGGTATTGAATGGTATGATCATAATCTTTCAACAGTTCAAGCCAACGTCGTTGTCGCATGTTAAGTTCCTTTTGAGTGAAGAAATATTTAAGGCTTTTATGATCCGTAAAGATCTCCACCTTCTCCCCATACAAGTAATGCCTCCAAATTTTAAGTGTAAAGACAACAGCTGCCAACTCTAGATCATGAGTAGGATAATTCCTCTCATATTCCTTGAGTTGTCTTGATGCATAGGCTATGACTTTTTCATGTTGCATGAGAACACATCCCAACCCTTTGCTCGAAGAATCACTGTAGATGACAAATCCCTCCGAGCCAGATGGTATTATTAGAACAAGTGCTGAAATGAGTCTCCTCTTGAGTTCTTAAAAACTCTGCTCACATTCTTCGCTCCAACCAAACTTTGTATCTTTCCGAGTTAGCTGAGTTAATGGAGTAGCGATTCGAGAAAATTCTTCCACGAATCTCCGATAATAACCAGCTAAACCAAGAAAGCTACGTACTTCGGTCACTGATTTAGGTTGCTCCCAGCTTTGAATAGCTTCAATCTTTGTCGGGTCAACCGATATTCCACGACTTGATACTACGTGCCCAAGGAATGCTACCTCCTCCAGCCAGAACTCGCATTTCTTCAACTTGGCATAAAGCTTGTATTCACGAAGCTTTTGGAGTACCAGCCTCAAGTGTTGCTCATTATCTTCACGGCTTTTGGAATAAATAAGGATGTCATCAATAAAGACGACCACAAAGTGATCCAAATATTCCTTGAATACCCGGTTCATCATATCCATGAAGGTAGCATGAGCATTAGTCAATCCAAAGGACATGACTAGAAATTCATAATGCCCGTACCGAGTTCTAAAAGCCGTCTTTGGAATATCCTCAGTTCTAACCTTCAACTGATGATATCCAGAACGAAGATCGATCTTTGAAAAGAATTGTGCTCCTTACAACTGGTCAAACAGGGCATCAATACGTGGCAATGGGTACCTGTTTTTGATGGTGACATGATTCAACTCTCGATAATCAATACAAAGTCGCATACTTCCATCTTTCTTCTTCACGAATAACACAGGAGCACCCCAAGGAGAAGTACTAGGACGAATAAAGGCAATGTCTAACAATTCCTGCAGTTGGATCTTTAACTCCTGAAGTTCAATAGGAGCCATTCGATATGGGGCTTTAGAAATGGGTTTTGTACCGGGTTCAAGGTCGATACAAAATTTAATTTCACGCTCTGGGGGTAGGCCAAGAAGTTCTTTAGGGAATACGTCAGGAAATTTATTAACAATGGAAATATCATTCAAAACTGACGTATTTTTGTTTAGATCCGTGACATGAGCTAAGAAAGCTTGACATCCGTTTTTTAATAAACGAATAGCTTTATGGCTTGAGATGACAACGATTGATTTTAATGGTTTGGTTGCTTGAATTCGCATAATAGGTCGACTAGGAATATGAAAGCTAACAACCTTACGAAAATAATCAATTTTTACATGATGAGTAGTTAACCAATCAATCCCTAGAATCACGTCAAATGCAAGTATTTTTAATGAAATAAGATCGACAGGTAATGTGTGGGTACCAAATTGAACCAAACAAGACTTATAAACCGTAGATGTAATGAAGGTTTCTCCCAATGGAGTTTCAACAGATAAGTCAAAGTCTAATTTCTCCGGAATCAAATTTAATCGATGAGCGCAAGTAGGAGAAATAAAAGAATGGGTAGAACCGGTATCAAATAAAGTATAGACTTCGTTAGAGTTTATGATAAGCTTACCCGTGATGACCTCATTCGGGTTCCTTGCTTTCTGGGAGGTCACAACAAACGTTCTCCCTTGCACTACCGGTTTTGACTTTTCTGGGACGACCTTTGATGTCTCCATCTTGGCTGAACTTATTTTTGGTAAACGACAAAATCGAGCTAAATGACCTTCTCTTCCACAATTATAACATGCTTTAGATGGCATCGCGCAGTTTGGACTGATGTGCCCCTCCCCTCCGCATTTGAAACATATGATAGGTGGTCGTTCTCCTTCCTTAACAACGGGTGCTGGTGCTGACGTCTTTCCATCATTATTGAATCTTCTCTTCTTGAAATGACCATTCTTATTGTTTTGGCCCTGATTACCACCGAAGTGGTTACCATTTTTGGCCTGTTGATTCCTTCCATGCTTTTTGTCACCGCTTCGATGACTGCTATCACTGGTATTATCATTTTGTTGACTGCTCTCTTTTGGTTGCGTTGACTCGTTATCGCGCTCCACTAACGGAGCCCTATTCACAACATCTGAATACAAACACAGTTTATGAGAAATAAGATGTTGACGTATCTCAGGTTTCAAACCTCGCAAAAACATTCGCGTCATTCGCTCTTCATTATCCACCAAGTGGAACGCAAACCGGGATAACTTAGCAAATTTAGCCTCATACTGCGACACAGTCATATTATTCTGCTCCAATTTGATGAACTCCACCTCCTTCATGTGACGAACACTTTTGGAAAAGTATTTGTCATTGAACAGCTCTTGGAACTTATCCCAAGACATCTTCAGTGCGGCAGGTTGAGTACGCTTAATCGATTCCCACCAGTAATCTGCCTCTCCTCGCAACATAAAGGCGGCAAAGGGAATCTTTTCCTCCTCGGAGCATCCCAAGACATCAAATATCTTGGTAATCTGCTTTATCCATATTTCCGCTATAAGCGGTTTTGGCTCTCCCTTAAACTCTGGTGGTCCCAGCTCCTTGAACTGTTTAGCGGTGACCGTCCGAGAGTTTTCAGTGTTTCCACCTATATTTTGGACAGGAGCCGCTCTCGCTTGTTGTTGCATGAACTGCATAAAGTTTCTGAACATTCCATCATTTATCATCTGGTCAGTGTTTTTGTTTGCATGAGGATTGTCACCTTCCTGATGCACATTATCCTGATTATTGATATGTGGTGAATCAACAGTCGTCTGTGTTCCATTGCTTTTCTCAACATTCTCAGATGTCATTTTCAGATACTGCCACAAAATAAAAGTTAATTGATATGTCATATTATCCTTATATTATGACCGACCAATTAAATATCATGCAAATAAACTTAGGTAGGTCATACTAGCGAAGGAATTCCCCGTCTCTCCCCTCCTAGTTCTATTCTCACATCTTAGCCAGGGATCATATCCCTAAGCTCTGATACCAACTGTGACGCCCCCAAAATTAGGTATACATCACCCTTCTTGGGTCGTCAGATACAAACTACAGAATACAAATACAACGTACTAATACAACTGTCGTGTACAATACGACAAAACATAAACTGCGAGTTTGAATACAAATATTATCTTCTAGAGAGTATTCATACTCAAAAGGAGTCCTCATTACATTTATTAACACACTATTACATAGAATAGTGAGGACTACTAACTAATACTATCATTCGGACCATCACTCTGTTCTCCGACTTGCCCCAGCTACGTTCTCATTTCCAGAAGAGAACAGTGAAAGAAAGGGTGAGCTCAACTAGCCCAATAAGAAATATTATGACTAAGATAATGCAGAATAAATTATCATTAGCCTTCAACAATGTTAAACTGATAAAATATAATAGACATCAAGTTTAACTGCAGCGGAACAAGTAATCCATTAAAAGAGTCAAGTAGAAAATAAACTCTACTATCTTTTATGATTTAAAAGGTTTTTCAACACTGTTATCGCTGGGACTCAGCTTAATAAAATAATCCACATCATCGAATCACCCCTGCACTACGGCCAAGGATATTCGTGTATTCATTAATGGTCATAATCATGCCAACAACTATCCATCAACGCACTACGGGTCAATGAGGACTTTTACCACATCATTTATAATATTACGGTCATGATTATACCGAATAATCCCTGGTCATAATCATACCAAGTCCATCTATGCACTACAGGCCATAGATGACTTTTAACATTTTATAAACATGAGGATGATGACAATGATATAAGAATTCAATAAAATAAGTTCAAGAATTAATTTATCCAAGAATTAACAACATCCAAATTGTCAACATAATACTGCTTTATGGACTAAAATTCAAGAATACTTAGAAGAATATTTTCATGAAAAGATACTGGATGAAACGCAATTATCAAGGATATTCCACAAATTTCATGGAGTATAGAAGTCAAAACTTAACCAACTGAGTACAATAAAGAATGGAATAACAAAAGAAATCATCATGCATGCGATAGACCGTACAGACAAGTTATTCCAACAGAATAATAAATAATGGAACCAGGTCCGGCGTAAACGCACAGACAGGATTTTCTGATAGAATAATAAATAATAGAACCAGGCCCGGCGTAAACACATAGACAGTATATTCCGACAGAATAATAAATAATGGAACCAGGTCCGGTGTAAAACACACAGACAGGATGTTCCAACAGAATAATAACAAGACGGAACCAGGTCCGGTATAAAACACACAGACAGGATGTTCCAACAGAATAATAATAAAAACGGAACCAGGTCCGGTGTAAAACACACAGACAGGATGTTCCAACAGAATAATAGAAGAATGTCACCAAGTATAGGGTAGACCGCGTATACAGGTTATTCCAACAGAATAATAAGAAATAGAATAACAACAGTTCTCTTCATGAATAAGAATGAATAACACCCCTTACCGTTTTAAAGAAGAGCTGAAATAAGGAAGTAGTTAAGTTGCAAAATACTCTTCTTCTCTCTCTCTATAGTTTCTCTCTCTAGAGTTCAGTGAATTCGTAAGAAATAATGAAGGAATGAGCTGCTATTTATAGAAAAATAGAATGCATAGTAACTAATCCATGAACGGTCCAGATTGATTACTTTAATCTGACGGTCCATATTTAAAGAAAAATCTTTTAAATAAAATATAATATATTCTTTTTATAGAATAACTTTAATAAAGTATTCCGTTTTATATAAAAAGATGTTTCTATTTTATTACGTTAATAATACGAATAAAACAAAACGTCATTATCGCTAAAAAATTCATATTATTAACTGACAATAATTGAATCAAACTGAGTGACTTCTCACATAAGCATTAATAGTCACATAAGCATTAATAATCAATAACGTATGCTACTATGCAACCACACGTATTACTGTACTTTTACTACCGAGTAGTTCAACAGTAACAATGGTAAAACTTCCGCCGTTATTTTTAATAAAATATTTTTTGTCGTTTTCTCAATCCGACAATAATTCTATTGTGGGGTCCACCAATGATTGTGTCGTTGTACGAATATTTCCTGTTAAAACGAATATTCCCCGACCAATCGAATATTATATAACAACTTGCGTACTTTGCAAAATTTATAAATATTACCCACAACTATAACATTATATCAAATTAACTCCATAATATTCAAAAATGATATTTATAGAAAATTTATCTTTATTTATAAAAGTTGGGGTCTTACACAACACATTTTTAATCTTCCAACAATTATTCATCATTAATATTATAACTCACAATATTTAACAACTAGATTATTCCTAGGAAAGAGGGGACTTTCCGATAAGGATTTTTCCTTATTGGCGCGCAATTAGGTGACCGTTTCTCTCTTCGACAGAACTTTCTAGACATCGTTAATATTGCAAATAATAATATGAATAACTTTGTCGTCTCAATTATTGATTTAATAATATAAAATATTATGCAGATGATACTGTGACAATAATTGAATCAATAATATGAGATACTATGCAGTAATTGCTGTAGTAATAATTGAGTATAACTGAGCGACTTCTTACATAAGTATTAATAATTAATACCGTGTGCTACTATGCAACCACGCGTATTACTATACTTTTACCACCGAGTATTTCAACAGTTAACAGTAAAACTTTCGCCGTTATTTTATAAAAAAATATTTTTGTCATTTTCTCAATCCGATAATATTTCCGTTGTAGGGTCCACCAATGATTGTGTCATTGTACGAATATTCCCTGTTAAAACGAATATTCCCCGACCAATCGAATATAATATTACAACTTGCGTACTTTGCAAAATTTATAAATATTACCCACAACTATGATATTATATTAAATTCACTTCATAATATTCAAAAATGATATTTATAGAAAATTCATCTTTATTCATAAAAGTTGGGGTCTTACAACCTCCCCTTCTTATGAAATTTCACCCTCGAAATTAGGGTACGTACCTTGTATGTCGAAGAGATAAGGATACCTTGGTTTCATTTCAGATTCTAACTCCCAGGTCATTTCTTCAACATCGTGGTTTCTCCACAAAACATTGACTTAAGGTATAACCTTGGAGCGTAAAATATGCTCCTTCTTATCCAAGATTTTAACAGGAACTTCTTCATACGTTAAATCTTCCGCTATTTCGTCCGGTTCTAACTCAATAATGTGGTTCGGGTCTTTCACATATTTACGTAACATAGATATGTAAAAAACGTTATGAACATGAGACATACTTGGCGGTAAAACGAGTCTATAGGCGACAGTTCCTACTCGTTCGAGGATTAAAAATGGGCCAATGAATCGAGGATTGAGCTTTCCTCTCTTTCCAAATCTCGTAACTCTTTTTCATGGAGCAACACGTAACAACACATATTCTCCAATATTGAATTCTACATCCTTTCGATGAAGATCAACATAACTCTTTTGTCGATCTTGTGAGGTTTTTATACGTTGTCGGATTGTTTGAATCTTTTCCGTAGTCATATGTACCAACTCCGGTCCCAACAATGTTGCTTCACCCACCTCATCCCAGCATACTGGAGAACGACACTTTCTTTCATACAACGCCTCAAATGGAGCCATGCCAATACTTGCTTGATAACTGTTGTTGCAGGAAAACTCCACTAATGGTAAGAACTTGTCCGAACTTCCCTTGAAGTCAAGGACACAGAGTCTTAATAGATCTTCAAGAGTTTAAATAGTCCTCTCTGACTGCCCATCCGTTTGAGGATGATAAGCCGAACTAAATCATAAATTCGTGCCCATAGCTTTTTGTAAACTAACCCAAAATCTTGAAGTAAATCTTGGGTCTCGATCAGAAACTATAGATACTGGCATACCATGCAATCTTACAATCTCATTTATGTACATACGAGAAAGATGTTAAAGTGTATAAGTTTCTCGTATAGGTAAGAAATGAGCAGACTTGGTCAATCTATCATCAATGACCCAAATCGCATCTATGCCTTGAGAAACCTTGAGAAGACAGGTAACAAAATCCATGGTAATGTGCTCCCACTTCCATTCTGGAATTTCAAGTGGTTGCAATGGACCTTTTGGTACTTGATGCTCCGCCTTGACTCGTTGACAAGTTAGACACCTTGAGATAAATTCCGCGATCTCTCTCTTCATATTGCTCTACCAAAATGTATGTCGAAGATCATGATACATTTTGGTACTCCCAGGATGGATTGCAAACGGTGTGTTATGCGCCTCCATCATGATTTTATACTTTAAATCAGGGTTGTTAGGAACATAAAGTTTGGAGTTGACTCAAAGTATTCATTCTTCATCGATTCTTGCTTCTAGAATAGCACCTTTTTGCACTTTCTTTCTCATACGCATCAGCTCCAGGTTTGTAGCTTGAGCAGCTTTAACTTTATCGATTAAAGTTGGTTCTACTCGTATATTCGCTATCATCACATGGGTCCCTGGAGTCTTTAACTCTATCTCCATCCTTTGTAAGTAATATAAAATGGGCCTTTGCGTTGACAATATCGCACTCGTACCCGCATATGATCTTCTACTCAATGCGTCAGCTACTACGTTCGCTTTACCAAGATGGTATTGAATGATATGATCATAATCTTTCAACAGTTCAAGCCAACGTCGTTGCCGCATGTTGAGTTCCTTTTGTGTGAAGAAATATTTGAGGCTTTTATGATCCGTAAAGATCTCCACTTTCTCCCCATTCAAGTAATGCCTCTAAATTTTAAGTGCGAAGACAACAGCTGCAACTCTAGATCATGAGTAGGATAATTCCTCTCATATTCTTTGAGTTGTCAGGCTATGACTTTTCCATGTTGCATAAGAACACATCCTAACCCTTTGCACGAAGCATCGTTGTAGATGACAAATCCATCCGAACCAGATGGTATTGTCAGAACAGGTGCTGAAATGAGTCTCCTCTTGAGCTCTTGGAAAATCTTCTCATATTCCACGCTCCAACCGAATTTTGTATCTTTCCGAGTCAGCTGAGTTAATGGAGTAGCGATTCGAGAAAATCCTTCTACGAATCTCCGATAATAACCAGCTAAGCCGAGAAAGCTACGTACTTCGGTCACTGATTTAGGTTGCTCCCAGCTTTGAATAGCTTCAATCTTTGTCGGATCAAAAGATATTCTATGACTTGATACTACGTGCCCAAAGAATGCTACTTTCTCAAGCCAGAACTCGCATTTCTTCAACTCGGCATAAAGCTTGTTTTCACGAAGCTTTTGAAGTATCAGTCTCTAGTGTTGCTCATGATCTTCACGGCTTTTGGAATATATGAGGATGTCATCAATAAAGACGACCACAAAGTGATCCAAATATTCCTTAAATACTCAGTTCATCATATCCATGAAGGCAGCAGGAGCATTAGTTAATCCAAAAGACATGACTAGGAATTCATAATACCCGTACCAAGTTCTAAAAGCCGTCTTTGGAATGTCATCGGTTCTAATATTTAACTGATGATATCCAGAACGAAGATCGATCTTTGAAAAGAATTTGACACCTTGCAACTGGTCAACACAGGTCATCAATATATGACAATTGGTACCTATTCTTGATGGTGACATGATTCAACTCCCGATAATCAATACAAAGTCACATACTCCCATCTTTCTTCTTCATGAACAGAACAGGAGCACCCCAAGGAGACGTACTAGGATGAATGAAACTGATGTCTAATAATTCCTGTAATTGGGTCTTTAACTCCTGAAGTTCAATAGGAGCCATTTGATATGGGGCTTTGGAAATGGGTTTTGTACCAGGTTCAAGGTTGATACAAAATTCAATTTCTTGCTCTGGGGGTAGGCCAGAAAGTTCTTCAGAGAATACGTCAGGAAACTTATTAATAATAGAAATATCATTCAAAACAGACGTATTTTTGTTTAAATCCGTGACATGAGCTAAGAAAGCTTGACATCCGTTTTTTAATAAACGAATAGCTTTATGGCTTGAGATGACAGCGATTGATTTTAATGGTTTGGTTGCTTGAATTCGCATAATAGGTCGACTAGGAATATGAAAGCTAACAACCTTACGAAAATAATCAATTTTTACATGATGAGTAGTTAACCAATCAATCCCTAGAATCACGTCAAATGCAAGTATTTTTAATGAAATAAGATCGACAGGTAATGTGTGGGTACCAAATTGAACCAAACAAGACTTATAAACCGTAGATGTAATGAAGGTTTCTCCCAATGGAGTTTCAACAGATAAGTCAAAGTCTAATTTCTCCGGAATCAAATTTAATCGATGAGCGCAAGTAGGAGAAATAAAAGAATGGGTAGAACCGGTATCAAATAAAGTATAGACTTCGTTAGAGTTTATGATAAGCTTACCCGTGATGACCTCATTCGGGTTCCTTGCTTTCTGGGAGGTCACAACAAACGTTCTCCCTTGCACTACCGGTTTTGACTTTTCTGGGACGACCTTTGATGGCTCCATCTTGGCTGAACTTATTTTTGGTAAACGACAAAATCGGGCTAGGTGACCTTCTCTTCCACAATTATAACACGCTTTGGACTGCATCGCGCAGTTTGGACTGATGTGTCCCTCCCCTCCACATTTGAAGCATATGATAGGTGGTCGTTCTCCTTCCTTAACAACGGGTGCTGGTACTGACGTCTTTCCATTATTATTGAATCTCCTCTTCTTGAAATGTCCACTCTTATTGTCTTGGCCATGATTACAACCGAAGTGGTTACCATTTCTGGCATGTTGATTCCCTCCACGTTTGTTGTCACCGCTTCGATGACTGCTACCAATGGTATTACCATTTTGTCGGCTGCTTTCTCTTGGTTGGGTTGACTCGTTATCGCGCTCTAATAACTGAGCCCTATTTACAACATCTGAATACAAACACAGTTTATGAGAAATTAAGTATTGACGTATCTCAGGTTTTAAACCTCTTAGAAACATCCGCGTCATTCTCTCCTCATTATCAACCAAGTGGGACGCAAACCGGGACAACTCGACAAACTTAGCTTTGTACTGCGACACGGTCATATTGTTCTGCTCCAGCTTGATGAACTCTACCTCCTTCGTGTGACGAATACTTTCGGGAAAGTACTTGTCGTTGAACAGTTTTTGGAACTTCTCCCAAGACATTTTCAGTGCGGCAGGTTGAGTACGCTTTACAGATTCCCACCAGTAATATGCTTCTGCCCGCAACATGAAGGTGGCAAAGGGAGCCTTTTGCTCCTCGGAGCATCCCAAGACATCAAATATCTTGTTGTTCTGCTTTATCCATGTCTCCGCCTTAAGTGGTTTTGGCTCTCCAAAAAACTCCGGTGGTCCCAACTCCTTGAACTATTTAGCAGTGACCGTCCGAGAGTTGCTAGTGTTTCCACCTGTATTTCGGACAGGAGTCTCTCTTGCCTGATGTTGCATGAATTGCAGAAAGCCTCTAAACATTCCATCGTTCATTATTTGGTCAGTGTTGTTGTTTGCATGAGGATTGTTGCCTTCCTGATGTACATTATCCTGATTGTTGATCTGTGGAGACTCAACGGTCTCCTGTGCTCCATTGCTATTCTCAACATTCTCAGATGTCATTTTCAAATACTGCCACAAAACAAGGGTTAATTGACATGTCACATATTATCCCTGTACTCTGACCGACCAATTAAATACCAAATAAACTTAGGTAGGTCATACTAGCGAAGGAATTTCCCGTCTCTCCCCTCCTAGTTCTTGTCTCACATCTCAGCCAGGGATCATATCCCTAAGCTTTGATACCAATTGTGACGCCCCCAAAATTGGTATACATCACCCATCTTAAGTCGCTAAAAACATGGTACAAAATTCAAATACAACTTAATAATACAACTGTCGTGTAAAATACGACAAAAGAACTGAGAGTTTTAAAATGAATATTTTCTTCTAGACAGTATTTAACTCAAATGGAGTCCTCAATACAATTATTATTACACTATTTCATAGAATAGTGAGGACTACCAATGCTATCATCTGGACCGTTACTCCGTTCCCCGACTAGTCCCGGCTACGTTCTCATTTCCTGAAGAGGACAAACATTAAGTTTAACTGCAGCAGAACAAGCGATCCATTAGAAGAGTCAAGTAGAACATGATATCTACTATTTTCTATGATTTAAAAAGTTTATCAACAGTTTTATTGCTGAGACTCAGCTTAATAAATAATTCACATCATCGAATCATCCCTGTACTGCGGGCCAAGGATATTCATTAGTATCACCAATGGTCATGATCATACCAACAACTGTCCATCAATGCACTGCGGGCCAATGATGACTTTTACCACATTATCTGTAACATTACGGTCATGATTATACCGAATAATACCTGGTCATAATCATACCAAGTCCATCTATGCCCTATGGGCCACAGATGACTTTCATCATAATATAAGCATGAGGATAATGACAATGATATAAGAATTCAATTAAAGGAGAGTAAGGATAAATTTTAAAGATTTATAATTCAATTTATCCAGAATTCAATAATGTCCAAATTGCCAACAAGATACTGCTTTGTGGAGTAAAATTCAAGAATAATATTGTATCAACAATAATTTGGACAGAAAAAAATCAATTTTTATCATGAATAGTACCACGTGAATAGTACTTCATGAATAGTATCCCGTGAATAGTACTCCGGTATGAAAAGATTAAACTTTAACATGAATGTTTAGAAAAATATCATTGTGAAACGATACTAGATGAAGGGCAATTTTCAAGGATATTCTACTACTTTTAAGGAGTATAGAAGCAATACTTAACAACATGAGTGTAGAATTCAGAATCTGAAACGAATAAATATTACTTACATTCTACGGAGTATGGAAGAAAATATTATTTCATACAAATATTGAACAAAAATAATATCCCTTACGAATACGAAAGAAATAATACCCCTTACCTTAGTAGGAGATTGAATACTGAAATAGTGTAGTAACAGAATACTCTTTTTCTTTCTCTCTGATTCTCTCTCTATAGAATTCTCTTGTGAGTCGTAGTGAATTGGTGAGAATGAAAGAAGAAATAAGCTTCTATTTATAGAAGATTTCTAGCTCAGCCCTTGCAATATGAAGAGGCAAGTGGCTTGACGACTGATGATGTGAAAAGAAAAGTGGTTTGACACCTGTAATGTGAAACGACAATTGGTCGACGCCTGTAATGTGAAACGACAATTGATCGATGCCTGTAATGTGAAATGACAATTGGTTTGACGCATGTAATGTGAAACGACAATTGGTTCGACGCCTGTAATATGAAACGACAAGTGGTTTGACGTCTGGTAAAGGCAATTACTATTGGCGAAAGTGACTCTTAGATGATGACATATGGGCCCCCATAGAATAAACCAAACTTACCACAAACGTCTTTTAACAGACTTTTTATTTGTATCAAAGATTGAATAAATATTACCACAAATCATTTTATCTTCAATCAACACATTTTTAATCTTCTAACAATTATTCATCATTAATATTATAACTCACAATATTTAACAACCAGATTATTCCCAGGAAAGAGGGGGCTTTTCGATAAGAATTTCTCCCTATTGGTGCGCAATTAGGTGACCAAACCTCTCCTCGACAGAACTTTCTAGACATCGTTAATATTGTAAATAATAATATGAATAACTTTATCGTCTCAATTATTGATTTAATAATATAAAATATTATGCAGATGATACTGTGACAATAATTGAATCAATAATATGAGATACTATGTAGCAATTACTGTAGCAATAATTGAGTATAACTGAGTGGCTTCTTACGTAACCATCAATAATCAATACCGTGTGCTACTATGCAACCACGCGTATTACTGTACTTTTACCACCGGGTATTTCAACAGTTAACGGTAAAACTTTCGCCGTTATTTTATAAAAAAATATTTTTGTCGTTTTCTTAATCTGACAATAATTTCGTTGTGGGGTCCATCAATGATTGTGCCGTTGTACGAATATTCCCTGTTAGAACGAATATTCCCCGACCAATCGAATATAATATAACAACTTGCGTACTTTGCAAAATTTATAAATATTACCCACAACTATAACATTATATCAAATTCACTCCATAATATTCAAAAATGATATTTATAGAAAATTCATCTTTATTCATAAAAGTTGGGGTCATACAAAGAACATTTTGTTTCAATCCTTAGAAGACGATCTGTTCGAAAATGTGGTCAACAACAGAAAAGCAAAGGAGGTTTGGGAAGCACTGCTCATCATGCACTAAGGAACGGAAGAAGTCAGAGAAAATAAACAATCTCTCATGACACAGCAATATGAAATGTTTGCACACGTTCAAGGAGAAAACGTCACTGCCACCTACGAGAGATTCAATGTTATGCTCAACTCTCTACGAGCCTATGAAAAGATCTATCCAAACAAAGATCTAATCATAAAGTTCATGAGAGCCTTACCAAGCAGGTGGGATGCCAAAACCACTGCTATTAGAGAGTCAAAGAATCTCCATGAGATGACTATTCAACAGTTATATGGCAACCTTCTTACATACGAATTAGAGCTGACTCAACGAGCAGAAACTCTATCAGAAGGAAGAAAGAAGGATAAGGGTGTTGCTCTCAAAGCAACTGAAAGTACCTCCAAGGTCAACACTGAAATTGACTCTGACTATGATGAAGATGATGACGAGGACTTTGCAATGCTGGTAAAAAGTCTCAGAAGGTTCATGCGTCAAGGCAAAACCATCAAGCCAAAGAAGGTCAGCAACTACAGCAGCCAGGAGCAAATGAATGATCTATGCTACAATTGCAAGAAGCCTGGCCGTTTCATTGCCAACTGCAACAAACCTCTCAGAGAAGAACTAAAGAAGAAATCACATCCAAAGAAGGAATACAAAGGCAACAAAAGGCCTCAGAAGAGAGACAAAGGCCTTGTAGCTGGAGGATCGTGGAGTGACTCAGACAATGACTCAACTCCCGAATCTAGAGATGATGAAGATCCTCAAATGGCAAATCTGTGCCTAATGGCCAAACATGCAAAGGACAAAAATAACTCCAGCATACATGAAGTAAGTATCGATGAGGTATTTGACTTTAACTCTCCTGATGTAGACATTGATGATTTAAGGACTGCACTGCATGGCATAACATCTGATCTGCATCAATACATGAAATGGTTCAGAGTTCTGTCGAAGGATTATTCACTTTTTCAAGAGGAAAAAAAGAAAGTTCAAGAAGAACTGGAAACAACCCTTCTAAGTACTAACTCTCGCTCCAAGCTTGAGGCTGAGAATAAGCTCTTAAAATAGATCAATGAGCTTAATGCACAAAGGGAGTCAAGTCTAACCTCTAAAATTGAGGAACTAGAAAAGACTATCTTTACATGGAAGAAATCCTCATCATCCATGGACTCCCTGCTCTCTAGTCAGAGAAGTGCATCTGACAGAACAGGCTTAGGCTTTGGGGAATCCACCTCAGAGCCATGTGTGGAAAAGATAAAGGAAACTAGCACTAGTAATGCTTCAAGTTTTAGTAGAGGCATTACATTTGTGAAATCCTCACAGAAGGAAGAACTAGCCCAACCCTGTTCTACTGATTCAATCCATACTCCAAGAAGTAAAGGATCTCATGCTGGCCTGAGTTTCAGAAAATATAAGAGTAACTCATCCTCTACTCACCAACCTCGAAGGATCATAGAGTCTAGTAAGACCAACTCTACGAATCAACTGGGAAGGTACAGTAGAGGTAAAGTACACTCCTTACAATTTATGAAACCCAAGGAAATGTGGAAGAAGGAAAATCAGTTTAATATGAGGATGACTAAAGAACCACAGAAGTCCAAATGGAGAATTAATTCTCACACACACAGAGGCATGCATCATACTAGGTGTTTTGTGTGCAATAGAGTTGGTCACAAGGCTACAAAGTGCTATTATAATTCCATGCATGTGAGACCCAAAATCAAATAGATTTGGGTCCCCAAGGGTACTAACAAAGAAGGACCCACGCAAGTATGGGTACCAAAATGAAGGTTTAATGTTACCACTGGAAAAGAGCTCCACGATCACAACCTGATATCTGGACAGTGGATGCTCAAGGCACATGACTGGGAACAAAGCCCTTCTATCTAACTATATAGAGAAGGAAGGTCCCTCAGTCATCTTTGGAGACAACGTCTCTAGCAAGACAAAAGGATATGGCTCAGCTGGGAATGGTGCAGTATCCTTCAGTAAAGTGGCATATGTGGAAGGATTACAACATAATCTTCTGAGCATTAGCCAACTCTACGACAAGGGTCATCAAGTAACATTTCTCAACAATCAGTGTCAAGTCAGAGATTTGAAGACATCTGCTGTAAAGCTAACTAGAATAAGAGAAGGAAATGTCTACACGGTAAATCTTGGACAACTAAGCTTAGACGAGACAATATGCTTTCTGGCTAAAGCATCTGAAGAAATGAGCTGGTTATGTCATAGAAGATTATCTCATCTCAACTTCAAAAGCATGTCCAATCTGGCCTCAAAAGATCTTGTTGCAGGCCTACCCAAGTTCAGCTTCATCAAAGAAAGGCCATGCAATGCCTGTCAGCTCGGAAAGCAGACCAGAAGCTCATTCAAGAGAAAAACTGCCAACTCAATTGATAAGCCCCTGCAGTTGCTCCCCATGGATCTATTTGGGTCAATTCCAACAACAAGTCTCGGAGGGAAGAGATACTCACTGTTCATAGTCGACGACTACACCAGGTTCACATGGGTGTTCTTTTTAACCTCAAAGGATGAAACAAGCTCCCAACCGATCAAGATGTTCAGGCTGGTGATGAACGAGAAATGAGAGAAAATCAAGGCTATAAGGAGTGATCATGGCAGAGAATTTGACTTCTCTAAAATGGACCAATTTTGCACAGACAATGGCATCAGTCATAACTTCTCAGGTCCACAAACCCCTCAACAAAATGGAGTAGCTGAGAGAAAGAACAGGACATTAATAGAGGCTGTAAGAACTCTACTAGCAGCAACCCATCTGCCTGGATACTTCTGGGCAGAAGTTGTCAACACTGCATGCTACACTCAGAACAGATCACTTATACACTCTACGATTAAGAAGACTCCCTATGAACTGTGGAAAGGAAGAAAGCCAAGTGTAAGCTACTTTCATGTATTTGGCTGCGCATGCTACATTCTCAACAATGGAAAGCAGTACTTGACTAAGTTTCAACCCAAGTCAGACGAATGAATCTTTCTTGGATATGCCATAGACAGTAAGGCCTACAGAGTGTTCAACAAGAAGACACTGAGTGTTGAAGTCTCAATTCACATCATCTTTGATGAGACAGACTTAGACAAAACAGTGCTTCAAGACACTACGATCGACAGTTCAGACACTACGAAACGAGGTCGTCGAACTCAACACTATGATCGTAGTACTAGAAAGTGAAATCCTTGAGCGAAGAAATGAGATCGTAGAAATGCCTATGTAAGACAACGAACCTCCACACCAAGAAGAAGAAATAGATCTTGAAGATCTAAGACAAGAAGGCATCAGGACAGATGTCCCAACAAGAAATAGATGGGCAAGAGATCACACTCAAGATTTAATCATTGGAGATCCGAGTGCAAGAGTCAAAATAAGAGCTGCCACCCAAAATGAGTGTTTTTATCTAAGCTTCCTGTCACAAATGGAACCTAAGAAGATAGAGGATGCCATGGAAGACTCCAGCTGGATAGAAGCCATGCAGGAAGAACTTAATCAGTTTGAAAGAAGCAAAGTATGGAGATTGGTTCCAAGACCAAAAAGTCATCCTGTCATTGGAATCAAGTGGGTCTTCAGAAACAAGATGGATGAAGATGGAGTAATAACCAGGAATAAAGCCAGACTAGTGGCCAAGGGTTACTCTCAGGAAGAAGGCATTGACTATGATGAGACATTTGTACCTGTTGCCAGACTAGAAGCCATCAGAATATTCCTTGCCTTTGCTGCTCACATGAAATTCAAGGTCTTCCAGATGGATGTCAAAAGTGCATTCCTGAATGGAGAACTTCAAGAAGAAGTCTATATAGAGAAACCTCCAGATTTCATCAATCCATCTCTTTCCAATTATGTTTATAGATTAGACAAAGCCTTATATGGTCTTAAACATGCACCTAGAGCATGGTATGAAACACTAACTAACTTTCTTATTGAAAATAGGTTCACTAGAGGTAGAGTAAATACCACATTATTTCTTAAAAAGCATAAAGACAAAGTCCTATTGGTTCAAATATATGTTGATGATATTATTTTTGGTTTTATTGATGAAAAGCTATGTAAGAGATTCTTCAAGCTTATGCAGAGCAAGTTCGAAATGAGCATGATGGGTGAGCTGAATTTCTTCCTTGGACTACAAGTAAAGCAGACTGATGAAGGAATCTTCATAAACCAAGCCAAGTACATTAAAGATTTACTTAAGAAGTAGGGCACGAAATCAGCCTCTCCCATAAAAACCCCTATTGCTCCTACAACCAAGCTTGACAAAGATGAAAAAGGTAAAAGTATTGATATAACTCAATACAGAGGTATGATAGGCTCTCTTCTATATCTAACAGCTAGTAGACCAGATATAATGTTTGCAACATGCATTTGTGCTAGATTTTAGGCTAATCCTAAAGAATCACATTTAACTGATGTAAAGAGGATTTTCAGGTATCTCAAGAGTACACCTCACTTGGGACTGTGGTATCCCAAGGAGTCCTCATTTGAACTAATAGGATACACAGATACTGATTTTGCAGGCTGCAAAATAGATAGAAAGAGTACTAGTGGCACCTGTCAATTGCTAGGAAACAGACTTGTATCCTGGTTCAGCAAGAAGAAAAATTCAGTATCTACTTGAACTACAGAAGCTGAATACATTGTTGCTGGCAGCTGCTGTGCTCAGATCCTATGGATGAAAAATCTGCTAGCAGATTATGGGTTTGAATTCAAATCAATACCTATTCACTATGATAACACAAGTGCCATAGCAATAACTCATATTCCTGTCATGCATTCTAGGACTAAGCATATAGAAATAAGGTATCACTTCATTAGGGATCATGTATAAAATGGAACTATATCTTTACAATATATCCCTACTGAAAATCAACTTGTTGATGTCTTTACAAAGCCTCTAGATCACAACGAAAGTCAAGGACGTGGAAATCAAGTTAAAGGCTGAGGACATCAACCTAGCCCTAGGTTTTAAATCCGAAGGGTTCTCGTTCATAGATGGCATTGACTTCCATGAAGGCCTAAAAAGGATGCACCACAAGAAATTCTCCACTGTCAAAGGATACAAGAAGAAGGAGTTTCCTCAGAGGTACGAATTTTTGGCCGATATTATTAGGAAGTGTATATGTTGCAAGAGCTCTGAGCACGATTCTGTAAATGAGGTGCAACTCAAGCTCATGACTGCCATAAGTTGTGGAATATAACTTAACTATGGAGCTCTACTTCTTGAATGGATTGGGAAATGGATCACCAGCTCGACGAAAACAAAGAGCTCTCAAAAGATGCTCTACGGGCAATTCATAAGCATCATCATACAGTTTACTCTAGGTGATAAGATTGGGGACGATGAAGGAGAATCCATCAATCTAAACAGATGGATGACCCAGCAACTGTTTGAAACAAGAAAAGGAATCCAGCAGAAAATATACGTATGATGTCTGAGACTAGTGGAAGAATTAGTGATATAAAGGAATTAGGGATTCCAGGAAATATGTCAGTCGTCAAAGAGACTGAAGAAGAAGAGGAAGAGATTATCAAGGAAGAACCCACTGCCCTAGTCAGAAAAAGCAAGGGCAAGAGAAAGCTAAAGACTAGAATGGCAGAAGAACCTCAAGGGTCTACCACTGATATACCTGTAGAGTCCTCTGACCTTGAGACTCTGAGGATCTTAAGAAGAAAAGAACAGCAGACTGAGGCAGATGAAGACAGAGCTACTATATCACAGCTGCTAAAGAAAAATAAAATCAGTCACAAGTCCAAGAGGCCATCTGTCTCTTCGATCGTAGAATCTCTACTGATCGTAGAAACCAGACCGAACACCTCTAGCGAGGAAGTTGCTGCACCAGATGTTCTGGCTGATCAACAGGACAGAGCTGAAGCTCAAGAAAGTCCTGAAGCTGTGGCTCAGCCTAGAAAACCAAGACGAAAATTGGTTAAAAAGTACATCCTTGTCAATGAAGGAATACTCAAAGAAGAAGACAAAAAGATGGCTGTTGAAAAGGAACTATCCAAAGAAAGCCAAAAGGACATAGCTCAAGTTGAGGGGGAGATACCAGAAGTTCTCACCATAGAAAATGCTTCAGTTGAGGGGGAGCTACCAGTCCTACAGATGGATGATCATGTTGAGGGGGAGCCTCATGATATCCCCATGACAGAAGAAGCTGCTCCTGCAGAAAATGAGGGGGAGCCTGAGCAAGAACGTCAAAAGGAAGTCATTGATATAGTGGAATCCTCAAAAGGAGATAGAGAAGAAGAAGAAGACGAAGATGATGATGAACTTGAGATCACAGGTGTGGGCTGTGATGGGTAAAGGAGGTTTCTCTATAATCAACTGTTATCTTATCTCCCCATGATGCCTTTTCATCAAGCTCAAATTCTAAACTCCTGGAATCACATGTTTTGGAGCTTCAAAGAATATCCAACCATCTCTGTGCTAGCTCATGGATTTCCAAGCAACTTCAACTTTGCCAAACAGTTGATAACAAATGGTCCCTCTTCAAGGATGGTGCATGAGGTATTATCTATCCCAATCTTGTTTAGAGTTAATCACTATCCACTATCTTTCTTCAGTCAATTTTATGAATTTCCAAGCTGGTTGGAAGTGGTCCTAAATCCACTAAGTCAATTCCCAGTTACAGAATCCCAAAATTTTGTAACTGATGAACCAAATGTACCCAACTTCATATTGATCCCAACTCCAATCATCTCTACGATTGAGGACTCTAGCCCTATCGTAGAGTCCCATGCTCAAATCATAGAGCCACCCACTCCAAACACCCAAAAATAGGCCCCTCCATCTGATATCCCCTCTTCGTCCACCAATAAATACTTCAACCTTGATCTTGCCCTCTACTCCTTGCAAGATCAATAAAAGAAAATATCCCCTCTTCCAAATAATCCACAACTCTGTGAACTACTTTCAGATCTGCCCACCAAAGCTAAGTTGACAGAAGTGTCGAAGAAAGTGAAAAAGACATCGATGATAGTCTTAAAGCTCACACAGAACTCATTCATCTCAGACTGACAAAAATGATCACTGCTGCAAATAATCTCCTAAGCACCCTAAACTCTGAGCTTACAAAGAAGCTAAAGTAGATCATCAAGAAAATGGTTAAGAGCATAAAGGACAGGGATGATATTCATTTCCTAGCAGCTAAAAGACACAGAGATGCTGTTCTTGCCTTACAAACAACTCAAGATGCCCAAAATAAACTTATGTTGGAGAGCATCATTGATAAGTAGGTTTTATACTTACTTATCCAGTATCTATTACTTGAATTAGTTGCTTATACTCATGTTTCTTAGTTACTTTTCATGCATTTTGTGTTTATTTTGTAGATCTTATGCTTGGGAACGATGTGAGCGACTATTGGTATGAAAACGCAAGAAAAAGCAATCCGGGCATTGTTTGAGCTTCATGTTCATTTCATGTTCTTGGCTTGGAACTTGGATTATGTTCTACATGGTGATGGAATGTATGATTCGTGCTTAGGATAGACACATACCGAGGCATCGCTCGTAGTCATTTGAGAATTTGGGCTTAAACCCTAATTATTTGTAAATCACATAGACATATAGTGGTTTAGGTAATGTGGGTGTTCATGTGTATTCTATCAATTGTGAATTATATGTGATATGAGTATGGTACATTGAGATATGGCTGTACTTTACTTTCATGTCCTCGACTAACAATCCAGTGCAAGTAATTTGGCTTAACATGGAGTGTGTTGATTTAAATGATTCAATAGATGAAATTGTAATCTCAGGTCTTCATTATCTAGTCTTACTCTAGGAATAGTTAGTATTATTTAATTTCATAGTTTTAATATAAAATATTAAATCATTCGTTTAAATAAGACTGAAATGGTTATGAGCTCATGCTTGGTGAACTTTATTAGTTAATTCTCCCTGGAAACGATACTTTACTTACTCTTTATTACTTGTTGACCTTATATATTTGGACGCATATATTGATCGGTAAAACGACCAACAATCATCAATCTACAAACTACCGTAAAAGAATTCCAACAATTCTACGTCAACCAAGGACAACAGACTGACAATGTTCTAACCGTCCTCCGACACAAGGAAGAACGATCTAAAGCTCTGATCAAGGAAAATCGAGAGGACATTGCTCAAACCCAAAGCCAACTCAACGAGCTCGTCCAAGGAGTGACTCGCCTCTCCGAAGACTTTTGAACCCTTGATATTGACATAAAGGGGGAGAATGAAAGGAAAGGAGATCAAAGCAAGGGCAAAGGCAGAGGAAAATTCCAAGCTCAATATTCAAGGAGTCCTCCTACAAGGCAGTCTCACCAACAGACTCCACGATCCGGCAATCAGACTCAACGATCTGATCATCATGAAGTTTTAATGGCTCAACCAATAAGAAGTATAGGGCCAACTACCAGCTCACAAAATGTGACCACCACAGGCCTAAGAAAGCCAATTGGAGATCCTGTATTCATGAATAGGCATGATCACAATCCTAGGCTAAGCCCAAGTGAGCTGGAAGATCTAGCCAGGAGAGATGAAGCAAGCAGGAAAAGGAGAGCTGAGGAGTATGCCAATCCTCCACGCAAAAGATCAAAGAAATAGAGATAAGTGAAAATTTAAATTCTTATTAATGTAAAGCAAAATTGTAATATATATTTCTCAAACATCAATAAATTCATGCTTATTCTCTAGAAATTTCAGCTGCTCACTGAAACATTAAGTCATATTTACTTTCCTGCAAATGCATCTAGAAACTAATAATCATGACAACAAATCTCCTCGGTTATGTCAACATCAAATAGGGGGAGATTGTTGGGAGAGTGCACATTTTGATTTGATGTTTAAAGTAAAAGCTCATGATTATATGTAAAGTTCTTCAAGAAATATATGTACAAGGACTTAGTGATAGATCAAATTTGTTAGGTTGATCTAAACTCTGAATGTGTATCATTCTGTAAATGAATATATAGATAAAGAGATCAAAGCTGTTAGGTTGATCTTGAGATGTAATAGATAGGCTTCGAAGAGATCGTAGTGTATCAAGCTGATCAAGATTGCAGATGTAAGACCCCAACTTTTTATAAATAAAATTGATTTTTCTCTATTTATTATTTTGAAATAGTAAGGGTTGATTTGATTAATGTGGTAAGTTATGGGTAAAATGCGTAAATATTTTAAATAAACAAGTGGTTATAAAATATTCATTGTTATCGGGGAATATTCATTTGGTCGTGGAATATTCTTACTGTCAGGAAATATTTGTACGACGGTGCAGCCTTGTGTGGGCCCCATAACGGAAAGCGATTGAATGACGAAAACGACAAACGACAAGTATAAGTTGTTTATAAATAACGGCGTAGTTGTTACCGTTAATACTGTTAGAATACCCGGTGGTTAAAACACAGTAATACGCGTTGTTGTACAGTAGCACACAGTATTGCACTAATTATTGATTCTTACGTAAGAAGGCACTACTCAATAATTATTACAGTAATTACTGTTTAATATTTTATTTTATTGATTCAATAATTGATACGTTAAAATTTTATATTATTGTTGTTTCAATAATTATGACTACACAGTATTTTCCATTATCAGATAAATAATATATATTATTTGAATAATATTATTAGATAGGATTATTGGCAGTGTCTAGAAAGTTCTGTCTAAGGAGAGGTTTGGTCACCTAATTGCGTGTCAGTAAGGAGAAATCCTTATTGAAAAGCCCCCTCTTTCCTGGGAACGGTCTGGTTGTCAGTATTGTGATTCTGTAATATTATTTATGAATAATTAATTATTGATTTATATGATGAGGAAAATATTCATTGTATATGGATATAGATGGAGAAAATTTTTAATGTAACAATTGTTGAAAATTAATATTTTATCTTTTTCTAATAAAAAATTCATTTAAATATATTATTATATTTTAATAATATAATAATAGTGATATTTTTACAATGAATGTGTGATATATGAATAAATGAGGAAGAGTAATTTTGTTACAATAAATGTTTAACACATGTTTTGTGTGTTGGTGGACCCCATTTCCTGACTGAAATTTGATTATAGCCTACAAAATCGTCCGTATATGGATTTCGGTGAATTTCTGCTTGAAATTTAAAAAAACTTAAACTTACAAAGTTGTAGATAATGGAATTTTCTATGAAAAAGATATAAGGTTTGAATTTTTCTGACAAAAGAGCTATTTATTATGAATTATTAAAGTTTCGAAGTTCCGAAATAATTGATTTTTGGAAGTTTTAATTATGTTTATTAAGAAAAACATTTTTTTTGTTTTGTGGGCTACACTAACATGTGCATAATGCGCTCGAAAATAATATATATATATATATATATATATATATATATATATATATATATTAATATTTTATTAAATTTTCTACTTTGGTGTTCTAAGTATTTTTCTATAAATAGGGTGCTTAGGTTAGAATTGAAAATCACACCAGAAACTGAAATTTTCTCTCTCTTTCTCTCTCTATATTATCGAGCGTATTCTTGTGAGTATTTTGATACTTTGAGTGTTGCTATATGGTAAAAGTTTCCTTCAGCGTTATATTTGATATTCCAGCCAGAAGTATTATTCTTTTGAGGTAAGGGATGTTATTTTTTTTATAAATGATATTATTTCTTTCAATATCATTATACCGGAATATTGGTAAGATTTTTTTTGTGAAATTCTTATCTTTTCATGTCGGGATTACTATTCACGAGTTACTATTCATGAGTTACTATTCACGAGTTACTATTCACAAGTTACTATTCATGAGTACTATTCACAAAGCATGATGATTTTTCTTATAAAATTTCTATCTTTTGGTGTTAGAGTTATTATTCACATATACGACACTATTCACGTATACGGCACTATTCACGAATACGACACTATTCACAGAAAAAATTAAATTTTCTTTTCTATGTCCAAGATTGTCTGTTATGGTTCCTATCTTTGATTAGATCTTCAATTTTGAATTCTGTTCCACAATAGTTATTTATGAAGTAATTTTGAACTTGGATTGTTTAAAGTACGAATCCTTAATAGTTATTCTTTTGTTTCACTGGATTCATTTTCTTTAAAATATTTTTCATCATCCTCAGTCCTAAATGATGATATTACTGAATACCTTTGGCCGGTAGTGCAAAGATGGGTGATTTCTTGATGAATATCTTTGGCCCGTAGTGTAAAGATGAACAGGTGTTGAGATGAACATGACCGACTAATTAATATCTTTGGCCTGTAGTGCAAAGATGACTATTTGATTCAAGATGTATATTGATTGATGTTACAAAGATAAAATATCGATTATGAACTTTTAAATTCATAGATGATAGTACATTTCATTCTCTACTTAACTCTTCTAATGAATTATTGTTTTCGCTGCAGTTGTTGATCTAAAACTTGTTGTCTATTATATTCTATCAGATTTTTTCCTGTTGAGGACTAACGATAATTTGTTCTATATTATCTTAGTCATAATATTTTCTACTGGGCTAGTTGAGCTCACCCTTTTCCTTTTTGTTCCATTTTTCTTCTCAGGAGGCGAGCATGTAGCGGGTACTAGTCGGGGTGTGGAATGATGGTTCAAGATAGTTGTTTCAGTAGTCCTCATAATTTTGTAAAATAGTGTATAAATAATTGTAATGAGGACTCCATTTGAGTTTGAATACTGTCTAGATGACAATATTTGTATTTAAACTCATAGTATATGTGTTGTTGTATTTTGCACGACAATTGTAATAATAAAGTTGTAGTTATTTTCTGTACCATGTATTTGGCGACACAGAATGGGTTGGGTGGAATGAACCTATTTTGGGGGCGTCACAGTTGGTATCAGAGCTTAGGGATATGATCTCTGACGGAGATCGGGGAATAGAACTAGGAAGGGAGAGACGAGTAAATCCTTCGCTAGTGTGTCCTACCTAAGCTTATTTGTTGGTCGGTCAAAATATATGGGTATTATGTGGTATGTCATTTTCTTTAATTAACCCTTATTTTATGGCAGTATTTTAGAATGGCAGCTGAGAATGATAACAATGTAGTGAATGAGACTGTGGAAACACCTTTAATTACCTACCAAGGGAACGCGCAACAGGAAGGCAATATTCTTCCTGTAAACAACACCACTGATCAGACGATGAACGACGGGATGTTTAGAAGCTTTTTGCAGTTCATGCAAAATCAGACGAGGGAAACTCATGTACAAAATACAGGTGGAAATGATAGCAACATACGGTTTGTTACAGCCAAGCAGTTTAAAGAGTTGGGACCACCAGAATTCTGGGGAAAGCCGGATCCGATTAAGGCGGAGACGTGGGTCAAGTAAATTACCAAGATATTCGATGTCTTAGGATGCACGGAGGAACAAAAGGTTCTATTCGCCACTTTTATGTTTCGTAATGAGGCAGATTACTGGTGGGAATCTGTGAAGCGTACCCAGCCAGCCGCACTCAATATGTCTTGGGAAACATTTCAGAAACTATTCAATGACAAGTACTTTCCTGAAAGTATTCGTCATATGAAGGACGTAGAGTTTATTAGACTAGAATAGAACAACATGACGGTGTCCCAGTATGAGGCGAAGTTTGCGGAGTTATCCAGGTTTGCACCTCATTTGGTGGAGAATGAGGAACGTATGACGCGGATGTTTCTGAGAGGTTTAAAACACGACATACGTCAATATCTCATTTCTCACAAATTTTCTCTGTATTCAGACGTTGTCAACAGGGCTCAATTATTAGAGCGAGATAATGAGTACGTTCAACCGGGGGACCACAAATAGGGTCGTACCGGTGGCAACAATCATCAGAGCAATGATAACCATCGTGGAGGAAATTATCGTGCCAGAAATGGTAACCACTTCGGTGGTATTCATGGTCAAGATAATAGAAGAAATGATTTAAGTGGAAATTTCAAGAAGAGAAGACTTAACGATGATGGGAAGACATCGGCAGTAGCATCAGCACCAGCAACAAATTTTAGGGGAGGAGAACGAATGCCAGTTAGATGCTACGAATGCGGAGAGGAGGGACACATAAGTCCAAACTATCCACAACCTTCCAAGGTATGTTTTAGTTATGGAAAAGACGGTCACATAGCTCGATTTTGTCCTATAGCGAAATCAAGTCCAGATGGGACGGTGGCACCAAAGGCGGATACGGACAAAATAAAGTCGGTGGTTTCAGGAAAAGCGTTTGTCGTGACTGGCTAAAACGCGAGGAACCCGAACGAAGTTATCATGGGTTAGTTAATCATAAAGTATTCTTGCGAAGTCTATACCTTATTAGATACCGGTTCTATCCATTCTTTTATCTCTCCTGCTTGTGCTCAATGTTTGAACTTGACTCTTAAGAAATTAGACTTTGACTTATTTGTTGAAACTTTGTTAAGAGAAACCTTCATTACATCTACTGTTTATAAATTTTGCTTGATTCAAGATGGCACCATCACATTACCTGTTGATCTTATCTCTTTAAAGATACTTGCTTTTGATGTGATTTTAGGGATTGATTGGTTAACTACTCATCATGCCAAAATTGATTGCTTTCGTAAGGTTGTTAGTTTTCATATTCCTAAGCAACCTATTATTCGAATTCAAGCAACCAAACCATTGAAGTCAAACTCTTTCATATCAAGCCATAAAGTCATTCGTTTATTAAAAAACGGATGTCAAGCTTTCTTAGCCCATGTCATGGACTTGAACAAAAATACGTCAGATTTGAATGATATTTCTGTTAGTAAATTTTTTGACGTATTTCCTGAAGAATTTCCTGGCCTACTCCCAGAGCGTGATATTAAATTTTGTATCGACTTTGAACCCGGTACAAAACCCATTTCTAAAATCTTATATCGAATGGCTCCTATTGAAATTTAGGAGTTAGAAATCCAACTACAGGAGTTGGTACCCTAGCCTCTATTTGGTGACTTCCTTTGTGGAATACACCGAAGCTAGACTCTCCGTAGGGGACGTCATATTTGTGCGGTAGTAAACTGATATGTGCCATTGTGATGTGATATCCAAGGTTGGGATATGATTCACAGTTGAGAGCAGCCTAAGTCAGTAATCGAAATACGTAGCTTTCTAGGCTTAGCTAGTTATTATCAGAGATTCGTGTAAGAATTTTCTCGAATCGCTACTCCATTAACTTAGCTGACTCGTAAGGATACAAAATTTGAATGGAGCGAGGAATGTGAGAAGAGCTTCCAAGAACTCAACATGCGACAACGACGTTGGCTTGAGATGTTGAAAGATTACGATCATACCATCCAATACCATCCTGGAAAAGCAAACGCGGTAGCTGACCTGTTGAGTAGAAGATCGTATGCGGGTACGAGTGCGATATTATCGAACACAAAGAATCATTTCAAAAGATGGAGATAGAGTTAAAGATTCTAAGAACCTGTGTGAAGATAGCGAATATACGAGTAGAATCAACTTTAATCGATAAAGTTAAAATCGCTCAAGCTACACACCGGAGTTGATGAATATAAAGAAGAAGGTGCAATAAGGCGTTATTCTAGAAGTAAGAGTCGATGAAGAGAAGAAATCTCAACCGTCGATTTGTTGGTCCATTTAAAATTCTTGATCGAGTAGGAAATGCGGCCTATAGACTCATTTGACCGCCAAGTATGTCTCGTGTCTATAATGTTTTTTTGCATATCCACGCTACGTAAATATGTGAAAGACCCGAACCACATTATTGAGTTAGAACCAGACGAGATAGCTGAAGACTTAACGTACGAGGAGGTACATGTCAAGATCTTGGATAGGAAGGGGCATGTCCTACGCACAAAGGTTATACCACAAGTTAAAGTTTTGTGGAGTAACCGTGCTATTGAGGAAATGACCTCGGAGTTGGAAATGGAAATGAAAGTGAGGTATCCACACTTTTTCAAAACACCAGGTACGTACGTCAATTTCGAGGATGAAATTTTATAAGGAGGGGATGTTGTAAGACCCTAACTTTTTATAAATAAAATTAATTTTCCTCTATTTATTATTTTCAAATAGTAAGGGTTGATTTGATTAATGTGGTAAGTTATGGGTAAAATGCGCAAATATTTTAAATAAGCAAGTGGTTATAAAATATTCATTGTTATCGAAGAATATTCGTTTGGTTATAGAATATTCTTACTGTCGGGGAATATTTGTACGACGACGCAGCCTTGTGTGGGCCCCATAACGGAAATCGATTGGATGACGAAAATGACAAGTATAAGTTGTTTATAAATAACGGCGTAGTTGTTATCGTTAATACTGTTAGAATACCCGGTGGTTAAAACACAGTAATACACGTTGTTGTACAATAGCACACGGTATTGCACTAATTATTGATTCTTACGTAAGAAGGCACTTCTCAATAATTGTTACAGTAATTATTATTCAATATTTTATTTTATTGATTCAATAATTGCTACGTTGATATTTTATATTATTGTTGTTTCAATAATTGTCACTACACAATATTTTTCATTATCAGATCAATAATTCATATTATTTGAATAATATTATTAGATAACATTATTGGCAATGTCTAGAAAGTTCTGTCTAAGGAGAGGTTTGGTCACCTAATTGCGCGCCAGTAAGGAAAAATCCTTATTGGAAAGCCCCCTATTTCCTGAGAACGGCCTGGTTGTCAGTATTGTGATTCTGTAATATTATTTGTAAATAATTAATTATTGATTTATATGATGAGAAAAATATTCATTGTATATGGATATAGATGGAGAAAATTTTTAATGTGACAATTGTTAAAAATTAATATTTTATCTTTTTTTGATAAAAAATTTATTTAAATATATTATTATATTTTAATAATATAATAATAGTGATATTTTTACAATGAATATGTGATATATGAATGAATAAGGAGGAAGAGTATTTTTATTACAATAAATGTTTAACACATGTTTTGTGTGTTGGTGGACCCCATTTTTTGACTGAAATTTGATTATAGCCTGCAAAATCGTCCGTATGTGAATTTCGGTCAATTTCTGCTTGGAATTTGAAAAAACTTAAACTTACAAAGTTGTAGATAATGGAATTTTCTATGAAAAAGACATAAGGTTTGAATTTTTCTGACAAAAGGGCTATTTATTATGAATTATTGAAGTTTCGAAGTTCCAAAATAATTGATTTTTGGAAGTTTTAATTATGTTTATTAAAAAAAATGTTTTTTTTTGTTTTGTGGGCTACACTAACATGTGCATAATGAGCTGAGATCAGTTGTCTAAGGTGGGCTTGAAAATTTTATATATATATATATATATATATATATATATATATATATATATATATATATATTAATTTTTATTAAATTTTCTGCTTTGGTGTTATAAGCAATTTCCTATAAATAGGGTGCTTAGGTTAGAATTGAAAATCACACCAGAAACTGAAGTTTTCTCTCTCTTTCTCTCTCTATATTATCAAGCGTAGTCTTATGAGTATTTTGATACTTTGAGTGTTGCTATATGGTACAAGTTTTCTTCAGCGTTATATCTGATATTCTAGCCAAAAGTATTATTCTTTTGAGGTAAGGGATGCTATTTTTTTTATAAATGATATTATTTCTTTCAATATCATTATACCGGAATATTGGTAAGATTTTTCTTGTGAAATTCTTATCTTTTCATGTCGGGGTTACTATTCACGAGTTACTATTCACGAGTTACTATTCACGAGTTACTATTCACAAGTTACTATTCATGAGTACTATTCACAAAGCATGATGATTTTTCTTATAAAATTTCTACCTTTTGGTGTTGGAGTTACTATTCACGTATACGGCACTATTCACGTATACGACACTATTTATGAATACGACACTTCACAGAAAAAATTAAAATTTTTTTCTGTGTCCAAGATTGTCTGTTATGGTTCCTATCTTTGATTGGATCTATGTTTTAATCTTCATTTTTGAGTTTTGTTCCACAATAGTTATTTATGAAGTATTTTTGAACTTGGATTGTTTAAAGTACGAATCCTTAATAGTTATTTTTTTTGTTTCATTGGATTTATTTTCTTTAAAATATTTTTCATCATCCTCAGTCGTAAATGATGATATTACTGAATATCTTTGGCCTGTAGTGTAAAGATGAATGATTTCTTGATAAATATCTTTGGCCCGTAGTGCAAAGATGAACAGGTGTTGAGATGAGCATGTCCGACTAATTAATATCTTTGGCCTGTAGTGCAAAGATGACTATTTGATTCAAGATGTATATTGATTGATGTTACATGGATAAAATATCGTTGATGGACTTTTAAATTCATAGATGATAGTAGATTTCATTCTCTACTTAACTCTTCTAATGAATTGTTGTTTTCGCTACAGTTGTTGATCTAAAACTTGTTGTCTATTGTATTCTATCAGATTTTTCCCTGTTTAGGACTAACGATAATTTGTTCTATATTATCTTAGTCATAATATTCTTTACTGGGCTAGTTGAGCTCACCCTTTTCCTTTTTGTTCCATTTTTCTTCTCAGGAGGCGAGCATGTAGCGGGTACTAGTCGGGGTGTGGAATGATGGTTCAAGATAGTTGTTTCAGTAGTCCTCACTATTTTGTAAAATAGTGTATCAATAATTGTAATGAGGACTCCATTTGAGTTTGAATACTGTCTAGATGACAATATTTATATTTAAACTCACAGTATATGTGTTGTTGTATTTTGCATGACAATTATAATAATAAAGTTGTAGTTGTTTTTTGTACCATGTATTTGGCGACTCAGAATGGGTTGGGTGGAATGAACCTTTTTTTGGGGTGTCACAGCAGAAGCCAAGGCAGAAATGTAGAGCATAGAGGATCGTAGTGTGCCTGCCTTGAAGGGCCTCTTCGAAAAACGTAGAGAGAACCTAACGTTTGCTGAGCCAACTCAGAGTTTGTAGTGTGCTCTCGGAAATGTAGAGCTTGTAAAACAAGCAAGTGAAGATCGTAGTGTGCAAGTCTTTAAGAGAAATCGTAGTGCCTTCTTTTGAGGGCATCAGACCAAGCACCAAAGTGACAAGACACCACGATCTGGATCGTAGAGTATCATCTGCCTTATGTTAGAAGCATCGAGCCCCACCTTTTGTTTGGAGACAAAGTCCAACAAATGTGGAATGTGTTTTAAACGTTGAAATCCTCACCAGTCCCAATGGCACAAAAGATATCATTAGTATGCAACAAAAGAAACGTATTCAAGAAGCTAAGAAAATGACCATAGGATAGAGGAAAACACCTTTTCAGGTGTTAGGTGAGAAAGCTGTCTAATGTGTCAGTGGACCAGAATGCAATTCAGAAGATGTGCAGAAACGTCTCCATCAAAGTTCAGAAATGTCAAACGCATTTAATGCTTCAACAAATGGCTTCAACGGATAGATTTCAAAGATCACTTATGTGACGCCCCCAAAATAGGTATACATCACCCATCTTGAGTCGCCAAATATATGGTACAAAATTCAAATACAACTTAATAATATAACTGTTGTGTAAAATACGACAAAATATAAATTAAGAGTTTTAAAACGAATATTGTCTTCTAGACAGTTTTCAACTCAAATGGAGTCCTCAATACAATTATTATCACACTATTTCATAGAATAGTGAGGACTACTAATGCTATCATTTGGACCGTCACTCCGTTCCCCAACTAGTCCCGGCTACGTTCTCATTTCCTGAAGAGGACAGTGAAAGCAAAAGGGTGAGCTCAACTAGCCCAGTAAGAAATATTATGACCAAGATAATGTAGAATAATTTATCGTTAGCCTTCAACAGTGTTAAACTGATAAAATATAACAAACATCAAGTTTAACTGCAGCGGAACAAGCAATCCATTAGAAGAGTCAATTAGAGAATAAAATCTACTATCTTCTATGATTTAAAAGGTTTTTCATCACTTTTATCGCTGAGACTCAGCTTAATAAATAATCCACATCATCCCTACACTACGGCCAAGGATATTCATTAGTATCACGACCACAAATTATCCATGCACTACGTGCTAAGAATATTCGTGTATTCATCAATGGTCATGATCATGCCAACAACTGTCCATCAATGCACTACGGGCTAATGAGGATTTTTACCACATCATTTGTAATATTTCGGTTATGATTATACCGAATAATCCCTGGTCATAATCATACCAAGTCCATCTATGCACTACTGGCCACAGATGACTTTCAACATAATATAAACATGAGGATGATGATAATGATATAAGAATTCAATAAAATAAGTTCAAGGATAAATTTTTAAAGATTTATAATTTAATTTATCCAGAAATCAATAACGTCCAAATTGTCAACATGATACTGCTTTGTGGAGTAAAATTCAAGAATAATATTATACCAAAAATAATTTGGACCGAAAATGAATTAATTTTTATCATGAATAGTACTCCCGGGTAAATAGTACTACGGGAATAGTAACCCCATGAATAGTACTTCGGCATGAAAAAGTTTAAACTTATCAAGAATGCTCAAAATAATATTTCTATGAAAAGATACTGGATGAAGCGCAAATATCAAGGATATTCTACTAATTTCATGGAGTATAGAATTCAAAATCTGAAGCGAAATAATATTACTTACATACTACAGAGTATGGAAGAAAATATTATTTCAAGCGAATATTGAACAAAAATAACATCCTTTACCTTGAAAAGAAGAGTATTCCAACTGGTATAGCGGGGATATTCTTGAAGAAAACTTTCGCTGTTCTCTACGCTCAAAACTTTCTAAAACTCTAAAGAAATACCCTCAAGATTATAGAAGAAGAATTCTCTGATTCTGGTGTGATTTTCAATTCTAACTTAAGCGCCTATTTATAAGAAAATGCTAGAACGTCATAGGAGACTAAATAATAAAATAATATTATTATTTATACAAAATTTCTATGCATGCTTTGTTGAATTGTTGGCCAGCCATTTCAAAAAATTTTTGGCAACCCAGAAGTTAAAAATAAAAGTGGGTCCCACCCAATTTTAATAAAAATTATTTTATTTTTTGAAACTTCAGTAATTCATATAAATAGCCCTTTCATCAGAAAAATACAAATTTTATGTTTATTTCACACAGAATCGAATTCTCTACAACTTTACAGAAGAAAGTTTTTCCAAAATCCAAACAGAAAATATCTGAATTTCTGAAACGGACAATTTTCAACACCTCTTAAAATTCATAACAAATTATACGTTAATTTTTAACGGTTCAAAATTTGTGGACATATACTCAACTTATATATGCATAACATATCTAAAAATCACAACGATCCAACGGTCGGATTAAAATTATAACTCACACAATAGAGCTTTAAGGACACCGATTTGATTTTTTAATACTTCCAATCCGACAAAATACTAATAAAACGCCTCAACATTAATTGTTTCATTTATAACCACATAAAATAAATATTTCTTTATCATATAAATCAATAATTAATTATTCATAAATAATATTACAGAATCACAATAATGACAACCAGGTCGTTCCCAGGAAAGAGGGGGCTTTCCGATAAGGATTTCTCCTTACTGGCGCGTAATTAGGTGACCAAACCTCTCCTTGACAGAACTTTCTAGACATTACCAATAATGCTATGTAATAATATTATTCAAATAATATGAATTATTGATCTGATAATGGGAAATACTGTGCAGTGACAATTATTGAAACAACAATAATATAAAATATCAACGCAGCAATTATTGAACCAATAAAATAAAATATTGAACAGTAATTACTGTAACGATTATTGAGTAGTGCATTCTTACGTAAGAATCAATAATTCAAAAATACTGTGCAATACTGTGTGCTACTGTGCAACAACGCGTATTACTGTATTTTAACCACCAGGCATTCCAATAGTGTTAACGGTAAAACTTTCGCAGTTATTTATAAAAAGATATTTTTATCGTTTTCTCAATCTGACAATAATTCTGTTGTGGGGTCCACCAATGATTGTGCCGTCGTACGAATATTCCCTGTTAAAATGAATATTCCCCAACCAATCGAATATAATATAACAACTTGTGTACTTTGCAAAATTTATAAATATTACCCACAACTATAACATATATCAAATTCACTCTATAATATTCAAAAATGATATTTATAGAAAATCATCTTTATTTATAAAAGTTGGGATCTTACAACCTCCCCTTCTTATGAAATTTTGCCATCGAAATTAGGGTACATACCAGGTATGTCGAAGAGGTAAGGATACCTTGATTTCATTTCAGATTCTAACTCCCAGGTCATTTCCTCAACATCTTGGTTTCTCCACAAAACTTTAACTTGAGGTATAACCTTGGAGCGTAAAATATGCTCCTTCTTATCCATGATTTTAATAGGAACCTCTTCATACGTTAAATCTTTCGCTATTTCGTCCGGTTCTAACTCAATAATGTGGTTCGGGTCTTTCACATATTTACGTAACATAGATATGTGAAAAACGTTACGAACACGAGATATACTTGGCGGTAAGGCGAGTCTATAGGTCACAGTTCCTACTCGTTTGAGGATTAAACATGGACCAATTAATCGAGAATTGAGCTTTCCTCTCTTTTCAAATCTCGTAACTCCTTTCTATGGAGCAACATGTAACAACACATGTTCTCCAATATTGAATTCTACGTCCTTTCGATGAAGATCAACATAACTCTTTTGTCAATCTTGTGAGGTTTTTATACGTTTTCGGATCGTTTGAATCTTTTCCGTAGTCATACGTACCAACTCCAGTCCCAACAACGTTGTTTCATCCACCTCATCCCAGCATACTGGAGAACGACACTTTCTTCCATACAACGCCTCGAATGGAGCCATGCCAATACTTGCTTGATAACTGTTGTTGTAAGAAAACTCCACCAATGGTAAGAACTTGTCCCAACTTCCTTTGAAGTCAAGGACACAGAGTCTTAATAGATCTTCAAGAGTTTGAATAGTCCTCTCTGACTGCCCGTCCGATTGAGGATGATAAGCAGAACTAAATCATAAATTCGTGCCAATAGCTTTTTGCAAACTAACCCAAAATCTTGAAGTGAATCTTGGGTCTCGATCATAAGCTATGGAAACTGGCACACCATCCAATCTTACAATCTCGTTTATGTACATAAGAGCAAGACGTTCAAGTGTATAAGTTTCTCGTATAGATAAGAAATGAGCTGACTTGAGTTCCTTTTGGGTGAAGAAATATTTGAGGCTTTTATGATCCGTATAGATCCCCACTTTCTCCCCATATAGATAGTGCCTCCAGATCTTTAGCGCGAAAATGACTGTTGCCAACTCTAGATCATGAATAGGATAATTCCTCTCATATTCTTTGAGTTGTCGCGAGGCATAGGCTATGACTTTTCCATGTTGCATGAGAACACATCCTAACCATTTGCCTGAAGCATCGCTATAGATAACAAATCCATCCGAACCAGATGGTATTGTCAGAACATGTGCCGAAATGAGTCTCCTCTTGAGCTCTTAGAAACTCTTCTCGCATTCCTCGCTCCATACGAATTTTATATCTTTCCGAGTCAGCTGAGTTAACGGGATAGCGATTCGAGAAAATCCTTCCACGAATCTCCGATAATAACCAGCTAAGCCCAGAAAACTACGCACTTCGATCACCGACTTCGGTTGCTCCCAACTTTGTATAGCTTCAATCTTCGTCGGGTCAATAGATACTCCATGTTTTGACACCACGTGCCCAAGGAATGCTACTTCCTCAAGCCAGAACTCACATTTCTTCAGCTTGACATATAGCTTGTTATCGCGAAGTCTTTGGAGTACCAGCTTCAAATGGTGCTCATGATCTTCACGGCTTTTAGAATAGATGAGGATGTTATCAATAAAGATAACAACGAACTGATCTAAATATTCCATGAATACTCGGTTAATCATATCCATGAAAGCAGCAGGAGCATTAGTCAATCCAAAAGACATGACTAAGAATTCATAATGCTCGTACCGAGTTCTAAAGGCAGTCTTTGGAATACCCTCAGTTTTAACCTTCAACTGATGATATCCAGAACGAAGATCGATCTTTGAAAAAAATTGTGCTCCTTATAACTGGTCGAATAGGTCATCAATGCGAGGTAGCGGATACCTATTCTTGATGGTGACATGGTTTAATTCTCGGTAGTCAATACAAAGTCGCTTACTCCCGTCTTTTTTCTTTACAAATAAAACAGGAGCACCCTAAGGAGATGCACTAGGTCGAATGAAACTGATGTCCAATAACTCCTGTAGTTGGACCTTTAACTCCTGAAGTTAAATAGGAGTCATTCGATATAGGGTTTTAGAAATGGGCTTTGTACCCGGTTCAAGATCAATAAAGAATTTAACTTCACGTTTTAGGGGTAGACAAGGAAGTTCTTCAGGAAATACTTTAGGAAATTCACTAACAACAGAAATCTTATTCAAATCTGACGTGTTTTTATTCAAGTCCATAACATGGGCTAAGAAAGCTTGACATCTATTTTTCAATAAACAAATTGCTTTATGGCTTGATATAACAGTGATTGATTTTAGTGGTTTGGTTGCTTAAATTCGCATAACAGGTTGGTTAGGAATATGAAAACTAACAAGCTTACGAAAATAATAAATTTTGATATGATGAGTAGTTAACCAATCAATCCCTAAAATCACATCAAATGCAAGTATCTTTAAAGAGATAAGGTCAATAGGTAATGTGATGGTGCTAACTTGGATCATACAAGATTTATAAACAGTGGATGTAATGAAGGTTTCTCCTAACGGAGTCTCCACAGATAAGTCAAAGTCTAATTTCTCCGGAGTCAAGTTTAAACGTTGAGCACAAGCAAGAGAAAGAAATGAATGGGTAGAACCGGTATCTAGTAAGGTATAAACTTTGCAAGAATTTATGATTAGCTTACCCGTGATCACCTCGTTTGGGTTGCTCCTATTTTAACCAGTTACGACAAACGCTCTACCAGGAACCGCTGACTTTGATTTTTCTGGAATAGTCTTCGAAGTCACCATTTTCACTGGACTTGGTTTCGCTACAAGACAATCTCTAGCTATATGACCTTCTTTTTCACAGTTATAACACACCTTGGATTGTTGTGGGTAGTTTGGGCTGATATGTCCCTCTTTCCTGCATTTGTAACAAACGACCGGTGCTCGTTCTCCTCCCCCAGTTGATGTTTGTGCTGACGTCTTCACGTTATCATTGTTGTACCTTCTCTTTTTGAAATCTCCTCCCGACTCGCTCCTTCTATTGTCACGGCCACGATTACCACCAGAGTGGTTACCACTTTTGTCCGAATGTTTTCCTCCCTGCTGGTTGTCATTGCTCCGATGACTGCTGCCACCGCTATGACCCTGGTTGTGGTCCTCTGGTTGAACATACTCATTATCTTGCTTTAATAATTGAGCACTGTTTACAACATCTGAATATATAGAAAATTTATGAGAGATAAGATATTATCGAATCTCGGGTTTTAGACCTCTCAAAAACATCCTCGTCATACGTTCCTCGTTTTCCACCAAATAGGGTGCAAACCTGGATAACTCCGCGAACTTCGCCTCGTACTGAGATACAGTCATGTTGTTTTGTTCTAGTTTGATAAACTTTACCTCCTTCATATGACGAATACTTTCAGGAAAGTACTTATCATTGAACAGCTTCTGAAAAGTTTCACAAGACATGCTGAGTGCGACAAGCTGGGTACGCTTCACAAATTCTCACCAGTAATCTGCCTCACCGCGTAACATAAAGGTGGCGAATGGAACCTTCTGTTCCTCCGTACATCCCAAGACATCAAATATCTTGGTAATTTGCTTGACCCACGTCTCCGCCTTAATCAGATTCGGCTTTCCCTAGAATTCTGGTGGTCCCAACTCTTTGAAATGCTTGGTCGTGACAAACTGCGCGTTGCTATCATTTCCACCCGTATTCTGCACAAGAGTCTCCCTCGTTTGATTTTGCATAAACTGTAAAAAGCTTATAAACATCCCATCGTTCATCGTCTGATCAGTGGTGTTGTTTACAGGAGGAACATTGTCAGCCTGTTGCACATTCTCTTTATTGGTGACTCAAGGTGTTTCCATGGTCTCATACACTCCATTGTTAACGTTCTCAGCAGCCATTCTTAAATACAAGCCATAAAACAAGGGTTAATTAAACAAATTAACATATCACATAATATCCCTATATTATGAACAACCAATAAATAAGCTTAGGTAGGACACACTAGCGAAGGATTTACTCGTCTCTCCCCTCCTAGTTATATTTCCCGATCTCCGCCAGAGATCATATCCATAAGCTCTAATACCAACTGTGGCGCCCCCAAAATAGGTATACACCACCCATTCTGAGTCGTCAAATATATGGTACAGAAACAAATATAACTTTATTAATACAATTCTTGTACAAAATACGACAACACAAAAACTGTGAGTTTAAATACAAATATTGTCTTCTAGACAATATTTAAACTCAAAAGGAGTCCTCATTACAATTATTTAAATACTATTTTACAAAATAGTGAGGATTGCTAACACAACTGACTGGAAACATCACTCCACACCCCGACTAGTTCCCGCTATATTCTCGCCTCCTGAGAAAAATGGAACAAAAAGGAAAAGGGTGAGCTCAACTAGCCCAGTAAAGAATATTATGACTAAGATAATATACAACAACTTATCATTAGTCTTCAACAGGAAAAAATCTGATAAAATATAATAGACAACATGTTTTAGATCAACAACTGCAGTGGAAACAGCAATCCATTAGAAGAGTCAAGTAGAGAATAAATTATACTATCTTCTAAGATTTAAAGTCCATCACCGATATTTTATCCCTGTAACATCAATCAATATACATCTTGAATCAAATATTCATCTTTGCACTACAGGCCAAAGATATTCATTTGTATCACCAGTTAGTCATGTTCATCTCAACACCTGTTCATATTTACACTACGGGCCAAAGATATTCATCAGATAATCATTCATGTAAGACCCCGAATTTTATGAAATAAAAGTATTTAATTTTTCTTATAATTACAATTCAGTAAATGGTTAAATTGATAAAAAGTTAAAGTTAAAGTTAAGGGTGATATATGAAATTTTGCAAAGTAAGCAAGTAGTTATAAAATATTCATTGTTGTCGGAGAATATTCGTTTGGTCGTGGAATATTCTTTCTGTCGGGGAATATTCGTACGACGGCGCAGCCATTTACACTACGGGCCAAAGATATTCATCAGATAATCATTCATGTAAGACCCCGAATTTTATGAAATAAAAGTATTTAATTTTTCTTATAATTACAATTCAGTAAATGGTTAAATTGATAAAAAGTTAAAGTTAAAGTTAAGGGTGATATATGAAATTTTGCAAAGTAAGCAAGTAGTTATAAAATATTCATTGTTGTCGGAGAATATTCGTTTGGTCGTGGAATATTCTTTCTGTCGGGGAATATTCGTACGACGGCGCAGCCATTTGTGGGCCCCATAACAGATTAACTGTCGGATGAAGATAACGACAAAAATTGAGTTTTTATAATTAATAGTGTAGTTGTTACCATTAACACTGTTGGAATACCCGGTGGTTAAAATACAGTAATACGCGTTATTGCACAGTAGCACACGGTATTACACAGTATTATTGAAATTATTGATTCTTACGTAAGAAGACACTACTGAATAATTGTCACAGTAATTACTGTTCAATATTTTATTTTATTGATTCAATAATTGCTGCGTTAAAATTTTATATTATTGTTGTTCAATAATTGTCACTGCATAGTATTTTCCATTATTAGATCAATAATTCATATTATTTAAATAATATTATTAGATAGCATTATTGGCAATGTCTAGAAAGTTCTGTCTAAGGAGAGATTTGGTCACCTAATTGCGCGCCAGTAAGGAGAAATTCTTATTGGAAAACTCCCTCTTTCCTGGGAACGGCCTGGTTGTCATAAATGTGATTCTATAATATTAATTGTGAATAATTAATTATTGATTCATATGATAAGGAAATATTTATTTTATGTGAATATAAATATTGGATATATTTTGTAGTTAAAAATGAAGGAGTTAATGTTGAGGTGTTTTATCAGTATTTTTGTCGGAATGGAGATATTAAAAATCAATCAGGATTTTTGAGATATATTGCGAGGGTTATAATTTTTAATCCGACCGTTGGATCGTTGTGATTTTTGGATATGTTATACATATATAATTTGAGTATATGTCCACAAATTTTGAACCGTTAAAAGCGAACGTATGATTTGTTATGAATTTTACGAGATGACTTGTTCAGAAATTGTTGAATTTTCGGAGTTAATCATTTTGGTGGAAAATTCTAGAATTGGTGGGCCCAATTCTTGGTTGGTGAAGAAATATGCTGAGATTTTTATTCAAATGTGGTGGGTGGGAATAGTAGCAGGTAAAGCCATCAGGTTACATGTTAAGTCTGCTTCGGCGTGCTAACATTTTTCTATAAATAGAGGGCTACGTTAGAATTGAAAATCACACCAGAAATAAGTTTTCTCTCTTTCTCTCTCTAGATTGCTGAGTATATTTTGTGAGTATTTAGATACTTAGTGAGTTGCTATTCATCAGTGCAAGTTTCCTTCGGCTTTGCATTCCAGTCAGAAATACTGCACTTTTGAGGTAAGGGATAGTAAGGGATTTTAAGGGTTATTATGTTTTTTTAGTTCGTAATTCTTCCGACCTTCAAAAAATTCTAGAAAAATTTAAAATGATATTTTGATGAGTTTTATTGATTGTGTCCAAAAATGGTGATTTTTGGATGTATAGATTAAAAGTTATGAATTTTACGAGAAAAAACTATTTTAAAAGTAACTGCTTATAACTCCTTGTGGTTAACTCCAAAATTGATGAAATTTTTATTGGAAGTATATCTATATAATATTAGTGTACTCTGTGAATTTTGGAATTTTTGGATAAAAATACAATTTATGATAAATGTCTAAATATTCGGCGGTTTTGGCCATATGAAAAATAGTAAATGAGTTTTAAAAATTCAGAGAAAAATATATGTTCAATATGGGACTATATTCTGCTAAATCCCAGAAAATAAATATTTTTAGAACTGATTTGGTATTTTTCATGAAAATAGACTAGTTATGAGTAAATGAATTAAATATGTTATGTAAAGTAAGAAAATTAGAAAATAGGATTTTATGACTTGAGAATCCTATATGAGGTATGTGCAGATTTTTGATGAGGGTTTTGGTTATTGGTAATAAAATCTTATGAGTTTGGCATTTTATGATGATTAAATATATTATTTAGTAAAGTGTAAACAATTAAAATAAATTGTTTATAAGCTTAAGAAATGTTATTCTTTCAATATCATTATACCGAAATATTGGTATGGATTTTATTGTGGAATTTTTACCTTTTTGAGTCGGGGTTACTATTCACAAGTTACTATTCACGAGTTACTATTTATGAGTTACTATTCACGAGTTACTATTTACGGGTACTATTCATGACAAAATTGGTTTCTTTTTCTGACCAAATTATAGTTAATTTATGAATATTACTCTTGAGATTAAATCTATATGTTGATTATATTGATTTTATTATCATATATAACATTTTTATAACCCTAATGATGATATTTCTCTTTGACTTGAGTGTAAAGATGGATAGATTTTTGGTATGATCATGACTATGGGTTCTCTTTGGCCAGTAGTGCAAATCTGAATTATTGACTGGTATGATCATGACTATTGAATTTATAATTGAATATCTTTAGCTAAAGTGCAAAGGTGAAATGATCAACATGGTTATAATTATTGTTTATATAAATTTTGAAATGATTATATATTTCTTTGAGATATTAATATATTTGGCCTGTAGTGCAAATATGAATTATTGATGAATATCTTTGGCCTGTAGTGCAAAGATGACCTGTTGTTGAATATCTTTGGCCTGTAGTACAAAGATGAAATGTTGATGAATATCTTTGGCCAGTAGTGCAAAGATGAACAGGTGTTGAGATGAACATGACCAACTGGTGATACAAATGAATATCTTTGGCCATAGTGCAAAGATAAAGTTATTAGTATGATTATGAATATGAACTGTGATTTGGTGTAACCATGATCTTTGATGTTTCAGGTAAAGACATGTGTTGAAAATATTCTTCATCCTGGATGCGAAGAAAAAATTTAGAATCACAATTATGATTATGAGTTATTCATATGATTGTGGAAAGGAGCTGTTGAGTGATGTTACAGGGATAAAACATTGTTGGTGGATTTTTAACATGGAGAAGATAATAGACTTTATAGTGTATTTGACTCTTCTAATGGATTGCTCGTTCCGCTGCAACTATGGTAGAAATTTTTATCATCTACCATATGTTCTAAATCTTTGATTTATTACTGATGAAGACTATTGATAATTTACTTATCTTTAGTCATGATATTCTTTACTGGGCTAGTTGTGCTCACCCTTCTATTTCATAATTTCTTTCAGGTAATAAGAGTGTAGCTGGGTCGAGCGGGGGTAACAAGGGAATAGAACGGTGGTCATCATTTAGTAGTTATATTTGGTGAAAAAAATAGGGTGAGGCGAACCCAACGTTGGAAGGGTGTTTTGTCACTATCATACAAGATGTCTAATGATATACAACCTCGTGTCATCATAAGACAGGGTTATGCTCATCCACTTGCTGAGTATCTTTACGAGCACTACCTATATAATCTTGGTGTTTGTTTAAAGTATAATTCTCAATTAGAGATAGTGGAGATAATGATAAGTCAAGAGAAGACTCACCATTGGGAAGAATATGATAGTAATCTTCTCGTTTTTCTTTGGGGTATATTGGGTCAACCAAGGATAATTCTGTGGCCATATGATATCTATCACAACCTAGAAGCATGGCCTCCCATGTACCAAGGTTTCCTTGAGCACTTCCCAAAGATTCTAATTTCTAAAATATTTTTTGACTATACCTTTATGTAAGGTGTCATTGTGAGGTGGTGTCCACGGTTGGGACATGAGTCACATTTGGTATATATTTATATCCAAACTCACAGCATATGTGTTGTTGTATTTTGTACGACAATTGTTGTAATAAAGTTGTAGTTGTTTTCTATACCATGTATTTGGCGACTCAGAATAGGTTGGATGGAATGGACCTATTTTGGGGTCGTTACAATTCATCTTTGCACTACAGGCCAAAGATATTCAGTAATATCATCATTTAGAACTGATGATAATGAAAAATATCTTAAAGAAAATGAATCCAGTGAGACAAAAGAACAAATATTAAGGATTCATAATACAGTTTATCCAAGTTCAATAATACTCCATAATAATCAATTGTGAAACAGAATTCAAAAATAAAGATCAAAACGTGGATACAATCAAAGATAGTAGCCATAATAGACATCTTGGATAAAAAGGAGAAAATTTCATTTTTCGGTGAATAGTGTCGTTGTAAGACCCCAAATTATTAATAAATAAAATTTAATTTCCTCTATTTATTATTTTGAAATAGTAAGGGTTGATTTGATTAATGTGGTTAGTTATGGTTAAAATACGCAAATATTTCAAATAAGCAAGTGGTTATAAAATATTCATTGTTGTCGAGAAATATTCGTTTGGTCGTGGAATATTCTTGATGTCGGGGAATATTCGTACGACGGCCCAGTCTTTTGTGGGTCCCATAACGAAAAGCGATTAGATGAAGAAAATGACAAAAATAAGTTGTTTATAAATAACGGCGTAGTTGTTACTGTTAATACTGTTGGAATACCCGGTGGTTAAAACACAGTAATACGCGTTGTTGCACAGTAGCACACGGTATTGCACCAATTATTGATTTTTACATAAGAAGGCATTACTCAATAATTGTTACAGTAATTACTGTTCAGTATTTTATTGATTCAATAATTGCTACGTTGATATTTTATATTACTGTTGTTTTAATAATTGTCACTACACAGTATTTTCTATTATCGGAGCAATAATTCATATTATCTGAATAATATTATTAGATAACATTATTGGCAATGTCTAGAAAGTTCTGTCTAAGGAGAGGTTTGGTCATCTAATTGCGCGTCAGTAAGAAGAGATCCTTATTGGAAAGCCCCCCTCTTTCCTAGGAACTATCTGGTTGTCAGTAATGTGATTCTGTAATATTATTTGTGAATAATTAATTATTGATTTATATGGTGAGGAAAGTATTGATATTATGTGGATATAGATGGAGAAAAATTTTTAAATGTGACAATTGTTGTAAATTAATATTTTATCTTTTTTTGATAAAATAATTCATTTAAATATATTATTTTAATAATATATTAATGGTGATATTTTTACGATTAATGTGGGATATATGAGTATATGAGGAGAAAGAGTATTTTTGTTACATTAAATGATTAACACATGTTTTGTGTGTCGGTGGACCCATTTCTTGACTGAAATATGATTATAGCTTGTAAAATCGGCCGTTTGTGGATTTCGGTCAATTTCTGTTTGGAATTTTGAAAAAATTTCTTCTGCAAAGTTGTAGAGAATTGAATTTCCTATAACAAACGCGAGATTCGAATTTTCTGATAATAGGGCTATTTATTGTGAATTATTGAAGTTTCGGTATATCGGATATGAATTGATTTTTGGAGTTTAAATGATTTTTGTTAGGAAAACGTTTTTTGTATTTTGTTGGACATCATTAACATGTGTGGCTGGTGTTTTTGACCAAAAGATGGGCTAAGGAAAATTTGTATAATTATATTAATATTATATTAAATTTTCTGCTTTGGTGTTCTAAGTATTTTCTTATAAATAGGGTGCTTAGGTTAGAATTGAAAATCACACCAGAAACTGAAGTTTTTTCTCTATTTCTCTCTCTATATTAGTGAGCGTATTCTTGTGAGTATTTTAATACTTTGAGTGTTGCTATACGGTGCAAGTTCAAGTCATAGCCTATATCCGGTGTTTCAACTAGAAGTACCGTCTTTACGAGATAAGTGATGTTATTTCTTCTTAAATGATATTATTTTCTTTAATATCATTATGCCGAAGTATTGGTTGAAAATTTTTATCAAATTTGGAACTTTTCATGTCGGGGTTACTATTTATGAGTTACTATTCACGAGTTACTATTCACGAGTCACTATTCATGAGTTATTATTCACGAGTTACTATTCACGAGTACTATTCACGAAGCATAATGATGATTTTTGTGAAATTTCTATCTTTTGGTGTCGGAGTTACTATTCACGTATACGGCACTATTCACGTATACGACACTATTCACGAATACGGTACTATTCACCGAAAAATGATTTTTTCTTCTTTTTGTCCAAAATATATATTCTGGATACTAGCTTTGATTGTATCCATGTTTTGATCATTCTTGAATTTTACTCCACTATGATTATTTATGAGATATTTTTGGACATGGATAAACTGTAATACGAATCCCTAATATTTGTTCTTTTGCTTCATTGGATTCGTTTTCTTTAAAATATTTTTCATTATCCTCAGTCCTAAATGATGATATTAATGAATATATTTAGCCTGTAGTGCAAAGATGAATGATTTTTGATGAATATCTTTGGCCCGTAGTGCAAAGATGAACATGTGTTGAGATGAACATGACCAACTGATGAATATCTTTGGCCTGTAGTGCAAAGATGACTATTTGATTCAAGATATTTATTGATTGATGTTACAGGGATAAAATATTGATGATGGACTTTTAAATTCATAGATAATCGTAGATTTCATTCTCTACGTAACTCTTCTATGAATTATTATTTTCCGCTGCGAATATTGATTTAAAGCTTGTTGTCTATTGTATTATATTAGATTTTTTCCTGTTGAAGACTAAGGATAATTTGTTGTATATTATCTTAGTCATAATATTCTTTACTGGGCTAGTTGAGCTCACCTTTTTCCTTGTTCCATTTTTTCTTCTCAGGAGGCGAGAATATAGCGAGTACTAGTCGGAGTGTGGAATGATGGTTCAAGACAGTTGTTTTATTAGTCCTCACTATTTTGTAAAATATTGTATCAATAAGTGTAATGAGGACTTAATTGAGTATGAATACTTTTTAGATGACAATATTTGTATTTAAACTCACAGTATATGTGTTGTCGTATTTTTCACGACAATTGTAATAATAAAGTTGTAGTTATTTTCTTTACCATGTACTTAGCGACTCAGAATGGGTTGGATGGATTGGACCTGTTTTTGGGGGCGTCACAGTCGTATTCGTGAATAGTGCCGTATATGTGAATAATGCCGTATACGTGAATAGTAACCCCGACACAAAAAGTTTTAAATTTGATAAAAAATTCAAACCAATATTTCGGCATAATGATATTGAAGAAAATAATATAATTTAAGAAGAAAATAACATCCCTTACCTCAAAATAACAATACTTCTGATAGGAATATCGGATGTAAAGCCGAAGGAAGCTTACACTGAATAGCAACTCTCAAAGTATCTAAATACTCACTAAAATACGCTCGACAATATAGAGAGAAAGAAAACTTATTTCTAGTGTGATTTTCAATTCTAACATAAGCGCATATTTATAGAAAAATGCTAGAACGCCATAGGAGACTAAATTAATAAAATAATAATATTTATATTCTTTTCTTCTACGCTTGCAATATCAGACCATCTAGCATGCCATTCTTAAAATCCCAGCAGCCCACATGTTTTTAACAAAAGTGGGTCCCATCTAATTTTAATAAAAATTATTTTATTTTCCAAAACTTCAGTATTTCATAGAAAATAGTCCGTTTATCAGAAAAATACGAATTTTATGTCCATTCCACACAAAATCGAATTCTCTACAACTTTATAGCTTTAAGTTTTTCCAAATTCCAGACAGAAAATAACCGAAATCCATAAACGGATGATTTTTAACACCTCTTAAAAATTATAACAAATCATTCGTTCATTTGTAACGGTTCAAAATTTGTGGATATATACTCAACTTATATATGTATAACATATCCAAAAATCACAACGATCCAACGGTCGGATTAAAATTATAACTCACGAAATAGAGCTTTAAGAACACCAATTTGATCTTTTAATACCTCCAATCCGACAAAATACTGATAAAATACCTCAACATTAATTATTTCATTTATAACCACATAAATAAATCCATCATTTATATCCACATCAAATAAATATTTCCTTATCATATAAATCAATAATTAATTATTCACAAATAATATTACAGAATCACAATTACGACAACCAAGCCGTTCCCAAGAAAGAGGGAGCTTTCCAATAAGAATTTCTCCTTACTAGCGCGCAATTAGATAACCAAACCTCTCTTTAGATAGAACTTTTTAGACATTGCCAATAATACTATCTAATAATATTATTCAAATAATATAAATTATTGATCTGATAATGAAAAATACTGTGCAGTGACAATTATTGAAACAAAAATAATATAAAATATCAATGTAGCAATTATTGAATCAATAAAATAAAATATTGAACAGTAATTACTGTAACAATTATTGAGTAGTGCCTTTTTACGTACGAATCAATAATTGATGCAATAACGTGTGTTACTGTGTTTTAACTACCGAGTATTCCAATAGTATTAACGGTAACAACTACGCTGTTATTTATAAACAACTTATACTTGTCATTTTCTTCATCTAATCGCTTTTCGTTATGGGGCCCACACAAGGCTGCACCGTCGTACGAATATTCTCCGACAGCAAGAATATTCTACGACCAAACGAATATTCACCGACAAAAATGAATATTTTATAACCACTTGCTTATGTGAAAAATTTACGCATTTTACCCATAACTAACCACATTAATCAAATCAACCCTTACTATTTCAAAATAATAAATAGAGGAAATTTCGTCCTCGTACGTACCTTGTGTTTCAAAAAGGTGAGGGTACCTCGCTTTCATTTTCGATTCTAACTCTCAGGTCATTTCTTCAATAGCATGGTTCCTCCACAAAATCTTGACTTGTGGTATGACCTTTGTGCATAGGACATGCTCTTTTCTATCCAAGATTTTGACAGGTACCTCCTCATACATTAAGTTTTTAGCTATCTCGTCTGGTTCTAACTCAATAATATGGTTTGGGTCCTTCACATATTTACGAAGCATAGATATGCGAAAAACATTATGAACACGAGACATGCTTGGAGGTAATGCGAGTCTATAGGTCACATTTCCTATTCGGTCAAGAATTTCAAATGGACCAATAAATCTTGGATTGAGCCTTCCTCTCTTCCCAAATCTTGTAACTCCCTTCCATGGAGCAATACGTAACAATACATGATCCCCAATATTAAATTTCATGTCCTTTCGATGAAGATCTGCATAACTCTTTTGTCAATCTTGTGCCGTTTGTATACGTTGTCAGATCATTTGGATCTTTTCTGTAGTTATGCGTATCAATTCTGGTCCCAACAATGTTACTTCTCCTACCTCATCCCAGCATACTGGAGAGCGACACTTTCGTCCATACAATGCTTCAAATAGAGCCACACCTAAACTTGCCTGATAACTGTTGTTGTAGTAGAATTCTACCAATGGTAGGTACTTATCCCAACTCCCTTTGAAATCTAGGACACAGAGTCTTAATAGATCTTCAAGAGTTTGAATAGTCCTCTCTAATTGCCCGTCCATTTGAGGATGATATGCTGGACTGAATCGTAAATCTGTGCCCATAGCTTTCTGCAAGCTAACCCAAAATCGTAAAGTGAATCTTGGGTCACGATCCGAAACTATAGATACTGGCATGCCATGAAATCTCACAATCTCATTCACGTACATACGAGCAAGACGTTCAAGGGAATAAGTCTCACGTATAGGCAAGAAATGAGCGGACTTGGTTAATCTATCAATAATAACCCAAATCGCATCTATACCTTGAGAAACCTTGGGAAGACCCGTAACGAAATCTATGGTAATGTGTTCCCACTTCCATTTTGGAATCTCAAGTGGTTGCAATGGACCCTTTGGCACTTGATGCTCAGCTTTTACTCGTTGACAAGTTAAACACCTCGAGATAAACTTCACGATCTCTCTCTTCATATTGTTCCACCAAAATGTATGTCAAAGATCATGATACAATTTGGTACTCCCTGGATGGATTGCAAATGGTGTGTTGTGTGCCTCCATCATGATCTTGTACTTCAAATCAGAATCGTTAGGAACACAAAGTCTGGAGTTGACTTTAAGTATTCCTTCTTCATCGATTCTTGCTTCTAGAATAGCACCTTCTTGCACTTTCTTCTTCATACGCATCAGCTCCAGGTCCGTAGATTGAGCAGTTTTAACTTTATCGATTAAAGTCGGTTCTACTCGTATATTTGATATCATCACGTGGGTACTTGGAGCCTTTATCTCTATCTCCATCCTTTGCAAGTCATACAAAATGGGTCTTTGCGTTAACAACATCGCACTTGTACCTGCATACGATTTTCTACCCAATGCGTTAGCTACCACATTTGCTTTTCTAGGATGATATTGGATGGTATAATCGTAATAATTCAACAGCTCAAGCCAATGTCCTTGCCGCATGTTGAGTTTCTTTTGGGTGAAGAAATATTTGAGGCTTTTATGATCCGTATAGATCTCCACTTTATCCCCATATAGATAGTGCCTCCAGATCTTTAGCGTGAAAATGACTGCTGCTAACTCTAGATCATGAGTAAGATAATTCCTCTCATATTCTTTGAGTTGTCGCGAGGCATAGGCTATGACTTTTCCGTGTTGCATAAGAACGCATCCTAACCCTTTGCCTGAAGTATCGCTATAGATAATAAATCCATCCGAACCAGATGGTATTGTTAGAACAGGTGCCAAAATGAATCTCCTCTTGAGCTCTTGGAAACTCTTCTCGTATTCCTCGCTCGATACGAAATTTGTATCTTTCTGAATCAGCTGAGTTAACGGGGTAGCGATTCAAGAAAATCCTTCCACGAATCTCCGATAATAACCAGCTAAGCCTAGAAAACTACGCACTTTGGTCACCGACTTCAGTTGCTCCCAACTTTGTATGGCTTCAATCTTCGTCGGGTCAACAGATACTCCATGTTTTGACACCACGTGCTCAAGGAATGCTACTTCCTCAAGCCAGAACTCACATTTCTTTAGCTTGGCATATAGCTTGTTATCACGAAGCCTTTGGAGAACCAGCTTCAAATGGTGCTCATGATCTTCACGACTTTTGAAATAGATGAGGATGTCATCAATAAAGACAACAACGAACTGATCCAAATATTCCTTGAATACTCGGTTCATCATATCCATGATAGCAGCAGGAGCATTAGTCAATCCAAAAGACATGACTAAGAATTCATAATGCCCGTACCGAGTTCTAAAGGCAGTCTTTGGAATATCCTCAGTTTTAACCTTCAGCAGATGATATCCAGAACGAAGATCGATCTTTAAAAAGAATTATGCTTCTTGCAACTGGTCGAATAGGTCATCAATGCAAGGTAGCAGATACCTATTCTTGATGGTGACATGGTTTAATTCTCGGTAGTCAATACAAAGTCGCATACTCCCGTCTTTCTTCTTTACGAATAAAACAGGAGCACCCCAAGGAGATGTACTAGGATGAATGAAACCGATGTCCAACAACTCCTGTAGTTGGACCATTTACTCCTGAAGTTCAATAGGAGCCATTCGATATGGAGTTTTAGAAATGGGCTTTGTACCCGGTTCAAGATCAATAAAGAATTTAACTTCACGTTCTGGGGGTAGACCAGAAAGTTCTTCAGGAAATATGTCAGGAAATTCACTAACAACAGAAATATTATTCAAATCTGACGTGTTTTTGTTCAAGTCCATAACATAGGCTAAGAAAGCTTGACATCCATTTTTCAATAAACGAATGGCTTCATGGCTTGATATAACAGTGACTGATTTTAGTGGTTTGGTTGCTTAAATTCGCATAACAGGTTGGATAGGAATATGAAAACTAACAACCTTACGAAAATAATCAATTTTGGCATGATGAGTAGTTAACCAATCAATCCCTAAAATCACGTCAAATGCAAGTATCTTTAAAGAGATAAAGTCAACAGGTAATGTGATGGTGCTAAGTTGGATCAAATAAGATTTATAAACAGTGGATGTAATGAAGGTTTCTCCTAATGGAGTCTCCACAGATAAGTCAATGTCTAATTTCTCCGGAGTCAAGTTTAAACGTTGAGCAGAAGCAGGAGAAATAAATGAATGGGTATAACCGGTATCTAATAAGGTATAAACTTTGCAAGAATTTATGATTAGCTTACCCGTGATCACCTCGTTTGGGTTCCTCGCATTTTGACCAGTTACGACAAATGCTCTACCAGGAACCGCTGACTTTGATTTTTCCGGAACAGTCTTCAAAGTCACCATTCCCACTGGACTTGGTTTCGCTATAAGACAATCTCTAGCTATATGACCTTCTTTTCCACAGTTATAATACACCTTGGATTGTTGTGGGCAGTTTAGGCTGATATGTCCTTCTTTCCCGTATTTGTAACAAGCGACCAGTGCTCGTTCTCCTCCCCTAGTTGATGTTTGTGTTGACGTCTTCACGTTATCATTGTTGTACTTTCTCTTTTTGAAATCTTCTCTCGACTCGCTGATAAGTGGATTTTATATACACGAATCGATATTCATTTCAAGTTTAAAGTCATAGTTATCTTTGTGTTTTGTGTTCGTTTTTACTCGTTTCATGTTATTTTATGTGTAGGGTGGTTATGGATACAAGTGGTGAAGAATGGCGGAGTTCTGGAGAAAAAGTGGAAAAACTCATGAAAGTAAAAAAAAATATTTAGCAGAAGCCAAGCCCGCCGGTACGGGCCTTTCTGAGCCTATACCCCCCGCCGGGGCGGGGGTCTCGAATCCTGCAAGTGACCTACTGCTGTTTGAATTCTGCTGTGACTTGAATTGTTGGTTTTTTTGTTAGGCACTTGGACTCTATAATAACAAATTTCGGCTAGAACAAAAGGGAGAGCTGAATATTACGTTAAAAAAACAACAATCACACAACACAAGGAGCATAACACAGAGATCAATTCTAGGATTCAAGTGCGAGCGTTGGAGGAATAATTTGAGGAGATTATCGTGACGATTGCAAATCTAGGCTACGTGAAGGGGTTTTCATTATTCTTCTTCTCTTTAGTCGTTTATTTGTAATTGAAAGGATGGTTTCATTAGATTATTCAATTTTTGATTCATTCGTTATGAACTAATTCGCTTATTAGACTTGTGATGGATCCTTGGGTGAAACGATGATTTTATAACTTTGATTTCCAATTTAATAAAGTATTTTCAGTTTATCTATATTACTTCAAGCGTGAATTTATGAATTGCTTGATCAACAATTCCTCGTGGATTTGTATGGAATCGAGAGAGGATATTCGAATCTAGACCCAGTTAATATAGCACGTGTCATGAATTTTGTGAATAGCAGATTTTTGATTATTGTTGAGGTAGAGATATGCTTGACATCACATGTAATCGGATAGAGAACTTGTTCTTAAACCTTCTTTAATTGCAGTTCATATAGAGATATAGTGAGTTGGTAGATTTAGGTGTTTAACGGATTTCTATCTTAGTTGTGGATTGACGTTAATACGGTATTAGTGCATCGAGTGGTGGTTAATACTACCGTTCGTGTTCTTGATTAATAAACTGGGATAGTGAATTGAATTGGAATAAACGTGTTAAATTCAGAGTGAAGCTTAGGGTGAAATCATAAGTCTAATTCTCCATTAATTGTTTGAAATTCCAGATTTTGCTATTGGTGATTGGTTTGGGGTATTTTATTTGTTTTTAATTTAGTTTCTATAATTTTTAATCATTGAATTGGATAGTTTAATAAAATTAGGATTAATAGGAAATTGATAATTGTGAAGTTAAGTTTCTTATTAAGTTGTCTCTGTGGGAACGATACTCTATTCATCACTTTATTACTTGTTGACCACGTACACTTGCGTGTTTTACGCGTATCGATTTTACACCAACAAGTTTTTGGCGCCGTTGTCGGGGACTATTTAGTATAAATCTTAATAGTTTTACAATATCAGTTTAATTAATCCAGTTTTACTTAGACATTTTTATTTTTGTTTTGTTTCTTCTATTTCAGGTGTGGAAGCAGTTTATGCAAACTCGGTCCAAAAATCCAGATTTGCTGCCTGTTGACAATGACATTGACAAAAGGTTTCAGAGGTTGAGCAAGCGGATCAAGGAAACGAGACAAGAATTTGAAACACGTGAGAAAGAAGAGGAAATGGCAGCCGAAGATCGGAAAGCATTAAGGGACTACGCGACACCCAAGGTGACTGAACTGCAATCAAGCATCACCAGGCCCGCAATAGCAGCGAATACATTTAAAATTAAGCCAGGGATGATACAAATGATTCAGAATTTAGTTCAGTTTGGGGGATTGGCAAATGACGATCCGAACGAGCATCTAGTCAGTTTTTTGGAACTATGCGACACCTTTAGGTTCAATGGGATGTCGAATGAAGCTGTGAAACTTTGATTGTTCCCATTCTCTTTACGGGACAGGCGAAGAGCTGGTTACATTCTTTACCATCCGGTTCGATAACTACATGGGAGAATTTAGCTCAGAAATTCCTCACAAAATTCTTTCCACCGGTGAAAACTGCAAAGATGAGAAACGAGATAACGATGTTTGAATAGCAACATGGGGAGTCGTTATATGAGGCTTGCGAGAGATACAAAGAATTGCTCAGAAAATGCCCACATCATGGATTGCCCAAGTGGCTGCAGATGAACACTTTTTACAACGGGTTACATGGGAATCTCAGGACAAGTATTGATGCAGCGTCGGGCGGAGCATTCATGGCTAAGAGTTACGAGGAAGCATACGAGTTGATTGAAACCATGGTGGCTAATAACTACCAGTGGCCCACAGCAAGAATGACACAAGCGAAGGTAGCTGGGGTGTTAGAAGTAGATAGTATGACATCGATGCAAGCACAGATATCTGCACTTTCAAAGATGTTGGAATCGGTAACAGCAGCACAAGCACAACAAACACAGCAAGTACAGCAAGAGGCAATAATATGAGAGTTGTGTGCGGGAGAGCTCCCAACGGAGCAATGTGCGATTAATCCAGCAGCTGTGCAGTTCATCGGCAGTTACAACAGAATTCCAGAAAACACATATCAGAACACATACAATCAAGGAAATAGGAATCATCCGAATTTCTCATGGAGCAACAACCAGCAAAATCAAGCTTCACGACAATCATATCCACTAGGATTTCAGAACCAGCAACAACCAGCTTAATATCAAGAAAGGAAATCCGATCTGGAGGAAGCGTTGGCAAAATTCATGACTAGCACCAATTTGGCTATATAAAATCAAGCTATGGCTACGAAATCACAAGAGATGGCTATCAAAAATCTAGAGAATCAGATATGTCAAATTGCATTGGCATTGAATAACAGACCGCAAGGGACATTACCAAGTGACACCGAGAGAAATCCTAAGGGAAATCACGAGCAGTGTTAAGCTATTATGTTGAGGAGTGGAAAACAGCTTGATGGTCAAGAGCCAGAAATTTTGGTTACAAAGGAGGTTGAACCAGAGAAAGAAAATACAGTGGGTGAGGTTAAGCAAGGGCACAAAAAACACATGGAAAAGAACAGACTAATTAACGAACCAGCTGTTTATCCTCCCCCACCATTCTAGCAAAGAGTTCAAAAACAAAAATTAGACAAATAATTCGCCAAATTTTTGGAAGTTTTCAAGAAACTTCAAATCAACATACCATTTGCAGAGGCCCTAGAACAAATGCCGAGCTACGCAAAATTTATGAAAGGAATTCTATCAAGGAAGAAGAAATGGGAAGATTTTGATACTGTGACACTAACAGAGGAGTGTAGTGCAGTATTACAGCAGAAATTACCACCAAAACTCAAGGACCCGGGGGAGCTTCACTATCCCATGCACAATCAGGAGTATGCATTTCAGCAAGTGTTTATGTGATTTGGGGGCAAGTGTAAACCTGATGCCATTATCCGTATACTTAGAATTGGGTTTACCTGCACCAAGGTCGACGAACATTTCATTACAATTGGCAGATAGGTCAGTTACATATCCGAGAGGAATAGTAGAGGACATTTTAGTGAAGGTGGATAAGTTTATATTCCCTGCGGACTTTATCATTCTGGATTTCGAGGAGGATAAGAACATACCGATTATCCTAGGGAGACCTTTCTTGGCTATGGGAAGGACACTCATAGACGTGCAAAAAGGAGAACTTACTATGAGAGTCCAAGATCAAGAAATCAAATTTAATGTGTTCAAGGCCATGAAATTCCCTACGGATAAGGAAGAATGTTTTCGGATGGATTTAATTGAGCAAATCGTCAGTGAAGATATGAGCAAGAGTTTGGTTAACGATCCATTAGAAACAACCTTACTAGGGGATGAAGAAAAGGATGACCCAGAATTTGTGGACTTCTTACAGATGCTAGACTCATTGCCATGAGTTAGCAGATTCAGAGCACTGTTTGAACCTTTGCACAAGGAGGAAAAAGCTGCTAAAAAACTAAAATCGTCATTGGAGGAGCCACCAACATTGGAGCTTAAGCCACTCCCTAAACATCTCAGGTATGCGTATTTAGGCAATTCAAATTCTTTACCTGTAATTATTTCTGCTGCACTTAACGAATTGCAGGAAGAAAAGTTGCTGAGGGTGCTTAGGGATCACAAATCAGCGATTGGTTGGACGATTGTGGATATAAAGGGAATTAGTCTGTCATTCTGCATGCATAAGATTCTGATGGAGGATGATGCAAGACCGTCGGTGGAGCATCAACGTCGACTTAACCCAATTATGAAGGAAGTGGTAAAGAAGGAAATTCTAAAATTATTGGATGCTGGTATCATATATCCAATGGCTGACCGTAAATGGGTTAGTCCAGTTCATTGTGTTCTGACTGTGGTACAGAATGAGGACAACGAGTTAATTCCAACAAGAATAGTTACAGGATGGAGGGTGTGCATTGATTATAGGAGATTGAATAAGGTAACCCGAAAAGATCATTTCTCGCTGCCATTTATTGATCAAATGTTAGACAGATTAGCGGGACATGTGTACTACTGTTTATTGGATGGATACTCAGGCTATAACCAGATCGCCATCAGTCCTGAGGATCAAGAGAAGATAACATTTACATGCCCTTACAGCACATTTGCATTCAGGAGGATGTCATTCAGGTTATGCAATGCACCTGCAACTTTCCAACGGTGTATGATGGCCATTTTTTCGTTGAAGTCTTTATGGACGATTTCTCGGTCTATGGAGACAACTTTGATACATGCCTAGGGAATCTGGTCATGGTATTGCAGCGATGTAAGGATACAAACCTCATACTCAATTGGGAAAAATGCCACTTCATGGTTGAAGAAGGCATAATTTTGGGCCATAAGGTGCCGGCTCAAGGATTAAAGGTGGACAAAGCAAAGCTAGATACGATCGAGAAATTGCCTCCACCGAGATCAGTTAAGGGTATTAGAAGTTTTCTGGGGCATGCTGGGTTCTACAAGAGGTTTATAAAAGATTTTTCTTAAATTGCAAAACCTCTTTGCAGTCTTTTAGAGAAGGATGTTACTTTCAGTTTTACTGCGAAATGCAAGTCAGCGTTTGAATTATTGAAGAAGAAATTATCTACAACCCCCATAATAGTCGCACCGGACTGGAATATGCCATTCGAGCTTATGTGTGATGCAAGAGACTATGCAGTTGGGCCTGTTTTGGGACAAAGACGAGACAAGGTGTTTCACGCCATATACTATGCAAGCAAAACACTCACAGACTCAAATGAATTACACTACCACAGAAAAAGAATTGCTTACAGTGGTGTACGCGTTTGACAAATTCTGGGCATACTTGATCGGGACTAAGGTGATAGTCTACACGGACCATTCGGCGATTCAGTACCTGATAGCGAAAAAAGATGCTAAGCCACGCCTTATCCGATGGATTCTCCTACTTCAAGAGTTTGACTTAGAAATTAAAGATAGAAAGGGGACGAAGAATCAAGTTGCTGACCATTTATCAAGGCTGGAAAATCCGGAGAAAAAGGATGAAGATAGATGCACAATTAATGAGTCGTTCCCGGATGAGAAACTATTTGGGTTAAATGCAGAATTTCCTTGGTATGTAGACTTCGCGAATTATCTGGTGAGCAATATGCTTCCCCCTGATCTTACACGACAACAAAAAAAGAAGTTTCTTCATGACGTAAAGTGGTACATGTGGGATGAGCCTTATCTATTCAAACAGTGTGCCGATAAGATGATTCGACGATGTATCCCCTACAGTGAAGTGCACAATATACTGCAGGAATGCCACTCATCGGCATATGGGGGACATTATGGGAATGAGCGCACCGCAGGAAAAGTGCTTCAACTTCAATCCGGATTTTATTGGCCAACATTGTTCAAAGACGCCCACCAATTTGTGAAAACATGTGATAGATGCCAAAGGGTGGGAAACACCTCCAAACAGAATGAGATGCCCCTACAAACAATTCTTGAAGTGGAAATCTTCGATGTATGGGGCATCGATTTCATGGGACCCTTCCCATTGTCCTTGAGCAATCAGTATATTCTACTCGTCGTGAATTACGTCTCGAAGTAGGTAGAAGCTGCAACACTACCATCCAACGATGCCAAGGTGGTCCTTAAATTCCTACAAAAAAACATTTTTACGAGGTTTGGCACGCCAAGAGCAATAATCAGTGACGAAGGTAGTCACTTCTGCAATAAATTGTTTACAGCTCTTTTGGCTAAGTATGGGGTTAACCACAAGGTGGCTACATCGTATCACCCTCAAACAAATGGACAGGCTGAGGTATTAAACAGGGAAGTTTAGAAGATATTGGAAAAAGTGTAAATCCGAGTCGAAAAGATTGGTCACTTCGGTTGGATGATACATTATGGGCTTACCGGACTGCATACAAAACACCAATCGGGATGTCACCATATCAACTCCTGTACGGAAAAGCATGTCACTTACCAGTGGAGCTACAGCACAAGGCCTATTGGGCAATACAGAAATTAAATTTTGATCAATCCGCCGTAGGAGAAAAGAGGCTACTCCAACTAAATGAGCTCGACGAATTTCGACTTCATGCATACGAGAATGCCAAGCTTTATAAAGAAAAGGTTAAAAGATGGCATGACCAGAAAATTGTGCATCGAACATTCGAGCTGGGTCAATTAGTCCTCTTGTTCAACTCACGGCTGCGATTGTTTCCAGTAAAGCTTAAGTCGAGATGGTCCGGACCATTCACTATAAAGCGAGTATTCCCTCATGGCGCCGTTGAACTCTACAGTCGTAATCCATTAGAGACGTTTAAGGTCAATGGTCAACGGATAAAGCATTACTGGGGTGGCAAATCAAACTGGGTTGTCGTCAACATCACCCTCGCCGATACATAGTAAAACAGGGAGTAGTCAGGCTGAACGACTTAAAATTAAGCGTTCATGGGGAGGTAACCCAATATTTTGTTATTTTTTTCGTAGTTTTATTTATAATTGTTAGAATGTAGCTTTTATTAAGTATTAGATAGGTATTATCGCTAAAAATTTTGTTAAAACTCTCAATCCTACTCCAAGTTTTCAATAATCTAACATCTGGCATGTTTATGGTTGCAGGAGGGGTCAAAAGTGAGTAAGAGCAATAACGACCAAGAAAGGAAGGAAAATCGGAGAATTTTGCATGACCAAATTTTAGGCCAAAAATCTGAAGTCAGTGGGCATGCCTGCTGGGGCGGGCTATTTTAACCTTACACCCCCCGTTGGGGAGGGGGGTCCTTGATTCTGGGCAGACACGTTCAACTTATACACACGCTGCCTTCTTATTTCCCTATATACACGCCTCTTTCTAGCTCACTCCCTACCCATTTGACCCACTCCTTCGAACCACTCCATTGCAAGAACACCTTCTACCCACGATACCAACTTACTCCTACCCACTACCTAAATCTAGTGCACCTACTTTCCACCCCACGGATTCCATTACCTCACACCATTAAGTCCACCACTTCCTCTAACCTACATCACCTCTATATAAACCCTACTACATACTCCCATAGTCATCTCCAAATATATGAATTCCTCAAGAAATTGGGTTACACATTGAGCAATTGAGAGTAAGTTACCTTCTTATTGAGTTTCCATCTTCTCTCCACTGAAGTACCATAGAAACAATCAAGTTTTGGGGGAAGAACGGATTGCGCACACCAAGTGTTTGATAAATTGAGTAAACCAAGTGTAAGAGGAAGGAATTGTGTGCTAGCAAGTTTTAAACATCCAGAAATCAATGGCTTCATAACCAACATCAAAACGCCAAAGGGGAGAGGGTTCAAGTTCCGCTCTACCAACACGAACATTCGACCGCCGAAAATTTAGAAGTGTCACCGCCGCCGCCGCTGATCGGTACGATTATAAGGTTACCAAGGCTCTTACACCAAAGCAGGGGTTGGCTCCCGAGGCCCATGACGGTGAGATGATGCAACAAATTTATCAGTAAGGGTGGGTAAAATTTACGGAGGATCCCGAGCCCGTCGTTGTGAATGTCGTCAAGGAGTTCTATGCGAACGCCGAGGACAAGGCACCAGTCAATGCCTTTGTGCGGGGTCGCATGGTCTCGTTCAGTGCTGATGCAATCAATACATATTATCAGCTGAGGGTGCCGCGCTAGTACCAGTATGCCTATATGCGGGATTTCGATCCTGACTTTGAGGAGGTTATCCAAAACATGACTAACCCGGGTACAACATGGATAAAGGGTAGGAAAGGAGGCACAATGTTTCACAGCAAGGACCTCAGTCGGTACAGGAAAATCTGGTATGCCTTCCTCTGTGCTAAATTTTTACCGTCCACGCACACCTCAGACGTGACCAAGGAGAAGGCACTCCTCCTGTATGCCATCGTGCAAGACTTCATCATAGACATCGGGGCAATTATCAGTTTTTCTATTTGAAGATCTCTCCGGGGCAACTTTTTTGGCGACTTACCACACCCATCGCTCACATATGGGTTGTGTCGTCAAGCCAGAGTGCGTTGGTCCGATGATGAACCCACTCTGATGCCGCTGCAGCTCTTAGATACTAGAATGATAGCGCGTTATTTAGTGTGGCTCGGTGGTGAATCGTATCTTAGAGGTTTAGGATTTGTGTTTCCATCAGCTTCAGAGGACGAGGCTGAAGTTGAAGATACTTCTGAGGATGAGGATGAAGCTATAGTAGATCAAGGAACCGAGCAAGTACCACAAACTGAGGCAATATCCAGTCCTCAGCTCCTTGAGTTCCAAAATCAGATGAATGCGCACAATAGGGCAGCACGCCGAGAAATGTAGCGATTGGCGATGCGACAAGATCACCTATTTGATACTATGAACGCATCTTTCGCCTCGCTCAACACAACACTCCAAAGCTTCAACCCGGCGGCTCAGTATCCATATCAACAACCTGGACCACTGCCTCGATTTCCTCCGAGTGATTCAGATGATGAAGAGCAACAACCACCTCCCCAGACTTAGGCGATTGCAGGGAAGTCCTCATGCACTTAATTTTATTTTTATCCAATGAGGGCATTATGTTACTTAAGTTTGGGGGATTTAATTGTTTAGTTGCATGCATTTTGTTATTTTTGTTTTCATTTTTGTTTGCATTATAGATTAGGTGTTGCATAGTAGTTAGGATTTTGCATTATTTTCATAAATGTTATGTTCAGTTTAAAAATAATAATAATAATAATAATAATAATAATAATAATAATAATAATAATAAATTTAGTTAAATATTGTGTTTGCATATGTCCAACGGTGTTGCTTTTCATGTTATTTGTGGGCCAATGATGAGATTGTGAACAAGTTAACCACTACAGTATTGATTATTAGAACTATGAGGCAATTTCTGTTATGAATCGATTCTGGGACTTATTTGAAACTGTTATAAAAAGGTTAGCACTAATAACATCTTTGTTGATCGGTCAGTTCAAATTGATACATAAATAGTCTCTAAAGGATAATGCTAGGGTGAACCACAAAACGACAATGATAGGCAGTAAAGGCTTAAATTAGGCAATAACCTAAGTTTGGGAAAATATTTGGGGTATATAAGCTATATATAAAAAAAAGAGTACGAATAAACACCGTGACGTGCTTGTCTAGTTTTGTGGCCTTTGTTACTTGAGTAACTAAGCCCGAGGGGATTGTCTTTATACCTAGCGCTCTAAGGTCTTAATGGTCTGGGAGTCGTTGGTCGAAAGCTCGTTAAGGTAGCATTGAAAAGCCTAATGGAATAAGACATTGCATAGGTATGTGTATTATCTAAAAAAAAGAAAAAAAAAGAATAAAACGGGAAATAAGAGCAAAAACCCCCGTAGATGAAAATAAAGCATAAGTATCCCATGTTGACCCTCGATATTGGTAATTATTTGATTTTAGTTGGATCTAGCTTATCTTTGAAATTTTTAAGTTTTCACTGTATAATTCCTTCTAAGAAGTTGCTTATGTATCGAATTTGGGTTCGTATCAGTTATCTTAGATGTTGATCACACACGCACGCTATACTAGTGATAATTGTTCAAGATTTGAGAATTAATACGAAAGTGCGGATTGCTTTTGGTAATTCATATTGTAAGGTTGCTTGTTTTCTCTGAGGCCGAGGGGATAATTTAGTTACTGCAATATTGTTGGAATCTAAGGCATTTAGTGTAAGACCCCAACTTTTATAAATAAAGATGAATATTCTATAAATATCATTTTTGAATATTATGGAGTTAATTTGATATAATGTTATAGTTGTGGGTAATATTTATAAATTTTGCAAAGTACGCAAGTTGTTATATAATATTCGATTGGTCGGGAAATATTCGTTTTAATAGGAAATATTCGTACAACGACACAATCATTGGTGGACCCCACAACGAAATTATTGTCGGATTGAGAAAACGACAAAAATATTTTATTAAAAATAACGGCAGAAGTTTTACCATTGTTACTGTTGAACTACTCGGTAGTAAAAGTACAGTAATACATGTGGTTGCATAGTAGTACACGGTATTGATTATTAATGCTTATGTGAGAAGTCACTCAGTTTGATTCAATTATTGTCAGTTAATAATATAAATTATTTAGCGATAATGACGTTTTGTTTTATTCGTATTATTAACGTAATAAAACAGAAACATCTTTTTAAATAAAAGAAAATACTTTATTAAAGTTATTCTATAAATAGAATATATTATTTTATTTAAAAGATTTTTCTTTAAATATGGACCGTCAGATTAAAGTAATCAATCTGGACCGTTCATGGATTGGTTACTATGCATTCTATTTTTCTATAAATAGCAGTTCATTCCTTCATTATTTTTTTACGAATTCACTCAACTCTAGAGAGAGAAACTATAGAGAGAAACTATAGAGAGAGAGAAGAAAAGTATTCTGCTACTTAACTACTCCCTTATTTCAGCTCTTCTTTAAAACGGTAAGGGGTGTTATTCTTTCTTATTCATGAAGAGAACTGTTGTTATTCCATTTCTTATTATTCTGTTGGAATAACCTGTATACGCGGTCTACCCTATACTTGGTGACATTCTTCGATTATTCTGTTGGAACATCCTATCTGTGTGTTTTACACCGGACCTGGTTCCGTTTTTATTATTATTCTGTTGGAACATCCTGTCTGTGTGTTTTATACCGGACCTGGTTCCGTCTTATTATTATTCTGTTGGAACATCCTGTCTGTGTGTTTTACACCAGACCTGGTTCCATTATTTATTATTCTGTCGGAATATCCTATCTGTGCGTTTTACGTCGGACCTGGTTCCATTATTAATTATTCTGTGGGAATAACCTGTCTGTGCGGTCTATCGCATGCATGGTGATTTCTTTTGTTATTTCATTCTTTATTATACTCAGTTGGTTAAGTTTTGACTTCTATACTCCATGAAATTTGTGGAATATCCTTGATAATTGCGTTTCATCCAGTATCTTTTCATGCAAATATTCTTCTAAGTATTCTTGAATTTTACTCCACAAAGCAGTATCATGTTGACAATTTGGACGTTGTTAATTCTTGGATAAATTAATTCTTGAACTTGTTTTATTGAATTCTTATATCATTGTCATCATCCTCATGTTTATAAAATGTTGAAAGTCATCTGTGGCCTGTAGTGCATAGATGGACTTGGTATGATTATGATCAGGGATTATTCGGTATAATCATGACCGTAATGTTACAAATGATGTGGTAAAAGTCCGCATTGGCCGTAGTGCATTGATGGACAGTTGTTGGCATGATCATGACCATTAATGAATACACGAATATCCTTGGCCGTAGTGCATGGGTGATTCGATGATGTGGGTTATTTTATTAAGCTGAGTCCCAGCGATAACAGTGTTGAAAAATCTTTTAAATCATAAAAGATAGTATAGTTTATTTTCTACTTGACTCTTTTAATGGGTTGCTTGTTCCGCTGCAGTTAAACTTGATGTCTATTATATTTTATCAGTTTAACATTGTTGAAGGCTAATGATAATTTATTCTGCATTATCTTAGTCATAATATTTCTTACTGGGCTAGTTGAGCTCACCCTTTCTTTCACTGTTCTCTTCAGAAAATGAGAACGTAGCTGGGGCAAGTCGGGGAACGGAGTGATGGTCCGAATGATATTATTAGTTAGTAGTCCTCACTATTCTATGTAATAGTGTGTTAATAAATGTAATGAGGACTCCTTTTGAGTATGAATACTCTCTAGAAGATAATATTTGTATTCAAACTCACAGTTTATATTTTGTCGTATTGTACACGACAGTTGTATTAATAAGTTGTATTTGTATTCTATACTATGTATCTGACGACCCAAGATGGGTGATGTATACCTAATTTTGGGGGCGTCACAGTTGGTATCAGAGCTTAGGGATATGATCCCTGGCTAAGATGTGAGAATAGAACTAGGAGGGGAGAGACGGGAAATTCCTTCGCTAGTATGACCTACCTAAGTTTATTTGCATGGTATTTAATTGGTAGGTCAGAATATAAGGATAATATATGACATATCAATTAACTTTTATTTTGTGGCAGTATCTGAAAATGGCATCCGAGAATGTTGGGAATAGTAATGGAGCACAGGCGACTGTGGATTCACCACATATCAATAATCAGGATAATGTGCATCAGGAAGGTGACAATCCTCATGCAAACAACAACACTGACCAGATGATGAATGATGGAATGTTCAGAAACTTTATACAGTTCATGCAACAGCAGGCGAGAGCGGCTCTTGTCCAAAATATAGGTGGAAACACTGAAAACTCTCAGACGGTCACCGCTAAACAGTTCAAGGAGCTGGGGCCACCAGAGTTTAAGGGAGAGCCAAAACCACTTATAGCGGAAACATGGATAAAGCAGATTACCAAGATATTTGATGTCTTGGGATGCTCCGAGGAGCAAAAGGTTCCCTTTGCCGCCTTTATGTTGCGAGGAGAGACAGATTACTGGTGGAAATCGATTAAGCGTACTCAACCTACCGCACTGAAGATGTCTTGGGAGAAGTTCCAAGAGCTGTTCAATGATAAATACTTTTCTGAAAGTGTTCGTCACATGAAGGAGGTGGAGTTCATCAAATTGGATCAGAATAATATGACCGTGTCGCAGTATGAGGCTAAATTTGCTGAGTTATCCCAGTTTGCGTCCCACTTGGTGGATAATGAAGAGCGAATGACGCGAATATTTTTACGAGGTTTGAAACCTGAGATACGTCAACATCTTATTTCTCATAAACTGTGTTTGTATTCAAATGTTGTGAATAGGGCTCAGTTAGTGGAGCGCGATAACGAGTCAACGCAACCAGATAACGAGTCAACGCAGCCAAAAGAGAGCAGTCGGCAAAATGATAATACCAGTTAGAGAAGTCATCCAAGCGGTGACAACAAGCGTGGAGAGAATCAACAGGCCAGAAATGGTAACCACTTCGGTGGTAATCAGGGCCAAAACAATAAGAATGGTCATTTCAAGAAGAGGAGATTCAACAATTATGGAAAGATGTCAGCACCAGCACCCGTTGTTAAGGAAGGAGAACGACCACCTATCATATGTTTCAAATGCGGAGGGGATGGGCACATCAGTCCAAATTGCGCGATGCCGTCTAAAGCATGTTATAATTGTGGAAGAGAAGGTCATTTAGCTCAATTTTGTCATTTACCAAAAATAAGTTCAGCCAAGATGGAGACACCAAAGGCCGTCCCAGAAAAGTCAAAACCAGTAGTGCAAGGGAGAGCGTTTGTTGTGACCTCCCAGAAAGCAAGAAACCCGAATGAGGTAATCACGGGTAAGCTTATCATAAACTCTAACGAAGTCTATACTTTATTTGATACTGGTTCTACCCATTCTTTTATTTCTCCTACTTGCGCTCATCGATTAAATTTGACTCCGGAGAAATTAGACTTTGATTTATCTGTTGAAACTCCATTAGGAGAAACCTTCATTACATCCACAGTTTATAAGTCTTGTTTGGTTCAAGTTGGTACCCACACATTACCTGTCGATCTTATTTCATTAAAAATACTTGCATTTGACGTGATTCTAGGGATTGATTGGTTAACTACTCATCATGCAAAAATTGATTGTTTTCGTAAGGTTGTTAGCTTTCATATTCCTAATCGACCTATTATGCGAATTCAAGCAACCAACCCATTAAAATCAATCGCTGTCATCTCAAGCCATAAAGCTATTCGTTTATTGAAAAACGGATGTCAAGCTTTCTTAGCTCATGTCACGGATCTAAACAAAAATACGTCAGTTTTGAATGATATTTCTATTGTTAATAAATTCCCTGACGTATTCCCTGAAGAACTTCTTGGCCTACCCCCAGAGCGTGAAATTGAATTTTGTATCGACCTTGAACCCGGTACAAAACCCATTTCCAAAGCCCCATATCGAATGGCTCCTATTGAACTTCAGGAGTTAAAGATCCAACTGTAGGAATTGTTAGACATTGGCTTTATTCGTCCTAGTACTTCTCCTTGGGGTGCTCCTGTGCTATTCGTGAAAAAGAAAGATGGAAGTATGCGACTTTGTATTGATTACCAGGAGTTGAATCATGTCACCATCAAAAACAGGTACCCATTACCACGTATTGATGACCTGTTTGACCAGTTGCAAGGAGCACAATTCTTTTTAAAGATCGATCTTCGTTCTGGATATCATCAGCTGAAGGTTAGAACTGAGGATATTCCAAAGACGACTTTCAGAACTCGGTACGGGCATTATGAATCCTTAGTCATGTCCTTTAGATTGACTAATGCTCCTGCTGCCTTCATGGATATGATGAACCGGGTATTCAAGGAATATTTGGATCACTTTGTGGTCGTCTTTATTGATGACATCCTTATTTATTCCAAAAGCCGTGAAGATCATGAGCAACACTTGAGGCTGGTACTCCAAAAGCTTCGTGAATACAAGCTTTATGCCAAGTTGAAGAAATGCGAGTTCTGGCTGGAGGAGGTAGCATTCCTTGGGCACGTAGTATCAAGTCGTGGAATATTGGTTGACCCGGCAAAGATTGAAGCTATTCAAAGCTGGGAGCAACCTAAATCAGTGACCGAAGTACGTAGCTTTCTTGGTTTAGCTGGTTATTATCGGAGATTCGTGGAAGGATTTTCTCGAATCGCTACTCCATTAACTCAGCTGACTCGAAAAGATACAAAGTTCGGTTGGAGCGAAGAATGTGAGAAGAGTTTTCAAGAACTCAGGAGGAGACTAATTTCAGCACCTGTTCTAATAATACCATCTGGCTCGGAGGGATTTGTCATCTACAGTGATGCTTCGAGCAAAGGGTTGGGATGCGTTCTCATGCAACATGGAAAAGGCATAGCCTATGCATCAAGACAACTCAAGGAATATGAGAGGAATTATCCTACTCATGATCTAGAGTTGGCATTTGTTGTCTTTGCACTTAAAATTTGGAGGCATTACTTGTATGTGGAGAAGGTAGAGATCTTTACGGATCATAAAAGCCTCAAATATTTCTTCACTCAAAAGGAACTCAACATGCGACAATGACGTTGGCTTGAACTATTGAAAGATTATGATCATACCATTCAATACCATCCTGGAAAAACGAATGTGGTAGCTGACGCATTGAGTAGAAGATCATATGCAAGTACGAGTGCGATATTGTCAACACAAAGACCCATTTTATGTGACTTGTAAAGGATGGAGATAGAGTTAAAGACTCCAGGGACCCATGTGATGATGGCGAATATACGAGTAGAACCAATTTTAATCGATAAAGTTAAAGCTACTCAAGCTACAAACCTGGAGTTGATGTGTATGAGGAAGAAAGTGCAAGAAGGTGCTATGCCGGAAGAAAGAATCGATGAAGAAGGAATACTTCGAGTCAACTCCAGACTTTGTGTTCCTAACAACCCTGATTTAAAGTATGAAATCATGATGGAGGCGCACAACACACCGTTTGTAATCCATCCTGGAAGTACCAAAATGTATCATGATCTTCGTCATACATTTTGGTGGAGCAATATGAAGAAAGAGATAGCGCTGTTTATCTCAAGGTGTTTAACTTGTCAACGAGTCAAAGCGGAGCATCAAGTACCAAAAGGTCCATTGAAACCACTTAAAATTCCAGAATAGAAATGGGATCACATTACCATGGATTTCGTTACCGGTCTTCCTAAGGTTTCTCAAGGTATAGTTACGATTTGGGTCATTGTTGATAGATTGACCAAGTCTGCTCATTTCTTACCGATACGAGAAACTTATACACTTGAACGTCTTGCTCGTATGTACATAAATGAGATTGTAAGACTGCATGGTATTCCAGTATCCATAGTTTCTGATCGAGACCCAAGATTCACTTCACGATTTTGGGTTAGTTTACAAAAAGCTATGGGCACAGATTTACGATTTAGTTCGGCATATCATCCTCAGACGGACGGACAATCAGAGAGGACTATTCAAACTCTAGAAGATTTATTAAGACTCTGTGTCTTTGACTTCAAGGGAAGTTGGAACAAGTTCTTACCATTGGTGGAGTTTTCCTACAACAACAGTTATCAAGCAAGTATTGACATGGCTCCATTCGAAGCATTGTATGGAAGAAAATGTCGTTCTCCAGTATGCTGGGATGAGGTGGGTGAAGCAACGTTGTTGGGACCGGAGTTGGTACGTATGACTACAGAAAAGATTCAAACGATCCGACAACGTATAAAAACCTCACAAGATCGACAAAAAAGTTATGCTGATCTTCATCGAAAGGACGTGGAATTTGATGTAGGAGATCATGTGTTCTTACGTGTTGTTCCATGGAAAGGAGTTACGAGATTTGGAAAGAGAGGAAAGCTCAATCCTAGATTCATCGGTCCATTTTTAATCCTCGATCGAGTAGGAACTGTGGCTTATAGACTCGCTTTACCGCCAAGTATGTCTCGTGTTCATAACGTTTTTCACATATCCATGTTACGCAAATATGTGGAAGACCCGAACCACATTATTGAGTTAAAACCGGACGAAATAGCCGAGGATTTGACGTATGAAGAAGTTCCTTTTCAAATCTTGGATAAGAAGGAACATATTCTACTCTCCAAGGTTATACCTCAAGTCAAAGTTTTGTGGAGAAACCACGATGTTGAGGAAATGACTTGGGAGTTAGAATCTGAAATGAAAGCAAGGTATCCTTACCTCTTCAACATATCAGGTACGTACCCTAATTTCGAGGGAGAAATTTCATAAGAAGGGGAGGTTGTAAGACCCCAACTTTTATAAATAAAGATGAATTTTCTATAAATATCATTTTTGAATATTATGGAGTTAATTTGATATAATGTTATAGTTATGGGTAATATTTATAAATTTTGCAAAGTACGCAAGTTGTTATATAATATTCGATTGGTCGGAAAATATTCGTTTTAATAGGAAATATTCGTACAACGACACAATCATTGGTGGACCCCACAACGAAATTATTGTCGGATTGAGAAAACGACAAAAATATTTTATTAAAAATAACGGCAGAAGTTTTACCATTGTTACTGTTGAACTACTCGGTAGTAAAAGTACAGTAATACATGTGGTTGCATAGTAGTACACGGTATTGATTATTAATGCTTATGTGAGAAGTCACTCAGTTTGATTCAATTATTGTCAGTTAATAATATAAATTATTTAGCGATAATGACGTTTTGTTTTATTCGTATTATTAACGTAATAAAACAGAAACATCTTTTTATATAAAATAAAATACTTTATTAAAGTTATTCTATAAATAGAATATATTATATTTTATTTAAAAGATTTTTCTTTAAATATGGACCGTCAGATTAAAGTAATCAATCTGGACCGTTCATGGATTGGTTACTATGCATTCTAATTTTCTATAAATAGCAGCTCATTCCTTCATTATTTCTTACGAATTCACTGAACTCTAGAGAGAGAAACTATAGAGAGAAACTATAGAGAGAGAGAAGAAAAGTATTCTGCTACTTAACTACTCCCTTATTTCAGCTCTTCTTTAAAACGGTAAGGGGTGTTATTCTTTCTTATTCATGAAGAGAACTGTTGTTATTCCATTTCTTATTATTCTGTTGGAATAACATGTATACGCGGTCTACCCTATACTTGGTGACATTCGTCTATTATTCTGTTGGAACATCCTGTTTGTGTGTTTTACACCGGACCTGGATCCGTTTTTATTATTATTCTGTTGGAACATCCTGTCTGTGTGTTTTACACCGGACCTGGTTCCATCTTGTTATTATTCTGTTAGAACATCCTGTCTGTGTGTTTTACACCAGACCTGGTTCCATTATTTATTATTCTATCGAAATATCATGTCTGTGCGTTTTAAGTCGGACCTGGTTCCATTATTAATTATTCTGTGGGAATAACATGTCTGTGCGGTCTATCGCATGCATGGTGATTTCTTTTATTATTTCATTCTTTATTATACTCGGTTGGTTAAGTTTTGACTTCTATACTCCATGAAATTTGTGGAATATCCTTGATAATTACATTTCATCCAGTATCTTTTCATGAAAATATTCTTCTAAGTATTCTTGAATTTTACTCCACAAAGCAGTATCATGTTGATAATTTAGACGTTGTTAATTCTTGGATAAATTAATTCTTGAACTTGTTTTTATTGAATTCTTATATCATTGTCATCATCCTCATGTTTATAAAATGTTGAAAGTCATCTGTGGCCTGTAGTGCATAGATGGACTTGGTATGATTATGACCAGGGATTATTCGGTATAATCATGACCATAATGTTACAAATGATGTGGTAAAAGTCCTCATTGACCGTAGTGCATTGATGGACAGTTGTTGGCATGATCATGACCATTAATGAATACACGAATATCCTTGGCCGTAGTGCAGGGGTGATTCGATGATGTGGATTATTTTATTAAGCTGAGTCCCAGCGATAACAGTGTTAAAAAATCTTTTAAATCATAAAAGATAGTAGAGTTTATTTTCTACTTGACTCTTTTAATGGATTGCTTGTTCCGCTGCAGTTAAACTTGATGTCTATTATATTTTATCAGTTTAACATTGTTGAAGGCTAATGATAATTTATTCTGCATTATCTTAGTCATAATATTTCTTACTGGGCTAGTTGAGCTCACCCTTTCTTTCACTGTTCTCTTCAGGAAATGAGAACGTAGCTGGGGCAAGCCGGGGAACGGAGTGATGGTCCGAATGATATTATTAGTTAGTAGTCCTCACTATTCTATGTAATAGTGTGTTAATAAATGTAATGAGGACTCCTTTTGAGTATGAATACTCTCTAGAAGATAATATTTGTATTCAAACTCACAGTTTATGTTTTGTCGCATTCTACACGACAGTTGTATTAGTAAGTTGTATTTGTATTCTATACTATGTATCTGACGACCCAAGATGGGTGATGTATACCTAATTTTGGGGGCGTCACATTTAGATTTTATTTATTTCATCTCATTGCATTGCATAGCATGTAATTTGTTTTGTGCTCGAGGACTAGCACGGTTTAAGTTTGGGGGATTTTGATAAGTGGATTTTATATACACGAATCGATATTCATTTCAAGTTTAAAGTCATAGTTATCTTTGTGTTTCGTGTTCATTTTCACTCGTTTCATGTTATTTTATGTGTAGGGTGGTTATGGATGCAAGTGGTGAAGAATGGCGGAGTTCTGGAGCAAAAGTGGAAAAACTCATGAAAGTAAAAAAAAATCTTTAGCAGAAGCCATGCCCGCCGGGGCGGGCCTTTCTGAGCCTATACCCCCCGCCGGGGCAGGGGTCTCGAATCCTGCAAGGTACCTGCTGCTGTTTGAATTCTGCTGCGACTTGGATTGTTGGTTTTTTTGTTAGGCGCCTGGACTCTATAATAGCATATTTCGGCTAGAACAAAAGGGAGAGCTGAATATTACGTTAAAAAACAACAATCACACAACACAAGGAGCATAATACAGAGATCAATTCTAGGATTCAAGTGCGAGCGTTGGAGGAATAATTTGAGGAGATTATTGTGACGGTTGCAAATCTAGGCTACGTGAAGGGGTTTTCATTATTCTTCTTCTCTTTAGTCGTTTATTTGTAATTGAAAGGATGGTTTCATTAGATTATTCAGTTTTTGATTCATTCGTTATGAATTAATTCGCTTATTAGACTTGTGATGGATCCTTGGGTGAAACGATGATTTTATAACTTTGATTTCCAATTCAATAAACTATTTTTAGTTTATCTATATTACTTCGAGCGTAAATTTATGAATTGCTTGATCAACAATTCCTCGTGGATTTGTATGGAATCGAGAGAGGATATTCGAATCTAGACCCACTTAATATAGCATGTGTCATGAATTTTGTGAATAGCAGATTTTTGATTATTGTTGAGGTAGAGATATGCTTGACATCACATGTAATCGGATAGAGAACTTGTTCTTAAACCTTCTTTAATTGCAGTTCACATAGAGATATAGTGAGTTGGTTGATTTAGGTGTTTAATGGATTTCTATCTTAGTTGTGGATTAACGTTAATACGGTACTAGTGCGTCGAGAGGTGGTTAATACTACGTTCGTGTTCTTGAATAATAAACTGGGATAGTGAATTGAATTGGAATAAACGTGTTAAATTTAGAGTGAAGCTTAGGGTGAAATCATAAGTCTAATTCTCCATTAATTGTTTGAAATTCCAGATTTTGCTATTGGTGATTGGTTTGGGGTATTTTATTTGTTTTTAATTTAGTTTCTATAATTTTTAATCATTGAATTGGATAGTTTAATAAAATTAGGATTAATAGGAAATTGATAATTGTGAAGTTAAGTTTCTTATTAAATTGTCTCTGTGAGAACGATACTCTATTCATCACTTTATTACTTGTTGACCACGTACACTTGCGTGTTTTGTGCGTATTGATTCTACACCAACACTCGCTCCTTCTATTGTCACGACCACGATTGCCACCAGAGTGGTTATCGATTTTATCCGAATGTTTTCCTCCCTGCTGGTTGTCATTGCTTCGATGACTGCTGCCACCGGTATGACCCTGTTTGTGGTCCCTTGGTTGAACATATTCATTATCTCGCTCTAATAATTGAACCCTGTTTACAACATCTGAATATAAAGAAAATGTATGAGAGATAAGATATTGTCGAATCTCGGGTTTTAGACCTCTCAGAAACATCCTCGTCATACATTCCTCGTTTTCCACCAAATGAGATGCAAACCTGAATAACTCCTCGAACTTCGCCTCGTACTGAGACACAGTCATGTTGTTTTGTTCTAGTCTGATAAACTCTACCTCATTCATATGACGAATACTTTCAGGAAAGTACTTATCATTGAACAGCTTCTAAAACGTTTCCCAAGACATGCTCAGTGCAGCAGGCTGGGTATGCTTCACAGATTCCCACCAGTAATCTGCCTCACCACGGAACATAAAGGTGGCGAATGGAACCTTCTGTTCCTCCGTGCATCCCAAGACATCAAAAATCTTGGTAATTTGCTTGACCCACGTCTCCGCCTTAATCGGATCCGGCTTTCCCCAGAATTCTGGTGGTCCTAACTCTTTGAACTGCTTGGCCGTGACAAACCGCGTGTGTTGCTATCATTTTCACCCGCATTCTGCACACGAGTCTCCCTCGTTTGATTTTGCATAAACTGCAAAAAGATTCTAAACATCCCATCGTTCATCGTCTGATCAGTGGTGTTGTTTACAGGAGGAACATTGTCAGCCTGTTGCACATTCTCCTGATTGGTGACTCAAGATGTTTCCACGGTCTCATACACTCCATTGTTAACGTTCTCAACAGCCATTCTTAAATACTGTCATAAAACAAGGGTTAATTAAACAAATTAACATATCACATAATATCCCTATATTATGAGCAACCAACAAATAAGCTTAGGTAGGACACACTAGCGAAGGATTTACTCGTCTCTCCCCTCCTAGTTCTATTCCCCGATCTCCCCTACAGATCATATCCCTAAGCTTTGATACCAACTGTGATGCTCCCAAAATAGGTATACACCACCCATTCTAAGTCGTCAAATATATGGTACAGAAACAAATACAACTTCATTAATACAATTATCGTGCAAAATACGACAACACAAAAACTGTGAGTTTAAATACAAATATTATCTTCTAGACAGTATTCAAACTCAAAAGGAGTCCTTATTACAATTATTTAAACACTATTTTACAAAATAGTGAGGACTGCTAACACAACTAACTGGAAACATCACTCCACACCCCGACTAGTTCCCGTATATTCTCGCCTCCTGAGAAAAATGGAACAAAAAGGAAAAGGGTGAGCTCAACTAGCCCAGTAAAGAATATTATGACTAAGGTAATATACAACAACTTATCATTAGTCTTCAACAGGGAAAAATCTGATAAAATATAATAGACAACAAGTTTTAGATCAACAACTGTAGCGGAAACATCAATCCATTAGAAGAGTCAAGTAGAGAATAAATTCTACTATCTTCTAAGATTTAAAAGTCCATCACCGATATTTTATCCCTGTAAGATCAATCAATATACATCTTGAATCAAATATTCATCTTTGCACTACAGGCCAAAGATATTCATTTGTATCACCAGTTGGTCATGTTCATCTCAACAACTGTTCATCTTTGCACTACGGGCCAAAGATATTCATTAGATAATCATTCATCTTTGCACTACAGGCTAAAGATATTCAGTAATATCATCATTTAGAACTGAGGATAATGAAAAATATCTTAAAGAAAACGAATCCAGTGAGACAAAAGAAAAAATATTAAGGATTCGTACTACAGTTTATACAAGTTCAATAATACTCCATAATAACCAATTGTGAAGCAGAATTAAAAAATAAAGATCAAAACATGGATACAATCAAAGATAGTAACCATAATAGACATCTTGGACAAAAAGGAGAAAATTTCATTTTTTGGTGAATAGTGCCGTATACGTGAATAGTAACCCCGACACAAAAAGTTCTAAATTTGATAAAAAGTTCAAACCAATATTTCGGCATAATGATATTGAAGAAAATAATATCATTTAAGAAGAAAATAACATCCCTTACCTCAAAATAACAGTACTTCTGATCGGAATATCGGATGTAAAGTCGAAGGAAGCTTGAACTGAATAGTAACTCTCAAAGTATCTAAATACTCACTAAAATACGCTCGACAATATAGAGAGAAAGAAAACTTATTTCTGGTGTGATTTTCAATTCTAACCTAACCGCCTATTTATAGGAAAAATACTAGAACTCCATAAGAGACTAAACTAATAAAATAATAATATTTATATTCTTTTCTTCTACGCATGCAATATAAGACCATCTAGCATGCCATTCTTGAAAAATCCCAGCAGCCCACATGTTTTTAACAAAAGTGGGTCCCACCAAATTTTAATAAAAATTATTTTATTTTTCAAAACCTCAATAATTCATAGAAAATAGCTTGTTTATCAGAAAAGTACGAATTTTATGTCCATTCCACACGAAATCGAATTCTTTACAACTCTATAACTTTAAGTTTTTTAAATTCCAGATAGAAAATATCCGAATTCCACAAACGGATGATTTTCAACACCTCTTAAAATTCATAACAAATCGTTCTTTCATTTTTAACGGCTCAAAATTTATGGATATATACTCAACTTATATATGTATAACATATCCAAAAATCACAACGATCCAATGGTCGAATTAAAATTATAACTCACGAAATAGAGCTTTAAGAACACCGATTTGATCTTTTAATACCTCTAATCCGATAAAATACTGATAAAACACCTCAACATTAATTCCTGCATTTATAACCACATAAATAAATTCATCATTTATATCCACATCAAATAAATATTTCTTTATCATATAAATTAATAATTAATTATTCACAAATAATATTACAGAATCACAATTACGACAACCAGGCCGTTCCTAGGATAGAGTGAGCTTTCCAATAAGGATTTCTCCTTACTGGCGCGCAATTAGATGACCAAACCTCTCCTTAGACAAAACTTTCTAGACATTGCCAATAATGCTATCTAATAATATTATTCAAATAATATGAATTATTGATCTGATAATAGAAAATACTGTGCAGTGACAATTATTAAAACAACAATAATATAAAATATCAACGTAGCAATTATTGAATCAATAAAATAAAATATTGAACAGTAATTACTGTAACAATTATTGAGTAGTGCCTTCTTACGTAAGAATCAATAATTGGTGCAATACCGTATGCTACTGTGTTTTAACCACAGGGTATTCCAACAGTATAAACGGTAACAACTACGCCGTTATTTATAAACAACTTATACTTGTCGTTTTTTTCATCCAATTGCTTTTCGTTATGGGGCCCACACAAGGCTGTGCCGTCGTACGAATATTTCTCGATAGCAAGAATATTCCACGACAAAACGAATATTCACTGACAAAAATGAATATTTTATAACTACTTGCTTATTTGAAATATTTGCCCATTTTACCCATAACTAACCACATTAATCAAATCGACCCTTACTATTTCAAAATAATAAATAGAGAAAATTTAATTTCATTTAATAATAAGTTGGGGTCTTTTACTTTAGCTTGAGCAGCTTTAACTTTATCGATTAAAGTCGGTTCTACTCGTATATTTGCAATCATCACATGGGTCCCTGGAGTCTTTAACTCTATCTCCATCATTTGCAAGTCATATAAAATGGGCCTTTGCGTTGACAATATCACACTCGTACCCGCATATGATCTTCTACTCAATGCGTCAGCTACTACGTTCGCTTTACCAGGATGGTATTGAATGGTATGATCATAATCTTTCAAAAGTTCAAGCCAACGTCGTTGTCGCATATTGAGTTCCTTTTGGGTGAAGAAATATTTGAGGCTTTTATGATCCGTAAAGATCTCCACTTTCTCGCTATACAAGTAATGCCTCCAAATTTTAAGTGCGAAGACAACATCTGCCAACTCTAAATCACGAGTAGGATAATTCCTCTCATATTCTTTGAGTTGCCGAGAGGCATAGGCTATGACTTTCCTATGTTGCATGAGAACACATCCTAACCCTTTGCCCGAAGCATCACTGTAGATGACAAATCCCTCCGAGCCAGATGGCATTGTCAAAACAGGTGCTGAAATGAGTCTCCTCTTGAGTTCTTAAAAACTCTTCTCACATTCCATGCTCCAACCGAATTTTGTATCTTTTCGAGTCAGCTGAGTTAATAGAGTAGCGATTCAAGAAAAACCTTCTACGAATCTTCGATAATAACTAGCTAAGCCGAGAAAGCTACGTACTTCGGTCACTGATTTAGGTTGCTCCCAGCTTTGAATAGCTTCAATTTTTATCGGGTCAACAGATATTCCATAACTTGATACTACGTGTCCAAGGAATGCTACTTCCTCAAGACAGAACTTGCATTTCTTCAACTTGGCATAAAGCTTGTTTTCACGAAGCTTTTGGAGTATCAGCCTCAAGTGTTGCTCATGATCTTCACGACTTTTGGAATATATGAGGATGTCATCAATAAAGGCGACCACAAAGTGATCTAAATATTCCTTGAATACTCGGTTCATCATATCCATGAAGGCAGCAGGACCATTAGTCAATCTAAAAGACATGACTAGGAATTCATAATGCCCGTGCCGAGTTCTGAAAGCCGCCTTTGGAATGTCATCGGTTCTAATCTTTAACTGATGATATCCGAAACGAAGATCGATCTTTGAAAAGAATTTGGTGCATTGCAACTGGTCAAACAGGTCATCAATACGTGACAATGGGTACCTATTCTTGACAGTGATATGATTCAACTCCCGATAATCAATACAAAGTCGCATACTCCCATCTTTCTTCTTCACGAATAGAACATGAGCATCCCAAGGAGACGTACTAGGACGAATAAAACCTATGTCTAATAATTCCTACAATTGGGTCTTTAACTCCTGAAGTTCAATAGGAGTCATCCGATATGGGGCTTTAGAAATGGGTTTTGTACCAGGTTCTAGGTCGATACAAAATTCAATTTCTCGCTTTGGGGGTAGGCCAGGAAGTTCTTCAGGGAATAGATCAGGAAATTTATTAACAATAGAAATATCATTCAAAATTGACGTATTTTTGTTTAAATCCATAACATGAGCTAAGAAAACTTGACATCCATTTTTCAATAAACGAATAGCTTTATGTCTTGAGATGACAATGATTGATTTTAATGGTTTGGTTGCTTGAATTCGCATAAAAGGTTGGTTAGGAATATGAAAGCTAACAACCTTACAAAAATAATCAATTTTTACATGATGAGTAGTTAACCAATCAATCCCTAGAATTACGTCAAATGCAAGTATTTTCAATGAAATAAGATCAACAGGTAATGTGAGGGTACCAATTTGAACCAAACAAGACTTATAAACAGTGGATGTAATGAAGGTTTCTCCTAACGGAGTTTCAACAGATAAGTCAAAGTCTAATTTCTCCGGAGTCAAATTTAAACGTTGAGCGCAAGTAGGAGAAATAAAAGAATGGGTAGAACCGGTATCAAATAAGGTATAGACTTCGGTAGAGTTTATGATAAGCTTACCCGTGATGACCTCGTTCGGGTTCCTTATTTTCTGGGAGGTCGCGACAAACGATCTCCCTTGAACTACCGGTTTTGACTTTTCTGGGATGACCTTTAATGCCTCCATCCCAGCTGGACTTGTCTTCAGTGCAAGACAAAATCGGGCTAGGTGACCTTCTCTTCCATAATTATAACACGCTTTGGACTGCATCGCGCAGTTTGGAATGATGTGTCCCTCCCCTCCGCATTTGAAGCGTATGATAGGTGGTCATTCTCCTTCCTTAACAACGGGTGCTGGTGCTGACGTCTTTCCATCGTTGTTGAATCTCCTCTTCTTGAAATGTTCACTCTTATTGTCTTGGCCATGATTACCACCGAAGTGGTTACCATTTCAAGCATGTTGATTCCCTCCACGTTTGTTGTCACCGCTTCGATAACTGCTACCACTGGTATTATCATTTTGCCAGTTGCTCTCTCTTGATTGGGTTGACTCATTATCACGTTCCAATAACTGAGCCCTATTTACAACATCTGAATACAAACACAGTTTATTAGAAATTAGGTATTGACGTATATCAGGTTTTAAACCTCTTAGAAACATCCGCGTCATTCTCTCCTCATTATCAACCAAGTGGGATGCAAACCGGGACAACTCGGCAAACTTAGCTTTGTACTGCGACACGGTCATATTGTTCTGCTCCAGCTTGATGAACTCCACCTCCTTCATATGACGAATACTTTCGGGGAAGTACTTGTCGTTGAACAGTTCTTAGAACTTCTCCCAAGACATATTCAGTGCGGCACTTTGAGTACGCTTTACAGATTCCCACCAGTAATCTGCTTCTGCCCGCAACATGAAGGTGGCAAAGGGAACCTTTTGCTCCTCAAAGCATCCCAAGACATCAAATATCTTGTTGATCGGCTTTATCCATGTCTCCGCCTTAAGTGATTTTGGCTCTCCAAAAACTCCGGTGGTCCCAGCTCCTTAAACTGTTTAGCAGTGACTGTCCGAGAGTTGCCAGTGTTTCTGCCTGCATTTCAGACAGGAGTCTCTCTTGCCTGATGTTGCATGAATTGCAGAAAGCCTATAAACATTCTATCGTTCATCATTTGGTCAGTGTTGTTGTTTGCATGAGGATTGTCGCCTTCATGATGTACATTATCCTGATTGTTGATCTATGGAGACTTAATGGTCTCCTGTGCTCCATTGCTATTCTCAACTTTCTTAGATGTCATTTTCAAATACTGCCACAAAATAAGGGTTAATTGACATGTCACATATTATCCCTATACTCTGACCGACCAATTAAATACCAAATAAACTTAGGTAGGTCATACTAGTGAAGGAATTCCCCGTCTCTTCACTCCTAGTTCTTGTCTCACATCCCAGCCAGGGATCATATCCGTAAGCTTTGATACCAACTGTGACGCCCCCGAAATAGGTATACATCACCCATCTCGAGTTGCCAAATACATGGTACAAAATTCAAATACAACTTAGTAATACAACTGTCGTGTAAAATACGACAAAACATAAACTGAGAGTTTTAAAACGAATATTGTCTTCTAGACAGTATTCAACTCAAATGGAGTCCTCAATACAATTATTATCACACTATTTCATAGAATAGTGAGGACTACTAATGCTATCATCTGGATCGTCACTCCGTTTCCCGACTAGTCCCGGCTACGTTCTCATTTCCTGAAGAGGACAATGAAAGCAAAAGGGTGAGCTCAACTAGCCCAGTAAGAAATATTATGACTATGATAATGCAGAATAATTTATCGTTAGCCTTCAACAGTGTTAAATTGATAAAATATAACAAACATCAAGTTTAACTGCAGCGGAATAAGCAATCCATTAGAAGAGTCAAGTAGAGAATAAAATCTACTATCTTCTATGATTTAAAAGGTTTTTCATCACTTTTATCGCTGAGACTCAGCTTAATAAATAATCCTCATCATCCCTGCACTACGGCCAAGGATATTCATTAGTATCACGACCAGAAATTATCCATGCACTACGGGCCAAGGATATTCGTGTATTCATCAATGGTCATGATCATGCCAACAACTGTCCATTAATGCACTACGGGCCAATGAGGACTTTTACCACATAATTTGTAACATTATGATCAAGATTATACCGAATAGTCCCTGGTCATAATCATACCAAGTCCATCTATGCACTATAGGCCACAAATGACTTTTAACATAATATAAACATGAGGATGATGATAATCATACGTTAATTTTAAACGGTTCAAAATTTGTAGACATATACTCAACTTATATATGCATAACATATCTAAAAATCAAAATGATCCAATGGTCGAGTTAAAATTATAACTCACACAATAGAGCTTTAAGAACACCGATTTGATTTTTTAATACTTCTAATTCAACAAAATACTGATAAAGCACCTCAACATTAATTCCTTCATTTATAACCACATTAAAAAAATATTTTCTTATCATATAAATCAATAATTAATTATTCACAAATAATATTACAGAATCACAATAATGACAACTAGGTCGTTCCTAAGAAAGTGGGGGCTTTTCGATAAGGATTTCTCCTTACTGGCGTGCAATTAGGTGACCAAACCTCTCCTTGACAAAACTTTCTAGACATTGCCAATAATGTTATCTAATAATATTATTCAAGTAATATGAATTATTGATCTGATAATGGAAAATAATGTGCAGTGACAATTACTGAAACAACAATAATATAAAATATCAACGCAGCAATTATTGAACCAATAAAATAAAATATTGAACAGTAATTATTGTAACAATTATTGAGTAGTGTCTTCTTACGTAAGAATCAATAATTCAAAAATATTGTGCAATACCGTGTGCTATTGTGCAACAACGCGTATTACTATATTTTAACCACCAGGTATTCCAACAGTGTTAACGGTAAAACTTTCACTGTTATTTATAAAAAGATATTTTTGTCGTTTTCTCAATCCGACAATAATTCCGTTGTGAGGTCCACCAATGATTGTGTCGTCGTACGAATATTCCCTGTTAAAACGAATATTCCCCGACCAAACGAATATAATATAACAACTTGCGTACTTTGAAAAATTTATAAATATTACCCACAACTATAACATATATTCATAAAAGTTGGGGTCTTATAACCTCCCCTTCTTATGAAATTTTGCCCTCAAAATTAGGGTACATACCTGGTATGTCGAAGAGGTAAGGATATCTTGATTTCATTTCAGATTCTAACTCCCAGGTCATTTCCTCAACATCGTGGTTTTTTCACAAAACTTTGACTTGAGGTATAACCTTGGAGCGTAAAATATGCTCCTTCTTATCCAAGATTTTAACACGAACCTCTTCATACGTTAAATCTTTCGCTATTTCGTCCGATTCTAACTCAATAATGTGGTTCGGGTCTTTCACATATTTACGTAACATAGATATGTGAAAAACGTTATGAACACGAGACATACTTGGCAGTAAGGCGAGTCTATAGGCCACAGTTCCTACTCGTTCGAGGATTAAAAATGGGCCAATGAATCGAGGATTGAGCTTTCCACTCTTTCCAAATCTCGTAACTCATTTCCATGGAGCAACACGTAACAACACATGTTCTCCAATATTAAATTCTACGTCTTTTCGATGAAGACCAGCATAACTCTTTTGTCGATCTTGTGAGGTTTTTATACGTTATCGGATCGTTTGAATCTTTTTCGTAGTCATATATACCAACTCCGGTCCCAACAACATTGCTTCACTCACCTCATCCCAACATACTGAAGAATGACACTTTCTTCCATATAACGCCTCGAATGGAGCCATGCCAATACTTGCTTGATAAATGTTATTGTAGGAAAACTCCACCAATAGTAAGAACTTGTCCCAACTTCCCTTGAAGTCAAGGACACAGATTCTTAATAAATCTTCTAGAGTTTGAATAGTCTTCTCTGACTGCCCGTCCGTTTGAGGATGATAAGCCGAACTAAATCGTAAATTCGTGCCCATAGCTTTTTTGTAAACTAACCCAAAATCTTGAAGTGAATCTTGGGTCTCGATTAGAAACTATAGATATTGGCATACCATGCAATCTTACAATTTCGTTTATGTACATACGAGCAAGACGTTCAAGTGTATAAGTTTCTCGTATAGATAAGAAATGAGCCGACTTGGTCAATCTATCAACAATGACCCAAATCGCATCTATGCCTTAAGAAACCATGGGAAGACCGGTAACGAAATCCATGGTAATGTGCTCCCACTTCCATTCTAGAATTTCAAGTGGTTGTAATAGACCTTTTGGTACTTGATGCTCCGTCTTGACTCGTTGACAAGTTAGACACCTTGAGATAAACTCCATGATCTCTCTCTTCATATTGCTCCACCAAAATGTATGTCAAATATCATGATACATTTTGGTACTCCCGGGATGGATTGGAAACGGTGTGCTGTGCGCCTCCGTCATGATTTTATACTTTAAATCAGGGTCGTTAGGAACACAAAGTCTGGAGTTGACTCAAAGTATTCCTTTTTCATCGATTCTTCCTTCCGGCATAGTACCTTCTTGCACTTTCTTCCTTATACACATCAACTTCAGGTCTGTAGCTTGAGCATGTTTAACTTTATCGATTAAAGTCGGTTCTACTCGTATATTCGCAATCATCACATGGGTCCCTAGAGTCTTTAACTCTAACTCCATCCTTTTCAAGTCATATAAAATGGGCCTTTGCGTTGACAATATCGCACTCGTACCCGCATATGATCTTCTACTCAATGCGTCAGCTACTACGTTCGCTTTACGAGGATGGTATTGAATGGTATAATCATAATCTTTCAACAGTTCAAGCCAACGTCGTTACCGTATGTTGAGTTCCTTTTGGGTGAAGAAATATTTGAGGCTTTTATGATCCGTAAAGATCTCCACTTTCTCCCCATACAAGTAATGCCTCCAAATTTTAAGTGCGAAGACAACAGCGGCCAACTCTAGATCATTTTTCAATAAACGAATAGCTTTATGTCTTGAGATGACAATGATTGATTTTAATGGTTTGGTTGCTTGAATTCGCATAAAAGGTTGGTTAGGAATATGAAAGCTAACAACCTTACAAAAATAATCAATTTTTACATGATGAGTAGTTAACCAATCAATCCCTAGAATTACGTCAAATGCAAGTATTTTCAATGAAATAAGATCAACAGGTAATGTGAGGGTACCAATTTGAACCAAACAAGACTTATAAACAGTGGATGTAATGAAGGTTTCTCCTAACGGAGTTTCAACAGATAAGTCAAAGTCTAATTTCTCCGGAGTCAAATTTAAACGTTGAGCGCAAGTAGGAGAAATAAAAGAATGGGTAGAACCGGTATCAAATAAGGTATAGACTTCGGTAGAGTTTATGATAAGCTTACCCGTGATGACCTCGTTCGGGTTCCTTATTTTCTGGGAGGTCGCGACAAACGATCTCCCTTGAACTACCGGTTTTGACTTTTCTGGGATGACCTTTAATGCCTCCATCCCAGCTGGACTTGTCTTCAGTGCAAGACAAAATCGGGCTAGGTGACCTTCTCTTCCATAATTATAACACGCTTTGGACTGCATCGCCTAGTTTGGACTGATATGTCCTTTACCACCGCATTTGAAGCATATGATAGGTGGTCGTTCTCCTTCCTTAACAACGGGTGCTGGTGTTGACGTCTTTTCATCATTGTTGAATCTCCTCTTCTTGAAATATCCACTCTTATTGTCTTGGCCATGATTACCAACGAAGTGGTTACTATTTTTGGCATATTGATTCCCTCCACGTTTGTTGTCACCGCTTCGATGACTGCTACCACTGGTATTATCATTTTGATGGCTGCTCTTTCTTGGTTGGGTTGACTCATTATCACATTCCAATAAATGAGCCCTATTTACAACATCTGAATACAAACACAGTTTATTAGAAATTAGGTATTGAAGTATATCAGGTTTTAAACCTCTTAGAAACATCCTCGTCATTCTCTCCTCATTATCAACCAAGTGGGACGCAAACCGGGACAACTCGACAAACTTAGTTTCGTACTGCGACACGGTCATATTGTTCTGCTCCAGCTTGATGAACTTCACCTCCTTCATATGACGAATACTTTCGGGGAAGTAATTGTCGTTGAACAGTTCTTGGAACTTCTCCCAAGACATATTCAGTGCGGCACTTTGAGTACGCTTTACAGATTTCCACCAGTAATTTGCTTCTGCCCGCAACATGAAGGTGGCAAAGGGAACCTTGTGCTCCTCAGAGCATCCCAAGACATTAAATATCTTGTTGATCTGCTTTATCCATGTCTCCGCCTTAAGTTGTTTTGGCTCTCCAAAAACTCCAGTGGTCCCAGCTCCTTGAACTGTTTAGCAGTGACCATCCGAGAGTTGCCAGTGTTTTCGCCTGTATTTCAGACAAGAGTCTCTCTTGCCTGATATTGCATGAATTGCAGAAAGCCTATAAACATTCTATCGTTCATCATTTGGTCAGTGTTGTTGTTTGCATGAGGATTGTCGCCTTCATGATGTACATTATCCTGATTGTTGATCTGTGGAGACTTAATGGTCTCCTGTGCTCCATTGCTATTCTCAACTTTCTCAGATGTCATTTTCAAATACTGTCACAAAATAAGGGTTAATTGACATGTCACATATTATCCCTATACTCTGACCGACCAATTAAATACCAAATAAACTTAGGTAGGTCATACTAGCGAAGGAATTCCCCGTCTCTTCACTCCTATTTCTTGTCTCACATCTCAGCCAGGGATCATATCCCTAAGCTTTGATACCAACTGTGACGCCCCCAAAATAGGTATACATCACCCATCTCGAGTCGCCAAATACATGGTACAAAATTCAAATACAACTTAATAATACAGCTGTCGTGTAAAATATGACAAAACATAAACTGAGAGTTTTAAAACGAATATTGTCTTCTATACAGTATTCAACTCAAATGTAGTCCTCAATACAATTATTATTACACTATTTCACAGAACAATGAGGACTACTAATGCTATCATCTGGACAGTGACTCCGTTCTCTGACTAGTTCCGGCTACGTTCTCATTTCCTGAAGAGGACAATAAAAGCAAAAGGGTGAGCTCAACTAGCCTAGTAAGAAATATTATGACTCTGATAATGCAAAATAATTTATCGTTAGCCTTCAACAGTGTTAAACTGATAAAATATAACAAACATCAAGTTTAACTGCAGCGGAACAAGCAATCCATTAGAAGAGTCAAGTAGAGAATAAAATCTACTATCTTCTATGATTTAAAAGGTTTTTCATCACTTTTATCGTTGAGACTCAGCTTAATAAATAATCCACATCATCCCTGCACTACGGCCAAGGATATTCATTAGTATCACGACCAAAAATTATTCATGCACTACGGGTCAAGGATATTCGTGTATTCATCAATGGTCATGATCATGCCAACAACTGTCTATCAATGCACTACGGGCCAATGAGGACTTTTACCATATCATTTGTAACATTACGGTCATGATTATACCGAATAATCCCTGGTCATAATCATACCAAGTTCATCTATGCACTACAGGCCACAGATGACTTCTAACATAATATAAACATGAGGATAATGATAATGATATAAGAATTCAATAAAACAAGTTCAAGGATAAATTTTTAAAGATTTGTAATTTAATTTATCTAGAAATCAATAACGTCCAAATTGTCGACATGATACTGCTTTGTGGAGTAAAATTCAAGAATAATATTGTACCAAAAATAATTTGGAACGAAAATGAATCAATTTTTATCATGAATAATACCCCGGGTAAATAGTAGTCGAGTGAAGAGTACCCCGTGAATAGTACTTTGGGAATAGTAACCCCGTGAATAGTACTCTAGCATGAAAAAGTTAAAACTTATCAAGAATGCTAAGGATAATATTTTCATGAAAGATACTGGATGAAGCGCAAATATCAAGGATATTCTACTAATTTCATGGAGTATTGAAGCCAAAATTTTAACAAACGAGTATAGAATTCGAAATCTGAAACGAAATAATATTACTTACATACTACAGAGTATGGAAGAAAATATTATTTCAATTGAATATTGAACAAAAATAACATCCCTTACCTTGAAAAGAAGAGTATTTCAACTGGTATAGCGTGGATATTCTTGAAAAAAACTTTCACTGTTCTCTACGCTCAAAGCTTTCTAAAACTCTAAAGAAATATGCTCAAGATTATAGAAGAAGAATTCTCTGATTCTGGTGTGATTTTCAATTCTAACTTAGGCGCCTATTTATAGGAAAATACTAGAATTCCATAGGAGACTAAATAATAAAATAATATTATTATTTATAAAAAATTTCTATGCATGCTTTGTTGAATTGTTGGGCAACCAGTTTTGAAAATTTTTGGCAGCCCACATGTTAAAAACAAAAGTGGGTCCCACCCAATTTTAATAAAATTTATCTTAATTTCCGAAACTTTAGTAATTCATATAAAATTGCCTTTTTATTAAAAAATTACGAATTTTATGTCTATTCCACACGAAATCGAATTCTCTACAACTTTGCAGAAGAAAGTTTTTCTAAAATCCAAACAAAAAATATCCGAATTTCTCAAACGGACAATTTTCGACACCTCTTAAAATTCATAACAAATCGTACGTTAATTTTTAATGGTTCAAAATTTGTGGACATAAACATATCCAAAAATCAGAACGATCCAACGGTCAGGTTAAAATTATACCTCACGCAATAGAGCTTTAAGAACACCGATTTGATTTTTTAATACTTCTAATCCGACAAAATACTGATAAAACACCTCAACATTAATTCCTTCATTTATAACCACATAAAAAAATATTTCCTTATCATATAAATCAATAATTAATTATTCATAAATAATATTACAGAATCACAATAATGATAACTAGGTCGTTCCCAAGAAAGATGGGGCTTTCCGATAAGGATTTCTCCTTACTGGCGCGGAATTAGGTGACCAAACCTCTCCTTGACAGAACTTTCTAGACATTACCAATAATGCTATCTAATAATATTATTCAAATAATATGAATTATTGATTTGATAATGAGAAATAATGTGTAATGACAATTATTGAAATAACAATAATATAAAATATCAACGCAGAAATTATTGAACCAATAAAATAAAATATTGAACAGTAATTATTGTAACAATTATTGAGTAGTACCTTCTTACGTAAGAATTAATAATTCAAAAATATTGTGCAATACCGTGTGCTACTGTGCAACAACGCGTATTACTATATTTTAACCACCAGATATTCCAACAGTGTTAACGGTAAAACTTTCGTCGTTATTTATAAAAAGATATTTTTGTCGTTTTCTCCATCCGACAATAATTCCGTTATGGGGTCCACCAATGATTGTGTCGTCGTACGAATATTCCCTGTTAAAATGAATATTCCCCAACCAATCGAATATAATATAACAACTTGCGTACTTTGCAAAATTTATAAATATTACCCACAACTATAACATATATTTATAAAAGTTGAGGCCTTACAACCTCCCCTTCTTATGAAATTTCACCCTCGAAATTAGGGTACGTACCTGGTATGTTGAAGAGGGAAGGATACCTTGATTTCATTTCAGATTCTAACTCTCAGGTCATTTCCTCAATATCATGATTTCTGCACAAAACTTTGAATTGAGGTATAACCTTGGAGCGTAAAATATGTTCCTTCTTATCCAAGATTTTAACAGGAACCTCTTCATACGTTAAATCTTCCGCTATTTCGTCCAGTTCTAACTCAATAATGTGGTTTGGGTCTTTCACATATCTACGTAACATAGATATGTGAAAAACGTTATGAACACAAGACATACTTGGCGGTAAGGCGAGTCTATAAGCCACAGTTCTTACTCGTCCGAGGATTAAAAATGGGCCAATGAATCGAGGATTGAGCTTTCCTCTATTTCCAAATCTCGTAACTCCTTTCCATGGAGCAATACGTAACAACACATGTTCTCCAATATTAAATTCTACCTCCTTTCGATGAAGATCAGCATAACTCTTTTGTCGATCTTGTGAGGTTTTTATACGTTGTCGGATCGTTTGAATCTTTTTCGTAGTCATACGTTGTGAGATCCCGAAATTATAAAATGAAAGTATTCAATTTTCTTATAATTATTATTTTATTTAGTAAATGGTTAAATTGAGAAAGGGTTAAAGTTAAGGGTGATATGTGAAAATTTTGTAAAGTATGCAAGTTGTTATAAAATATTCGTTTGGTCGGAAAATATCCGTACGACGATAAAGTTATTCATATTATTATTTGTAATATTGACAATGTTTAGAAGTTCTGTCAAGGAGAGGTTTGGTCACCTAACTACGCGCCAATAAGGAGAAATCCTTATCGAAAAGCCCCCTCTTTCCTTGGAACGACCTAATTGTTAAATATTGTGAGTTATAATATTAATGATGAATAAGTTCTTGTTGATTAAAGATGAAATTGATAGTTCCATTGTGTTAGAATTATTTGTGTTAGTGGAAATCGACAATTATTTCTATAATAATTGATGTCTGGAGGTTATATTGACCAATAGGGTAATTAACCAGATAAATGAGCAATTAATTGCTATTAATTCACATGCTTATAACTATGTGTTCACATGTATGTACTATTGATTCACATGATTTACTATTAGGGGAGTTGGTGTACGATTAATAATACTTTCATGAATAAATTAGAAATGGAGGTATAGTTGAAGGTACTATACTGATTAGTTTTTTTACATGATTAGAACTATTGAGTTACATGATTTACTATTGATTCACATGATTTACTATTAGGGGAGGTGGTGCAAGTTTGATAATACTTGCATGACTAAATTAAAAATAAAGAAAAAGAGGAAGGTATTATACTCTAATATTTTGAGCCCCAAAACGTGTAATTATTGAAACTATATTTTCCTATAAATAGAAGCTCATTCATTCATTATTTTTCACCAATTCACTAAAGCTATAGTGCAATTATTATAGAGAGAAATTATAGAGAGAAAGGAGAAGAGAAGTCTGTTACCTCACTATTCTAGTTTTCTTTAAGGTAAGGGGTATTATTTCTTTCGTATTCACGAAGAAAGCTTCTATTATTCCATTCTTTATTATTATGTTGGAATAACATGTCTATGCGAAGTACCGCATACATGGTAAAATTCTTCTATTATTCCATTCTTTATTATTCTGTTGGAATATCCTGCCGGTGCGGATTACGCATGACCTGGTTCCATTCTTTATTATTCTGTTGGAATATCCTGTCTGTGCGTATTACGCATGACCTAGTTCCATTCTTTATTATTCTGTTGGAATATCCTGTCGGTACAGATTACGCATGACCTGGCTCCGTTATTTATTATTCTGTTGGAATAACCTGTCTGTACGGTCTATCGCATGCCTGGTGAATTCTTCTGTTATTTCATTCTTTATTATTCTGTTAGAATAACCTGTCTACGCGGACTACCGCATGTATGGTGAATTCTTCTGTTATTCCATTCTTTATTATTCTGTTGGAATAACATGTCTATGTGGATTACCGCATGCTTGGTGAATGATCCTTCGTATTCATTCCTTATTAAATTGTGAAAATAATCTGTCTACGTGGATTACTACATGGCGGGCGAAAATCCATTTACAGTTTCATAATTTTTCTGACCCTCAAAAATTTTTAAAAAATTTAAAATGATAATTTGATGAGTTTTCTAGATTGTGTCAAAAAATGGCGATTTTTGGATGTATAGATTAGGAATTATGAATTTTATAGGAAAAGATTATTTTAAAAGTAAACCTTTATAACTCCTTGTGGTTAACTCTAAAATTTGTGAAATTTTTATTGGGAGTACATATATATAACAGGAGTATACCCTGTAAATTTCGGAATTTTTGGACAAAAGTACAGTTTATGATAAATGTCTAAATATTCGACAGTTTTGGCAATATGAAAAATAGTAAATGAATTTTAAAAATTACGAAAAAAATATATGTTCAATACGAGACTATATTATGCTAAATTCCAGAAAAAAAACTTTTTGGTACTGATTTGTTATTTTTCATGAAAATTGTTTAGTTACGAACATATGAATTAAATATGTTATGTGAAGTTGAAAAATTGGTCAATAGGATTTTATGGCTTGAAAATCCTATATAAGGTATATACAGATTTTTGATAAGCGATTTGATCATTGGTGATTAAATCTTATGAGTATGACATTTTTGAATGATTAAATGCATTATTTGATAAAATGTAAATAATTAAAATAAATTATTTATAAGTTTAAGAAATGATTAAAATATTATTATAATATTAATGATATTAGATTATGGGTGTGACGCCCCCAAAATAGGTATACAACACCCATTCTGAGTCGCCAAAATACATGGTACAGAAACAAATACTTCTTTACTGTTACAACATAAGAACTGTGAGTTTAAATACAAATATTGTCATCTAGACAATATCCACACTCAAATAAGTCCTCATCACAATTATTGATACATTATTTCACAAAAATGGTGAGAACTACTAAAATAACTTCTAGAACCATCATTCCATACCCTGACTAGTACTCGCTACATTCTCGCCTCCTGAGAAAAATGGAACAAAAAGGAAAAGGGTGAGCTCAACTAGCCCGGTAAAGAACATTATGACTAAGATAATACAGAATAAATTATCGTTAGTCTTCAACAGGGAAAAATCTAATAGAATACAATAGACAACAAGTTTTAAATCAATAACTGCAGCGGAAACAGCAAACCATTAGAAGAGTCAAGTAGAGAATGAGTTCTACTGTCTTCTAAGATTTAAAAGTCCATCATCAATATTTTATCCCTGTAACAACAATCAATAACCATCTTTAATCAAATATTTATCTTTGCACTACAGGCCAAAGATATTCATTTGTATCACCAGTCGGTCATGTTCATCTCAACACCTGTTCATCTTTGCACTACGAGCCAAAGATATTCATCAGTTAATCATTCATCTTTGCACTACGGGCCAAAGATGTTCAGTAATATCATCATTTAGGACTGAGGATGATGAAAAATATCTTAAAGAAACGAATCCAGTGAAATAAAATAACAAATATTAAGGATTCGTATTTCGATTTATCCATGTCCAAAAATACCTTATAATTATTCATAGTGAAGTAGAATTCAAGAATGATCAAAACATGGATACAATCAAAGCTAGTACCCAGAATAGATATTTTGGACGAAAAGAAGAAAATTTTATTTTTTGGTGAATAGTAACTCGTGAATAGTAACTCGTGAATAGTAACCCCGACGTGAAAAGTTCCAAATTTGATAAAAATTTCTAACCAATATTTCGGCATAATGATATTGAAGAAATAATATCATTTTTGAATAAAATAACATCCCTTACCTCGTAAAGACAGTACTTCTGGTCGGAATATCGGTATAAGGCTGAAAGAAACTTGCTCTGATAAATAGAAACTCTCAAAGTATCTAAATACTCACAAAATACACTCAATAATCTAGAGAGAGAAAGAGAGAAAACTTATTTCTGGTGTGATTTTCAATTCTAACTTAAGCACCTATTTATAGGAAAATGCTAGAACGCCAAAAGAGACTAAAATAATAAAATATTAATATTTCAAACAACAATTCTACGTATGCTATCAATGACCAAGACCAGCCCCTCAATGTTGAAAATTTCAGCAGCCCATGTGTTGTACCAACCAAAAGTGGGTCCCCCTATAAATTTAATAAAAATCATTTTATTTTTCAAAACTTTAATAATTCATAGAAAATAACCCTTTTATCAGAAAATTCGAATCTTGCGATTTTTTATAGAAAATTCAATTCTCTACAACTTTGCAGAAGAAAGTTTTTCCAAATTCCAAACAGAAATTGACTGAAATCCATAATCGGGTGATTTTATAGGCTATAATCAAATTTCAGTCAAGAAATGGGGTCCACCGACACACAAAACATGTGTTAATCATTTAATAAAAAAAAATACTCTTCCTCCTCATATACTCATATATCCCACACTCATTGTAAAACTATCACCATTATTATATTATTAAATAAATTATTTTATCAGAAAAGATAAAATATCATTTTTTTTAATAATTGTCACTTAAAAATTTTCTCCATCTATATCCACATAAAATTAATATTTTTCTCATCATATAAATCAATAATTAATTATTCACAAATAATATTACAGAATCACAGTACTGGCAACTAGACAATTCCCAGGAAAGAGGGGGCTTTCCAATAAGGATTTCTCCTTACTGGCGCGCAATTAGATGACCAAACCTCTCCTTAGACAGAACTTTCTAGACATTGCCAATAATGTTATCTAATAATATTATTTAAATAATATGAATTATTGATCTGATAATGGAAAATACTGTGTAGTGACAATTATTGAAACAACAGTAATATAAAATATCAACGCAACAATTATTGAATCAATAGAATAAAATACTGAACAGTAATTACTGTAACCATTATTTAGTAGTGCCTTCTTACGTAAGAATCAATAGTTGGTGCAATACAGTGTGCTACTGTGTAACAACGCGTATTACTGTGTTTTAACCACCGGGTATTCCAACAGTATTAACGGTAACAACTACGCCGTTATTTATAAACAACTTATATTTGTCGTTTTCTTCATCCAATCGCTTTCCGTTATGGGGCCCACAAAAGACTGCGCCGTCGTACGAATATTCCCCGACAGAAAGAATATTCCACGACCAAACGAATATTCCCCGACAACAATGAATATTTTATAACCACCTGCTTATTTGAAATATTTGCGTATTTTACCCATAACTAACCTCGTTAATCAATTTAACCCTTACTATTTCAAAATAATAAATAGAGAGAATTTAAATTTCATTTATTAATAATTTGGGGTCTTACAACCTCCCCTCCTTATGAAATTTCTTACTCGAAATTGACGTACGTACCTGGTGTTTCGAAAAGATGAGGATACCTCGCTTTCATTTCCGTTTCTAACTCCCAGGTCATTTCCTCAATAGCATGGTTTCTCCATAAAACTTTTACTTGTGGTATGACCTTCGTGCGTAGAACATGCTCCTTTCTATCTAATATCTTGACAGGTACCTCCTCGTACGTTAAGTCTTCAGCTATCTCGTCCGGTTCCAACTCAATAACGTGATCCGGGTCTTTCACATATTTACATAACATAGATATATGGAAAACATTATGAACACGAGACATACTTGGAGGTAACGCGAGTCTATAGGCCACATTTCCTACTCGGTCAAGAATCTGAAATAGACCAATAAATCATGGATTGAGCTTTCCTCTCTTCCCAAATCTTGTAACTCCTTTCCATGGAGCCACACGCAACAATACATGATCCCCAATGTCAAATTTCACGTCCTTTCGATGAAGATCCGCACAACTCTTTTGTCGATCCTGTGCCGTTTGTATACGTTGTCGAATCGTTTGGATCTTCTCTGTAGTCATTCGTACCATCTCTGGTCCTAGCAACGTTGCTTCTCCCACCTCATCCCAACATACTGGAGAGCGACACTTTCGTCCATATAATGCTTCAAATGGGGCCACACCTATACTTGCCTGATAACTGTTATTGTAGGAGAATTCCACCAATGGTAGGTACTTATCCCAACTCCCTTTGAAATCTAGGACACAAAGTCTTAATAGATCTTCAAGGGTTTGAATAGTCCTCTCTGATTGTCCGTCCGTTTGAGGATGGTATGCCGAACTAAATCGTAAATCTGTGCCCATAGCTTTTTGCAAGCTAACCCAAAATCTTGAAGTAAATCTTGGGTCACTATCTGAAACTATGGATACTGGCATACCATGCAGTCTCACAATCTCATCTACGTATATACGAGCAAGACGTTCAAGGGAATAAGTCTCCCGTATCGGCAAGAAATGAGCAGACTTAGTTAATCTATCAACAATAACCCAAATAGCATTTATGCCTTGAGAAACCGTGGGAAGACCCGTAACGAAATCTATGGTAATGTGTTCCCACTTCCATTTCAGAATCTCAAGTGGTTGTAATGGACCCTTTGGCACTTGATGTTCTGCCTTTACACGTTGACAAGTTAAACACCTCGAGATAAACTTTGCAATCTCTCTCTTCATATTATTCCACCAAAATGTATGTCGAAGACCACGATACATTTTGGTACTTCCAGGATGGATTGTAAATGGTGTATTGTGTGCTTCCATCATGATCTTGTACTTCAAGTCAATATCGTTAGGAACACAAAGTCTGGAGTGGACTCGAAGTATTCCTTCTTCATCGATTCTTGCTTCTGGAATAGCACCTTCTTGCACTTTCTTCTTCATACGCATCAGCTCCGGGTCTGTGGTTTGAGCAACTTTAACTTTATCAATTAAAGTTGGTTCTATGCGTATACTTGATATCATCGCACTCGTTCCTGCATAAGATCTTCTGCTCAACGCGTCAGCTACCACGTTTGCTTTTCCAAAATGGTATTGAATAGTGTGGTCGAAATCTTTCAACAGCTCGAGCCAACGTCGTTGCCGCATGTTGAGTTCTTTTTGAGTGAAGAAATATTTGAGGCTTTTATGGTCTGAATAAATCTCCACTTTCTCCCCATATAGATAGTGCCTCCAGATCTTTAGCGCGAAAACGGCTGCTGCCAACTCTAGATCATGAGTAGGATAATTTCTCTCATATTCTTTAAGTTGTCGCGAGGCATAGGCTATAACTTTCCCACGTTGCATGAGAACACATCCTAGCCCTTTGCCTGAAGCATCGCTATACATAACAAATCCATCCAAACCAGATGGTATGGTCAAAACAGGTGCCGAAATGAGTCTCCTCTTAAGCTCTTGAAAACTCTTCTCGCATTCCTCGCTCCATACGAATTTGATATCTTTCCGAGTTAGCTGAGTTAACGGGGTAGCGATTCGAGAAAATCCTTCCACGAATCTCCGATAATAACTAGCTAAGCCCAAAAAGGTACGTACTTCAGTCACCGTCTTTGGTTGCTCCCAACTTTGTATTGCTTCAATCTTCGCCGGGTCAACAGATACTCCATGTTTTGACACCACGTGCCCTAGGAATGCCACTTCCTCAAGCCAAAACTTGCATTTCTTCAACTTAGCATATAACTTGTTTTCACGCAGCCTTTGGAGTACCAGCTTCAAATGATGCTCATGATCTTCACGGGTTTTGGAATATATGAGGATGTCATCAATAAAGACAACAACGAACTGATCCAAATAATCCTTGAATACTCGGTTCATCATATCCATGAAAGCCGCAGGAGCATTAGTCAATCCAAAAGACATGACTAGGAATTCATAATGCCCGTACCGAGTTCTGAAGGCAGTCTTTGGAATATCCTCAGTTTTAACCTTCAGCTGATGATATCCAGAACGAAGATAGATCTTTGAAAAGAATTGTGCTCCTTGTAACTGGTCAAACAGGTCATCAATACGAGGTAGCGAATACCTATTCTTAATAGTGACATGGTTTAATTCCCGGTAATCAATACAAAGTCGCATACTCCCATCTTTCTTCTTTACAAATAAAATAGGAGCACCCCAAGGAGATGTACTAGGACGAATGAAACCGAGGTCCAACAATTCTTGTAGTTGGACCTTTAACTCCTGAAGTTCAATAGGAGCCATTCGATATGGGGTTTTAGAAATGGGCTTTGTACCAGGTTCAAGATCAATAAAGAATTCAATTTCACGTTCCGGGGGTAGACCGGGAAGTTCTTCAGGAAATACGTCAGGAAAGTCAATAACAACAGGAATATTATTCAAATTTGACGTGTCTTTATTCAAATCCATAATATGGGCTAAGAAAGCATGACATCCGTTTTTTAATAAACGAATGGCTTTATGGCTTGATATAACAGTGATTGATTTTAATGGCTTAGTTGCTTGAATTCGTACAACTGGTTAGTTAGGAATATGAAAACTAAAAACCTTACGAAAACAATCAATTTTGGCATGATGAGTAGTTAACCAATCAATCCCTAAAATCACATCAAAAGCAAGTATCTTTAAAGAGATAAGGTCAACAAGTAATGTGATGGTGCCAACTTGGATCAAACAAGATTTATAAACAGTGGATGTGATGAAAGTTTCTCCTAACGGAGTCTCCACAGATAAATCAAAGTTTAACTTCTCCGGAGTTAAGTTTAAACGTTGAGCACATGCAGGAGAGATAAAAGAATGGGTAGAACCGGTATCTAATAAGGTATAAACTTCGCATGAATTTATGATTAGCTTACCCGTGATCACCTCGTTTGGGTTCCTCGCATGTTGACCAGTCATGACAAACGCTCTTCCAGGAACCGTTGACTTTATCTTTTCTGGGGCAGCTTTTTGAGTCACCATCCCCGCTGGACTTGGTTTTGCTACAGTGCAATCTCGAGCGATATGTCCTTCCTTTCCACAATTGTAACATACCTTAAACTGTTGTGGGCAGTTTGGGCTGATATGTCCTTCTTTTTCGCACTTATAGCATATAACCGGTGGTCGTTCTCCTCCCTTAGAACCAGTTGTTGCTGGTACTGACGTCTTCGTATTGTCATTGTTGAATCTCCTCTTTTTAAAATCTCCTCCCAACTCGCTTCTTCTATTTTCATAGCCACGATTACCACCAGAGTGGTTGCCGTTCTTGTCTGTATTTTTCTTTCTCCGCTGGTTATCATTGTTTTGATGACTGTTGTTACCAATATGATCCTAGTTGTGGTCCCTCAGTTCACCGTACTCGTTATCTCGCTCTAATAATTGAGCCCTGTTGACAACATCTGAATAGAAAGAAAATTTATGAGAAATGAGATATTGACGTATGCCGGGTTTCAAACTTCTCAGAAACATCCTCGTCATACGTTCCTCATTCTCCACCAAATGAGGTGCAAACCTGGACAACTCTGCAAACTTCGCCTCGTACTGAGATACCATCATATTATTCTGCTCTAGTCTAATAAACTCTACCTCCTTCATATGACGAATACTTTCAGGAAAGTACTTATCATTGAACAGTTTCTGAAATGTCTCCCAAGACATGCTGAGTGCGGCTGGATGGGTACGCTTCACAGACTCCCACCAGTAGTCTGCTTCGCCACGAAACATAAAGGTGGCGAATGGAACCTTCTGTTCTTCCGTGCATCCCAAGACATCGAATATCTTGGTAATTTGCTTGACCCACGTTTCCGCCATGATCGGATCTGGCTTTCCCTTAAATTCTGGTGGTCCCAATTCTTTGAACTGTTTGGCTGTGACAAACCGTGAATTGCTATCATTTCCTCCTGTATTTTGAACACGAGTCTCCCTCGTCTGGTTTTGCATGAATTGCAAAAAACTTCTAAACATTCCATCGTTCATCATCTGCTCATTGGTGTTGTTCACAGGAGGAACATTGCCAGCCTGTTGCACGTTCTCCTCGTTGGTAAGCACCGGTGTCTCCACGGTCTCATTTACTCCACTGTTAACATTCTCAGTCGACATTCTCAAATACTGCCATAAATCAAGGGTTAATTAAATAAATTAACAAATCACATAATACCCCTATATTATGACTGACAAATAAATAAGCTTAGGTAGGACACACTAGCGAAGGATTTATTTGTCTCTCCCCTCCTAGTTCTATTCTCCGATCTCCGCCAGAGATCATATCCCTAAGCTCTGATACCAACTGTGACGCCCCCAAAATAGGTATACAACACCCATTCTGAGTCGCCAAAATACATGGTATAGAAACAACTACATCTTTACTGTTACAACATAAGAACTGTGAGTTTAAATACAAATATTGTCATCTAGACAATATCCACACTCAAATAAGTCCTCATCACAATTATTGATACATTATTTCACAAAAATGGTGAGAACTACTAAAATAACTTCTAGAACCATCATTCCATACCCCGACTAGTACTCGCTACATTCTCGCCTCCTGAGAAAAATGGAACAAAAAGGAAAAGGGTGAGCTCAACTAGCCCAGTAAAGAACATTATGACTAAGATAATACAGAATAAATTATCGTTAGTCTTCAACAGGGAAAAATCTAATAGAATACAATAGACAACAAGTTTTAAATCAATAACTGCAGCGGAAACAACAAACCATTAGAAGAGTCAAGTAGAGAATGAGCTCTACTGTCTTCTAAGATTTAAAAGTCCATCATCAATATTTTATCTCTGTAACAACAACAATAACCATCTTTAATCAAATATTCATCTTTGCACTACAGGCCAAAGATATTCATTTGTATCACCAGTCGGTCATGTTCATCTCAACACCTGTTCATCTTTGCACTACGGGCCAAAGATATTCATCAGTTAATCATTCATCTTTGCACTACGGGCCAAAGATGTTCAGTAATATCATCATTTAGGACTGAGGATGATGAAAAATATCTTAAAGAAACGAATCCAGTGAAACAAAATAACAAATATTAATGATTCGTATTTCGATTTATCCATGTCCAAAAATACCTTATAATTATTCATAGTGAAGTAGAATTCAAGAATGATCAAAACATGGATACAATCAAAGCTAGTACCCAGAATAGATATTTTGGACGAAAAGAAGAAAATTTTATTTTTCGGTGAATAGTAACTCGTGAATAGTAACTCGTGAATAGTAACCCCGACGTGAAAAGTTCCAAATTTGATAAAAATTTCCAACCAATATTTCGGCATAATGATATTGAAGAAATAATATCATTTTTGAATAAAATAACATCCCTTACCTCGTAAAGACAGTACTTCTGGTCGGAATATCGGTATAAGGCTGAAAGAAACTTGCTCTGATGAATAGAAACTCTCAAAGTATCTAAATACTCACAAAATACACTCAATAATCTAGAGAGAGAAAGAGAGAAAACTTGTTTCTGGTGTGATTTTCAATTCTAACTTAAGCACCTATTTATAGGAAAATGCTAGAACGCCAAAAGAGACTAAAATAATAAAATATTAATATTTCAAACAACAATTCTACGTATGCTATCAATGACCAAGACCAGCCCCTCAATACTGAAAATTTCAGCAGCCCATGTGTTGTACCAACCAAAAGTGGGTCCCCCCATAAATTTAATAAAAATCATTTTATGTTTCAAAACTTTAATAATTCATAGAAAATAACCCTTTTATCAGAAAATTCGAATCTTACGATTATTTATAGAAAATTCAATTCTTTACAACTTTGCAGAAGAAAGTTTTTCCAAATTCCAAACAGAAATTGACTGAAATCCATAATCGGGTGATTTTATAGGCTATAATCAAATTTCAGTCAAGAAATGGGGTCCACCGACACACAAAATATGTGTTATTCATTTAATAAAAAAAAATACTCTTCCTCCTCATATACTCATATATCTCACACTCATTGTAAAACTATCACCATTATTATATTATTAAATAAATTATTTTATCAGAAAAGATAAAATATCATTTTTTTTAATAATTGTCACTTAAAAATTTTCTCCATCTATATCCACATAAAATTAATATTTTTCTCATCATATAAATCAATAATTAATTATTCACAAATAATATTACAGAATCACAGTACTGGCAACCAGATAATTCCCAGGAAAGAGGGGGCTTTCCAATAAGGATTTCTCCTTACTGGCGCGCAATTAGATGACAAAACCTCTCTTTAGACAGAACTTTCTAGACATTGCCAATAATGTTATCTAATAATATTATTTAAATAATATGAATTATTGATCTGATAATGGAAAATACTGTGTAGTGACAATTATTGAAACAACAATAATATAAAATATCAACGCAGCAATTATTGAATCAATAAAATAAAATACTAAACAGTAATTACTGTAACCATTATTGAGTAGTGCCTTCTTACGTAAGAATCAATAATTGGTGCAATACAGTGTGCTACTGTGCAACAACGCGTATTACTGTGTTTTAACCACCGGGTATTCCAACAGTATTAACGGAACAACTACGCCGTTATTTATAAACAACTTATATTTGTCATTTTCTTCATCCAATCGCTTTCCGTTATGGGGCCCACAAAAGACTGCTCCATCGTACGAATATTCCCCGATAGAAAGAATATTCCACGACCAAACGAATATTCCCCGACAACAATGAATATTTTCTAACCACCTGCTTATTTGAAATATTTGCGCATTTTACCCATAACTAATCTCGTTAATCAATTTAACCATTACTATTTCAAAATAATAAATAGAGGGAATTTAAATTTTATTTATTAATAATTTGGGGTCTTATAATGGGATTATTAAGTGATTGATAACATTTGGATATTTTAAACTCTGGATAAATTTAAATTCTTTAATATTTATCCTTGATTTCGTTTGATTAATGCTTATATTATTGTCATCATCATCATGCTTATATTATGATGAAAGTCATCTTTGGCTTACGTGCAAAGATGGGCTGTTGATTATTGGTTTTACAATTGTATATCTTTGGCTTACGTGCAAAGATTGACTGTTGATTATTGGTTTTACAGTTGTATATCTTTGGTTTACATGCAAAGATGAACTATTGATTGATGAGTATATTTGGCTTATGCGCATAGATGAACTGTTTATTAGTATGATTATGACCAGGGATCATTTGGTATAATCATGACCCGTAATATTATAGATGATGTGGTAAAAGTCATCATTGGCCCGTAGTGCATTGGTGGATAGTTATTGGTATGATTATAACCAGGGATTATTCGGTATAATCACGACCATTGATGATTACATGAATATCCTTGGCCGTAGTGCATGGATGATTCGATGATGTGGATTATTAAGCTGAATCTCAGCGATAAAATATTGATTATACACTTTTAATTCGTAGAAGATAGTAGATATCATGCTCTACTTGACTCTTCTAAAATATAGTTGTATGTCTTTGGCCTGTAGTGAAAAGATGAATTGTTAATGAATATCTTTAGCCGTAGTGAAAACATGAATTTATTAGTATTATTATGAGCAGAAATTGTGATTTGGTATAACCATGATTTTTTATGTTTCAGGTGAAAATGGGTGATCAAAATTATCTTAGTCCTGGGTGCGAAGAGGAATTTAGAATCACAATTATGATTACGAGTTATTCATATGATTGTGGACATGAATTGTTGATTGATGTTATAGGGATAAAAAATTATTAGTGGACTTTTAACATGGAGAAGATAATAGACCTGATGGTCTATTTGACTTTCTAATGGATTGCTCGTTCCACTGTAACTATGGTTGAAAAGTTTTATCATCTACCATATGTTCTAAATCTCTGATTTATTACTGATGAAGGCTATTGATGATGTAAATTATCTTTAGTCATGATATTCTTTACTGGGCTAGTTGTGCTCACCCTTTTTGCTTCACAATTCCTTTCAGGCAATAAGAGTGTTGCCGGGTCGAGCGGGGATAATAGGGGAATAGAACGGTGGTCTATTGCTGTTGAGGTTCTCCCTAAATAGTATGGAAATAATTTTGTTGAGAACTTTAGATAAGTGTGTCGTATTGTTTACGTCATTTGATAATTAATTTTGGTGAACCCAATAGGGTGAGGTGAACCCAACTTGGGAAGGGTGTTTTGCTACTATCATACAAGATGTCTAATGACATACAACCTCGTGTTATCATAAGACAGGGTTGTGCACATCCACTTGCTGAGTATATCTACGAGCACTATCTTTATGATCTTGGAGTTTATTTAAAATATAATTTTCACTTGGAGACAACGGATATAATTATATGTCAAGAGAAGACTTACAATTGGAAAGAAGATGATAGTACTCTTCTTGTTTTTCTTTGGGGACTTTTGAGTCAACCAAAAATAATTCTGTGGACATATGATATCTATCATAACCTAGACGCATGGCCTCCCATGTACGAAGGTTTCCTTGAGTATTTTCCAAAGATTCTAATTTCTAAAACAATTATTGACTGTACCTTTATGTAAGGTACCATTGTAAGGTCTTGTGGTCAAGGCCCAATGAGAGTTATATATAATTGTATTAAAACTCACAGCTTATCTGTTGTCGTACTATGCACGACAGTTCAACAGTTGTATAAATAAAGTTTATATTTGATTTTTATAGTGCGATATCTGGCGACTCAGAATGGGTCGTGTGGACCTATTTTGGGGGTGTCACATACGTACCAACTCCGGTCCCAACAACGTTGCTTCACCCACCTCATCCCAGCATACTGGAGAACGACACTTTCTTCCATACAACGCCTCAAATGTAGTCATGCCAATACTTGCTTGATAACTATTATTGTAGGAAAACTCCACTAATGATAAGAACTTGTTCCAACTTCCTTTGAAGTTAAGGACACAGAGTCTTAATAGATCTTTAAGAGTTTGAATAGTCCTCTCTAACTGTCCGTCCTTTTGAGGATGATAAGCCGAACTAAATCATAAATTCGTGCCCATAGTTTTTTATAAACTAACCAAAAATCTTAAAGTAAATCTTGGGTCTCAATCAGAAACTATGGATACTGTCATACCATGCAATTTTACAATCTCATTTATATACATACGAGTACGACGTTCAAGTGTATAAGTTTCTTGTATAGATAAGAAATGAGCCGACTTGGTCAATCTATAAACAATGACCCAAATCGCATCTATGCCTTGATAAACCTTGAGAAGACCGGTATTAAAATGGTAATGTGCTCCCACTTCTATTCTGGAATTTCAAGTGGTTACAATGGACCTTTTAGTACTTGATGCTCCGCCTTGACTCGTTGACAAGTTAGACACCTTGAGATAAACTCCGCGATCTCTCTCTCTTCATATTGCTCCACCAAAATGTATGTCGAAGATCATGATACATTTTGATACTCCCAAGATGGATTGCAAACGGTGTGCTGTGCGCCTCTGTCATGATTTTATACTTTAAATCAGGGTACTCGAAGTATTCCTTCTTCATCGATTCTTGCTTCTGGCATAACACCTTCTTGCACTTTCTTCCTCATACGCATCAGCTCCAGGTCTGTAGCTTGAGCAGCTTTAACTTTATCGATTAAAGTCGGTTCTACTCATATATTCACAATCATCACATGGGTCCCTGGAGTCTTTAACTCTATCTCCATCCTTTGCAAGTCATATAAAATGGGCCTTTGCGTTGACAATATCGCACTCGTACCCGTATATGATCTTCTACACAATGCATCAGCTACTACGTTCGCTTTACCATGATGGTATTGAATGGTATGATCATAATCTTTCAACAATTCAAGCCAACGTCATTGCCGCATGTTGAGTTCCTTTTAGGTGAAGAAATATTTGAGGCTTTTATGATCCGTAAAGATCTCCACTTTCTCCCCATACAAGTAATGCCTCCAAATTTGAAGTGCGAAGAGAACAGCTGCCAACTCTAGATCATGAGTAGAATAATTCCTCTCATATTCTTTGACTTGCCGAGAGGCATAGGCTATGACTTTCCCATGTTGCATGAGAACACATCCTAACCCTTTGCCCGAAGCATCACTGTAGATGACAAATCCCTCCGAGCCAGATGATATTGTCAAAACAGATGCTAAAATAAGTCTCCTCTTAAGTTCATAAAAACTCTTCTCACATTCCACGCTCCAACCGAATTTTGTATCTTTCTGAGTCAGCTGAGTTAATGGAGTAGCGATTCGAGAAAACCTTTCTACGAATCTCCGATAATAACCAGCTAAACCGAGAAAGCTACGTACTTCGGTCACTGATTTAGGTTGCTCCCAGCTTTGAATAGCTTCAATCTTTGCTGGGTCAACAGATATTCCTTGACTTGACACTACGTGCCCAAGGAATGCTACTTCCTCAAGTCAGAACTCGCATTTCTTCAGCTTAACATAAAGCTTATTTTCACGAAGCTTTTGGAGTATCGGCCTCAAGTGTTGCTCATGATCTTCACGGCTTTTGGAATATATGAGGATGTCATCAATAAAGACGACCACAAAGTGATCCAAATATTCGTTGAATACTCAGTTCATCATATCCATGAAGGCAGCAGGAGCATTAGCCAATCCAAAAGGCATGACTAGAAATTCATAATGCCCGTACCGAGTTCTGAAAGTCGTCTTTGGAATGTCATCGGTTCTAATCTTTAACTGATGATATCCAAAACGAAGATCGATCTTTGAAAAGAATTTGGCGCCTTGCAACTAGTCAAACAGGTCATCAATACGTGGTAATGGGTACCTATTCTTGATGATGACATGATTCAACTCCCGATAATCAATATAAAGTCTCATACTCCCATCTTTCTTTTTCACGAATAGAACAGGTGCACCCCAAGGAGACGTACTAGGACTGTAAGACCCTAATTTTTATGAATAAAGAATAATTTTCTCGAAATATAATTTTTTTAAAATATTATGGTGTGGATTGATATAATGTTATAGTTGTGGGTAATATTTACAAATTTTACAAAGTAAGTAAGTGGTTATATAATATTTGATTGGTCAGGGAATATTCGTTTTAACAGAAAATATTCGTACGACGACACAATCATTGGTGGACCACACAACGAAAGTATTGTCGTAGTTAGAAAATGACATAATTATCTTTTTATAAAAATAACGGCGGAAGTTTTACCATTAAACTGTTGAACTACCCGGTAGTAAAAGTACAGTAATACGCGTGGTTGTATAGTAGCACACGGTATTGATTATTAATGCTTACGTTATAAGTCACTCAGTTATATTCAATTATTGCTACAGTAATTGCTGCATCATATCTCTCATATTATTGATTCAGTTAGTGTCACAGTATCATCTGCATAATATGTTAAATCAATAATTGAGATGACAAAGTTATTCATATTATTATTTACAATATTGACAATGTCTAGAAAGTTCTATCAAGGAGAGGTTTGGTCATCTAATTGCACGCCAATAAGGAGAAATCCTTATCGAAAAGCCCCTTCTTTCCTAGGAATGATCTGGTTGTTAAATATTGTGAGTTATGATATTAATGATGAATAAGTTTGTGTTGATTAAAGATGAAATTGATGGTTCCATTGTGTGGAAATTATTAGTGTTAATAGAAATCGACATTTATTTCGATAATAATTAATGTCTGGAGGTTATATTGACCAATCGGGTAATTAACCGGATAAATGAGCAATTAATTGCTATTAATTCACATGCTTATAACTATGTGTTCACATGTGTGTACTATTGATTCACATGAATTACTATTAGGGGAGTTGGTGCAAGATTGATAATACTTGCATGACTAAATTAAAAATAAAGAAAAAGAGGGAGGTATTATACTATAATATTTTGAGCCCCAAAATGTGCAATTATTGAAACTATATTTTCCTATAAATAGAAGCTCATTCTTCCTTCATTTCTCACCAATTCACTAAGTCTCACAAGAGCAATTATTATAGAGAGAAATTATAGAGAGAGAAAAAAAGAAGTCTGCTACCTCAATATTCTAGTATCCAGTTTTCTTCTAAGGTAAGCGGTATTATTTCTTTCGTATTCATGAAGAGAGTTATTTCTTTCAATACTCATAAGGGTTGTTATTCCATTCTTTATTATTCTGTTGGAATAACCTGTCTGTGCGGTCTATCGCATGCCTGGTGAATTCTGTTGTTATTGCATTCTTTATTATTTCTGTTGGAATAACTTGTCTGTGCGGTCTATCGCATGCCTAGTGAATTTTGTTGTTATTCTATTCGTTATTATTCTGTTGGAATATCATGTCTGTGCGAATTACGCATGACCTGGTTCCATTCTTTATTATTATGTTAGAATATCCTGTCTGTGCGTGTAACGACCCCAAAATAGGTCCATTCCATCCAACCTATTCTGAGTCACCAAATACATGGTACAGAAAACAACTACAACTTTATTACAACAATTGTCGTGCAAAATACAACAATACATATGCTGTGAGCTTGGATACAAATATATACCAAATGTGACTACACTCTTATTACCTGAATGGAATCGTGAAGCAAAAGGGTGAGCACAACTAGCTCAGTAAAGAATATCATGACTAAAGATAACTAAATTTTCAATAGCCTTCATCAGTAATAAATCAGAGATTTAGAACATATGGTAGATGATAAAAATTTTCAACCATAGTTGCAGCGGAACGAGCAATCCATTAGAAGAGTCAAATAGACTATAAAGTCTATTTTCTTCTCCATGTTAAAAATCCACCAACAATATTTTATCCCTGTAACATCACTCAACAGTTCCTTTCCACAATCATATGAATAACTCATAATCATAATTCTGATTCTAAATTTTTCTTCGCACCCAGGACGAAGATAATTTTCATCACCTGTCTTTACCTGAAACATCAAAGATCATGGTTATACCAAATCACAGTTGCTGTTCATAATCATACTAATAAATTCATCTCTGCACTACAGGCCAACGATATTCGTCAACAGTTCATCTTTGCACTACTGGCCAAAGATATTCAACAACAGGTCATATTTGCACTACGGGCCAAAGATATTCATCAACAATTCATCTTTGCACTACAGGCCAAAGATATTCCTCAACAGTTCATATTTGCACTACAGGCCAAATATATTCATATCTCAAAGAAATATATAATCATTTCAGAATTTATATACACCATAATTATAACCATGTTAATCAATTCATCTTTACACTTAAGCTAAAGATATTCAATTATAAATTCAATGGTCATGATCATACCTGTTAACAATTCAACTTTGCACTACTGGCCAAAGAGAACCCTAGTCATGATCATACCAATAATCTACCCATCTTTATACTCAAGTGAAAGAGAAATTCAACATCAGGGTTATAAAAATGTTATATATGATAATAAAAATAATATGATCAACAACTGCATTTATTTTCGAGAGCAACAATCATAAATAAACGATAATTTGGTCAGAAAAAGAAACCAATTTTTGTCGTGAATAGTACCCGTGAATAGTAACTCGTGAATAGTAACTCGTGAATAGTAACCCGTGAATAGTAACTCATGAATAGTACTCCATATTCGTACATAGTACCGTATACGTAAATAATGTCATATACGTAAATAGTGTCATATACATGAATAGTGCCGTATACGTGAATAGTAACCCCGACTCAAAAAGGTAGAAATTCCACAATAAAATCCATACCAATATTTCAGTATAATGATATTGAAAGAATAACATCACTATGAAGAATATAACATCTCATAATATCCCTTACTATCCGTTACTATCCCTTACCTCAAAAGTGCAGTATTTCTGACTGGAATGCAAAGTCGAAGGAAACTTGCACTAAATAGCAACTCTCAAAGTATCTAAATACTCACAAAATATGCTTCATAATATAGAGAGAGAAAGAGAGAAAGCTTATGTTTCTGGTGTGATTTTTAATTCTAACTTAGCCCTCTATTTATAGGAAAATGTTAGCACGCCGAAGCAGACTTAACCTGCAACTTGATGGCTTTACCTACTACTATTCCCACCCACCACATTTGAATAAAAATCTCAGCACATTTCTTCACCAACCAAGAGTGGGGCCCACCAATTCTAGAATTTTCCACCAAAATCATTAACTCCGAAAATTCAACAATTTCTGAACCAGTCATCTCGTAAAATTCATAACAAATCATACGTTCATTTTTAACGGTTCAAAATTTATGGACATATACTCAACTTATATATGTATAACATATCCAAAAATCACAACGATCCAACGGTCGGATTAAAAATTATAACCCCCGCAATATATCTCAAAAATCCTAATTTTTAATACCTCCATTCCGACAACAATACTGATAAAAACCTCAACATTAACTCCTTCATTTTTAACCACAAAAATATATCCCTCATTTATATCCACATAAAATAAATATTTTCTTATCATATGAATCAATAATTAATTATTCATAAATAATATTACAGAATCACATTTATGACAACCAGGCTGTTCCCAGGAAAGAGGGGGCTTTCCGATAAGGATTTCTCCTTACTGGTGCGCAATTAGATGACCAAACCTCTCCTTAGACAGAACTTTCTAGATATTGTCAATAATGCTATCTAATAATATTATTCTAAATAATATGAATTATTGATCTGATAATGGAGATGATGTGCAGTGATAATTATTGAGCAACAATAATATAAAATATCAACGCAGCAATTATTGAATCAATAAAATAAAATATTGAACAGTAATTACTGTAACAATTATTGAGTAGTGCCTTCTTATGTAAGAATCAATAATTTCAACAATACTATGCAATACCGTGTGCTACTGTGCAATAACGCGTATTACTGTATTTTAACCACCGGGTATTCCAACAGTATTAACGGTAACAACTACGCCGTTATTTGTAAAAAGTCAAATTTGTCATTTTCTTCATCCGACAGTTATTCTGTTATGGGGCCCACAAATGGTTGCGCCGTCGTACGAATATTCCCCGACAACAATGAATATTTTATAACCACTTGTGTATTTTGAAAAAAATTCACATATCACCCTTAACTTTAACATTTATCAATTTAACCATTTATTGAATAGTAATTATAAGAAAAATTGAATATTTTTATTTCATAAAATTCGGGGTCTTACAATCTCCCCTCCTTATGAAATTTCTTCCCCGAAATTTACGTACCTAGTATTTCGAAGAGTTGAAAATACCTTGCTTCCATTTCAGATTCTATCTCTCAGATCATCATGATTTCTCCATTGCTCATCTCCCATGATAACTTCATTTGGGTTCCTCATTTGTTGGGAAGTCATGACAACCGCCATCCCTCGAACTACTCGGCTTTGACTTGTCTGGAGCAGCATTTGGCGTCATCATTACCGTTGGAATATACTTTTCTATAGGACATATTCTTCCCTCAACTGCCTCTTCGTACTCCTCATTCATGATCTGAATCATCAATCTTCGATCCATATCGGATTCAGGTTGACCGCTATGTACAGGGTAATTCAAAACTCGATGTTGGGTTCTCCCAATTGCATTCCAAAAAGAGAAATTCATATCATCTATTTTAGCCTTCTTAGATCGAACATCTCTTTCCACAATATCCACGTGTCGTGCGGCTTTTGCCCATGCATCACTTATTCTCACTCGTTCAGTTTTTTTTCTTTCAGCTCAGATTCCATTTTTATCATCTTATACTCTGCCAAAGAATGCTTCTGTTCAAGCATCACATATCGGGTAACACAAGCTTGAATTGTTGCATCCTTTTGTTCCACGACCGCCTATCGTTCTTCTGCCTGCTCTTCTAACTCATGAATACGATTTTAAAATTCTACATTTTGATCATATAATACATCTAATAAACTCTCCTCAGGTACTTCTTCTTCCTCTTCTTCCTTAGTCTCAGCTGTTACCTATACGACTATCTCGGGTGCAACTATCAATTCTTCAGTCACCACATGGATATCTCTAATTCTTTCTTCGTTTGACATCACATTATCATGGTTAGTGATTAGAGGTATCCCCACAGTCTCATTCACTCCATTGTTAGCATTCTCAGCTGTCATTCTCAAATACTACCATAAAACAAGGGTTAATTAAACAAATTAACATATCACATAATATTCCGATATTATGACTGACCAACAAATAAGCTTAGGTAGGACATACTAGCGAAGAATTTACTCATCTCTCCCCTCCTAGTTGTATTCCCCAATCTCTGCCAGAGATCATATCCCTAAGCTCTGATACCAAAATGTAACGACCCCAAAATAGGTCCATTTCATCCAAGATATTTTGAGTCGCCAAATACATGGTACAAAAAATAACTACAACTTTATTACAATAATTGTCGTGCAAAATACAACAACACATATGCTGTGAGTTTAGATACAAATATATACCAAATGTGACTCATGTTGTGACGCCCCCAAAAAAAGGTCCATTCCACCCAACCCATTCTGAGTCGCCAAATACATGGTACAGAAACAACTACAACTTTATTAATACATTTATCATGCAAAATACGACAACACATATACTGCGAGTTTAAATACAAATATTGTCATCTAGACAATATTCATATTTAATTAAGTCCTCATTATACTTATTGATACACTGTTTTACAAAATAGTGAGGACTACTAAAACAACTGTCTTGAACTATCATTCCACACCCCGACTAGTACTCGCTACATTCTCGCCTCCTGAGAAGAAAATAGAACAACAAGGAAAAGGGTGAGCTCAACTAGCCCAATAAAGAATATTATGACTAAGATAATATACAACAAATTATCCTTAGTCTTCAACAGAGAAAAATTTAATAGAATACAATAGACAACAAGTTTTAAATCAATATTCGCAGCGGAAAATAATAGTTCGTAGAAGAGTTACGTAGAGAATGAAATCTACTATTATCTATGAATTTAAAAGTCCATCATCAATATTTTATCCCTGTAACATCAATCAATAATCATCTTTGCATTACAAGCCAAAGATATTCATCAGTTGGTCATGTTCATCTCAACACCTGTTCATCTTTGCACTACGAGCCAAAGATATTCATCAGAAATCATTCATCTTTGCACTACAGGCCAAAGATATTCATTAATATCATCATTTAGGACTGAGGATGATGAAAAATATTTTAAAGAAAACGAATCCAGTGAAACAAAAGAATAAATATTAAGAATTCGTATTTCAGCTATTCCATGTCCAAAAATACCTCATAAATAATCATAGTGGAGTAAAATTCAAGAATGATCAAAACATGGATACAATCAAAGCTAGTATCCAGAATAGATATTTTGGACGAAAAGAAGAAAATTTCATTTTTCGGTGAATAGTAACTCGTGAATAGTAACTCATGAATAGTAACCCCGACATGAAAAGTTCTAAATTTGATAAAAATTTCCAACCAATATTTTGGAATAATGATATTGAAGAAATAATATCATTTTTGAAAAAAAAAATAACATCCCTTACCTCGGAAAGACGGTACTTCTGACTGGAATATTAGATATAGTGCTGAAGGAAACTTGCACCGTATAGCAACAATCAAAGTATCAAACACTCACAATAATACGCTCGATATAGAGAGAGAAATAGAGAAAAACTTGTGTTTCTGGTGTGATTTTCAATTCTAACCTAAGCACCCTATTTATAGGAAAATGCTTAGAACACCAAAGCAGAAAATTTAATATAATAATATATATATATATATATATATATATATATATATATATATATATATATATATAAATTTTCAAGCCCACCTAAGAAAATCTGAAATCAGCCACCTTGCACATGTTTATGATGTCCAAAAGAATACAAAAAATGTTTTTCTCAAAATAATTAACTAAAACTCCCAAAAATCAATTATTTCGGAACTTCAAAACTTGAATAATTCATAATAAATAGCCCTTTTGTCAGAAAATTCGAATCGCGCGACTTTTTATAGGAAATTCAATTCTCTACAACTTTGCAGAAGAAAGTTTTTTCAAATTCCAAATAGAAATTGACCGAAATTCACAAACGGGCAATTTTACAGTCAATAATAAATTTTCGGTCAAAAATTGTGTCCACCAACACACAAAATATGTGTTAATCATTTAATGCCACAAAAATACTCTTCCTCCTCATATACTCATATATCTTACATTCATTGTAAAAATATCACTATCAATATATTATTAAAATAATATATTTAAATGAATTATTTTATCAGAAAAAGATAAAATATTAATTTTCAACAATTGTCACATTAAAAATTTTTTCCATCTATATCCACATAAAATTACTATTTTCCTCATCATATAAATCAATAATTAATTATACACAAGTAATATTACAGAATCACAGTACTGGCAACCAGGCCGTTCCCAGGAAAGAGGGGGCTTTCAAATAAGGATTTCTCCTTACTGGCGCGTAATTAGATGATCAAACCTCTCCTTAGACAGAACTTTCTAGACATTGCCAATAATGTTATCTAATAATATTATTCAGATAATATGAATTATTGCTCCGATAATGAAAAATACTGCGTAGTGACAATTATTGAAACAACAGTAATATAAAATATCAACGCAACAATTATTGAATCAATAAAATACAATATTGAACAGTAATTACTGTAACAATTATTGAGTAGTGCCTTCTTACGTAAGAATCAAAAACTGGTGCAATACCGTGTGCTACTGTGCAACAACGCGTATTACCGTGTTTTAACCACCGGGTATTCCAACAGTATTAACGGTAACAACTGCGCCGTTATTTATAAACAACTTATTTTTGTCGTTTTCTTCATCCAATCGCTTTTCGTTATGGGGCCTACACAAGGCTGCGCCGTCGTACGAATATTCCCCGACAACAAGAATATTCCACGACCAAACAAATATTCCCCGACAACAATGAATATTTTAGGACCACTTGCTTATTTGAAATATTTGCGCATTTTACCCATAACTAACCACATTAATCAAATCAACCCTTACTATTTCAAAATAATAAATAGAGGAATTAAATTTCATTTATTAATAATTTGGGGTCTTACAACCTCCCCTTCTTATGAAATTTCGTCCTCAAAATTGACATACGTACCTAGTGTTTCGAAAAGATGAGGATACCTCGCTTTAATTTCCGTTTCCAACTCCCAGGTCATTTACTCAATAGCATGGTTTCTCCACAAAACTTTAACTTGTGGTAAGACCTTCGTGCGTAGGACTTGCTCCTTCTTATCCATGATCTTGACAGGTACCTCCTCGTACGTTAAGTCTTCAGCTATCTCATCCGGTTCTAACTCAATAACACGGTTCGGGTCTTTCACATAATTACGAAGCACAGATATATGAAAAACATTATGAACACGAGACATACTTGGAGGTAACGCAAGTCTATAGGCCACATTTTCTACTCGGTCAAGAATCTGAAATGGATGGACCAATAAATTGTGGATTGAGCTTTCCTCTCTTCCCAAATCTTGTAACTCCTTTCCATGGAGCTACACGTAATAATACATGATCCCCAATATTAAATTCCACGTCCTTTCGATGAAGATCCACATAACTCTTTTGTCGATCCTGTGCCGTTTGTATACGTTGTCGAATCGTTTGGATCTTCTCTGTAGTCATTCGTACCAACTCTGGTCCCAACAACGTTGCTTCTCCCACCTCATCCCAACATACTGGAGAGCGACACTTTCATCCATACAATGCTTCAAAGGGAGCCACACCTATACTTGCCTGATAACTGTTGTTGTAGGAGAATTCCACCAATGGTAGGTACTTATCCCAACTTCCTTTGAAATCTAGGACACAAAGTCTTCTTCAAGAGTTTGAATAGTCCTCTTTGATTGCCCGTCCGTTTGAGGATGGTATGCCGAACTGAACCGTAAATTCGTGCCCATAGCTTTTTGCAAGCTAACCCAAAATCTTGAAGTGAATCTTGGGTCACGATCCGAAACTATGGATACTGGCATGCCATGCAACCTTACAATATCATTCACATACATACTAGCAAGACGTTCAAGGGAATAAGTCTCCCATATCGGCAAGAAATGAGCAGACTTGGTTAATCTATCAACTATAACCCAAATAGCATTTATGCCTTGAGAAACCGTGGGAAGACCCGTAACGAAATCCATGGTAATGTGTTCCCACTTCCATTTTGGAATCTCAAGTGGTTGCAATGGACCCTTTGGTACTTGATGCTCCGCCTTTACACGTTAACAAGTTAAACACCTCGAGATAAACTTTGCAATCTCTCTCTTCATATTGTTCCACCAAAATGTATGTCGAAGATCACGATACATTTTAGTACTTCCAGGATAGATTGCAAATGGTGTATTGTGTGCCTCCATCATGATCTTGTACTTCAAATCAGAATCGTTAGGAACACAAAGTCTGGAATGGACTCGAAGTATTCCTTCTTCATCGATTCTTGCTTCTGGAATAGCACCTTCTTGCACTTTCTTCTTCATACGCATCAGCTCCGGGTCTATAGCTTGAGCAACTTTAACTTTATCGATTAAAGTCAATTTCACTCATATATAATCACGTGGGTCCCTAGAGTCATTAACTCTATCTCTATCATTTATAAATTATACAAAATAGGTCTTTGTGTTCAACAATATCGCACTCGTACTCGCATACGATCAATGCGTCAGCTACCACGTTTACTTTTCTAAGATGGTATTGGATGGTGTGATCAAAATCTTTCAACAGCTCGAGCCAACGTCGGTGTCACATGTTGAATTCTTGGAAGCTCTTCTCGCATTCCTCGGTCCATTTGAAGTTTGTATCTTTTCGAGTCAGCTGAGTTAATGGAGTAGCGATTCAAAAAAATCCTTTTACGAATCTCCGATAATAACTAGAAAGCTACGTATTTCGATTACTGACTTAGGTTGCTCTCAACTGTGACTCATATCCCAATCTTGGATAGCACGTCACAATGACACCTATCAGTTTACTACCACACGAATATGGTATCCCCTACGGAGAGTCTGGCTTCAGTGCATTCCACAAAGGAAGTCACCAGATAGAGGCTCGGGTACAAACTTCTACAATTAGGTTTTTAACTCCTGAAGTTCAATAGGAGCCATTCGATATGAGATTTTAGAAGTGAGTTTTGTACCAGATTCAAAGATGATACAAAATTCAATATCACGCGTAGGCCAAGAAATTCTTCAGGAAATACGTCAGGGATTTACTAACAATAGAAATATTATTCAAATCTGACGTATTTTTGTTCAAGTCCATAACATAGCTAAGAAAGCTTGACATCCGTTTTTCAATAAACGAATGACTTTACGGCTTGATATGAAAGAGTTTGACTTCAATGGTTTGGTTCCTTGAATTCGAATAACAGGTTGCTTAGGAATATTAAAACTAGCAACCTTACGAAAGCAATCAATTTTGGCATGATGAATAGTTAACCAATTAATTCCTAAAATCACATCAAAAGCAAGTATCTTTAAAGAGATAAGGTCAACAGGTAATGTGATGGTGCCAACTTGGATCAAACAAGATTTATAAACAGTGGATGTAACGAAAGTTTCTCCTAACGGAGTTTCAACAGATAAGTCAAAGTCTAATTTTCTCCGGAGTCAATTTTAAACGTTGAGTCTAAATAGGAGAGATAAATAAATGGGTAGAACCGGTATCTAATAAGGTATAAACTTTGCAAAAATTTATAATTAACTAACCCGTGCTAACTTCGTTCGGGTTCCTCGCATTCTGACCAGTCACGAAAAACGCTCTTCCAGGAACTGTTGACTTTGACTTTTCTGGAACAACTTTTTGAGTCACCACCCCCGTTGGACTTGGTTTCGCTACAGTGCAATCTCGAGCGATATGTCCTTCCTTTCCACAGTTATAACATACCTTAAACTGTTGTGGACAGTTTGGGCTGATATGTCCTTCTTTTCTGCACTTATAGCATATGATCGGTGGTCGCTCTCCTCCCTTGGAACCAGTTGATGCTGGTGCTGACGTCTTTGTATTATCATTGTTGAATCTCCTCTTTTTAAAATCTCCTCCCGACTCGCTTCTTCTATTTTCATAGCCACGATTACCACCAGAGTGGTTGCCGTTCTTGTCTGTATTTTGCTTTCTCCGCTGGTTATCATTGTTCTGATGACTGTTGTCACCGATATGATCCTGATTGTGGTCCCTCGGTTGACCGTACTCGTTATCTCGCTCTAACAATTGAGCCCTGTTGACAACATCTGAATAGAGAGAAAATTTATGAGAAATGAGATATTGACGTATGCCGGGTTTCAAACCTCTCAGAAACATCCATGTCATACGTTCCTCATTCTCCACCAAATGAGGTGCAAACCTGGACAACTCTGCAAACTTCGCCTCGTACTGGGACACCGTCATGTTATTCTGCTCCAGTCTAATAAACTCTACCTCCTTCATATGATGAATACTTTCAGGAAAGTACTTGTCATTGAATAGTTTTTGAAATGTCTCCCAAGACATGCTGAGTGCGGCTGGATGGGTACGCTTCACAGATTCGCACCAGTAGTCTACCTCGCCACGGAACATAAAGGTGGCGAATGGAACCTTATGTTCCTCCGTGCATCCCAAGACATCAAATATCTTGATAATTTGCTTGACCCATGTCTCCGCCTTAATCGGATCTGGCTTTCCCCAGAATTTTGGTGGTCCCAACTCTTTGAACTGCTTAGCTATGGCCAGCTGTGCGTTGCCATTGTTTCTTCCTATATTTTGAACAGGAATCTCCTTCGTCTGGTTTTGCATGAACCGCAAAAAGCTTCTAAACATCTCATCGTTCATCGTCTGCTCATTGGTGTTGTTCACAGGAGGAACATTGCCAGCCTGTTGCACGTTCTCCTCGTTGGTGAGTACATGTGTCTCCACAGTTTCATTTACTCCACTATTAACATTCTCAGTCGACATTCTCAAATACTGCCATAAAACAAGGGTTAATTTAACAAAATAACAAATCACATAATATCCCTATATTATGACCGACCAACAAATAAGCTTAGGTAAGACACACTAGCGAAGGATTTACTCGTCTCTCCCCTCCTAGTTCTATTCCCCGATCTCCGCCAGAGATCATATTCCTAAGCTCTGATACCAACTGTGACGCCCCCAAAATAGGTATACAACACCTATTCTGAGTCGTCAATAACATGGTACAGAAACAACTACAACTTTATTAATACATTTGTCGTGCAAAATACGACAACACATATACTGTGAGTTTAAATACAAATATTGTCATCTAGACAGTATGCATACTCAATTAAGTCCTCATTTTACTTATTGATACACTGTTTTACAAAATAGTGAGGACTACTAAAACAACTGTCTTGAACTATCATTCCACACCCCGACTAGTACTCGCTACATTCTCGCCTCCTGAGAAGAAAATAGAACAACAAGGAAAAGGGTGAGCTCAACTAGCCCAGTAAAGAATATTATGACTAAGATAATATACAACAAATTATCCTTAGTCTTCAACAGGAAAAAATCTAATAGAATACAATAGACAACAAGTTTTAAATCAATATTCGCAGTGGAAAATATAATTCATAGAAGAGTTACGTAGAGAATGAAATCTACTATTATCTATGAATTTAAAAGTCCATCATCAATATTTTATCCCTGTAACATCAATCAATAATCATCTTTGCATTACAAGCCAAAGATATTCATCAGTTGGTCATGTTCATCTCAACACCTGTTCATCTTTGCACTACGAGCCAAAGATATTCATCAGAAATCATTCATCTTTGCACTACAGGCCAAAGATATTCATTAATATCATCATTTAGGACTGAGGATGATGAAAAATATTTTAAAGAAAACGAATCCAGTGAAACAAAAGAATAAATATTAAGGATTCGTATTTCAGCTATTCCATGTCCAAAAATACCTCATAAATAATCATAGTGGAGTAAAATTCAAGAATGATCAAAACATGGATACAATCAAAGCTAGTATCCAGAATAGATATTTTGGACGAAAAGAAGAAAATTTTATTTTTTGGTGAATAGTAACTCGTGAATAGTAACTCATGAATAGTAACCCCGACATGAAAAGTTCCAAATTTGATAAAAATTTCCAACCAATATTTCGGCATAATGATATTAAAGAAATAATATCATTTTTAAAAAAAAAATAACATCCCTTACCTCGGAAAGACGGTACTTCTGTCTGGAATACTAGATATAGTGTTGAAGGAAACTTGCACCGTATAGCAACAATCAAAGTATCAAACACTCACAATAATTCGCTCGATATAGAGAGAGAAATAGAGAGAAACTTGTGTTTCTGGTGTGATTTTCAATTCTAACCTAAGCACCCTATTTATAGGAAAATGCTTAGAACACCAAAGCAGAAAATTTAATATAATATAATATATATATATATATATATATATATATATATATATATATATATATATATATATATATATTTTCAAGCCCACCTAAGAAAATCTAAAATCAGCCACCTAGCACATGTTTATGATGTCCAAAAAAATACAAAAATCGTTTTTCTCAAAATAATTAACTAAAACTCCCAAAAATCAATTATTTCAGAACTTCGAAACTTCAATAATTCATAATAAATAGCCCTTTTGTCAGAAAATTCGAATCTCGCGATTTTTTATATGAAATTCAATTCTATACAACTTTGCAGAAGAAAGTTTTTCCAAATTCCAAATAGAAATTGACCGAAATTCACAAACGGGCGATTTTACGGTTAATAATAAATTTTCGATCAAGAATTGTGTCCACCAACACACAAAACATGTGTTAATCATTTACTGCCACAAAAATACTCTTCCTCCTCATATACTCATATATCTTACATTCATTGTAAAAATATCACCATCAATATATTATTAAAATAATATATTTAAATGAATTATTTTATCAGAAAAAGATAAAATATTAATTTTCAACAATTGTCACATTAAAAATTTTCTCCATCTATATCCACATAAAATCACTATTTTCCTCATCATATAAATTAATAATTAATTATACACAAATAATATTATAGAATCACAGTACTGGCAACCAGGCCGTTCCCAGGAAAGAAGGGGCTTTCCAATAAGGATTTCTCTTTACTGGCGCGCAATTAGATGACCAAACCTCTCCTTAGACAGAACTTTCTAGACATTGCCAATAATGTTATCTAATAATATTATTCAGATAATATGAATTATTGCTCCGATAATGAAAAATACTGCGTAGTGACAATTATTGAAACAACAGTAATATAAAATATCAACGCAACAATTATTGAATCAATAAAATATAATATTTAACAGTAATTACTGTAACAATTATTGAGTAGTGCCTTCTTACGTAAGAATCAATAATTGGTGCAATACCGTGTGCTACTGTGCAACAACGCGTATTACCGTGTTTTAACCACCGGGTATTGCAACAGTATTAACGGTAACAACTACGTCGTTATTTATAAACAACTTATTTTTGTTGTTTTCTTCATCCAATCGCTTTCCGTTATGGGGCCTACACAAGGCTGCGCCGTCGTACGAATATTCCCCGACAACAAGAATATTCCACGACCAAACAAATATTTCCCGACAACAATGAATATTTTAGGACCACTTGCTTATTTGAAATATTTGCGCATTTTACCCATAACTAACCACATTAATCAAATAAACCCTTACTATTTCAAAATAATAAATAGAGGAATTAAATTTCATTTATTAATAATTTGGGGTCTTACAACCTCCCCTCCTTATGAAATTTCGTCCTCGAAATTGACATACGTACCTGGTGTTTCAAAAAGATGAGGATACCTCGCTTTCATTTCTGTTTCCAACTCCCAGGTCATTTCCTCAATAGCATGGTTTCTCCAAAAAGTTTAACTTGTGGTAAGACCTTCGTGCGTAGGACATGCTCCTTCTTATCCATGATCTTGACAGGTACCTCCTCGTACGTTAAGTCTTCAGCTATCTCATCCGGTTCTAACTCAATAACATGGTTCGGGTCTTTCACATAATTACGAAGCACAGATATATAAAAAACATTATGAACACGAGACATACTTGGAGGTAACGCAAGTCTATAGGCCACATTTCCTACTCGGTCAAGAATCTGAAATGGACCAATAAATCGCGGATTGAGATTTCCTCTCTTCCCAAATCTTGTAACTCCTTTCCATGGAGCTACACGTAATAATACATGATCCCCAATGTCAAATTCCACGTCCTTTCGATGAAGATCTATATAACTCTTTTGTCGATCCTGTGCCGTTTGTATACGTTGTCGAATCGTTTGGATCTTCTCTATAGTCATTCGTACCAACTCTGGTCCCAACAACGTTGCTTCTCCCACCTCATCCCAACATACTGGAGAGCGACACTTTCGTCCATACAATGCTTCAAAGGGAGCCACACCTATACTTGCCTGATAACTGTTGTTGTAGGAGAATTCCACCAATGGTAGGTACTTATCCCAACTTCCTTTAAAATCTAGGACACAAAGTCTTAATAAATCTTCAAGAGTTTGAATAGTCCTCTCTGATTGCCCGTCCGTTTGAGGATGGTATGCCGAACTGAACCGTAAATCCGTGCCCATAGCTTTTTGCAAGCTAACCCAAAATCTTGAAGTGAATCTTGGGTCACGATCCGAAACTATGGATACTGGCATGCCATGCAACCTTACAATCTCATTCACATACATACTAGCAAGACGTTCAAGGGAATAAGTCTCCCGTATCGGTAAGAAATGAGCAGACTTGGTTAATCTATCAACTATAACCCAAATAGCTTTTATGCCTTGAGAAACCGTGGGAAGACCCGTAACGAAATCCATGGTAATGTGTTCCCACTTCCATTTTGGAATCTCAAGTGGTTGCAATGGACCCTTTGGTACTTGATGCTCCGCCTTTACACGTTGACAAGTTAAACACCTCGAGATAAACTTTGCAATCTCTCTCTTCATATTGTTCCACCAAAATGTATGTCGAAGATTACGATACATTTTAGTACTTCCAGGATAGATTGCAAATGGTGTATTGTGTGCCTCCATCATGATCTTGTACTTCAAATCAGAATCGTTAGGAACACAAAGTCTGGAATGGACTCGAAGTATTCCTTCTTCATCGATTCTTGCTTCTGGAATAGCACCTTCTTGTACTTTCTTCTTCATACGCATCAGCTCCGGGTCTGTAGCTTGAGCAACTTTAACTTTATCGATTAAAGTCAATTTCACTCGTATATAATCACGTGGGTCCCTAGAGTCATTAACTCTATCTCTATCATTTATAAATTATACAAAATAGGTCTTTGTGTTCAACAATATCGCACTCGTACTCGCATACGATCAATGCGTCAGCTACCACGTTTACTTTTCTAAGATGGTATTGGATGGTGTGATCGAAATCTTTTAACAGCTCGAGCCAACGTCGGTGTCACATGTTGAATTCTTGGAAGCTCTTCTCGCATTCCTCGGTCCATTCGAAGTTTGTATCTTTTCGAGTCAGCTGAGTTAATAGAGTAGCGATTCAAGAAAATCCTTTTACGAATCTTCGATAATAACTAGAAAGCTACGTATTTCGATTACTGACTTAGGTTGCTCTCAACTGTGACTCATATCCCAATCTTGGATAGCACGTCACAATGACACCTATCAGTTTACTACCACACGAATATGGTATCCCCTTCAGAGAGTCTGGCTTCAGTGTATTCCACAAAGGAAGTCACCAGATAGAGGCTCGGGTACAAACTTCTACAATTAGGTTTTTAACTCCTGAAGTTCAATAGGAGCCATTCGATATGAGATTTTAGAAGTGAGTTTTGTACCAGATTCAAAGATGATACAAAATTCAATATCACGCGTAGGCCAACAAATTCTTCAGGAAATACGTCAGGGATTTACTAACAATAGAAATATCATTCAAATCTGACGTATTTTTGTTCAAGTCCATAACATAGCTAAGAAAGATTGACATCCGTTTTTCAATAAACGAATGACTTTACGGCTTGATAGGAAAGAGTTTGACTTCAATGGTTTGGTTCCTTGAATTCGAATAACAGGTTGCTTAGGAATATGAAAACTAACAACCTTACGAAAGCAATCAATTTTGGCATGATGAGTAGTTAACCAATTAATTCCTAAAATCACATCAAAAGCAAGTATCTTTAAAGAGATAAGGTCAACAGGTAATGTGATGGTGCCAACTTGGATCAAACAAGATTTTATAAACAGTGGATGTAACGAAAGTTTCTACTAACAGAGTTTCAACAGATAAGTCAAAGTCTAATTTTCTCCGGAGTCAATTTTAAACGTTGAGTATAAATAGGAGAGTTAAATGAATGGGTAGAACCGGTATCTAATAAGGTATAGACTTTGCAAAAATTTATAATTAACTAACCCGTGCTAACTTCGTTCGGGTTCCTCGCATTCTGACCAGTCATGAAAAAAGCTCTTCCAGGAACCGTTGACTTTGACTTTTCTGGAACAACTTTTTGAGTCACCACCCCCGTTGGACTTGGTTTCGCTACAGTGCAATCTCGAGCGATATGTCCTTCCTTTCCACAGTTATAACATACCTTAAACTGTTGTGGACAGTTTGGGCTGATATATCCTTCTTTTCTGCACTTATAGCATAATGATCGGTGGTCGCTCTCCTCCCTTAGAACCAGTTGCTGCTGGTGCTGACGTCTTTGTATTATCATTGTTGAATCTCTTCTTTTTAAAATCTCCTCCCGACTCGCTTCTTCTATTTTCATAGCCACGATTACCACCAGAGTGGTTGCCGTTCTTGTCTGTATTTTGCTTTCTCCGCTGGTTATCATTGTTCTGATGACTGTTGTCACCGATATGATCCTGGTTGTGGTCCCTCGGTTGACCGTACTCGTTATCTCGCTCTAACAATTGAGCCCTGTTGACAACATCTGAATAGAGAGAAAATTTATGAGAAATGAGATATTGACGTATGCCGGGTTTCAAACCTCTCAGAAACATCCGTGTCATACGTTCCTCATTCTCCACCAAATGAGGTGCAAACCTAGACAACTCTATAAACTTCGCCTCGTACTGGGACACCGTCATGTTATTCTGCTCCAGTCTAATAAACTCTACCTCCTTCATATGACGAATACTTTCAGGAAAGTACTTGTCATTGAATAGTTTTTGAAATGTCTCTCAAGACATGCTGAGTGCGACTGGATGGGTACGCTTCACAGATTTCCACCAGTAGTCTACCTCGCCACGGAACATAAAGGTGGCGAATGGAACCTTCTGTTCCTCCGTGCATCCCAAGACATCAAATATCTTGGTAATTTGCTTGACCCATGTCTTCGCCTTAATCGGATCTGGCTTTTCCCAGAATTCTGGTGGTCCCAACTCTTTGAACTGCTTGGCTGTGGCCAGCTATGCGTTGCCATTGTTTCTTCCTATATTTTGAACAGGAATCTCCTTCGTCTGGTTTTGCATGAACCGCAAAAATCTTCTAAACATCTCATCGTTCATCGTCTGCTCATTGGTGTTGTTCACAGGAGGAACATTGCCAGCCTGTTGCACGTTCTCCTCGTTGGTGAGTACATGTGTCTCCACAGTTTCATTTACTCCACTATTAACATTCTCAGTCGACATTCTCAAATACTGCCATAAAACAAGGGTTAATTTAACAAAATAACAAATCACATAATATCCCTATATTATGACTGACCAACAAATAAGCTTAGGTAAGACACACTAGCGAAGGATTTACTCGTCTCTCCCCTCCTAGTTCTATTCCCCGATCTCCGCCAGAGATCATATCCCTAAGCTCTAATACCAACTGTGACGCCCCCAAAACAGGTATACAACACCTATTCTGAGTCGTCAATAACATGGTACAGAAACAACTACAACTTTATTAATACATTTGTCGTGCAAAATACGACAACACATATACTGTGAGTTTAAATACAAATATTGTCATCTAGACAGTATTCATACTCAATTAAGTCCTCATTATACTTATTGATACACTGTTTTACAAAATAGTGAGGACAACTAAAACAACTGTCTTAAACTATCATTCCACACCCCGACTAGTACTCGCTACATTCTCGCCTCCTGAGAAGAAAATAGAACAACAAGGAAAAGGGTCAGCTCAACTAGCCTAGTAAAGAATATTATGACTAAGATAATATATAACAAATTATCCTTAGTCTTCAACAGGGAAAAATCTAATAGAATACAATAGACAACAAGTTTTAAATCAATATTCGTAGCGGAAAATAATAATTCATAGAAGAGTTACGTAGAGAATGAAATCTACTATTATCTATGAATTTAAAAGTCCATTATCAATATTTTATCCATGTAACATCAATCAATAATCATCTTTGTATTACAAGCCAAAGATATTCATCAGTTGGTCATGTTCATCTCAACACCTGTTCATCTTTGCACTACGAGCCAAAGATATTCATCAGAAATCATTCATCTTTGCACTACAGGCCAAAGATATTCATTAATATCATCATTTAGGACTGAGGATGATGAAAAATATTTTAAAGAAAACGAATCCAGTGAAACAAAAGAATAAATATTAAGAATTCGTATTTCAGCTATTCCATGTCCAAAAATACCTCATAAATAATCATAGTGGAGTAAAATTCAAGAATGATCAAAACATGGATACAATCAAAGCTAGTATCTAGAATAGATATTTTGGACGAAAAGAAAAAAATTTTATTTTTCGGTGAATAGTAACTCGTGAATAGTAACTCATGAATAGTAACTCCGACATGAAAAGTTTTAAATTTGATAAAAATTTCCAACCAATATTTCGGCATAATGATATTGAAGAAATAATATCATTTTTGAAAAAAAAAAATAACATCCCTTACCTCGGAAAGACGGTATTTCTGACTGGAATACTAGATATAGTGCTGAAGGAAACTTGCACCGTATAGCAACAATCAAAGTATCAAACACTCACAATAATACGCTCGATATAGAGAGAGAAATAGAGAGAAACTTGTGTTTCTGTTGTGATTTTTAATTCTAACCTAAGCACCCTATTTATAGGAAAATGCTTAGAACACCAAAGCAGAAAATTTAATATAATAATAATAATAATAATAATATATATATATATATATATATATATATATATATATATATATATATATATATATATATATATATATATATATATAAATTTTCAAGCCTACCTAAGAAAATCTAAAATCAGCCACCTTGGACATGTTTATGATGTCCAAAAAAATACAAAAAACGTTTTTCTCAAAATAATTAACTAAAACTCCCAAAAATCAATTATTTCGGAACTTCGAAACTTCAATAATTCATAATAAATAGCCCTTTTATCAGAAAATTAGAATCTCGAGAGTTTTTATAGGAAATTCAATTCTCTACAACTTTGCAGAAGAAAGTTTTTCTAAATTCCAAATAGAAATTGACCGAAATTCACAAACGGGCGATTTTACAGTCAATAATAAATTTTCGGTCAAGAATTGTGTCCACCAACACACAAAACATGTGTTAATCATTTAATATCACAAAAATACTCTTCCTCCTCATATACTCATATATCTTACATTCATTGTAAAAATATCACCATCAATATATTATTAAAATAATATATTTAAATGAATTATTTTATCAGAAAAAGATAAAATATTAATTTTCAACAATTGTCACAATAAAAATTTTCTCCATCAATATCCACATAAAATTACTATTTTCCTCATCATATAAATCAATAATTAATTATACACAAATAATATTACAGAATCACAGTACTGGCAACCAGGCCGTTCCCAAGAAAGAGGGGGCTTTCCAATAAGGATTTCTCCTTACTGGCGCGCAATTAGATGACCAAACCTCTCCTTAGACAGAACTTTCTAGACATTGCCAATAATGTTATCTAATAATATTATTCAGATAATATGAATTATTGCTCCGATAATGAAAAATACTGCGTAGTGACAATTATTGAAACAACAGTAATATAAAATATCAACGCAACAATTATTGAATCAATAAAATATAATATTGAACAGTAATTACTGTAACAATTATTGAGTAGTGCCTTCTTACGTAAGAATCAATAATTGGTGCAATACCGTGTGCTACTGTGCAACAACGCGTATTACCGTGTTTTAACCACCGGGTATTCCAACAGTATTAACGGTAACAACTACGTCGTTATTTATAAACAACTTATTTTTGTTGTTTTCTTCATCCAATCGCTTTCCGTTATGGGGCCTACACAAGGCTGCGCCGTCGTACGAATATTCCCCGACAACAAGAATATTCCACGACCAAACAAATATTCCCCGACAACAATGAATATTTTAGGACCACTTGCTTATTTGAAATATTTGCGCATTTTACCCATAACTAACCACATTAATCAAATAAACCCTTACTATTTCAAAATAATAAATAGAGGAATTATATTTCATTTATTAATAATTTGGGGTCTTACACATGTCCCAACCATGGACAGCACCTCACAATGACACCTTACATAAAGGTATAGTCAAAAACTGTTTTAGAAATTAGAATCTTTGGGAAGTGCTCAAGAAAATCTTCGTACATAGGAGGTCATGCGTCTAGGTTATGATAGTTATCATATGGCCACAGAATTATCCTTGGTTGACCCAATAGACCCCAAAGAAAAACGAGAAGATTACTATCATATTCTTCCCAATGGTGAGTCTTCTCTTGACATATCATTATCTCCACTGTCTCTAATTGAAAATTATACTTCAAACAAACACCAAGATTATATAGGTAGTGCTCGTAAAGATACTCAGCAAGTGGATGAGCATAACCTTGTCTTATGATGACACGAGTTTGTATGTCATTAGACATCTTGTATGATAGTGACAAAACACCCTTCCAACGTTGGGTTCGCCTCACCCTATTTTCTTCACCAAATATAACTACTAAATGATGACCACCGTTCTATTCCCTTGTTACCCCCGCTCGACCCAGCTACACTCTTATTACCTGAAAGGAATTGTGAAGCAAAAGGGTGAGCACAACTAGCTCAGTAAAGAATATCATGACTAAAGATAATTAAATTATCAATAGCCTTCATCAGTAATAAATCAGAGATTTAGAACATATGGTAGATAATAAAAATTTTCAACCATAGTTGCAGCGGAACGAGCAATCCATTAGAAGAGTCAAATAGACTATAAAGTCTATTTTCTTCTCCATGTTAAAAATCCACCAACAATATTTTATCCCTATAACATCACTCAACAGTTCCTTTCCACAATCATGTGAACAACTCATAATCATAATTGTGATTCTAAATTTTTCTTCGCACCCAGGACGAAGATAATTTTCATCACCTGTCTTTACCTGAAACATCAAAGATCATGGTTATACCAAATCACAGTTCCTGTTCATAATCATACTAATAAATTCATCTATGCACTACAGGCCAACGATATTCGTCAACAGTTCATCTTTGCACTACTGGCCAAAGATATTCAACAACAGGTCATCTTTGCACTACGGGCCAAAGATATTCATCAACAATTCATCTTTGCACTACAGGCCAAAGATATTCCTCAACAGTTCATATTTGCACTACAGGCCAAATATATTCATATCTCAAAGAAATATATAATCATTTCAGAATTTATATACACCATAATTATAACCATGTTAATCAATTCATCTTTACACTTAAGCTAAAGATATTCAATTATAAATTCAATGGTCATGATCATACCTGTTAACAATTCAACTTTGCACTACTGGCCAAAAAGAACCCTAGTCATGATCATACCAATAATCTACCCATCTTTATACTCAAGTGAAAGAGAAATTCAACATCAGGGTTATAAAAATGTTATATATGATAATAAAAATAATATGATCAACAACTGCATTTATTTTCGAGAGCAACAATCATAAATCAACGATAATTTGGTCAGAAAAAGAAACCAATTTTTGTCGTGAATAGTACCCGTAAATAGTAACTCGTGAATAGTAACTCGTGAATAGTAACTCATGAATAGTAACTCGTGAATAGTAACTCATAAATAGTACTCCATATTCGTACATAGTACCGTATACGTAAATAATGTCATATACGTAAATAGTGTCATATACATGAATAGTGTCGTATACGTGAATAGTGTCGTATACGTGAATAGTAATCCCGACTCAAAAAGGTAGAAATTCCACAATAAAATCCATACCAATATTTCAGTATAATGATATTGAAAGAATAACATCATTATGAAGAATATAGCATCCCTTAATATCCCTTACTATCCCTTACCTCAAAAGTGCAGTATTTCTGACTGGAATGCAAAGTCGAAGGAAACTTGCACTGAATAGCAACTCTCAAAATATCTAAATACTCACAAAATATGCTTCATAATATAGAGAGAGAAAGAGAGAAAGCTTATGTTTCTAGTGTGATTTTCAATTCTAACTTAGCCCTCTATTTATAGGAAAATGTTAGCACGCTGAAGCAGACTTAACCTGCAACCTGATGGCTTTACCTACTACTATTCCCACCCACCACATTTGAATAAAAATCTCAGCACATTTCTTCACCAACCAAGAGTGGGATCCACCAACTCTAGAATTTTCCACCAAAATTATTAACTCCGAAAATTTAATAATTTCTGAACCAGTCATCTCGTAAAATTCATAACAAATCATACGTTCATTTTTAACGGTTTAAAATTTATGGACATATACTCAACTTACATACGTATAACATATCCAAAAATCACAACGATCCAACGGTCGGATTAAAAATTATAACCCCCGCAATATATCTCAAAAACCCTAATTTTTATTACCTCCATTCCTACAAAAATACTGATAAAAATCTCAATATTAACTCCTTCATTTTTAACCACAAAAATATATCCCTCATTTATATCTACATAAAATAAATATTTTCTTATCATATGAATCAATAATTAATTATTCATAAATAATATTACAGAATCATATTTATGACAACCAGGCCGTTCCTAGGAAAGTGGGGGCTTTTCGATAAGGATTTCTCCTTACTGGCGCGCAATTAGATGACCAAACCTCTCCTTAGACAGAACTTTCTAGATATTATCAATAATGCTATCTAATAATATTATTCTAAATAATATGAATTATTGATCTGATAATAGAGATGATGTGCAGTGACAATTATTGAGCAATAATAATACAAAATATCAACGCAACAATTATTGAATCAATAAAATAAAATATTGAACAATAAATACTATAACAATTATTTAGTAGTGTCTTCTTACGTAAGAATTAATAATTTCAAAAATACTATGTAATACCGTGTGCTACTGTGTAATAACGCGTATTACTGTATTTTAACCACCGGGTATTCCAACAGTATTAACGGTAACAACTACGCCGTTATTTGTAAAAACTCAAATTTGTCATTTTCTTCATCCGACAGTTATTCTGTTATGGGGCCCACAAATGGTTGCGCCGTCGTACGAATATTCCCCGACAACAATTAATATTTCATAACCACTTGTGTATTTTGAAAAAAATTCATATATCACTCTTAACTTTAACATTTATCAATTTAACCATTTACTGAATAGTAATTATAAGAAAAATTAAATACTTTTATTTCATAAAATTCGGGGTCTTACAGTGCGGGTTACGCATAACCTGGTTCCATTCTTTATCATTCTGTGGAAATAACCTGTCTGTGCAGATTACGCACGTCTGGTGAATTCTTATGTTATTCCATTCTTTATTATTCTGTTGGAAAAACCTGTCTGTGTCGATTACCGCATGCATGGTGAATGATCCTTCATATTCATTCCTTATTAAATTATGGAAATAATCTGTCTACGTGGATTACCACATGACGGACAAAAATCTATTTACGGTTTCACATATTCTATTATACTAAGTTGGTTAAAGTTTTGGCTTCTATACTCCATAAAATTAGTGGATTATCCTTGATATTTGCGTTTCATCCAATAACTTTTCATGGAAATATTCTTCTGAGCATTCTTAAATTTTACTCCACAAAGCAGTATCATGTTGACAATTTAGACGTTATTGATTTCGGGATAAATTAACTTATAAATCTTTAAAATTTATTCTTGAACTTGCTTTATTGAATTATTATGTCATTGTCATCATCCTCATGCTTATATTATGATGAAGGTCATCTTTGGCTTACGTGCATAGATGGACTTGGTATGATTATGACCAGGGATCATTCGGTATAGTCATGACCTGTAATATTATAAATGATGAGGTAAAAGTCCTCAGTGGCCTGTAGTGCATTGATGAACAGTTTTTGGTATGATTATGACTAGGGATTATTCGGTATAGTCATGATCATTGATGATTTAATGAATATCCTTGGCCCGTAGTGCAGGGATGATTCGATGATGTGGTTTATTTATTAAGCTGAGTCTCAGCGATAAAAATTGATGAAAACATTTTAAATCATAGAAGATAGCAGATATCATGCTCTACTTGACACTTCTAATGGATTTCTTATTCCATCGTAATTAAACTTGTTGTCTATTATATTCTATCAGTTTAACATTGTTGAATGCTAATGATAATTTATTCTGCATTATCTTAGTCATAATATTTCTTACTGGGCTAGTTGAGCTCACCCTTTCTTTCAATGTTCTCTTCAGGAAATGAGAACGTAGCCGGGACTAGTCAGAAAACGGAGTGAAGGTCCAGATGATAGCATTAGTAGTCCTCACTATTCTGTTAAATAGTGTGACAACAAATGTAATGAAGACTCCATTGAGTGTGGATATTGTCTAGATGACAATATTCTTATTAAAACTTTTAGATTATGTTTTGTCATATTTTACACGACTGTTGTATAATTAAGTTGTATTTGAATTTTGTACCATGTATTTGGCGACTCAAGATGGGTGATGTATACCTATTTTGGGGGTGTCACAGTTAGTATCAAAGCTTAGGGATATGATCCCTGGCTAAAATGTGAGACAAGAACTAGGAGGGGAGAGACGGGGAATTCCGTCGCTAGTATGACCTACCTAAGTTTATTTGGTATTTAATTGGTCGGTCAGAGTATAGGGATAATATGTGATATGTTAATTAACCCTTATTTTGTGGCAATATTTGAAAATGACATCCGAAAATGTCGAGATAAGCAATGAAGCACATGAGACCATTGAGTCACCACAGATTAATACCCAGGATAATGTGCAACAGGAAGACAATAATTCTCAGGTAAACAACAACGATCAAATGATGAACGATGGGACGTTCAGAGATTTTATGCAATTCATGCAACATCAGGCGAGGGCGGCTCCTGTCCAAAATGCAGGTGGAAGCACTGACAACTCTCAGACGGTTACCGCTAAGCAGTTCAAGGAGCTGGGACCACCGGAGTTTTTTGGAGAGCCAAAATCACTTAAGGCGGAGACGTGAATAATGCAGATCAACAAGATATTTGATGTCTTGGGATACTCCAAGGAGCAAAAAGTTCCCTTTGCCACCTTCATGTTGCGAGCAGAGGTAGATTACTGGTGGGAATCTGTAAAGCGTACTCAACCTGCCGCACTGAAGATGTCTTGGGAGAAGTTCCAAGAACTGTTCAACGACAAGTACTTTCCTGAAAGTATTCGTCACATGAAGGAGGTAGAGTTCATCAAGCTAGAGCAAAACAATATGACCGTGGCGCAGTACGAAGCTAAGTTTGTTGAGTTATCTCGGTTTGCGTCCCACTTGGTTAATAATGAGGAGAGAATGACACGGATGTTTCTAAGAGGTTTGAAACCTGAGATACGCCAATACTTAATTTCTCACAAACTGTGTTTGTATTCAGATGTTGTAAATAGGGCTCAGTTATTAGAACGCGATAACGAGTCGACCCAACCAAGAGAAAGCAGTCGACAAAATGATAATACCAATGGTAGCAGCCATCGAAGCGGTGACAACAAGCGTGGAGGGAATCAACATGCCAGAAATGGTAATCACTTCGGTGGTAATCATGGCCATGACAATAAGAGTGGACATTTCAAGAAGAGGATATTCAACAATGATGGAAAGACGTCAGCACCAGCACCTGTTGTTAAGAAAGGAGAACGACCGTCGGTCGTATGTTACAAATGTAGAGGGGAGGGACATATCAGTCCAAACTGCGTGATGCAGTCCAAAGCGTGTTACAATTATGGAAAAGAAGGTCACCTAGTCCGATTTTGTCATGCACCAAAGTCAAGTCCAGCCTAGATGGAGGCATCAAAGGTGTCCCAGACAAGATAAAACCGGTAGTTCAAGGGAGTGTGTTTGTCGTAACCTCCCAAAAAGCAAGGAATCCGAACGAAGTGATCACGGGTAAGCTAATCATAAACTCTAGTGAAGTATATACCTTATTTGATACCGGTTCTACCCATTCTTTTATTTCTCCTACTTGAGGTCAACGTTTAAATTTGACTCTGGGAGAAATTAGACTTTGACTTATCTGTGGAAACTCCTTTGGGAGAAACCTTCATTACATCCACTATTTATAAGTCTTGTTTGATTCAAATCGGTAACCGCACGTTACACGTCGATCTTATTTCTTTGAAAATACATGCATTTGATGTGATTTTAGGGATTGATTGGTTAACTACTCATCATGCTAAAATCGATTATTTTCGTAAGGTTGTTAGCTTTCATATTCCTAACCAACCTATTATGCAAATTCAAGTAACCAAACCATTAAAATCAATCACTGTCATATCAAGCCATAAAGCTATTCATTTATTGAAAAATGGATGTCAAGCATTTTTAGCCCATGTCACGGATTTAAATAAAAATACGTCAGATTTGAATGATATTTCTATTGTTAATAAATTTCCTGACGTATTCCCTGAAGAACTTCATGGCCTAACCTCAGAGTGTGAAATTAAATTTTGTATTGATCTTGAATCCAGTACAAAACCCATTTCCAAAGCCCCATATCGAATGGCTCCTATTGAACTTCAGGAGTTAAAAACCCAACTACAAGAATTATTAGACATCGGTTTCATTCGTCCTAGTACGTCTCCTTGGGGTGCTCTTAATTTATTCGTGAAGAAGAAAGATGGAAGTATGCGACTTTGTATTGATTATCAGGAGTTGAATCATGTTACCATCAAAAATAGGTACCCGTTGCCTCGCATTGATGACTTGTTTGACCAGTTGCAAGGAGCCAAATTCTTTTCAAAGATTGATCTTCGTTCCGGATATTATCAGTTGAAGATTAAAATTGATGACATTCCAAAGACTGCTTTTAGAACTCGGTACGGGCATTATAAATTCATAGTCATGTCTTTTGGATTGACTAATGCTCATGCTGCCTTCATGGACATGATGTACCGAGTATTCAAGGAATATTTGGATCACTTTGTGGTCTTCTTTATTGATGACATCCTCATATACTCCAAAACTCGTTAAGACCATGAGCAACACTTGAGGCTGATACTCTAAAAGCTTTGTGAAAATAAGTTATATGCCAAGTTGAAGAAATGCGAGTTCTAGCTTGAGAAAATTGCATTCCTTGGGCACGTGATATCAAATCATGGAATATCTATTGACCCAGTGAAGATTGAAATAATTCAGAGCTGGGAGGAACCAAAATCTATGACCAAAATACGCAGCTTTCTCGGCTTAGCTGGTTATTATCGGAGATTCATGAAAGAATTTTCTCGAATCGCTACTCCATTAACTCAGCTGACGCGAAAAGATACAAAGTTCGGTTGGAGCGAGGAATGTGAGAAGAGTTTTCAAGAACTCAAAAGGAGACTCGTTTCAGCACCTGTTCTGATAATACCATCTGGCTCGGAGGGATTTGTCATCTACAGTGATGCTTCAGGCAAAGGGTTAGGATGTGTTCTCATACAACATGGAAAAGTCATAGCCTATGCCTCACGACAACTCAAAGAATATGAGAGGAATTATCCTATTCATGATCTAGAGTTGGCAGCAGTCGTTTTTGTGCTTAGGATTTGGAGGCATTACCTTTATGGAGAGAAGGTGGAAATCTATACGGATCATAAAAGCCTCAAATATTTCTTCACTCAAAAGGAACTCAACATGCGGCAACGACGTTGGCTTGATCTGTTGAAAGATTATGATCATACCATTTAATACCATCCTGAAAAAGCGAACATAGTAGCTGACACATTGAGTAGAAGATCATATGTGGGTACGAGTGCGATATTATCAACGCAAAGGCCCATTTTGTATGACTTACAAGGGATGGAGATATAGTTAAAGACTCCAGTGACCCATGTGATGATGGCGAATATACGAGTAGAATCGACTTTAATCGATAAAGTTAAAGATGCTCAAACTACAGACCTGGAGCTGATGCGTATGAAGAAGAAAGTGCAAGAAGGTGCTATTCCAGAAGCAAGAATCGATGAAGAAGGAACACTTCGAGTCAACTCCAGACTTTGTGTTCCTAACGATTCTGACTTGAAGTATAAAATCATGATGGAGGCGCATAACACACCGTTTGCAATCCATCCTGGGAGTACCAAGATGTATCGTGATCTTCGACATACATTTTGGTGGAGCAATATGAAGAGAGAGATAGTGGGGTTTATCTCAAGGTGTCTAACTTCTCAACGAGTCAAGGCGGAGCATCAAGTGCCAAAAGGTCCATTGCAATCACTTGAAATTCCATAATGGAAGTGGGAGCACATTACCATGGATTTTATTACTGGTCTTCCTAAGGTTTCTCAAAGCATAGATGCGATTTGGGTCTTTATTGATAGATTGACCAAGTCTGCTCATTTCTTACCGATACGAGAAACTTATACACTTGAACGTCTTGCTAGTATGTACATAAACGATATTATAAGACTACATGGTATGTCAGTATCCATAGTTTCTGATCTAGACACAAGATTCAGTTCAAGATTTTGGGTTAGTTTGTAAAAAGCTATGGGCACGAATTTACAATTTAGTTCGGCATATCATCCTCAAACGGACGGCCAATCAAAAAGGACTATTCAAACTCTTAAGGATTTATTAAGACTGTGTGTCCTTGACTTTAAAGGAAGTTGAGACAAATTCTTACCATTAGTGGAGTTTTCCTACAATAACAATTATCAAGCAAGTGCTGGCATGGTCCATTTAAGGTGTTGTATGGAAGAAAGTATCGTTCTCCAGTATGCTGGGATGAGGTGGGAGAAGCAACGTTGTTGGGACCGAATTTGGTACGTATGACTACGAAAAAGATTCAAACGATCCGGCAACGTATAAAAATCTCACAAGTTCGACAAAAGAGTTATGTTGATCTTCATCGAAAGGATGTGGAATTCAATATTGGAGATCATGTGTTGTTACGTGTTGCTCCATGAAAAGGAGTTACGAGATTTGAAAAGAGAAGAAAGCTCAATCCTCGATTCATTGGCCCATTTTTAATCCTCAATCGAGTACGAACTGTGGCCTATAGACTCGCCTTACCGCCAAGTATGTCTCGTGTTCATAACGTTTTTCACATATCGATGTTACGTAAATATGTGAAAGACCTGAACCACATTATTGAATTAGAACCAGACGAGATAGAGGAAGATTTAACGTATGAAGAGTTACCTGTTAAAATCTTGGATAAGAAAGATCATATTCTACGCTCCAAAGTTATACCTCAAGTCAAAGTTTTGTGGAGAAACCACGATGTAGAAGAAATGACCTGGGAGTTAGAATCTGAGAAGAAGAAATGACCTGGGAGTTAGAATCTGAGATGAAGTCATGATATCCTCACCTCTTCGATATACCAGGTACGTACCCTAATTTCGAGGACAAAATTTCATAAGAAGGGGAGGTTGTAAGACCCCAACTTTTATGAATAAAGAATAATTTTCTCAAAATATATATTTTTTTAAAATATTATGGTGTGGATTGATATAATGTTATAGTTGTGGGTAATATTTAAAAATTTTACAAAGTAAACAAGTGATTATATAATATTCGATTGGTCGGAGAATATTCGTTTTAACAGGGAATATTAGTACGACGGCACAATCATTGGTGGACCCCACAACGGAAGTATTGTCGTAGTTAAAAAACATAATTATCTTTTTATAAAAATAACGACGAAAGTTTTATCGTTGAACTACTCGGTAGTAAAAGTACAGTAATACGCGTGGTTGCATAGTAGCACACAGTATTAATTATTGATACTTACGTGAGAAGTCACTCAGTTATATTCAATTATTGCTACAGTAATTGTTACATCATATCTCTCATATTATTGATTCAATTATTATCACAGTATCATTTGCATAATATGTTAAAACAATAATTGAGACGATAAAGTTATTCATATTATTATTTACAATATTGACACTGTCTAGAAAGTTCTGTCAAGGAGAGGTTTGGTCACCTAATTACGCGCCAATAAGGAGAAATTCTTATCGGAAAGCCTGCTTTTTCCTGGGAATGATCTAGTTGTTAACTATTGTGAGTTATGATATTAATGATGAATAAGTTCGTGTTGATTAAAGATGAAATTGATGGTTCTATTGTGTGAAAATTATTAGTGTTAATGGAAATCGACATTTATTTCGATAATAATTAATGTCTGGAGGTTATATTGACCAATCGGGTAATTAATCGGATAAATGAGCAATTAATTGCTATTAATTCATATGCTTATAACTATGTGTTCACATGTGTGTACTATTGATTCACATGAATTACTATTAGGAGAGTTGGTGCAAGATTGATAATACTTGCAGGACTAAATTAAAAATGAAGAAAAAGAGGGAGGTATTATACTGTAATATTTTGAGCCCCAAAATGTGCAATTATTGAAACTATATTTTCTTATAAATAGAAGCTCATTCTTCCTTTATTTCTCACCAATTCACTAAGTCTCACAAGAGCAATTATTATAGAGAGAAAATATAGAGAGAAAGAAGAAGAGAAGTCTACTACCTCACTATTCCAGTATCCAGTTTTCTTCTAAGGTAAGGGGTATTATTTCTTTCGTATTCATGAAGAGAGTTATTTCTTTCAATACTCGTAAGGGTTGTTATTTTATTCTTTATTATTTTGTTGGAATAACCTGTCTGTGTGGTCTATCGTATGCCTGGTGAATTCTGTTGTTATTCCATTCTTTATTATTCTGTTGGAATAACCTGTCTGTGCGGTCTATCGCATGCCTGGTGAATTTTGTTGTTATTCCATTTGTTATTATTCTGTTAGAATATCCTGTCTGTGTGGATTACGCATGACCTGGTTCCATTCTTTATTATTATGTTGGATTATACTATCTGTGCGGGTTACGCATGACCTGATTCCATTCTTTATCATTCTATGGGAATAACCTGTCTGTACGGATTATGCACGTCTGGTGAATTCTTCTGTTATTCCATTCTTTATTATTCTATTGGAATAACCTGTCTATGTGGATTACCGCATGCATGGTGAATGATCCTTCGTATTCATTCATTATTAAATTATGGAAATGATCTATCAACGTGAATTACCGCATGGCGGACAAAAATCTATTTGTGGTTTCATATATTCTATTATAATCAATTGGTTAAAGTTTTGGCTTCTATACTCCATGAAATTAGTGGAATATCCTTGATATTTGCGCTTCATCCAGTATCTTTTCATGGAAATATTCTTCTGAGCATTCTTAAATTTTACTCCACAAAGCAGTATCATGTTGACAATTTGAACGTTATTGATTTCAGGATAAATTAACTATTAAATCTTTAAATTTTATTCTTGAACTTGTTTTATTGAATTATTATGTCATTCTCATCATCCTCATGCTTATATTGTGACGAAAGTCATCTTTGGCTTACGTGCATAGATGGACTTGGTATGATTATGACCAGAGATTATTCGATATAGTCATGACCTGTAATATTATAAATGATGAGGTAAAAGTCCTCAGTGGCCTGTAATTCATTGATGGACAGTTTTTGGTATGATTATGACCAGGGATTATTCGGTATAGTCATGACCATTGATGATTTAATGAATATCCTTGGCCCGTAGTGCAGGGATGATTCGATGATGTGGATTATTTATTAAACTGAGTTTCAGCGATAAAAATTAATGAAAACATTTTAAATCATAGAAGATAGTAGATATCATGCTCTACTTGACTCTTCTAATGGATTGCTTATTCCGCTGCAGTTAAACTTGTTGTCTATTATATTCTATCAGTTTAACATTGTTGAAGGCTAATGATAATTTATTCTACATTATCTTAGTCATAATATTTCTTACTGGGCTAGTTGAGCTCACCCTTTCTTTCAATGTTCTCTTCAGGAAATGAGAACGTAGCCGGGACTAGTCGGGGAACGGAGTGAAGGTCCAGATGATAGCATTTGTAGTCCTCACTATTCTGTTAAATAGTGTGATAATAAATGTAATGAGGACTCCATTGAGTGTGGATATTGTCTAGATGACAATATTCTTATTAAAACTTTTAGATTATGTTTTGTCGTATTTTACACGACTGTTGTATAATTAAGTTGTATTTAAATTTTGTACCATGTATTTGACGACTCAAGATGGGTGATGTATACCTATTTTGGGGGCGTCACAAGGACGAATGAAACCGATGTCTAATAATTACTGCAATTGGGTCTTTAACTCTTGAAGTTCAATAGGAGCCATTCGATATGGGGCTTTGGAAATGGGTTTTGTACCAGGTTCAAGGTCGATACAAAATTCAATTTCTCGCTCTGGGGGTAGGCCAGGAAGTTCTTCGGGGAATACGTCAGGAAATTTATTAACAATAGAAATATCATTCAAAACTGACGTATTTTTGTTTAAATCCATGACATGAGCTAAGAAAGCTTGACATCCGTTTTTTAATAAACGAATAGCTTTATGGCTTGAGATGACAATGATTAATTTTAATTTTTTGGTTGTTTGAATTCACATAATAGATTGGTTAGGAATATGAAAGCTAACAACCTTACGAAAATAATCAATTTTTGCATGATGAGTAGTTAACCAATCAATCCCAAGAATTACGTCAAATGCAAGTATTTTCAATGAAATAAGATCGACAGGTAATGTGAGGGTACCGATTTGAACCAAACAAGATTTATAAACAGTGGATGTAATGAAGGTTTCTCCCAACGGAGTTTCAACAGATAAGTCAAAGTCTAATTTCTTCGGAGTCAAATTTAAACGTTGAGCACAAGTAGGAGAAATAAAAGAATGGGTAGAACCGGTATCAAATAAGGTATAGACTTCGCTAGAGTTTATGATAAGCTTACCCATGATGACCTCGTTCAGGTTCCTTGCTTTCTAGGAGGTCCCGACAAATGCTCTCCCTTGAACTACCAGTTTTAACTTTTCTTGGACGGCCTTTGGTGCCTCCATCCCAGCTGGACTTGTCTTTGGTGCACGACAAAATCGGGCTAGGTGACCTTCTCTTCCACACTTATAACACGCTTTGAACTGCATCCCGCATTTTGGACTGATGTGTCCCTCCCCTCCGCTTTTGAAGCATATGATAGGTGGTCGTTCTCCTTCCTTAACAATGGGTGCTGGTGCTGACGTCTTTCCATTATTGTTGAATCTCCTCTTCTTGAAATGTGCACTCTTATTGTCTTGGCCATGATTACCACCTAAGTGGTTACTATTTCTGGCATATTGATTCCCTCCACGTTTGTTGTCACCGCTTCGATGACTGCTACCAATGGTATTATCATTTTGTCGGATGCTTTCTCTTGGTTGGGTTGACTCATTATCACGTTCCAATAATTGAGCCATATTTACAACATCTGAATACAAACACGGTTTATGAGAAATTAGGTATTAACGTATCTCAGGTTTTAAACCTCTTAGAAATATCCGCGTCATTCTCTCCCCATTATCAACCAAGTGGGACGCAAACCGGGACAACTCAGCAAACTTAGCTTCGTACTGTGACACGGTCATATTGTTCTGCTCCAGCTTGATGAACTCCACCTCCTTCATGTGACGAATACTTTCGGGAAAGTACTTGTCGTTGAACAGTTCTTGGAACTTCTCCCAAGACATCTTCAGTGCCGCAGGTTGAGTACGCTTTACAGATTCCCACCAGTAATCTGCTTCTGCCTGCAACATGAAGGTGGTAAAGGGAACCTTTTGCTCCTCGGAGCATCCCAATACATCAAATATCTTATTAATCTACTTTAACCATGTCTCCGCCTTAAGTGGTTTGGCTCTGCAAAAAACTCCGGTGGTCCTAGCTCCTTGAACTGTTTATCAGTGACCGTCCGAGAGTTGCCAGTGTTTCCACCTGCATTTCGGACAGGAATCTCTCTTGCCTGATGTTGCATGAATTGCAGAAAGCCTCTGAACATTCTATCATTCGTCATTTGGTCAGTGTTGTTGTTTGCATGAGGATTATCGCCTTCCTGATATACATTATCCTGGTTGTTAATCTATGGAGACTCAACTGTCTCCTGTGCTCCATTGCTATTCTCAACATTCTCAGATGTCATTTTCAAATACTGCCACAAAACAAGTTGACATGTCACATATTATCCCTATACTCTGACCAACCAATTAAATACCAAATAAACTTAGGTAGGTCATACTAGCGAAGGAATTCCCCGTCTCTCCCCTCCTAGTTCTTGTCTCACATCTCAGCCAGGGATCATATCCCTAAGCTTTGATACCAACTGTGACGCCCCCAAAATAGGTATACATCACCCATCTTGAGTCGCCAAATACATGGTACAAAATTCAAATACAACTTAATAATACAACTGTCATGCAAAATATGACAAAATATAAACTCAGAGTTTTAAAAAGAATATTGTCTTCTAGACATTATTCAACTCAAATGGAGTCCTCAATACAATTATTATCACACTATTTCATAGAATAGTGAGGACTACCAATGCTATCATCTGGACCATCACTCCTTTCCCCGACTAGTCCTGGCTATGTTCTCATTTCCTAAAGAAGACAATGAAAGCTAAAGGGTAAGCTCAACTACCCCAGTAAGAAATATTATGACTAAGATAATGCAGAATAATTTATCGTTATCCTTCAACAGTGTTAAACTGATAAAATATAACAAACATCAAGTTTAACTGCAGCGGAACAAACAATCCATTAGAAGAGTCAAGTAGAGAATAAAATCTACTATCTTCTATGATTTAAAAGGTTTTTCATCACTTTTATCGCTAAGACTCAGCTTAATAAGTAATCCACATCATCCTTGCACTACGGCCAAGGATATTCATTAGTATCACGACCACAAATTATCCATGCACTATGGGCCAAGGATATTCGTGTATTCATCAATGGTCAGGATTATGCCAACAACTGTCCATCAATGCATTACGGGCTAATGAGGACTTTTACCACATCATTTGTAACATTACGATCATGATTATACCGAATAATCTCTGGTCATAATCATACTAAGTCCATCTATGCACTACAGGTCACAGATGACTTTCAACATAATATAAACATGAGGATAATGACAATGATATAAGAATTCAATAAAATAAGTTTAAGGATATATTTTTAAATATTTATAATTTAATTTATTCAAAAATCAATAACGTCCAAATTGTCAACATGATACTGCTTTGTGGAGTAAAATTCAAGAATAATATTGTACCAAAAATAATTTAGACCGAAAACGAATCAATTTTTATCATGAATAGTACCTCGTGAATAGTACTTTGGGAATAGTAACCCCGTAAATAGTACTCCGGCATGAAAAGGTTAAAACTTATCAAGAATGCTCATAATAATATTTTCATGAAAAGATATTGGATGAAGCGCAAATATCAAGGATATTCTACTAATTTCATGGAGTATAGAAGCCAAAATTTTAACAGACGAGTATAGAATTCGAAATCTGAAACGAAATAATATTACTTACATACTACAGAGTATGGAAGAAAATATTATTTCAAGCGAATATTGAACAAAAATAACATCCCTTATCTTGAAAAGAAGAGTATTCCAACTGGTATAGCGGTGATATTCTTGAAGAAAACTTTCACTGTTTTCTACACTGAAAGCTTTCTAAAACTCTAAAGAAATTACGCTCAAGATTATAGAAGAAGAATTCTCAGATTCTGGTGTGCTTTTCAATTCTAACTTAAGTTCCTATTTATAGAAAAACGCTAGAACGCCATAGGAAACTAAATAATAAAATAATATTATTATTTATACAAAATTTCTATGCATACTTTGTTGAATCGTTGGGCAGCCATTTCTGAAAATTTTTGGCAGCCCACATGTTAAAAACAAAAGTGGATCCCACCCAATTTTAATAAAAATTATTTTATTTTCTAAAACTTCAGTAATTCATATAAAATAACCCTTTTATCAGAAAATTTTGAATTTTATGTCCATTCCACACGAAATCGAATTCTCTACAACTTTGCAGAAGAAAGTTTTTCCAAAATCCAAACAGAAAATATCCAAATTTCTCAAACGGATAATTTTCAACACCTCTTAAAATTCATAACAAATTATACGTTAATTTTTAACGGTTCAAAATTTATGGACATATACTCAACTTATATATGCATAACATATCCGAAAATCACAACGATCCAATGGTCGGATTAAAATTATAACTCACGCAATAGAGTTTTAAGAACACCGATTTGATTTTTTAATAGTTCCAATCCGACAAAATACTGATAAAATACCTCAGCATTAATTCCTTCATTTATAACAACATAAAATAAATATTTCCTTATCATATAAATCAATAATTAATTATTCACAAATAATATTGCAGAATCACAATAATGACAACCAGTCCGTTCCCAGGAAAGAGGGGGCTTTCCGATAAGGATTTCTCCTTACTGGCGCACAATTAGGTGACCAAACCTCTCCTTAACATAACTTTCTAGACATTGTCAATAATGCTATCTAATAATACTATTCAAATAATATGAATTATTGATCTGATAATGGGAAATATTGTGCAGTGACAATTATTGAAACAACAATAATATAAAATATCAACGCAGCAATTATTGAATCAATAAAATAAAATATTGAACAGTAATTACTGTAACAATTATTGAGTAGTACATTCTTACGTAAGAATCAATAATTCAAAAATACTATACAATACCGTGTGCTACTGTGCAACAACGCGTATTACTGTATTTTAACCACCAGGTATTCTAACAGTGTTAACGGTAAAACTTTCGTTGTTATTTATAAAAAGATATTTTTATCGTTTTCTCAATCCGACAATAATTCCGTTGTGGGGTCCACCAATGATTATGTGATTGTACGAATATTTCATGTTAAAACGAATATTCCCCGACCAATCGAATATAATATAACAACTTGCATACTTTATAAAATTTATAAATATTACTCACAACTATAACATATATCAAATTCACTCCATAATATTCAAAAATGATAGTTATAGAAAATCATCTTTATTCATAAAAGTTGGGATCTTACAACCTCCCCTTCTTATGAAATTTCGCCCTCGAAATTAGGGTACGTACCTGGTATGTCGAAGAGGTAAGGATACCTTGATTTCATTTCAGATTCTAACTCCCAGGTCATTTTCTCAACATCGTGGTTTCTCCACAAAACTTTGACTTGAGGTATAACCTTGGAGCGTAAAATATGCTCCTTCTTATCCAAGATTTTAACAGGAACCTCTTCATACATTAAATCTCCCGCTATTTCGTCCGGTTCTAACTCAATAATGTGGTTCAGGTCTTTCACATATTTACGTAACATAGATATGTGAAAAACGTTATAAACACGAGACATACTTGGCGGTAAGGAGAGTCTATAGGCCACAATTCCTACTCGTTCGAGGATTAAAAATGGGCCAATGAATCGAGGATTGAGCTTTTCTCTCTTTCCAAATCTCGTAACTCCTTTCCATGGAGCAACACGTAACAACACATGTTCTCCAATATTGAATTCTACGTCCTTTCGATGAAGATCAGCATAACTCTTTTGTCGATCTTGTGAGGTTTTTATACGTTATCGAATCGTTTGAATACTGTGCAGTGACAATTATTGAAACAACAATAATATAAAATATCAACGCAGCAATTATTATCCCAACAACGTTGCTTCACCCACCTCATCCCAGCATACTAGAGAACGGCACTTTCTTCCATACAACGCCTCGAATAGAGTCATGCCAATACTTGCTTGATAACTGTTGTTGTAGGAAAACTCCACCAATGGTAAGAACTTGTCCCAACTTCCCTTGAAGTCAAGGACACAGAGTCTTAATAGATCTTCAAGAGTTTGAATAGTCCTCTCTGACTGCACGTCCGTTTGAGGATGATAAGCCGAAATAAATCGTAAATTCGTGCCCATAGTTTTTTGTAAACTAACCCAAAATCTTGAAGTGAATCTTGGGTCTCGATTAGAAACTATGGATACTAGCATACCATGCAATCTTACAATCTAGTTTATGTACATACGAGCAAAACGTTCAAGTGTATATGTTTCTCGTATAGATAAGAAATGAGCCGACTTGGTCAATCTATCAACAATGACCCAAATCGCATCTATGCCTTGAGAAACCTTGAGAAGACAGATAACGAAATCCATGGTAATTTGCTCCCACTTCCATTCTGGAATTTTAAGTGGTTGTAATGGACCTTTTGGTACTTGCTGCTCCATCTTGACTCGTTGACAAGTTAGACACCTTGAGATAAACTCCGCGATCTCTCTCTTCATATTGCTCCACCAAAATTTATGTCGAAGATCATGATACATTTTGATACTCCCGGGATGGATTCCAAATGGTGTGTTGTGCGCCTCCGTCATGATTTTATACTTTAAATCAGGGTCGTTAGGAACACAAAGTCTGGAGTTGACTCAAAGTATTCATTCTTCATCGATTCTTGCTTCCGGCATAGCACCTTCTTGCACTTTATTCCTCATACGCATCAACTCCAGGTCTGTAGCTTGAGCAGCTTTAACTTTATCGATTAAAGTTAATTCTACTCGTATATTTGCAATCATCACATGGGTCCCTAGAGACTTTAACTCTATCTCCATCCTTTGCAAGAAATATAAAATGGGCCTTTGCGTTGACAATATCGCACTCATACCCGCATATGATCTTCTACTCAATGCGTCAGCTACTACGTTCGCTTTACTAGGATGGTATTGAATAGTATAATCATAATTTTTCAACAGTTCAAGCCAACGTCGTTACCGCATGTTGAGTTCCTTTTGGGTGAAGAAATATTTGAGGCTTTTATGATCCGTAAAGATCTCTACTTTCTCCCCATACAAGTAATGCCTCCAAATTTTAAGTGCGAAGACAATAGCTGGCAACTCTAGATCATGAGTAGGATAATTTCTCTCATATTCTTTGAGTTGCCAAAAGGCATATGCTATGACTTTCTCATGTTGCATGAGAACACATCCTAACCCTTTGTCCGAAGCATCACTGTAGATGACAAATCCCTCCGAGCTAGATGGTATTGTTAAAATAGGTGCTGAAATGTATCTCCTCTTGAGTTCTTAAAAACTCTTCTCACATTCCACGCTCCAACCGAATTTTGTATCTTTTCGAGTCAGCTGAGTTAATGGAGTAGCGATTCGAGAAAACCCTTCTACGAATCTCTGATAATAACCAGCTAAGCCGAGAAAGCTGCGTACTTCGGTCATTGATGTAGGTTGCTCCCAGCTTTGTATAGCTTTAATCTTTGCCGGGTCAATAGATATTCCATGACTTGATACTACGTGCCCAAGAAATGCTACTTCCTCAAGCCAGAACTCGCATTTCTTCAACTTGGCATAAAGCTTATTTTCACGAAGCTTTTGGAGTATCAGCCTCAAGTGTTGCTCATGATCTTCACGATTTTTGGAATATATGAGGATGTCATCAATAAAGATGACCACAAAGTGATCCAAATATTCTATGAATACTCGGTTCATCATATCCATGAAGGCAGCAGGAGCATTAGTCAATCCAAAAGACATGACTAGGAATTCATAATGCCCGTACCGAGTTCTAAAAGCCGTCTTTGGAATGTCATCGATTCTAATCTTTAACTGATGATATCCGGAACGAAGATCGATCTTTCAAAAGAATTTGGCGCCTTGCAACTGGTCAAACAAGTCATCAATACGTGGCAATGGGTACCTATTCTTGAAGGTGACATGATTCAACTCCCGATAATCAATACAAAGTCGCATACTCCCATCTTTCTTCTTCACGAATAGAACAGGAGCACCCCAAGGAGACGTACTAGGATGAATGAAATCGATGTCTAATAATTCCTACAATTGGGTCTTTAACTCCTGAAGTTCAATAGGAGTCATTCGATATGGGGCTTTGGAAATGAGTTTTGTACCAGGTTTAAGGTCGATACAAAATTCAATTTCTCGCTTTGGGGTAGGCCAAGAAGTTCTTTAGGGAATACGTCAGGAAATTTATTAACATTAGAAATATCATTCAAAACTGACGTATTTTTGTTTAAACCGGTGACATGAGCTAAGAAAACTTGACATCTATTTTTTAATAAACAAATAGCTTTATGGCTTGAGATGACAGTGATTGATTTTAATAGTTTGGTTGCTTGAATTCGCATAATAGGTTGGTTAGGAATATGAAAGCTAACAACCTTATGAAAATAATCAATTTTTGCATGATGAGTAGTTAACCAATCAATCCCTAGAATTATGTCAAATGAAAGTATTTTCAATGATATAAGATCAACAGGTAATGTGAGGGTACCGATTTGAACCAAACAAGACTTATAAACAGTGGATGTAATGAAGGTTTCTTCTAACGGAGTTTCAACAGATAAGTCAAAGTCTAATTTCTCCGAAGTCAAATTTAAACGTTGAGTGCAAGTAGGAGAAATAAAAGAATAGGTAGAATCGGTATCAAATAAGGTATAGACTTCGCTAGAGTTTATGATAAGCTTACCCGTGATGACCTCGTTCGGGTTCCTTACCTTCTGGGAGGTCACGGCAAACGTTCTCCCTTGAACTACAGGTTTTGACTTTTCTGGGATGGCCTTTGGTGCCTCCATCCCAGATGGACTTGTCTTCGGTGCACGACAAAATCGGGCTAGGTGACCTTCTCTTCCACAATTATAACACGCTTTGGATTGCATCGCACATTTTGGACTGATGTGTCCTTCTCCTCCACATTTAAAGCATATGACAGGTGGTCGTTCTCCTTCCTTAACAACGGGTGCTGGTGTTGACGTCTTTCCATCATTGTTGAATCTCCTCTTCTTGAAATGTCCACTCTTATTGTCTTGGCCATGATTACCACCGAAGTGGTTACCATTTCTGGCATATTGATTCCCTCCACGTTCGTTGTCACCGCTTCGATGACTGCTACCACTGGTATTATCATTTTCATGGCTACTCTCTCTTAGTTGGGTTGACTCATTATCACGTTCCAATAACTGAGCCCTATTTACAACATCTGAATACAAACACAGTTTATTAGAAATTATGTATTGACGTATATCAGGTTTTAAACATCTTAGAAACATCCGCGTCATTCTCTCCTCATTATCAACCAAGTGGGATGCAAACTAGGACAACTCGACAAACTTAGCTTCGTACTGCGACATGGTCATATTATTCTGCTCCAGCTTGATGAACTCCACCTCCTTCATATGACGAATACTTTCGGGAAAGTACTTGTCGTTCAACAGTTCTTAGAACTTCTCCCAATACATATTCAGTGCGGCAGGTTGAGTACGCTTTACAGATTTCCACCAGTAATCTGCTTCTGCCCGGAACATGAAGGTGGCAAACGGAACCTTTTGCTCCTTGAAGCATCCCAAGATATCAAATATCTTGTTGATCTGCTTTATCCATGTCTCCGCCTTAAGTGATTTTGGCTCTCCAAAAACTCTGGTGATCCCAGCTCCTTGAACTGTTTAGCAGTGACCATCCGAAAGTTGCCAGTGTTTTCACCTGTATTTCGGACAGAAGTCTCTCTTGCCTGATGTTGCATAAATTGTAGAAAGCCTCTGAACATTCCATCGTTCATCATTTGGTTAGTGTTGTTGTTTGCATGAGGATTGTCGCCTTCCTGATGTACATTATCCTGATTGTTAATCTGTGGAGACTCAACGGTCTCCTGTGCTCCATTGCTATTCTCAACATTCTCAGATGTCATTTTCAAATACTGCCACAAAATAAGTTGACATATCACATATTATCCCTCTACTCTGACCGACCAATTAAATACCAAGTAAACTTAGGTAGGTCATACTAGAGAAGGAATTCCCCGTCTCTCCCCTCCTAGTTCTTGTCTCACATCTCAGCCAGAGATCATATCCCTAAGCTTTGATACCAACTGTGACGCCCCCGAAATAGGTATACATCACCCATCTTGAGTCGCCAAATACATGGTACAAAATTTAAATACAACTTAATAATACAACTGTCGTGTAAAATACGACAAAACATAAACTGAGAGTTTTAAATGAATATTGTCTTCTAGACTGTATTCAACTCAAATGGAGTCTTCAATACAATTATTATCATACTATTTCATAGAATAGTGAAGACTACTAATGCTATCATCTGGACCATCACTCCGTTCCCCGACTAGTCCCGGCTACGTTCTCATTTCCTGAAGAGGACAATGAAAGCAAAAGGGTGAGCTCAACTAGCCCAGTAAGAAATATTAAGACTAAGATAATGCAGAATAATTTATCGTTAGCCTTCAACAGTGTTAAACTGATAAAATATAACAAACATCAAGTTTAACGACAGCAGAACAAGCAATCCATTAGAAGAGTCAAGCAGAGAATAAAATCCACTATCTTCTATGATTTAAAAGGTATTTCATAACTTTTATCGATGAGACTCAGCTTAATAAATAATCCACATTATCCCTGCACTACGGTCAAGGATATTCATTAGTATCACGACCATAAATTATCCGTGCACTACGGGCCAAGGATATTCGTGTATTCATCAATGATCATGATCATGCCAACAACTGTCCATCAATGCACTACAAGCCAATGAAAACTTTTACCACATCATTTGTAACATTACAGTCATGATTATACCGAATAGTCCCTGGTCATAATCATACCAAGTCCATCTATGCACTACAGGCCACATATGACTTTCAACATAATATAAACATGAGGATGATGACAATGATATAAGAATTCATTAAAACAAGTTCAAGGAAATTTTTTTAAAGATTTATAATTTAATTTATCTAGAAATCAATAACGTCCAAATTGTCAACATGATACTACTTTGTGGAGTAAAATTCAAGAATAATATTGTACCAAAAATAATTTGGACCGAAAATGAATCAATTTTTATCATTAATAGTACCCCGGGTGAATAGTATTTCAAGAATAGTAACCCCGTGAATAGTACTCTGGCATGAAAAAGTTAAAACTTATCAAGAATGCTCAGAATAATATTTCCATGAAAAGATACTGGATAAAGCGCAAATATCAAGGATATTCTACTAATTTTATGGAGTATAGAAGCTAAAATTTTAACAAATGAGTATAGAATTCGAAATCTGAAACGAAATAATATTACTTACATACTACAGAGTATGGAAGAAAATATTATTTCAAGCGAATATTGAACAAAAATAGCATTCCTTACCTTGAAAAGAAAAATATTCCTACTGGTATAGCGGGGATATTCTTGAAGAAAATTTTCACTATTTTCTACGCTCAAATCTTTCTAAAACTCTAAAGTAATACGCTTAAGATTATAGGAGAATAATTCTCTGATTCTGGTGTGATTTTTAACTCTAACTTAAGTGCCTATTTATAGAAAAATGCTAGAACGCCATAGGAGAATAAATAATTAAATAATATTATTATTTATACAAAATTTCTATGCATGCTTTGTTGAATTGTTGGGCAGCCATTTTTAAAATTTTTTGGCAGCCCACATGTTAAAAACAAAACTAGGTCCCACCCAATTTTAATAAAAATTATTTTATTTTTCGAAACTTCAGTAATTCATATAAATAGCCTTTTTATCAAAAAAATACGAATTTTATGTCCATTCCACACGAAATCGAATTCTCTACAACTTTGCAGAAGAAGGTTTTTCCAAAATCCAAACAGAAAATATCCGAATTTCTCAAACGGACAATTTTTAACACCTCTTAAAATTCATAACAAATCATACGTTAATTTTTAACGGTTCAAAATTTGTGGACATATACTCAACTTATATATGCATAACATATCCGAAAATTACAATGATCCAACGGTCGGATAAAAATTATAACTCACGCAATAGAGCTTTAAGAACACCGATTTGATTTTTAAATACTTCCGATCCGACAAAATACTAATAAAACACCTCAACATTAATTCCTTCATTTATAACCACATAAAATAAATATTTTTTTATCATATAAATCAATAATTAATTATTCACAACTAATATTATAAAATCACAATAATGACTACCAGGCCGTTTCCAGGAAAGTGAGAGCCTTCCGATACGGATTTCTCCTTACTGGCGCGCAATTAGGTGACCAAACCTCTCCTTGACAGAACTTTCTAGACATTGCCAATAATGCTATCTAATAATATTATTCAAATAATTTGAATTATTGATCTGATAATGGGAAATACTATGCAGTGACAATTATTAAACAACAATAATATAAAATATCAACGCAACAATTATTAAACCAATAAAATAAAATATTGAACAGTAATTACTGTAATAATTATTGAGTAGTGTCTTCTTACGTAAGAATTAATAATTCAAAAATACTGTGCAATACCGTGTGCTACTGTGCAACAACGCTTATTACTGTATTTTAACCACCAGGTATTCCAACAGTGTTAACGGTAAAACTTTGGCCATTATTTATAAAAAGATATTTTTGTCATTTTTTCAATCCGATAATAATTTCGTTGTGGGGTCCAGCAATGATTGTGTCGTCGTACGAATATTTTCTGTTAAAACGAATATTCCCCGACCAATCGAATATAATATAACAACTTGCGTACTTTGTAAAATTTATAAATATTACCCACAACTATAACATATATCAAATTCACTCCATAATATTTAAAAATGATATTTATAGAAAATCATCTTTATTCATAAAAGTTGGGGTCTTATATGTTATGCATATATAAGTTGAGTATATGTCCACAAATTTTGAACCATTAAAAATTAACGTATGATTTGTTATAAATTTTAAGAGGTGTTGAAAATTATCCGTTTGAGAAATTCGGATATTTTCTGTTTAAATTTTGGAAAAATTTTCTTCTGCAAAATTTTAGAGAATTCGATTTCGTGTGGAATGGACATAAAATTCGTATTTTTCTCATAAAAGGGCTATTTTATATGAATTACTGAAGTTTCAGAAAATAAAATAATTTTTATTAAAATTGGGTGGGATCCACTTTTGTTTTTAACATGTGGGTTGCCAAAAATTTTCAGAAATGGCTGCCCAACAATTCAACAAAGCTTGCGTAGAAATTTTGTATAAATAATAATATTATCTTATTATTTAGTCTCCTATGGCGTTCTACTATTTTTCTATAAATAGGCGCTTAAGTTAGAATTGAAAATCACACTAGAATCAGAGAATTCTTCTTCTATAATCTTGAGCGTATTTCTTTAGAGTTTTAGAAAGCTTTGAGCGTAGAAAACAGTGAAAGTTTTCTTCAAGAATATCCCCTCTATACCAGTTGGAATACTCTTCTTTTCAAGGTAAGGGATGTTATTTTTGTTCAATATTCGCTTGAAATAATATTTTCTTCCATACTCTGTAGTATGTAAGTAATATTATTTCGTTTCAGATTTTGAATTCTATACTCGTTTGTTAAAATTTTGGCTTCTATACTCCATGAAATTAGTAGAATATCCTAGATATTTGCGCTTCATCTAGTATCTTTTCATGAAAATATTATTCTGAGCATTCTTGATAAATTTTAACTTTTTCATGCCGGACTACTATTCACGGGGTTACTATTCTCGAAGTACTATTCACGGGATACTATTCACTCGTGTACTATTCACCCGGGGTACTATTCATGATAAATATTGATTCGTTTTCGGTCTAAATTATTTTTGGTACAATATTATTCTTAAATATTACTCCACAAATGTGATGCCCCGAAAATAGGTATACATCACCCATTCTGAGTCGCCAAATACATGGTACAGAAATAACTACAACTTTATTAATACAATTATCGTACAAAATACGACAACACACAAACTGTGAGTTTAAATACAAATATTGTCTTTTAGACAATATTCACACTCAAATAAGTCCTCATTATAATTATTGATACACTATTTATAAAATAGTGAGGACTACTATAACAACTTTCTTGGACCATCACTCCTTATCCCGGTTAGTTCCTACTAAATTCTCACCTCCTGAGAAGAAAAATGGAACAAAAAGGAAAAGGGTGAGCTCAACTAGCCCAGTAAAGAATATTATGACTAAGATAATATACAAAAAATTATCCATAGTCTTCAACAGGGAAAAATCTGATAGAATATAATACACAACAAGTTCTAGAATAACAACTGCAGCGAAAATAACAATTCATTAGAAGAGTTAAGTAGATAATGCAATCTACTATCGTCTATGAATTTAAAAGTCCATCATCAATATTTTATCCCTGTAACATCAATCAATATACACCTTGAATCAAATATTCATCTTTGCACTACGGGCCAAAGATATTTATTTATATCACCAGTTGGTCATGTTCATCTCAACACCTGATCATCTTGCACTACGGGCCAAAGATATTCATCAATTAATCATTCATCTTTGTACTATAGGCTAAAGATATTCATCAAGTATCACCATTAAAGACTGAGGATGATGAAAAATATTTTAGAGAACGAATCCAGCGAGACAAAAGGACAAAGATTAAAGATTCGTACTTTTGATAATTCAAGTTAAAAAATACTCCATAATAAACCATAATGGATTAAAGTTCAACAATGAAGATCAAAACATGAATTCAATTTTAAGATTAAAGGTCACACTAGATAATTGGGAAGGAAAGAAAAAAAAATTTCTTTTGTGAACAGTACCCGTGAACAGTAATCGTGAACAGTAACCGTGAATAGTATCCAGTCATGAAAAGTTCCAAATTTGATAAAAAGGTCAAACCAATATTCCTACGAAATGATATTAGATGAAACGAAATTTCTAGTCATTTCAAGAATTACAGAAACAATACTTACCATAGTAAGTTCAATTTAGGAATGGAGTATGAAAGAAAATAATATTTCTTACGAGTATTGTAATAAAAATAATATCCTTTACCTTAGTAGAAACTTGATTTGACTGAAATATCGGATATTATTTTGAGAAAATCTTGCAAAAACTACACTCAAAGTATCCTTATACTCAAAAAAATACTCACAATACTATAGAATAAGAATTTCTGATTTTGAAGGTGTGATTTAGGAAGGAGGGGTTACCCCCTATTTATAGCAACGGAAGGAGAAAACAAACAAGGTATTCGGCCTAACTCTCATTTTTTTTCTTCCGTCTAACCTACTGCACATGCCTAACTTTTCCTTTGTTTTGATTAGATGAGGGCCCAATAATTGTTTGAAAACAAGGAAATCTTGCCTAACTCTTCCCATTTCTTCTCTGCCAAATTCAATGCCTTACCATTTCAAAGGTTATGGCCAACCCTCTTTGAATAAACTTTGCTGGCAACAAAAATTCACCACCCACCAATTCCACCAACTAATTCCACCAATCAAACTAATGTTACTGACTACTTTTTTGAAAACAAGTATTCATAAGCATTTTGTTTACTTCCGTTTCTAATTAACCACATGCTTATATATTATAATAATATTATTATTAAACAATTATAATATATTATAATAATGTATATGAATGAATATTTTATCGGAGAAAAATAATTGCCAACTTTCAACAAATAATTCCTGCAAAATTCCTTCATTTATATCCACATAAAATAAATATTTCCTTCTCATAAAAATTAATAATTAATTATTCTCAAATAATATTACAGAATCAAAATAATGACAACCAGGCCGTTCCCAAGAAATAGGGGACTTTCCGATAAGGATTTCTCCCTATTAGCGAGCAATTAGATGACATAACCTCTCCTTGACAGAACTTTCTAAAAATTGCCAATAATGTTATCTAATAATATTATTCAAATAATATAAATTATTGATCTGATAATGAAAAATAATGTGCAGTGACAATTATTGAAACAATAATAATATAAAATATCAACGTAGCAATTATTAAATCAATAAAATAAAATATTGAACAGTAAATACTGTAACAATTATTGAGTAGTGCCTTCTTGCGTAAGAATTAATAATTCAAAAATACTGTGCAATACCGTGTGCTACTGTGCGACCACGCGTATTACTGTATTTTAACCACCAGGTATTCTAACAGTGTTAACGGTAACGATTACGCCGTTATTTATAAAAACTCAAACTTGTCATTTTCTCCATCCAACCGTTATTCTGTTATGGGGCCCACAAATGACTACGCCGTCGTAAGGATATTCCCGACAAAAAGAATATTCCCGACAACAATGATTATTTTATAACCACTTGCTTATTCTGTAAAATTTGCACATTTCACCCATAACCAAAGCATTATATCAAATTAACACCTTATTAATTCAGAATAATAATATATAGGAAATTTAATTTTATTTATAAAAAGTTGGGGTCTTACAACCTCCCCTCCTTATGAAATTTCATCCTCGAAGTTGACGTACGTACCTGGTATTTCAAAAAGGTGAGGGTACCTCGCTTTCATTTCTGATTCTAACTCCCATGTCATTTCCTCAATAGCATGATTTCTCCACAAAACTTTGACTTGTGGTATAACCTTCCTGCATAGGACATGCTCTTTCGTATCTAAGATCTTAACAGGTACCTCCTCGTACGTTAAGTCTTCGGCTATCTCGTCTGGTTCTAACTCAATAATGTGGTTTGGGTCTTTTACATATTTACGAAGCATAGATATGTGAAAAATATTATAAACACGAGACATGCTTGGAGGTAACGTGAGTCTATAGGTCACATTTTCTACTCGATCAAGAATCTGAAATAGACCAATAAATCGTGGATTGAGCTTTCCTCTCTTTTCGAATCTTGTAACTCCCTTCCATGGAGCAATACGTAACAATACATGATCTCTAATATTAAATTCCACGTCCTTTCGATGAACAATAACCCAAATCGCATCTATGCCTTGAGAAACCTTGGGAAGACCCGTAACGAAATCTATGGTAACGTGTTCCTACTTCCATTTTAGAATCTCAAGTGGTTGCAATGGACCCTTTGGTACTTGATGCTCTGCCTTTATACGTTAACAAGTTAAACACCTCGAGATAAACTCCGTGATCTCTCTCTTCATATTGTTTCACCAAACTGTATGTCAAAGATCGTGATACATTTTGGTACTTCCAGGATGGATTGCAAATGGCGTGTTGTGTGCCTCCATCATGATTCTATACTTCAAGTCAGAGTCGTTAAGAACACAAAGTCTGGAGTTGACTCGAAGTATTCCTTCTTCATCGATTCTTGCTTCTGGAATAACATCTTCTTATATTTTCTTCTTCATACGTATCATCTCAGGGTTTGTGGCTTGAGCAGCTTTAACTTTATCAATTAAAGTCAGTTCTAGTCGTATATTCGCCATCATCACGTGGATCTCTAGAGTCTTTAATTCTATCTCTATCCTTTGCAAGTCATACAAAATGGGCCTTTGTGTTAACAACATTGCACTCGTACCCGCATATGATCTTCTACTCAATGCATCAGCTACAACGTTTGCTTTTCCAAGATGATATTGAATGCTATGGTCGTAATCTTTCAACAGCTCGAGCCAACGTTGTTGCCGCATGTTGAGTTCTTTTTGGGTGAAGAAATATTTGAGGCTTTTATGATCCGTATAAATCTCCATTTTCTCCCCATACAGGTAGTGTCTCCAGATTTTCAACGCAAAAACGACTGCTGCCAACTCCAGATCATGAGTAGGATAATTCCTCTCATATTCTTTGAGTTGTCACGAGGCATAGGCTATGACTTTCCCATGTTACATGAGAAGACATCCTAACCCTTTGCCTGAAGCATCGTTGTAGATAATAAATCCATCCGAACCAGATGGTATTGCCAGAACAGGTGCCGAAATGAGTCGCCTCTTGAGCTCTTGGAAACTCTTCTCGTATTCCTCGTTCCATACGAATTTTATATCTTTTTGAGTCAGCTGAGTTAATGGGGTAGCAATTCGAGAAAATCCTTCCACGAATCTCTGATAATAACCAGCTAAGCCCAGAGAGCTATGTACTTCGGTCACTGACTTCGGTTGCTCCCAAATTTGTATTGCTTCAATCTTCACCGGGTCAACGGATACTCCATGTTTTGACACCACGTGTCCAAGGAATGCTACTTCTTTAAGCTAGAACTCGCATTTCTTCAACTTGGCATATAGCTTGTTGTCACAAAGTCGTTGAAGTACCAGCTTCAAATGGTGCTCATGATCTTCACGACTTTTGGAATAGATGAGGATGTCATCAATAAAGACAACAACGAACTGATCTAAATATTCTTTGAATACACGGTTCATCAAATCCATGAAAGCAGTAGGAGCATTAGTCAATTCAAAAGACATGACTAAGAATTCATAATGCTCGTACCAAGTTCTGAAGGTAGTCTTTGAAATATTCTCAGTTTTAATCTTCAACTGATGATATCCAGAACGAAGATCGATCTTTGAAAAGAATTGTGTTCCTTACAACTGGTCGAACAGGTCATCAATGCGAGGTAGTGGATACCTATTCTTGATGGTGACCTGGTTCAATTCTCGGTAGTTAATACAAAGTCGCATACTCCCGTCTTTCTTTTTTACAAATAAAATAGGAGCACCCCAAGGAAATGTACTAGGATGGATGAAACCAATGTCCAACAACTCCTGTAGTTGGACCTTTAACTCCTGAAGTTCAATAGGAGCCATTCGATATGGGGTTTTAGAAATGGGCTTTGTACCCAGTTCAAGATCAATAAAGAATTCAACTTCACGCTCTGGGGTATACCAGGAAGTTCTTCAGGAAATACGTCAGGAAATTCACTAACAACAGAAATATTATTCAAATCTGACGTGTTTTTGTTCAAGTCTATAACATGGGCTAGGAAAGCTTGACATCCATTTTTTAATAAACGAATGGCTTTATGGCTTGATATGACAGCGATTGACTTTAGTTGTTTGGTTGCTTGAATTCGCATAACATGTTGGTTAGGAATATGAAAACTAACAACCTTACGAAAATAATCAATTTTGGCATGATGAGTAGTTAACCAATCAATCCCTAAAATCACGTCAAATGCAAGTATCTTTAAAGAGATAAGATCAACAAGTAATATGATTGTGCTCACTTAGATCAAGCAAGATTTATACACAGCGGATGTAATAAAAGGTTCTCCTAACGGAGTTTTCACAGATAAGTCAAAGTCTAATTTCTCCGGAGTCAAGTTTAAGCGTTGAGCACAAGCAGGAGAGATAAAAGAATGGGTAGAACCGGTATCTAGTAAGGTATAAACTTCGCAAGAGTTCAAGATTAGCTTACCCATGATCACCTCATTTTGGTTTCTCGCATTTTGGCCAGTCACGACAAACGCCCTCCATTGAACTACCAACTTTATTTTATCCATAGTCGCCTTTGGTGTCGCCGTCCCTGTTGGACTTGACTTCGCTACCGGACAAAACCGGGCTATATGATCATCTTTTCCATAATTGAAACACACCTTGGAAGGTTGTGAACAATTTGGACTTATGTGTCCCTCCTCTCCGCATCTATAGCATCTAACTGGCAGTAGTTCTCCTCCCCTACAATTTGTTGTTGGTGTTGGTGCTGCTGCTGATGTCTTCTCGTCATTGTTGAATCTCCTCTTTTTAAAATTTTCACTTGACTCACCTCTCCTATTATCATGGCCACGATTACCACCCGAGTGGTTACCGCTTTTTTCTATATTCTTTCCTCCCTGATGGTTATTATCGCTCCGATGACTGTTGTCACCGGTATGACCCTGGTTGTGGTCCCTTAGTTGAACATACTAATTATCTCATTCTAATAATTGAGCCATGTTGACAACATCTAAATATAAAGAAAATTTGTGAGAGATAAGATATTGTCGAATCTCGGGTTATAGACCTCTCAGGAACATTCGCGTCATTCGTTCCTCATTCTCTACCAAATGAGGTGCAAACCTGGATAATTCTACGAACTTCACCTCGTATTGGGACACCGTCATGTTGTTTTGTTCCAGTCTAATAAACTCTACATCCTTCATATAACGAATACTTTAAGGAAAGTACTTGTCATTAAACAGTTTCTAAAATCTTTCCCAAGACATATTGAGTGCGGCTGGCTGGGTACGCTTCACAGATTCTCACCAGTAATCTGCCTCACCACGGAACATAAAGGTGGCGAATGGAACCTTTTGTTCTTCCGTGCATCCCAAGACATCGAATATCTTGGTAGTTTACTTGACCCACATTTTTGCCTTAATCGGATCCGGCTTTCCCCAGAATTCTGGTGGTCCAACTCCTTGAATTGCTTGGTTGTGACAAACCGCACGTTGCTATCATTTCCACCCGTATTTTGTACATGAGTCTCCCTCGTCTTATTTTGCATGAACTGCAAAAAGCTTCTAAACATTCCATCATTCATCGTTTGCTCGGTAGTTTTGTTTACAGGAGGAATATTGTCTTCCTATTACACGTTCTCCTGATTGGTGACTAAAGGTGTTTCCACAGTCTCATACGCTCCATTGTTAACGTTCTCCGCTGCCATTCTCAAAAATTGTCATAAAACTAGGGTTAATTTAACAAAATAACAAATCACATAATATCCCTATATTATGACCGACCAACAAATAAGCTTAGGTAAGACACACTAGCGAAGGATTTACTCGTCTCTCCCCTCCTAGTTCTATTCCCCGATCTCCGCCAGAGATCATATCCCTAAGCTCTAATACCAACTGTGACGCCCCCAAAACAGGTATACAACACCTATTCTGAGTCGTCAATAACATGGTACAGAAACAACTACAACTTTATTAATACAATTGTCGTGCAAAATACGACAACACACAAGCTGTGAGTTTAAATACAAATATTATCTTCTAGACAATATCCACACTCAATTAAGTTCTCATTACAATTATTGATACCCTATTTTACAAAATAGTGAGGACTACTATAACAACTGCCTTGGACCATCACTCTTTATCCCTGCTAATTCCTGCTAAATTCTCACCTCCTGAGAAGAAAAATGGAACAAAAAGAAAAAGGGTGAGCTCAACTAGCCCAGTAAAGAATATTATGACTAAGATAATATACAACAAATTATCCTTAGTCTTCAACAGGAAAAAATCTGATAGAATATAATACACAACAAGTTCAATATTAACAACTGCAGCGAAAATAATAATTCATTAGAAGAGTTAAGTAGAGAATGCAATCTACTATCATCAATGAATTTAAAAGTCAATCATCAATATTTTATCCCTGTAACATTAATCAATATACACCTTGAATCAAATATTCATCTTTGCACAACGGGCCAAATATATTCATTTGTATCACCAGTTGGTCATGTTCATCTCAACACCTGATCATCTTTGCACTACGGGCCAAAGATATTCATCAATTAATCATTCATCTTTGCACCACATGCTAAAGATATTCATCAAGTATCACCATTAAAGACTGAGGATAATGAAAAATATTTTAGAGAACGAATCCAGTGAGACAAAAGGACAAAGATTAGATATTCGTACTTTAGATAATTCAAGTTTAAAAATACTTCATAATAAACCATAATGGATTAAAATTCAACAATGAAGATCAAAACATGAATTCAATTTTAAGATTAAAGGTCACAACAGATAACTGGGAAGGAAAGAAAAAAAATATTTTTTTTTCTTTTGTAAACAGTACCCGTGAACAGTAACCGTGAATAATACCCAGTCATGAAAAGTTCTAAATTTGATAAAAAGTTCAGACCAATATTCCTATGAAATGATATTAGATGAAACAAAATTTTTAGTCATTTCAGGAATTATAGAAACAATACTTACCATAGTAAGTTCAATTTAGGAATGGAGTATGAAAGAAAATAATATTTCTGACGAGTATTGTAATAAAAATAATATCCTTTACCTTAGTAGAAACTGGATTTGACTGAAATATCAGATATTATTCTGAGAAAATCTTGCAGAAAATTACACTCAAAGTATCCTTATACTCAAGAAAATACTCACAATACTATAGAATAAGAATTTCTAATTTTGAATATATGATTTAGGAAGGAGGGGTTAACCCCTATTTATAGCAACGGAAGGAGAAAACAAACAAGGCATTCTGCCTAACTCTCTTTTTTTTTCTTCCGTCTAACCTACTGCACATGCCTAACTTTTCCTTTGTTTTGATTGGATGAGGGCCCAATAATTGTTTGAAAACAAGGAAATCTTGCCTAACTCTTCCCATTTCCTCTCTGCCAATTTCAATGCCTTACCATTTCTAAGGTTAAGGCCCACCATCTTTGAACAAACTTTGCAGGCAACAAAAATTCACCACCCACCAATTCCACCAACTAATTGCACCAATTAATACGCGGTGTTGCACAGTAGCACACGGTATTGCACCAATTATTGATTCTTACGTAAGAAGGCACTACTCAATAATTGTTATAGTAATTACTGTTTAATATTTTATTTTATTGATTCAGTAATTGCTACGTTGATATTTTATATTATTGTTGTTTCAATAATTGTCACTGCACAGTATTTCTCATTATCAGATCAATAATTCATACTCCCTCCATCCTTAAATAACTGACGTTTTGAAGGTTTTTACACTTATTAAGGAAGTCATTTATTACTCCAATTTTGTCATTAAGATTGATATGTATTACCACAATTATCCTTGCATTAATTAAGAAAAGATGTACTCTATATAGTTATCTAGATAAATGAAATACTCCATATAGTTGAGGGTAATAGAGGAAAAATTGTAATTAATGCTTCCTAGAAACTTGGTAACGTCAAATATATTAGAAAATTTTGAACTCCCTATAACGTCAATTATTTAGAAATGGAGGGAGTATTATTTTAATAATATTATTAGATAATATTATTGGCAATGTCTAGAAAGTTCTGTCTAAGGAGAGATTTGGTCACCTAATTGCGCGTCAGTAAGGAGAAATCCTTATTGGAAAGCCCCCTCTTTCCTAGGAACAGCCTGGATATCAGTATTGTGATTCTGTAATATTATTTATGAATAATTAATTATTGATTTATATGATAAAAAAATATTCATTTTATGTGGATATAGATGGAGAAATTTTTAATGTGACAATTGTTGAAAATTGATATTTTATCTTAAAATAATTTATTTTAATATATTATTATATTATACTAATATAATAATGGTGATATTTTTACAATGAATGTGTGATATATGAATATATGAGGAGGAAGAGTATTTTTGTTACAAAAAATATTTAACGCATGTTTTGTGTGTTGGTGGGTCCCATTTTGTTACTGAAATTGGATTATAGCCCGTAAAATCGTCCGTATGTGGATTTCGGTTAATTTCTGTTTGAAATTTAGAAAAATTTAAAACTACAAAGTTGTAGAGAATTAAATTTCCTATAGAATGGACATAAGGTTTGAATTTTTCTAATAAAATGGCTATTTATTATGAATTATTGAAGTTCCGAAATAACTGATTTTTTTTGAAGTTTTAAATGAGTTTAATGAGAAAAACGTTTTTGTGGTTGTTGGTGGGTGTGGCTAATGTTTCGACTAAATAAGTGTGCGTAGGAAGTTTAAGAAAAAAATATATTATTATTTTATTATATTTTCTGCTTTGGTGTTCTAAGCATTTTCCTATAAATAGGGTGCTTAGGTTAGAATTGAAAATCACACCAGAAATTGAAGTTTTCTCTCTCTATATTATCGAGCGTATTCTTGTGAGTATTTTTATACTTTGAGTGTTGCAATACAAGTTCTCTTCAGCACTATACCCGGTATTCCAGTCAGAAGTACTGTCTTTTTGAGGTAAGGGATGTTATTTTTTTATATATATAAATGATATTAGTTCTTTCAATATCATTATGCCGGAATATTGGTAAGATTTTTCTTGTGAAATTCTAGTTTTTTTGTGTCAGGATTACTATTCACGTATACGGCACTATTCATCGAAAAATAAAATTTTCTCTTCTTTGTCTCGGATGTCTATTTTTGTTACTAGCTTTGATTGTATCCATGTTTTGGTCTTTATTCTTGAATTTTACTCCGCTATGATATATTATGGGGTATTTTTGAACATGGATAAATCGAAGTACGAATCCTTAATATTTATTATTTTGTCTCACTAGATTCGTTTTTTTTTAAATATTTTTCATCATCATCAGTCCTAAATGATGATATAACTTAATATCTTTGGCCTGTAGTGTAAAGATGAATGATTTTCTGATGAATATCTTTGGCCCGTAGTGCAAAGATGAACAGGTGTTGAGATGAACATGACCAACTGATGAATATCTTTGGCCTATAGTGTAAAGATAAATATTTGATTTAGGATGAGTATTGATTTATGTTACAGTGATAAAATATTGATGATGGACTTTTAAATTCATAGATGATAGTAGATTTCATTCTCTACTTAACTCTTCTAATGAATTGTTATTTCCGCTGCGAATATTGATCTGAAACATGTTGTCTATTATATTCTATCAGATTTTTCCCTGTTGAGGACTAACGATAATTTGTTCTATATTATCTTAGTCATAATATTCTTTACTGGGCTAGTTGAGCTCACCCTTTTCATTTTTGTTCCATTTTTCTTCTCAGGAGGTGAGAATTTAGCAAGAACTAGCCGGGGTATGGAGTGATGATTCAAGATAGTTGTTATAGTAGTCATCACTATTTTGTAAAATAGTGTATTAATAATTGTAATGAGGACTTATTTGAGTTTTAATACTGTCTAGAAGACATTATTTGTATTTAAACTCACAGTTTATGTGTTGTCGTATTTTGCACGACAATTGTATTAATAAAGTTGTAGTTATTTCTGTACCATATTTTGGCGACTCAGAATGGATGATGTATACCTATTTTGGGGGCGTCATAATTGGTATCAAAGCTTAGGGATATGGTCTCTGGCAGAGATCGGGGAATAGAACTAGGAGAGGAGAGACGAGTGAATCCTTCGCTAGTATGTTTTACCTAAGCTTATTTGTTGGTCGGTTATAATATAGGGGTATTATGTGGTATGTCAATTTTTTTAATTAACTCTTGTTTTATGGCAGTATTTGAGAATGGCAACCGAGAATGTTAACAGTGGAGTAAATGAGACCGTGGAGACACCTTTACTCACCAATCAGGAGAACATGCAACAGGAAGACAATGTTCCTCCTATAAACAACACCACTGACCAGACGATGAACGATGGGATATTTAGAAGCTTTTTGCAGTTCATGCAAAATCAGACGAGGGAGACTCGTGTACAAAATATAGGTAAAAATGATAGCAATGCGCAGTTTGTCACGGCGAAGCAGTTCAAAGAGTTGGGACCACCAGAATTCTGGGGAAAGCCGGATCTGATTAAGACGGAGATGTGGGTCAAGAAAATTACCAAGATATTCGATGTCTTGGGATGCACGGAGGAACAGAAGGTTCCATTTGTCACCTTTATGTTCCGTAATGAAGCAGATTACTGGTGGAAATCTGTGAAGCGTACTCAGCCAGCCGCACCCAATATGTCTTGGAAAGCATTTTAAAAACTATTCAATGATAAGTACTTTCCTGAAAGTATTCGTCATATGAAAGAGGTAGAGTTTATTAGACTAGAGCAAAACAACATGACGGTATCCCAGTACGAGATGAAGTTCGCGGAGTTATCCAGGTTTGCACCTCATTTGGTGGAGAATGAGGAACATATGACGAGGATGTTTTTGAGAGGTTTGAAACCCAACATATGTCAATATCTCATTTCTCATAAATTTTCTCTATATTTAGATGTTGTCAACAAGGCTCAATTATTAGAGCGAGATAATGAGTATGTTCAACCGAGGGACCACAACAAGGGTCATACCGGTGACAGCAGTCATCGAAGCAATGATAACCAGCGGGGAGGAAAGAATACGGACAAAAGCAGTAACCACTCTGGTGATAATTGTGGCCATGATAATAGGAGAGGCGAGTCAAGTGAAAATTTTAAGAAGAGGTGATTCAACAATGACAATGTGAAGACGTCAGCACCAGTATCAAATGTTTCTAAGGGAGGAGAACGACCACTGGTCGTATGCTATAAATGTGGAAAAGAGGGACACATCAGCCCAAACTGTCCACAACAGTTCAAGGTATATTATAATTATGAAAAGGAAGGACATATCGCTCGAGATTGTACTGTAGCGAAACCAAGTCCAGCGGGGATGGTGACTCAAAAGGTTGTCCCAGAAAAGTCAAAGTCAGAGGTTCTTGGAAGAGCGCTTGTCGTGACTGGTCAAAATGCGAGGAACCCAAAAAAGGTGAACATAGGTAAGCTAATCATAAATTCTTTCAAAGTTTATACCTTACTAGATACCGGTTCTACCCATTCATTTATCTCTCCTGCTTGTGCTCAACGTTTAAACTAGACTCCGGAGAAATTAGACTTTGAGTTATCTGTGGAGACTCCATTAGGAGAAACTTTTATTACATCCACTGTTTATAAATCTTGTTTGATCCAAGTTGGCACCATCACATTACCTGTTGATCTTATCTCTTTAAAGATACTTGCTTTTGATGAGATTTTAGGGATTGATTGGTTAACTACTCATTATACCAAAATTGATTATTTTTGTAAGGTTGTTAGTTTTCATATTCCTAACCAATCTGTTATGCAAATTCAAGCAACCAAACCATTAAAGTCAATTAGTGTTATATCAAGCCATAAAGTCATTCGTTTATTAAAAAATGGATGTCAAGCTTTCTTAGCCCATGTCATGGACTTGAACAAAAACATGTCAGATTTGAATAATATTTCTGTTGTTAGTGAATTTTCTTACGTATTTCCTGAAGAACTTCCTAGTCTACCCGCAGAACGTGAAGTTGAATTCTTTATTGATCTTGAACCTGGTACGAAGCCCATTTCTAAAATTCCATATCAAATGGCTCCTATTGAAATTCAGGAGTTAAAGGTTCAACTACAGGAGTTGTTGGACATCGATTTCATTCGTCCTAGTACATCTCCTTGGGGTGCTCCTATTTTATTCGTAAAGAAGAAAGACGGGAGTATGCGACTTTGTATTGACTACCGAGAATTGAACCATGTCACCATCAAGAATAGGTATATGCTACCTCGTATTGATGACCTATTTGACCAGTTGCAAGGAGCACAATTCTTTTCAAAGATCGATCTTCATTCTGGATATCATCAGCTGAAGATTAAATCTGAGAATATTTCGAAGACTGCCTTTAGAACTCGGTATGGGCATTATGAATTTCTAGTCATGTCTTTTGGATTGACTAATGCTCCTGCGGCTTTCATGGATATGATGAACTGAGTATTCAAAGAATATTTGGATCAGTTCGTTATTGTCTTTATTGATGACATCCTCATATATTCCAAATTCCGTGAAGATCATGAGCACCATTTGAAGCTGGTACTTCAAAGGCTTCGTGAAAACAAGCTATATTCCAAGTTGAATAAATGTGAGTTCTGGCTTGAGGAAGTGGCATTCCTTGGGCACGTGGTGTCAAAACATGGAGTATCTGTTGACCCGGCGAAGATTGAAGCAATACAAAGTTTGGAGCAACCGAAGTCGGTGACCGAAGTACGTAGCTTTCTGGGCTTAGCTGGTTATTATCAGAGATTCGTGAAAGAATTTTCTCGAATCGCTACTCCGTTAACTCAGCTAACTCAGAAGGATACAAAATTCGTATGGGGCGAGGAATGCGAGAAGAGTTTCCAAGAGCTTAAGAGGAGACTCATTTCGGCACCTGTTCTGACAATACCGTCTGGTTCGAATGGATTTGTTATCTACAGTGATGCTTCAGGGAAAGGGTTAGGATGTGTTCTCATGCAACATGGGAAAGTCATAGCATATGCCTCGCGACAACTTAAAGAATATGAGAGGAATTATCCTACTCATGATCTAGAGTTGGCAGCAGTCATTTTCGCGCTAAAAATCTGGAGGCACTATCTATATGGGGAGAAAGTGGAGATATATTCAGACCATAAAAGCCTCAAATATATCTTCACCCAAAAGGAACTCAACATACGGTAACGACGTTGGCTTGAACTGTTGAAAGATTATGACCATACTATTCAATACCATCCTAAAAAAGTGAACGTGGTAGCTGACGCGTTGAGTAGAAGATCATATGTGGGAACGAGTGCGATGTTGTCAACACAAAGGCCCATTTTGTGTGATTTACAAAAGATGAAGATAGAATTCAAGACTCTGGATACCCATGCGATGATGTCAAGTATACGCATAGAACCAACTTTAATCGATAAAGGTAAAGTTTCTCAAGCCACAGACCCAGAGCTGATGCGTATGAAGAAGAGAGTACAAGAAGGTGTTATCCTAGAAGCAAGAATCGATGAAGAAGGAGTACTTCGAGTCAACTCTAGACTTTGTGTTCCTAACGACTCTGATTTGAAGTACAAGATTATGATGGAGGCACACAATACACCATTTTTAATCCATCTTGGAAGTACCAAAATGTATCGTGATCTTCGACATACATTTTGGTGGAACAATATGAAGAGAGAGATCGCGAAGTTTATCTCGAGGTGTTTAACTTGTCAACGGGTAAAGGCAGAGCATCAAGTGCCTAAGGGTCCATTGTAACCACTTGAGATTCTGAAATGGAAGTGGGAACACATTACCATGAATTTCATTACGGGTCTTCCTACAGTTTCTCAAGGCATAGTACTATTTGGGTTATTGTTGATAGATTAACCAAGTTTGCTCATTTCTTACCGATACGGGAGACTTATTCCCTTGAACGTCTTACTCGTATGTACGTAAATGAGATTGTGAGATTACATGGCATGCTAGTATCCATAGTTTCGGATCGTGACCCAAGATTCACTTCACGATTTTGGGTTAGCTTGTAGAAAGCTATGGGCATGGATTTACGATTCAGTTCAGCATACCATCCTCAAACGGACGGACAATCGGAGAGGACTATTCAAACTCTTGAAGATCTATTAAGACTCTGTGTCCTAGACTTCAAAGGGAGTTGGGATAAGTATTTACCATTGGTGGAATTCTCTTACAATAATAGTTATCAGGCAAGTATAGGTGTGGCTCCATTCGAAGCATTGTATGGACGAAAGTGTCGCTCTCCAGTATGTTGGGATGAGGTGGATAAAGCAACATTGTTGGGACAAGAGTTGGTACGTATGACTATAGAAAAGATCCAAATAATTCGACAACGTATACAAACGGCACAGGATCGACAAAAGAGTTATGCGGATCTTCATCGAAAGGATGTGGAATTTAGTATTGGGGATCATGTATTGTTGCGAGTTGCTCCATGGAAGGGAGTTACCAGATTTAGGAAAAGAGGAAAGCTCAATCCACGATTTATTGGTTCATTTCATATTCTTGACCGAGTAGAAAATGTGGCCTATAGACTCGCGTTACCTCCAAGCATGTCTCGTGTTCATAACGTTTTTCACATATCTGTGTTTCGTAAATATGTGAAAGACCCAAACCACATTATTGAGTTAGAACCAGATGAGATAGCCGAATATTTAACATACGAGGAGGTACCTATCAAAATCTTGAATAGGAAGGAGCATGTCCTACGCATAAAGGTCATACCACAAGTCAAAGTTTTGTGGAGGAACCATGCTATTGAGGAAATGACCTGGGAGTTGAAAACAGAAATGAAAGCGAGGTATCCTCACCTTTTCGAAATACCAGGTACGTACATCAATTTCGAGGACGAAATTTCATAAGGAGTGGAGGTTGTAAGATCCCAACTTTTATGAATAAAATAGAATTTTCTCTATTTATTATTTTAAAATAGTAAGGATTGATTTGATTAATGTGGTAAGTTATGGATAAAATGCACAAATATCTTAATTAAGCAAGTGGTTATAAAATATTCATTGTTGCCGGGAAATATTCGTTTGGTCGTGGAATATTCTTGCTGTCGGGGAATATTCGTACGACGGCGCAGCCTTGTGTGGGCCCATAACAGAAAGCGATTAGATGAAGAAAACGACAAGTATAAGTTTTTATAAATAACAGCGTAGTTGTTACCGTTAATATTGTTGGAATACCCGGTGGTTAAAACACATTAATACGCTGTGTTGCACAGTAGCACACGGTATTGCACCAATTATTGATTCTTACGTAAGAAGACACTACTCAATAATTGTTACAGTAATTACTGTTCAATATTTTATTTTATTGATTCAATAATTGCTACGTTGATATTTTAAATTATTGTTGTTTCAATAATTATCACTGCACAGTATTGAAAGTAGTATGCACACAAGCCAATCATGTTTGATGATAAAGCATATACTTTGTAACAATTTTATTCATTTATTAATAAAAAGTATTAATTTATTAAAGACTTTTAATTATCTACATGATGCTGTTTTATAATATGTGATAAACTCATAGTTTTAAGCAATGCTTTTAGAATAATGATGATGATCATTCTAATGAGATCTAAATTCTTAGAAAGCTTAAAACTAAAATAGTTTCCAGTCGTTGGATTACTAAATTGGGGATTAGTGAATCCGGATAGATTGGTACATATGTTGCTTGCTCATTGGATGGGGATTATTGATCTCATGATCATTTATGTGGAGACACTAAAACAATTATGTAGGTGCTTATTAGAGAATAAGTTCACTGAACGAGGCTCGCTAAGGAATACTTAATGGAGTTTTACTTGCCTGTCAATAGAAATTCCTGTAGTGATAGTAGTACAAGTGATCCTTGGACTTGAGATCATCATAGTATCTTGTGTATGATGAGTTATACTTTGACTTATTCCTTAAGACCCTTAAGGTATATCAAAGGGTATGCTTGGGTATAATAAGTTGTACATAGAGATAATGTATGATCAATAAAGAATCTACCGCTTCTAGTAAAAGAAGAGAAATGTCCTATGTGATTCGATAAATGACAACCCAGTAGTCCTTGGCCAAGGCAGAATGAAATTAGAAAAGAGTTTCTAATTTGCATTATTTGGAGTTGTGCATTAAAGAGTCGAAATACATATAATTAAATAAAATAAGACTTGATAGTAATTCCATGTCTTATATTTAATTGGGACATTGTATGGTGGAAGGATTGAATTGTACGATAACTATTTACTCAAAGGTTCTTTTATGATTAATGTTGAAATCTATATTATCTAGAAAGTCGTTGATCGCTAGGGTGGCTTATCCCTATTGTAGAATAAATATTATTTATTTAAATAAATTAATATTTTAATTTATTTATTTAAATAAAATTAGAATTGTTCTAATTGATTTATTCACAACCGGTTTAATATGGAGAACCTAAAGGGTCACACCATAAAAGGATGAATAATTATTTAAGAAGTTAATAGCATAATCGTAATAATAAGTTAAGTATATTTAATTTAATCTATGGTGATAGATTAAATTAAATAGCTTAATATTTATTATTTAATATTTTGAAAATATTAAATATAAATTAATAAGAGGAGTCTTATTATTATTATTACTATTATTATTATTTAATTCCTAAAAGAGTTTGAAAATTAATTAATAAAAGTACTCTCATATATCCTAATAAGATTAGGAGGCTAATTAATTAAAAGAGTTTAATTAATTATTCCTAATAAGATTGGGAGCCTAATTAATTAAAGGAGTTTAATTAATTAAAATAAAACTCAATTCCTTAATTGTTAAGGAGGGTTGCCCACGTCTATAAATAAGAGGAGTCTTATTATGGGTGAGGTGGTTGTTGACTTTTTCACAACATACGAAATTACAATAGTTGGAGAGTACGTTCTTTTTCTATAGTGATAGAAAACTAGGGTTTAGCCAAACATTCATCTTCTTGAATCTTTATTCTTTCTTGGTGGATCACCTCTAGAGGCCAAACACTTGGGTGGCTAACGTTGATCAAATGAAGGAACCAAACCCGGTGGATTCAAGTTGAACGCGAAAAGGATTGGAGGTGAACTTATACCTGAGGAAGCTCGAATCTTCAAGGGTATGATTCTTGTTCTTCATATCTTTTCGTTTAATTAATAATTGTGCATAAAGGATGATCCAGGTATATGGTTTGTAAAATTTTAAAACTCTGATTTTCCACGTTTCCGCTTATTTTGTGCAATTTGATTGCGTCCAAGAGTATTACAAACCTAACAGTGGCATCAGAGCCAAACCTTTATGCGAATTATTAATTGTTTTAATTTAATATGTATATTGATATGTGTTTAGAACAATTTAATTGGGCATAATTTTATTGTATAAAAAAAAAGAAAAAGAAAGAAAGAGGAAAACCGAAATTAATTTCCGAAGTCTTTGTTATTCGCGAAGCCTATTCTCTTTTTCGAAAACCTTATTATTATTATTATTATTATTATTATTATTATTATTATTATTATTATATTATATATATATATATATATATATATATATATATATATATATATATATATATATATATATATATATGATATATACGTATAAATATATATCTATATATATATCTATTAACTCCTTCAGGCTTTAGCCTTCCAAAGGAGTTTGATTATATGTATATAATATATTAATGTAATAGTTAACAGGATTATTCAAGTGTATATATTATAATATATATATTAATATATGATAACATGCATGCGCTGATATATATATATATATATATATATATATATATATATATATATATATATATATATATATATATATATATATATATATATTAACGTGAATGCACGATTTTTCTTGAATACTGATTTCGGGAATGCACGATTTCTTTTAATTCTTAATTATTTTATTCTTAAAATAAAAAAAAATTATTTTAATCTTAAAATAAAGAGTTCATTTTATTCTTAATTATTTTATAATTAAAATAAAAGGTTTATTTTAATCTTAAAATAAAGAGTTTATTTTAATTTTAAAATTGAATTTCATGCTAACTAGTTAGAGTTGGAATTAGATTCCATGATAACTAATTGGAGTTAAAATTGGATTCCATATTTCCTTAAATAAAGGAGTTTATTTAGATATGAAATAAGATTTCATATTATTCAAAATAAAAGATTTTATTTGTGAATAGGAAAGAGAATCCTAATTTCCTTAAATAAAGGAGTTTATTTAGATATGGAATAAGATTTCATATTATTCAAAATAAAAGAGTTTATTTGTGAATAGGAAAGAGAATCCGTGTTTCCTTTAATAAAGGAGTTTTTTTTACTTGGAATTGGATTCCGTAATTAATTAAAATAAAGGAGTTTATTTTGATTAAAATTTTTGATTAAAATAAAATAGTTTATTTTATTCAAAATTGAATAAATTAAAATAAAAGAGGTTTATTTTGATTTAAATTTGGATTAAAATAAAAGAGTTTATTTTGATTCAAAATTAAATTTTATACTAACAAAAATTTACTCATTAAATGATATCAATATATATATTGAATGTTTATTATTCATGAGTTGAATGTTATTTATTGATGCATATGGTGATCTGTATGATAATAAATGGGATTGATTATGAACTATTGACCAATGTGATTAGATTTTATTTTAGTTAGATGCATGAATGAATGAGTTTTATTAAATGGGGTCTGCGTACCTCGTCTTCTCTAAAATTTTCTTAATGTAAATTTTAACTCCCTCCTATGTACTTTTCCTTGAAAGTTGATCAAGGTTTCTATTTATTTTAAATAATTTTGTAATAGGATTAGTTAGAATTAATTTTGAAGAATTAGAGATCAAGGATCAAGGAGCGCTTGAAGACCCGTTTGCAATGGAGCCTGAGATTTAAATGTAATAGTTATATTTAAATTTAAATTTAATTATTGCGCCCCTATGGTTTGACTTTTTGGTTCACTTGGTGGCTCTAGTGAACTAAACTAGAATAAAAGTTCATAATCAATCTAGGTAGAATATAGTATTCTATATGTACATACTTATACTATATATATTATATATTATGCAAACATGCTTCGCATGTTAATTAATATGACGCGTATTTTATATATATATATATGCATGCGCGCTAAACAAGATGAGACAAATTAATAACAAACCCCTCAAATATTTTATATTAAGTTGTAACGTTCAAAGATATTTAGAATATCGAACGTCGCCTTCTAGCATGATAGAAACAATAGAGTATTAAATATTTAATATGAGTTTATTGTGCACACACAAGGCAAGTATTAAATATTTAAGATATTATTTTTATTACATATGATGTTTATAAGGAATTGAACATTACTGCTTTGTTGTGCACACACAAGGGCTGTAGTTTTCTCTTCACTTAATGGAAATGCTGGGTCTGACTTAACTTAAATCATTTTAGTTCGGATGTGCACACACTTGACCATTATGATCTAAGAGGTAAAATACAAGGAGTTGCATAGTTGATGTAATTGACAAGAGTTGTCTACCTATTTATTTATATATAGTTTGTTGTGCACACACAAGGCTATATACATTTGAAATGGGATCCTTATTCTCACTAGCATATCTTTAATTAGATATTGTCAAACTATATATATTGAGGGTAATATAGTTTTAAAAAAATAGTGGGAGATACCAATTTAAAACAAGACCTAATTTATTTTGGTAATTAATAAAAGAATGTATGCTAAAATATTGTTAATTACAAATTTATTTATAAAATTTTACAATGTCTAAATTACTATCACTATAAAGCATATTAGATGCTATTTGACCGGTCCAAATTAAACTGATTGGTTAAGAAAATTGAGAATTGTTCTCACGCCTGAAAAGTTATCTTATGTCCTTAATACGCCTATCCCTGCAATGGTTGCAGATAATGCCTTTGAGGAAGAGATTGATACTTTTAGAAAGTGGCAAGGTGATGCACAGTTGGCTCGATGCATCGTGCTCGCGTCCATGAGTAATGAGCTTCAGCGTCAGCATGAAACTATGGATGCTCCTACTATACTCCTGCACATCAAGTAGTTTATGGTGAGGAAAGTAGGACTGATAGATATTATATATCTAAGGAGCTCTTCCGATCTAGAATAACCGATGACACTACAGTACAGACACAAGTCCTTAACATTATCAATTTGATTGATCAGTTAGGACAACTGGTTTTGTAATGGCTGGAGAGTTGAGCCAAGATTTGATCTTACACTCACTCCCGGACTCCTTTTACAATTGTTGTGAATTTTTCATATGAACAAGCTAGATATCAGCTTCGCTGATTTGCTTAACATGTTGAAAAATGTTGAGAGTCACTTTCCAACCAAGAAAGACCAAGTCTTACTGGTAAGGGCCAAAGGATCTTCTAAAAAGAATAACAATTCATAGAAGGTAAATAGAAAGGCAAAAACAAAGGATAATAAAAACAAAACTTATACGGATAGTAAAGGAGTTTGCTTCCACTGCAATAAGCCTGAACATTGGAAAGAAACTGTAAAAAGCATCTTGCATAGGCTAACCAGAAGAAGCTTAGTGAAGTTTCGGTTATAAATACAATTTTGTTCATGATTTAAAATAAAAAAAAAATTTAAGTCAAGATTCTACTTGGGTATTGGATACCGACTTTGGTTATCATAAATATAGATTTATGAAGGGACCAAGTAGAAGTAGAAAGCTAAACAAATATAAGTAATCCTATGTGTGGGATATGAAGCAAAGGTTGCTACATTAGCCATAGAAACTTATAGTTTAGCAATGTCTACGGGCAAATCTATTAAGTCAATAAGTTGTTATTGTATTCTAGTTCTTGTTAGAAATATTATTTTCATTTTATTGTTAGACAATGAAATCTTTGGTATTATATTTAAGAACAATTGTTGTTCTATTTATAATAATAATGTTTCGTATAGAACTAAAATATTACTTAATGGATTTTGTGTACTTGACTTACGTATAACTATATTTTACAAATTAAACAAACTAGAATAAGAAAATGAGATGATCATTCAAAGAGTTGAATATGTGTATTTATTGAAATACATGTATGAATTATTTAAAAGGTTCAAAGAATTCATAAGTGAAATAAATTGGTAAAGTATTAAGATTATTTGATTAGATCAAGGAAGGAATACTTGTGCAATAAGCTTCTACATCATCTCAAATGGTTTTCTCACAATGGACGCCTCCTGATACGCAATAATTGATTGATGTATCTGAAAGAAAATATCGTACCATGTTAGACATGGTGCGGTCCATAATAATTTTACCAGCATTCTAGTATCCTTCTAGAGTCATGTCCTAGAAATGGCTGTATATCTACGAAAAAGGTAACCTCAAAATTCGGCCCCAAGACTCCATAAAAGTTATGGACAGGGAGGATTCCTAATCTTAAGTATGTTGAGTTAAGGGGTTGTCCAACTTATGTGAAATGATTTCAAAGGATAAGTTTGGGACAAGATTTGACAAGTACAGATTTGTGGGACATCCTAAAGTAAGTTTAGGATATATGTTCTATAATCCTACTTAGCAAAAGGTGTTTGTTACAAAACACGCTACCTTCTAAGACAAATGTGTTTATCATTGAAGGGGCTAGTGGGAGGATAATAGAATCTTGAAGAGTTCAAGAACCACAAAACACTATAAGTCAAATACAAGGAACTTGTAAATAGACCTATTGTACCACAACCGAATCGTAAATCTGGAATAGTACTGAAGATACCTGGGAGGTATGGATTCATCATGGATGATGATAATGAGGTACGCATCATAGAAGATGATGATCCAGTTACATACGATGAGGGAAGAGTTGTAGACACTCAGAGAAATGGATTGAAGCAAGTTTCTCAAAAATGGAACATTCGTTTTGATGAGAAAATCAAAAGAGTTTGATTTTATCAAAAATAAAAATGAATCTAGTGTGTACAAAAGAGTCAGCGGGAGCATCGTAACATTCCTAGTATTATATGTTGATATACTACGGATATGGAATGACATGCCAATGTTAGAATCAGTAAAGATAAAGTTATCTAAACCTTCCTCCATGAATGATTTGGGAAGAGTATCTTCATTGGGGATACAAATCTATATAGATAGATTCAAGAGGATGCTCGACTTAACACAAGGAACGTATATTCATTTGATGCTAAAGTCGTTTAGCATGGAAAACTCTAAGAGTTGTCTCATATTGATGTGTCATGGAGTGTATCTCTCTTAATAGTCCCCATAGACTCCTAAAAAGAGAGATCGCATGAGTGACAATCATGTATACAATGAAATATACGAGACCTGATGTTGATCGGTCATAGTCTAGAGAAGATCACTGTAAGACAGTGAAAAATATCTTAAAGTACTTAACCGGCACTAAGGATGTGATCATATTTATGGTGGGTCTGAATTAAAACTAGAGGGCTTAACAGACGCAAGTTTTTCAGACAGACCAAGACGACAGAAAATTCACTTTAAGGTAAAGCGTTACCTTGAACAGTGGTGCAGTGAAATTAGAAAGGTTTCAAACAGCAAAGAGTTGCTGGTTTAGTGATAAAGACAAAATATATAGCTATAAATGAAGCTGCAAGTTGTTTGTTTAGATAAAAGTTTATTACAGAACTAAGAATAGTTCCTAAGTCTCATCTTGGATCTAAACATGTGTTGTGGCACTTTCACTTGGTCTTAGGAATCATTGAAAGATGGGAAATCATTATAGAGATAGTGAACTTTCAAGAACAACATTACATATCCATTAACTAAAGCTTATCCAACAGCAGGATTGTAAGACCCCAACTTTTATAAATAAAGATGAATTTTCTATAAATATCATTTTTGAATATTATGGAGTTAATTTGATATAATGTTATAGTTGTGGGTAATATTTATAAATTTTGTAAAGTACGCAAGTTGTTATATAATATTCGATTGGTCGGGGAATATTCATTTTAACAGGGAATATTCGTACAACGACACAATCATTGGTGGATCCCACAACAGAATTATTGTCGGATTGAGAAAACGACAAAAATATTTTATTAAAAATAACGGCGGAAGTTTTACCATTGATACTGTTGAACTACTCGGTAGTAAAAACACAGTAATACGTGTGGTTGCATAGTAGCACACGGTATTGATTATTAATGCTTATGTGAGAAGTCACTCAGTTTGATTCAATTATTGTCAGTTAATAATATGAATTATTTAGCGATAATGACGTTTTGTTTTATTCGTATTATTAACGTAACAAAACAGAAACATCTTTTTATATAAAACAGAATACTTTATTAAAGTTATTCTATAAATAGAATATATTATATTTTATTTAAAAGATTTTTCTTTAAATATGGACTGTCAGATTAAAGTAATCAATCTGGACCGTTCATGGATTAGTTACTATGCATTCTATTTTTCTATAAATAGCAGCTCATTCCATCATTATTTTTTACGAATTCACTGAACTCTAGAGAGAGAAACTATAGAGAGAGAGAAGAAGAGTATTCTGCTACTTAACTACTTCCTTATTTCAGCTCGTCTTTAAAACGGTAAGGGGTGTTATTCTTTCTTATTCATGAAGAGAACTGTTGTTATTCCATTTCTTATTATTCTGTTGGAATAACCTGTATACGCGGTCTACCCTATACTTGGTGACATTCTTCTATTATTCTGTTGGAACATCCTGTCTGTGTGTTTTACACCGGACCTGGTTCCGTTTTTATTATTATTCTGTTGGAACATCCTGTCTGTGTGGAACATCCTGTCTGTGTGTTTTACACCGGACCTGGTTCCGTTTTTATTATTATTCTGTTGGAACATCCTGTCTGTGTATTTTACACCGGACCTGGTTCCGTTTTTATTATTATTTTGTTGGAACATCCTGTCTGTGTGTTTTACACCGGACCTGGTTCTGTTTTTATTATTATTCTGTTGGAACATCCTGTCTGTGTGTTTCACACTGGACCTGGTTCCATTATTAATTATTCTGTCGGAATATCCTGTCTGTGCTTTTACGCCGGACCTGGTTCCATTAATTATTATTCTGTTGGAATAACCTGTTTGTGCGGTCTATCGCATGCATGGTGATTTCTTTTGTTATTCCATTCTTTATTATACTTAGTTGGTTAAGTTTTGACTTCTATACTCCATGAAATTTGTGAAATATCCTTGATAATTGCGTTTCATCCAGTATCTTTTCATGAAAATATTCTTCTAAGCATTCTTGAATTTTACTCCACAAAGCAGTATCATGTTGACAATTTGGACGTTGTTAATTCTTGGATAAATTAATTCTTGAACTTGTTTTATTGAATTCTTATATTATTGTCATCATCCTCATGTTTATAAAATGTTGAAAGTCATCTGTGGTATGTAGTGCATAGATGGACTTGGTATGATTATGACTAGGGATTATTCGGTATAATCATGACCGTAATGTTACAAATGATGTGGTAAAAGTCATCATTGGCCCGTAGTACATTGATGGACAGTTGTTGGCATGATCATGACCATTAATGAATACACGAATATCCTTGGCCGTAGTGCAGGGGTGATTCGATGATGTGGATTATTTTATTAAGCTGAGTCTCAGCGATCACAGTGTTGAAAAACTTTTTAAATCATAAAAGATAGTAGAGTTTATTTTCTACTTGACTCTTTTAATGGATTGCTTGTTCCGCTGCAGTTAAACTTGATGTCTATTATATTTTATCAGTTTAACATTGTTGAAGGCTAATGATAATTTATTCTGCATTATCTTAGTCATAATATTTCTTACTGGGCTAGTTGATCACCCTTTCTTTCACTGTTCTCTTCAGGAAATGAGAACGTAGCTGGGGCAAGTCGGGGAACGGAGTGATGGTCCGAATGATAGTATCAGTTAGTAGTCCTCACTATTCTATGTAATGGTGTGTTAATAAATGTAATGAGGACTCCTTTTGAGTATGAATACTCTCTAGAAGATAATATTTGTATTCAAAATCACAGTTTATGTTTTGTCGTATTGTACACGACAGTTGTATTAGTAAGTTGTATTTGTATTTTGTACTATGTATCTGACTACCCAAGATGGGTGATGTATACCTAATTTTGGGGGCGTCACAGTTGGTATCAGAGCTTAGGGATATGATCCCTGGCTAAGATGTAAGAATAGAACTAGGAGGGGAGAGACGGGGAATTCCTTCGCTAGTATGACCTACCTAAGTTTATTTGCATGGTATTTAATTGGTCGGTCATAATATAAGGATAATATATGACATATCAATTAACTTTTATTTTGTGGCAGTATCTGAAAATGGCATCTGAGAATGTTGAGAATAGCAATGGAGCACAGGCGATTATTGATTCACCACATATCAATAATCAGGATAATGTTCATCAGGAAGGTGACAATCCTCATGCAAACAATAACACTGACCAGATGATGAATGATGGAATGTTCAGAGGTTTTATGCAATTCATGCAACAACAGGTGAAAGCGGCTCCTGTCCACAACGTAGGTGGAAATACTGGAAACTCTTAGGCGGTCACCGCTAAACAGTTTAAGGAGCTGGGACCACCGGAGTTTAAGGGAGAACCCAAACCACTTGTAGCTGAAACATGGATAAAGCAGATCACCAAGATATTTGATGTCTTGGGTTACTCCGAGGACCAAAAGGTTCCCTTTGCCGCCTTTATGTTGCGAGGAGAGGCAGATTACTGGTGGGAATCGATAAAGCGTACTCAACCTGCCGCACTGAAGATGTCTTGGGAGAAGTTCCAAGAGCTGTTTAACGACAAATACTTTCCTGAGAGTATTCGTCACATGAAGGAGGTGGAGTTCATCAAATTGGAGCAGAATAATATGACCGTGTCGCAGTACGAGGCAAAATTTACGGAGTTATCCCGGTTTGCGTCCCACCTGGTGGATAATGAAGAAAGAATGACGCGGATATTTTTAAGAGGTTTGAAGCCGGAGATACGTCAACATCTTGTTTCTCATAAACTGTGTTTGTATTCAGATGTTGTAAATAGGGCTCAGTTGGTGGAGCGCGATAACGAGACAACGCAACCAAAAGAGAGCAGCCGGCAAAATGATAATACCAGTGAAAGCAGTCATCAAAGCGGTGACAACAAGCGTGGAGGGAATCAACATGCCAGAAATGGTAACCACTTCGGTGGTAATCAGGGCCAAAATAATAAGAATGGGCATTTCAAGAAGAGGAGATTCAACAATGATAGAAAGACGTCAGCACCAGCACTTGTCGTTAAGGAAGAAGAACGACCACCTATCATATGTTTCAAATGCAGAGGGGAGGGGCACATCAGTCCAAACTGCGTGATGCCGTCCAAAGCATGTTATAATTGTGGAAGAGAAGGTCATTTAGCCCGATTTTGTCGTTTACCGAAGACAAATTCAGCTAGGATGGAGGCACCAAAGGCCGTCCCAGAAAAGTCAAAACCGGTTGTGCAAGGGAGAGCATTTGTTGTGAACTCCCAGAAAGCAAGGAACCCGAATGAGGTCATCACGGGTAAGCTTATCATAAACTCTAACGAAGTCTATACTTTATTTGATACCGGTTCTACCCATTCTTTTATTTCTCCTACTTGCGCTCATCGATTAAATTTGATTCCGGAGAAATTAGACTTTGATTTATCTGTTGAAACTCTATTGGGAGAAACCTTCATTACATCCACGGTTTATAAGTCTTGTTTGGTTCAAGTTGGTACCCACACATTACCTGTCGATCTGATTTCATTAAAAATACTTGCATTTGACGTGATTCTAGGGATTGATTGGTTAACTACTCATCATGCAAAAATTGATTGTTTTCGTAAGGTTGTTAGCCTTCATATTCCTAATCAACCTATTATGCGAATTCAAGCAACCAAACCATTAAAATCAATCGTTGTCATCTCAAGCCATAAAGCTATTCGTTTATTGAAAAACGGATGTCAAAGGTTCTTTTATGATTAATGTTAAAATCTATATTAACTGAAAAGTCGTTGATCGCTAGGGAGGTTTATCCCTATTGTAAAATAAATATTATTTATTTAAATAAATTAAAATTTTAATTTATTTATTTAAATAAGATTAGAATTGTTCTAATTGATTTATTCACAACCGGTTTAATATGGAGAACCTAAAAGGTCACACCATAAAATGAAGAATAATTATTTAAGAAGTTAATGGCATAATCGTAATAATAAGTTAAGTATATTTAATTTAATCTATGGTGATAGAATAAATTAAATAGCTTAATATTTATTATTTAATATTTTAAAAATATTAAATATAAATTAATAAGAGGAGTCTTATTATTATTATTACTATTATTATTATTTAATTCCTAAAGGAGTTTGAGAATTAATTAATAAAAGTACTCTCATATATATATATATATATATATATATATATATATATATATATATATATATATATATATATAAATAGTTTACAGGTTGAAATTGTATATTGGAAATGATTTGTAGACTTATGAACGACTAGTTGGACGCCTAGTTGCTTAATCTCCTTCCTATCATGTTCAGAAAATTTTGTACATGTTTTGAACTTGTGTCATGTAAACTAAGACATACTAAACTTAACATAGATATTTGACTTTTGTTGCTCCAAGTCATCTTAACGAGGACATGATACATCTGAGCTATTCTCCATTGAGGATATGATACATCTGAACTGTTTGAGGGAATTTGATTTTGAAACGCATTGTCACTTGAATTTAACTGTATGGGTTTCTGGTATTCTGACTTTTAGGTTATATTTGCGTTTTAATGCAGTGGCCACTTTTGGCTGTAAAAATTCATGCATCGGTCTTCTTTTTCAGTTAAAACCTTCTTTAGATTATCTTGATGTTCAAGTCTCTAGTTATTAGTTTTGACTTCTTCATCCGGACATAAGAATGATTGTTTAATAACTTGAACTTTGTCATTATGATTTATTGAAGCATTGGGGGATAAATATTAGTGATTACAACCCGAACGTGAATATGTTGCGGTGGACGGGGTCTAGATTTTTGGTGGTGGATGATGCTGAAGAAGAAATAGGAGAATATTTGAATGAAGATGACGAGGAACAGGCTATGTTTGAAGATGGACATATTAGTGATGGTGGAGATGAAGATACCTCTTTTCAGGACGTGACGGAGGAACAAGAAGATCATGCAAGACAGTATCCAGAACTGGAAGCTGATGTTATTCAACAAAAATCAATAATGGAGGCCACTAAAAGGATTCCAGGGCAAGTGAATTCTATGACTATGAGTAATGTTCATGTGAATGGGACTTGCTCATGTAGCACAAATAGTAATTTATCATTATGGGAAGGCCATCAGGTATGTTCCGAGTGTGTGAATTTGCTACAACACATTAAGATAAAGTACCCAGAAACGTTTGAGCACTTTGATCCCCAAACTGAGATGATATATACCGTCGGGCTGAATACATTGAGCACATCTGTAAGTTCATTTTTTGAAGTCATGAGAACCAATGTTACTACCTCGATTATCACTCAATACAGGGGCCTGTTTTCTGACTTGGAGAGATGGGGGTTCAACGCTAGTTGGCTAGTGAATCATCTAAACAATGCTGACGAACTTTGTTCTATTGACAATAGTATTACGGGTGCTTTAGGGGAAGTACGAGAACTCCAGGCTCAAGACGCAGAAAAGAAAGTACAAGAACTGCAGGCTTTGCGTGTGGCAAAAGGGTAAGGATGTCAGAGATCCAGGAAGCTTTCGGACATATTAAGACCACATTTGCTGCGGGTTATCATTGATATAGGTTATTATCTTGTCAGTAGAGCATTCACAACAATTTTTTTATCTCTATCATTACTCTGCAATGTTATTGAGTCATTCTGTAAAATAGAGATTTATTTTTTTCACTATGTACCCAACGGGTTCATTATATAAATTCCTTAAATAATAAAATTTAGAAGTTAAAAGTTAAAATTTGAAAATTTTAACAGTCAAAGCATCAAATTAATAATAATTTTATAATTTATAAGAGATAGAGTATAATTTATCAGTTGTATTCCAATATAAAATAATTTTTATTTTATTTTAAATTTTAAGTAATTTATGGAGCGAGTATTGAATGGATTGTAGCTGCAAATGTACATAAGTTCAATATTAATTTTTAAAAAGTTAACTTGTGATATTTTAAATTTTAAATTAATATGATTCATTTAAATTTTGAAAATAATAAATTTTATAATTAATAATACTTTTATAATATTTATAATTATATTGACCTAAATTAAATAAATTTATATAAATTTTAAATTTGAATACGTTTGAAATTAATTTTTAAAAAATAAGTCAATATTAATTTTATAATTTGAAAATGAAGTAGTAAAAAAAATGTCAAGATGTGTATGATTGATGAGTTGTCCACTTAAATGAGGGTGTGAAATGTCATTTTACATATATAGGGAACAATTATTGGACTCATTCACACTAAGGAGTAAAATCTTATATAGGGATTAAAATAGAGAGTCAAATAAGGATAATAAAACTATTGGATAATGATTTATTGATGTATTCTTCAAAATTGGAGATAAAGAGTTAATTGAGAAAATTGTTGTGAATGCTCCGTTTATATGTGCGCTTGTGTTTTGCAAGGTTACTGCTAAATTTGGAATATCACTGGTAATTAGGTTTTCTTTTTTTTTTTTGGTTTGTTTGGAGAATATGATCTATATGTACATGGCCTGTAATTAAAACTACAACCTTTTAACAATTTCAAATGTATTTTCTCTGTGCGTCCGTATTCTCATGTTTTTATTTTTATTTTTCTACACTTTTATTAGACAGTGGAGGCTATCTGCCCATACTTTAGTAGTGAGAAGTCCTAATCAGAGAAAAGTCTAGGCGTAAATTGAAAATCCATATTTGTCTATTGATGGGGGATAGTTCAGCAGCCATTGTTATGCAACAAAGATATTACTTAACATGGATGGCGCTGAAATGTGTTACATTACACATGTATTTAATATAACTCTCAACCTTTACGCATATACTTAATTCATATTTTTTGGTCTTTGTTGTGCATAAAGCTTTAGCTAGATAGGCAAATACATCATATGTATTTACTTCTTAGATAAAGCTTTGGACAATTTAAACCCTAAGGTTATACTTGTTTGTAAGGATTATAATCCCGGAATTATAATTTATCCAAGACTATTAATCCTATGATTAAATAGTCATAGTTATATATTTTTTTTTATAGGATTATTCATGGGATAACTTAAAATAATTTCATGTTATGTTTGTTTTTTCAAAATTTAATTAAAGGATTGAAGTAAAAATATTATTTGGACTATTATACCCTTACCAATAATAATATATTTTAAGCTATAATTTAAACTTGTTTATACATTAAAAAAATGAACACTTAATTAAAAACTTTTAAATAAGTGGTTATATTATTTAATCAAATGCTCAATGGTACTAATTATATAATTTAACTTTAAATACAGTTATAATTTTAAAATAAATTAGTTTAACTAAATGTAATGTCTATTTTGTCACTCTTCTATTTTTTTCCTCTTTTTATTAATATCCTTTTTAGTAATTTTTATATTTATTTTAACTTATAAGTCATTATGAATCGAACACTTTCATAACTTGTTTTAACTTAATTTTTGACTTATAAATTAAATTAATACTAAATGCTTTTACTTATAAGTTATTCCCGAAGAGGGTTAAAACCACTATATTATGTATAAACTGTTCAAGATCAAATCAAAAAGTGTGAGTTGTAAATTGAGAAAAGCGATATAGATCAACAAACAAGGCGTTGCTCTGTCTCCAACAAATATGTTTTTAATATAATAAATGTTCTATACATGGGTCAATTCTAATTTAGGACAAGAGGGGATACTATAGAACATGAAAGAGCTTTAGATTAAGTAAGCTCAAACTAGATATTCATGCAACTTAGAACAGATAGAACATGATATTATGGTCATTTTAAAAAAAGCTAGGTTAATTTTGTTTAAAATATTTTAGTCATAAATGGTAGGAATTATAATATCGGGTATAACATGATATTAAATAAGGGTTAATTACATATTTTAGAACATTTTTAAAAATAATTACAATAATGGTGCATAGATAAAATAATTACAAAAGTAATACATTTTTCTATATTTATTTACAAAATTAATACATTTGGATATTCTTTAATCGTGGCCCACAATTATCTTCCGTATCTCTTCCCGTTAATTATTATCTCCCTTATATCTGTTTCTCTCTCTTTTTCCCCATATAATACGAACACGAACAATTCTTCCATCTCCTTCTATTCTCTACAAAATTACTTCTCCTGCTCTCCAAGCTTTCCTTCAAATATCTTCAATAAGATTTATGCTCTTCTAGTTCTACTTCCATTTCCACAAACACATCCTACATGGACTCTCTATTCACTAATCCCAAGGTATTTCTCTTCCTCCCACATGTTCATAATGCATAAGCCTTTTCTGGAGAATGATAGCAGCCATGAAGTAGAAAGCAGCAGCAGCCAAAAAGCTCAAATTTCAGTATGATCCCTCAAGCTATGCACTCAATTTTGATGATGGGTTTGGAGAGAGAAATAGATCATTTCAACCGCCCAGGTTTTTGGAGGAGGAGGAGTACTGTTCAAACACAACTACTACTTGGGTTTATGTCGTATGGGTTGGGTTGGTTGAATCTTAGATTTAGATATAAGGATGTTGAAATTTTTATTATGTGTATAACGTTGGGATTTGTTAATTTTGGATTTGTTCATTGTGAATCTGTGCACTGTTTCATATGCAGGCAGAGGAGAGAATTGCTAATATATTATGGGAATTTTTTTTAATTTTGTGACCAATCCACATTCACACTTTTTAGTTTTTTTATAGTACAGTTGGTAGCCAAACATTCATACCAAGGTAACCAATTCAGTATTATTAGGTTACCAATTTATTTTGATTGTGATGCAGTTGGTAGCCAAAACCTTCATGCAATGGGTAGCCAAACCTTCATACCAAGATAACCAATTCAGTTTTATTAAGTTACCAATTTATTTTGAATGTGATGCAGTTGGTAGCCAAACCTTCATGCAGTTGGTTGCCAAAACTTTCAGACTAAGGTAACCAATTCATACTGCAGGTGTGGAGGTATATATGGTTACCTTGATATAAAGGTTTGGTTACCTTCGTATAAAAGTTTGGTTACCTTGATACGAATGTTTGGTTATCAACATTACATTATACATCACTCTCTTATCTCTCTCTTTCCTATGCAGTGTTCTTATTTTCTTTTGGACATGAAATTGGAATTGGAATTTTCGGACATGAATAAATTGTGAAAAATCAAATATCCTCCTCCTTTCTAAATCTCATCAACCATTTTGTGGTTGACTCTCACTCTGTCTCACCGGCGAAGGGGAGGAGGAAGATGACCGACAAAGGGGAGGAGGAAGATGATGTTGCCAAACTTTCAGTGTCTGGCTAATCCAAGCACATGATACAAAGTACTTCCCCAAAAGTACTTAACCTCCAAGCCTTCATCTTTCATTGCCGCCTCAATTTTCTCCGCATCCTTAACCTCATCATGAGAAATCTCTCTATGAGAATAAACTGCTTCAGCCCCAACTGCTTTCACCAATTCGACTAAAACTGATTCGGGCTTACCAATTCTCTGAATTTGAATATTTGAATTTAAATTATTATTTTGAATTTGAATTTATTTTTGTTGTTAGATCCCACATATTTGAATTTGAATTATTAATTATGGCAGTTATTTCTCCTTAATTATAAGTTTCCTTATTAATGTGAATTACGTTATTTTTGTAATTATTTTGTGGATGCACTAATAATGTAATTACTTACTAAATGTTATATATTATTGTAAAGGACCCATTAAATAATCTCTCATCTTAAACTATTTTATAATCTCAAGACTAATTGTCCCAAGCTCAAATTTAAAAATAAACAACACACTTGAGATTAATATCCATATCCCAAGTATAATCCTTGCAAACAAACATAGCCTAAATCTATAAAAATCATGGTGGAAGAAGTTCATATAAAAAAAATTAGCTTGCGTGATACTATCGGCTCTCAAAAAAATAAATAAAAAATAGTGAATTTAATAGCCTATAAACCTCTTTTTATTGGGCTTTTTTCTCCCAATAAGTCTACTATCACATAAAATCGCTCATATATACTCACATGTGTAGAGTAAGTCATGTGGACCATCAAAATATACATGTGAGTGTATGTGAGCGATTTTATGTGATAGTAGACTTATTTTTTTTCTCCTTCTTTCTCCTTATTAATTTTCCTTATTGCATAGTAAATGGCAGCTGTAAGACCTTAACTGTTCATAAAATGTTCATATCTTACTCCATGGATTTGAGCTTTCAAATACTTAATTTAATCTACTTATGGAGTAGAATACATTAATATATGGAATCATTAAAAATAATTAATGACACCCACATTAATTTAGGCTCAAATTCCAACATTAAATACACATGACCCGAACAGATTTTTTGGCCGGGGTGGGTTTTTCGACCAATTTCGGCCAGATTCTGAAATTGGAGGCTAAATTGTATCAATTTAGACACTTGATGTAGTAAAGTGTAAGTCCAAATTCTTTGAGAACTTATTCATGAATCTGATATATTTCGTGTAGTAAACTGTATTTAGCCCATTTTGTTAAATTAATACTCCATCAGCGCATAACCAGCTATGCTATTTTTTTAATCTTATTTTTCAAAAATAATTTTTCTTGAATATTAAGGTTTGCATAGGTCATATCGAAATTGTTTTTTTCTACATATTTTCCAAAAGTAATGTTTAATATTCATAAAATCGAAAAGCATTATAACTTGAAGGAGTAAACAAACACCAATATTTGGGAAATAAAAGTCAACAGAAATTGTATGCACTTCTTTTCAGTAAGGGAGTATGGATTCATTTTCTTACGAATAATTAGACTTTCTACACCGATAGTTATTGGACATAATATATGGGCCACTTTTAGTTTTCATCAAATTTGAGGTTCATACTTTTTTTCTTTCTTGGCATTTATACAATATGACTCCACAAACTTTGTAGTTTATTTTAGGACATTATTAGTTTGATCTAATTACAAACCTACTTCCTATATATATATATATATATATATATATATATATATATATATATATATATATATATATATATATATATATATATAAACTTATCTTGCAGTAACTGATTTGTCAAGGCTAGTACTTGGTACTATGTCCTTAAGACAATTATGCCCTCCGTATGGTGCTTAGAGTTGATAGCACTTGTCTCCCAGGATACAATGACACTGTATACTTTTGCAGCACTACAAAAAGTATACTCTACGAACCAAAATAAATGCTCTAACTCTCTCTCAAATTTAGTAAGGAAACTGATGAAGAAACTATATACTAGAATGCTCTATTATACTAGAATGCTTGAGAAATGGATTATTTTGAAGGCTGCCCCCTCCTATCTATTTATAGGAAAGGTTGGTGACCCTTTGAATGGGCACATTACCCCTAAAAAGGCACGGGGTGCCTCTGAAGAGGTATTATTTGTATCTCTTGGTCAAAACGACGTAGTTTTGACCATTTGCAGAATATGTGCATCTATTCGAATCCTTAAAACGACGTAGTTTAAGCATTATCAGAACTAAAACTACGTAATTTTAGGCTTAGAAGAAAAGGCGCGACAAAACGACGTTGTTTTGGGCCCGTTCAAACTTATAGATACCGCTTCTCAAAATGACACATTTTTGATAATACCGCTTCTCAAAACGACGCAGTTTTGATAATATAATAAATACAGCTTCTCAAAACGACACAGTTTTCATAATAGAATTAAATAAATAAATTTAAATAAATTTTGTCTAAAAAATTATATACATGACCTAGAGCCAGGCCGGTCGATCGAATGGCTGTAACGTGCGTGTGGGTTTGAACCTAGCCTTGGCTAGGTCCTCTCCCTTCCACAAAAGTGGGGTGCCCCTTGGGGCCCAAACCCAAGAGAACTTTCCTTGTATATAAATATATAAAATATTTAATTCCTAACCTATGTGGGACTTGGTTTTTCCCACATGTATTTATTATCTTTTATCATTTCTAAGTGTGATCTTTGGGGGGTTAATATCTCATTCATTACTCCATGGATTTGAGCTTTTAAATACTTAATTTAATCTACCTATGGAGTAGAATACATTAATATATGGAATCATTAAAAATAATTAATGACACCCACATTAATTTAGGCTCAAATTCCAATAATCCCCTATATGAATGACATTGACTGCCAACCTTATGCAAATGTTATACAGACTCTAAGAGAGAGACATAATTAGAAATCATCTGTATCGAGAGAGGTATCTTTTGGCTTTGATCCTTCCCTTGTGAAAACTATCGGGTTTACTGCTTGTCCAATGAACGTGATGTCTTGAACTGTTCAATCGTTTGTGTAAATCGAGATAATAGTAATTCACACAGAATCTTTCTAGACATTATTTGGTTCTCATAATTTTGTTCATTTTGGCCCCGATCAATCCCGAATTTATGAGTGCTTTAGAGAAGTATAGCCTTATCCTAGCTTCTCATAGAATTGGCCCAGTTCACACTTACGTAAGTGATTCTTAATAAGAGTATCCTGCTATACTCCACATGTTTATCAAGATTTAAGAATCATTAAAAGCATAGCTTATCCTGTAACCGTTGCAGGTATCACTATCTCGTATTATAGGCATTAGCAAAAGAAATTAATTTCTTCACAGTGATTTGGTTGAATCATTCACAATTTAATTAGTTGTCCATTTGAACCTAGATCTTGGGATCTCCACTCAACTAGGTTGGGTTTCCATCATGACGATCCTTGTTTATAGGCTTTAAACCCATTCCCCTCGAAGTTATTTTTACTTGCTCTCTAGTTAAACGTTTAGTCAATGGATCCGCTATATTTTCTTTTGACTTTATGTACTCAATAGACATAATGCCGTTAGAGATCAATTATTTTATGGTATTATGTCTACGATGAATATGTCTAGACTTACCATTATACATGTGACTCTGTCCCCTTCCAATAGCTGATTGACTATCACAATGGATACAAATAGGAGGCATAGGTATAGACCACATAGGAATATCTTCTAAAAAATTACGAAGCCATTTAGCTTCTTCTCCAACCTTATCCAATGCAATAAACTCAGATTCCATCGTTGATCGAGCAATGCATGTTTGTTTAGAAGATTTCCATGATATTGCTCCTCCACCTAGTGTAAACACAAAACCACTTGTGGATTTAGAGTCTTTTGTATCCGATATCCAATTCGCATCACTGTATCCTTCAAGTACTACTGGATATCTTGAGTAGTGCAATCCAAAATTTTGAGTATATTTTAAATACCTTAAAACTCTTATAATCTCTTTCCAGTGATCTTGTATTGGATTGCTTGTAAATCTACTCAATTTATTGACAACTTGTGCTATGTTAGGACGTGTACAATTCATTAATTATATAAAGCTTCCAATTATTTGTGCATACTCAGGTTGTGATATGCCCTCTCCTTTATTTTTAGACAAGTGTAGATTTATATCTACCAGTGTTCCCACATGATTACAATCATATTGATTGAATTTTCTGAGTATTTTCTCAATATAGTGGGATTGTGATAACACTAATCCATCAGATGTTTTAGAAATTTTAATTCCTAATATTACATCGGCAACACACATGTCTTTCATGTCAAATATATTATTTAACATTCTTTTAGTAGTTTTATTGATTTCATTATTACTACCCATAATGAGCATATCATCTACATAAAGACAAATACTGACATACCCATTCTTAGTGTCCTTGACATACACACATTTGTCACACTCATTTATTTTGAAACCATTTGATAACATTGCATTATCAAAATTTTCATGCCATTGTTTAGGTGCTTGTTTTAATCCATAAAGAGACTTTACAAGCCGACAAACTTTCTTTTCTTGTCCTAGAACAATAAATCCTTCTGGTTGTTCCATGTAGATTTCTTCTTCTAAATCTCCATTCAAGAAAGCTATTTTTACATCCATTTGATGCATGTATTTCTAAATTATATATAGCTGCAATGGCTACTAACATCCTAATTGAGGATATTCTTGTCACAGGAGAATAAGTACCAAAATAATCTAAACCCTCCTTTTGCCTGTATCCTTTGATTACAAGTCTTGCTTTATATTTGTCTATAAATCCATCTTCTTTCATTTTCTTCTTGAATATCCACTTATATCCAAGAAATTTAGAGCCTGGTGGGAGATCTACTAATTCCCACGTATGATTATGCAAAATGGATTCTACTTCACTATTTATAGCCTCTTTCTAATATGGAGCTTTAGGACTCGATATTGCTTCTTTATAGGTTTGAGGCTCATTTTCTAACAAATAGGTTAGAAAATCTGGACCATAAGATTTTGATGTTCTAGCACGTTTACTACGTCTAGGTTCATCAATATCTTCTAAACCATGATTACTTTCATTAACATCATCATAAGTTCTTTTGTTAGAACTTGGCTTTTGTTCCTTTTTATTAGGAAATATTGTTTCAAAGAATTCAACATCTTTTGATTCAATAATCATATTTTCATGTATTTCCTCTATTTTTGATTTATTAACCAAAAATCTATGTGCACTGCTATTATTAGCATAACCAATGAATATACAATCTATTGTTTTCGGTCATATTTTTACCTTTTTGGGTGGAGGAACCATTACTTTTGCTAAACACCCCCACACTTTTAAGTGTTTATAAGATGGCTTACGTCCTTTCCATAATTCATACGGTGTAACATTAGACTTCTTTTGAGGTATTCAGTTGAGATTATAATTTGCTGAAAGAATTGCTCCCCCCCCCCACAAATTCTGAGGTAACCCAGAACTTAATAATAATGTATTCATCATTTCTTTTAAAGTTCTATTCTTTCTTTCTGCAACATCATTTAGTTGTGGTGAATAAGGTGTAGTTGTTTGGTGTATTATACCATATTGTGAATAAATTTCAATAAATGGAAATTCATATTTTCCACCTCTATCACTTCTAACTACCTTGATCTTTTTATCAAGTTGATTCTCAACTTCATTTTTGTAATGTTTAAACATTTCCAAAGCCTCATTTTTACTTCTCAATAAGTAAACATAACAATATCTTGTACAATCATCTATAAAAGTGATAAAGTATTTCCTACTTCCTATTGTCTATATATACTTTAAATCACAAATATCCGTGTGTATTAAATCAAATGGTTCTATACTTCTTTCAATTAATTTAAAAGAAGATTTCCTATGTTTTACCTCAACGCAAATTTCACATTTATGATTAGAGTTAATCTCATATTTTGGCAAACATTCCATATTAATTAATTTACGTATAGTGTTATAATTAACATGACCTAATATACCATGCCATAAATTAGATGACTCAATCATATAAGCAGAAGATGTAATTTTATTAATATTGAAAGGTAAAATAGTTATTACATTCATTTTGAAGAGCTCGTTGCTCATATAACCCTTCCCCACATACATCCCATTTTTAGTTAATACAAATTTGTCTAATACAAATTTGTCTGATACAAAGATTAATTTAAATCCCTTTTGACTAAGAATGGATCCTCACACTAAATTTTTCCTAATATTAGGCACATGGAGCACGTTGTTGAGGGTCAGTTCCTTGCCAGATGTAATCTTTAGAATCACCTTTCCTTGTCCAACAATCTTGGATGAAGAAGAATTTCCCATGTATAAATGTTCTCCATTCTCAATTTCTTGATATATGGAGAATATTTTCCTGTCGGAACATACGTGGCGGGTTGCTCCAGTATCTACCCACCATTCTCTTGGATTCTCAACCATATTTATTTCTGAAACAACCGCTAAAGGGTTCATTTCAGAAACATCTTGAAGAAGACTATCCACTTCTGTTACATTGGCTTGTGCGAACTTCTTGTTCTGGTTTTTGACAATCCTTTGCCCTATGTCCAGGCTTGTCACAAATGTAACATTTGCCTTGAAACTTCTTATTTGTTCCTTGTTGAGGCCCATTACAAAAGAATTTTCTCTTTTTGGACTTCGGACCTTGTTCCACCACATTGGCTTTATATTCCACAAAGGTCCTTCCTCTTTTCTTTTCAAAGGCACATTTGTCATCTTCTATCCTTAATCTTATAATTAAGTCTTCAAGTTTCTTCTCTTTGTGTTTATGCTTGATAAATTTTTTTAAATCTTTCCACATATGTGGTAGTTTTTCTATAATTGCAGCAACTTGGAAAGATTCACTTAAAGACATACCTTCTGTATGTATTTCATGCAGGATTACTTGTAATTCTTGGACTTTGTTGATGACTGCCTTGGAATCCACCATCTTGTAGTCCAAAAACTTGCCAACTACGAATTTCTTTGTGCCAGCATCTTCTATTTTATATTTCTAATCCCAGGAATCCCATAATTCTCTTGTTGTTTTGAGAGAACTATTCACATTGTATAATGTGTTATCCAATCCATTAAGGATATAATTTCGGCACATAAAATCCGCATGTTTCCATGCATCTATTGCGGCAACAACTTGCCTGTCTGTTTCATCTTCTTTGAGCACAGGGGAATCTTCGTGAAGAAACCTCGCTAAGTTCAAAGTAGTAAGATTAAACAACATATTTTGTTGCCATCTTTTAAATTCTGTTCCATTGAACTTTTCTAGTTTTTCACCATAGTTCACAGGAACATTTGGTATAGAAGGTGTAGAAGAAGAACCAATTATAGTAACAAAATTAGTATCCATATTTCTTGCAAATATATATATATATATATATATATATATATATATATATATATATATATATAAAGAGTTGATTGTCTTAAGATTGTTAGTAACCTCAAAGGAAATTATATATATATATATATATATATATATATATATATATATATATATATATATATATATTAAAAGAACTTATCTTTCAATAACTGATTTGTCAAGGCTAGTACTTAGTACTATGTCCTTAAGACAATTATGCCCTCTGTATGGTGCTTAGTGTTGATAGCACTTGTCTCCCAGGATACAATGACACTGTATACTTTTACAGCACTACAAAAAATATACTCTACGAACCAAAAGAAATGCTCTAACTCTCTTTCAAATTTACTAAGGAAACTGATGAAGAAACTATATACTAGAATGCTCTATTATATTAGAATGTTTGAGAAATGGATTATTTTGAAGGCTGCCCCCTCCTATCTATTTATAGGAGTGGTTGGTGACCTTTCGGATGGCCACATTACCCCTAAAAAGGCATGGGGTGCCTCTGAAGAGGTATTATTTGTATCTCTTGGTTAAAACGACGTAGTTTTGACCATTTGCAGAATAAGCGCATCTATTCGGATCCTTAAAATGATGTAGTTTAAGCATTATCAGAACCAAAACTATGTAGTTTTAGGCTTATAAGAAAAGGTGCGACAAAGTGACGTAGTTTTGGGCCGCCCGTTCAAACTTACAGATACCGCTTCTCAAAATGACACAGTTTTGATAATATCGCTTCTCAAAACGATACAGTTTTGATAATATAATAAATACAGCTTCTCAAAACGACAAATAAATAAAATTTAAATAAATTTTGTCTAAAAAATTATATACACGACCTAGAGCCAAGCCGGTCGTACGGCGGCGGCGCGCGAGTAGGTTTGAACCTAGCTTTGGCTAGGTCCTCTCCCTTCCACAAAAGTGGGATGCCACTTGGGGCCCAAACCCAAGAGCACTTTCCTTGTATATAAACATATAAAATATTTAATTCCTAACCTCTGTGGGACTTGGTTTTTCCCACATGTATTTATTATCTTTTATCATTTCCAAGTGTGATCTTTGGGAGTTAATATCTCATTCATTACTCTATGGATTTGAGCTTCCAAATACTTAATTTAATCTATTCATGAAGAAGAATACATTAATATATGAAATCATTAAAAATAATTAATGACACCCACATTAATTTAGGCTCAAATTCCAACATTAAGTACCCATGACCCGAACAGATTCTTGGCCGGAATGGGTTTTTCGACCAATATCGGCCAGATTCTGAAATTGGGGGCTAAATTGTATCAATTTAGACACTTGATGTAGTAAAGTGTAAGTCCAAATTCTTTGGGAGCCTAATCATGAATCTGATATATTTTGTGTAGTAAACTGTATTTAGCTCATTTTGTTAAATTAATACTCCATCAGCACATAACAAGCTATGCTATTTTTTTAATCTTATTTTTCAAAAATAATTTTTCTTGAATATTAAGGTTTGCATAGGTCATATCAAAATAGTTTTTTTTCTACATATTTTCCAAAAGTAAAGTTTAATATTCATAAAATCAAAAAACATTATATCTTGAAGGAGTAAACAAACATCAATATTTGGGAAATAAAAGTCAACAGAATATGTATGCCCTTCTTTACAGTAAGGGAGTATGGATTCATTTTCTTACGAATAATTAGACTTTCTACACCAATAGTTATTGGACATAATATATGGTCCACTTTTAGTTTTCATCTAATTTGAGGTTCATACTTTTTTTCTTTCTTGGCATTTATACAATATGACTCCACAAACTTTGTAGTTTATTTTATGACATTATTAGTTTGATCTAATTACAAACCTACTTCCTATTTTTTGAAGATGTGAGCAAAAAATTCATGGACCCCATAATTTGTTGGGGGTAATTCTATGAGGACTTTCTTGCAAATTTGCTATGCTCTAGGTGATAGACTATAATTTTAGAAATTATACTTCTCTTGTGGTTTATTTAATAAATGATTGGTAAATACAATTTTAGCCTCATTGTCACTGTATGATGGACCAACGTATCGTGCATTGGTTCACGGCTTCACGCCAGTAGTTTTCACTATATTTATCATGATTTATGTTATCATTAGGATTAATTTGGGAAGTAATACCCATATAAAAAAATAAATGCAAATTGTAAGTGGGAAGTATGGGCATATTGTTGTTGGAGAGAGGAAGAGAAAACAAAAGCAAGCAGCATCAAACAGAATAACTAGATAACATCTGGATTTCAGTTTTTTCTTAGAAGAGCTCCTCATATCTCAATCTACAGCAGCTGAAACTAGCCTTGAGATAAGAGTCTGTCGAGAGAGAACCAGAGAATTTATCTTTTATTCGTCAGGTGGCTAGTTTATCGGCCACTGGAAAATAATTAAAGAATTTTCGGGAGGCCAATAGATTTAAATTTTTTTAAATTTCCCCAGTTTAGAAATATAGACCAAAGAGATTAAGAGTAGGAATGTTGATACCATTGAGAAGTGAGAAGTTAAAGATCATCTCCTTCAAATATGATATTTGTTCATCACTTAATTTTGTTAATTTATCAAATTTGATCACAGCATGTGTCTCAACATATAAGCAGTGATATTATCCCCCGATCACAAATCTTTAGAAGATGGCTGAACTTTGTGTTTCTAGCATTGAGATATTCAGACCTTTATTGTAGGGGTGCTCAAAATTTGTAGTTTATCGGGTATTCAGGTAAACCGATTTGGGACCGTTTGGTACAATTCAGTTTTTGGTACCGGTTCCAGTTAGCAATTTTATAGGCCGGTATATACCGGACCGAATCGATTATAACAGTCCAAATCCTTTCTTTACACTTTCTTGTAAAATTATCTTAAAATCTCCTCTATTTATAAAATAGAGATAACACAAGAAAAGATATATTAGACAATATTGGACTTGATGAAATTTGTATTGGTGGTTTCCTCTATTTATAATATAAATTTAGAGGTAAGACAAGAGAACACATATTGGACAATGTGGGATTTATTGATAATGTGCTATCCTTTGATTCTTGTAGGTAGATGCATTTAGAGAACGAAGAGCTCTTGCCTTGACACTTAATAATACAAAAGCAGCAGTCAACAAACTGCATCAAATGGTGAATGTATTTGTTGGCATCCTTATGGATAATTATTATGTAATTACAAACTTTAAGCTATGATGATGATAATGCTTGCCGACTCAGCCACAAGGAAATCAAAGAAAAAGAGAACAATTAAGAAAGTTGATGTAAATCATTCTTGCTTTAAAGGACACAGCTCCCCAATCATTCACACTTTTCGGAGTTAGATAGTAGAAGCAGAAAGGATAGAAGAGAAGTAAGTTGGTAGTGCATGAAATGGATGAAGTTTAGTATTATTTATAGTGAACTAACCAGCAGACATTTCCTTCACTTTCAGCATGGTAAAGCTTATGACTTTAACATTCTATTCAAGTCTCATATTGAATGAGTGGAGTTCTATTGCCATTAATTCTTAGCAACCTCCTTAGACTTGAGATTACTTGTTTTGATGTTAGAAAACTTTTTGTTGACATTCTCTTCCATATTTTATTGTTCTTTTGGGTTCTACGTTGATGTCTCATGTCAAAAGTTGTCAAAAGTTAGAAAAATGGCATTAATTTAGGCGTTGCAATCAAACCATACATGGTGTAAGCAACTGGACATATCCAAGAATATCGTCCCACATTGATTTTATGATAAAAGTTTACTACCAAGTAATGGCCTTGGTGGTCTTCAAGTCCCACATTAGTTAATGGGTAAAAGTCTAAGGAAGTTTTCTTATAAATTGACTACCAAGTGAATCTTAATTAAAGTCCAAATATTTAAAGGCTTCCAATTTTGGAAGGCGAGACTGATACAAAAGTAGGTAAAAACCGGTATCGGACTGGCTCCATAATAAACAATTGTGAAACAAAATTCAAGAATGAAGATCAAAACATGGATACAATTAAAGATAGTAACCATAATAGACAACTTAGACAAAGAAAAGAAAATTTAATTTTTTTGTGAATAGTGTCGTATACGTGAATAGTGCCGTATACGTGAATAGTAACTCCGACACAAAAAGGTAAAAATTCCATAAGAAAAATTATACTTTGTGAATAGTACTCGTGAATAGTATCATATTCATAAATAGTGTCGTATACGTGAGTAGTGCCGTATATGTGAATAATAACCTTGACATTAAAAGGTAAAAATTTTATAATAAAATTTATAACAATATTTCGGTATAATGATATTAAAAGAAATAACATCATTTACGAAGAAAATAGCATCCCTTACCTCAAAAGACAAGTGCTTCTGACTGAAATATCGGATATAATGCTGAAGAAAACTTGCACTGCTTATCAACTCTCAAAGTATCTAAATACTCACAAAAATACGCTCGATATTATAGAGAGAAAATTTCTGATTCTGGTGTGATTTTTAATTCTAACCTAAGCACCTTATTTATATGAAAATATTTAGAACGCCAAAGCTGACTAACCTACTACCGGTGGCTTCCACCCTTTGTCATACCTTTGAAATTCAGCATTTTTCCACAAAAAACAAAAGTGGGACCCACCCATGTTTTTAATAAAATAATTTATTTTTAAAACTTCAATAATTCATAATAAATAGCCATTTTATCAGAAAAATATGAACCTTATGTTTATCTCATATAAAACTTCATTCTCTAAAACTTTGTAGAAGAAAGTTTTTCCAAATTTCAAACAAAAAATGACCGAAATCCACATACAGATGATTTTAATACCTCAATTCCGACAAAATACTGATAAAATACCTCAGCATTAATTCCTTCATAAAATAAATATTTTCTTATCATATAAATCAATAATTAATTATTCACAAATAATATTACAGAATCACAATAATGACAACCAGGTCGTTCACAGGAAAGAGGGGGCTTTTCGATAAGAATTTCTCCTTACTGGTGCGCAGTTAGGTGACCAAACCCCTTTCCTAGACATAACTTCCTTAGACATTACCAATAATGCTATCTAATAATATTATTCAAATAATATGAATTATTGATCTGATAATGGGAAATACTGTGCAGTGATAATTATTGAAACAACAAAATATAAAATATCAACGTAGCAATTATTGAATCAATAAAATAAAATATTGAACAGTAATTACTGTAACAATTATTGAGTAGTGCCTTCTTATTTAAGAATTAATAATCCAAAAATACTGTGCAATATCGTGTGCTATTGTACAACCACGCGTATTACTGTACTTTAACAACCAGCTATTCCAACAATATTAACGGTAACAACTACGCCGTTATTTATAAAAACTCAAATTTGTCATTTTCTTCATCCGAGAGTTTTCCGTTATGGGGCCCACAAATGGCTGCGCCGTCGTACGAACCCGACATTAAGAATATTCCACGACCAAACGAATATTCCCCGACAACAATGAATATTTTATAACCACTTGCTTATTTAAAATATTTGTGCATTTTACCCATAACTAACCACATTAATCAAATCAACCCCTTACTATTTCAAAATAATGAATAGAGGAAATTCAATTTTATTTATAAAAAGTTAGGGTTTTACAACCTCCCCTCCTTATGAAATTTCGTCCTCGAAATTGATGTACGTACCTAGTGTTTCAAAAAGGTGAAGATACCTCGCTTTCATTTTCGATTCCAACTCCTAGGTCATTTCCTCAATAGCATGGTTCCTCCACAAAACTTTGACTTGTGGAATAACCTTTGTGCGTAGGACATGCTCCTTCCTATCCAAGATCTTGACAGGTACCTCCTCGTACGTTAAATCTTTGGTTATCTCGTCTGGTTCTAACTCAATAATGTGGTTTGGGTCTTTCACATATTTACAAAGCACATATATGTGAAAAATATTATGAACACGAGACATGCTTGGAGGTAATGTGAGTCTATGGGCCACATTTTCTACTTGGTCAAGAATCTCAAATGGACCAATATATCGTGAATTGAGCTTTTCTCTCTTCCCGAATCTTGTAACTCCCTTCCATGGAGCAACACGTAACAATACATGATCTCCAATATTAAATTCCACGTCCTTTCGATGAAGATCCGAATAACTCTTTTGTCAATCATGTGCCATTTGTATACATTATCGGATCATTTGGATCTTCTCTGTAGTCATACGTACTAACTCTGGTCCCAACAATGTTGTTTCACCCACCTCATCCCAACATACTGGAGAGCGACACTTTCATCCATACAATACTTCGAATGGAGCCACACCTATACTTGCCTGATAACTGTTGTTGTAGAAGAATTCCACCAATGGTAAGTACTTATCCCAACTCCCTTTGAAGTATAGAACACAAAGTCTCAATATATCTTCAAGAGTTTGAATAGTCATTTCCGATTGCTCGTCCGTTTGAGGATGGTGTGCCGAACTGAATCATAAATCCGTGCCCATAGCTTTCTGCAAACTAACCCAAAATCGTGAAGTGAATCTTGGGTCACGATCCAAAACTATGGATACTGGCATGCCATGAAATCTCACAATCTCATTCACGTACATACGAGCAAAACGTTCAAGGAAATAAGTCTCCCGTATCGGCAAGAAATGAGCAGACTTGGTTAATCTATCAATAATAACCCAAATCGCATCTATGCCTTGAGAAATCTTGGGAAGACCCGTAATGAAATCTATAGTAATGTGTTCCCACTTCCATTTTAGAATCTCAAGTGGTTGCAATGGACCATTTGGGACTTGATGCTTCGCCTTTACACGCTGACAAGTTAAACACCTCGAGATAAACTCCGCGATCTCTCTCTTCATATTGCTCCACAAAAATGTATGTCAAAGATCATGATACATTTTGGTACTCCCAGGATGGATTGTAAATGGTGTGTTATGTGCCTCCATTATGATTCTATGCTTCAAGTCAGAATCGTTAGGAACACAAAGTCTGGAGTTAACTCGAAGTATTCCTTCTTCTAGAATAACACCTTCTTGTACTTTCTTCTTCATACGCATCAGCTCTGGTTCTATGGCTTGAGCAACTTTAACTTTATCGATTAAAGTCGGTTCTACTCGTATATTTGATATCATCACGTGGATACTTGGAGCCTTTAACTCTATCTCCATCCTTTATAAGTCGTACAAAATAGGCCTTTGTGTTAACAACATCGCACTCATACCCGCATATGATCTTCTACTCAATGCGTCAGCTACCACGTTCGCTTTTCCAAGATGGTATTGAATGGTATAATCATAATCTTTCAATAGCTCGAGTCAACGTCGTTGCCACATGTTGAGCTCCTTTTGGGTGAAGAAATATTTAAGACATTTATGATCTGTATAGATCTCCACTTTCTCCCCATACAGGTAGTGTCTCCAGATCTTTAACGCAAAAACGACTGCTGCTAACTTCAGATCATGAGTAGGATAATTCCTCTCATATTCTTTGAGTTGTCGCGATGCATAGGCTATGATTTTCCCATGTTGCATGAGAACACATCCTAACCCTTTGCCCGTAGCATCGCTGTAGATAAAAAATTCATCCGAACCAGATGGTATTGTCAGAACAGGTGTCAAAATGAGTTTTCTCTTGAGCACTTGGAAACTCTTCTCGCATTCCTCATTCCATACGAATTTTGTATCTTTTCGAGTTAGCTGAGTTAGCAGAGTAACGATTCGAAAAAATCCTTCCACGAATCTCCAATAATAACCAACTAAGCCCAGAAAGTTACGTACTTCGGTCACCGACATTGGTTGCTCCCAACTTTGTATTGCTTTAATCTTCGTCGGGTCAATAGATACTCCATGTTTTGACACCACGTGCCCATGGAATGCTAATTTCTCAAGCCAGAACTCGCATTTCTTCAGCTTGGCATATAGCTTGTTATCACGAAGCCTTTGAAGTATCAGCTTCAAATGGTGCTCATGATCTTCACGACTTTTGGAATAGATAAGGATGTCATCAATAAAGGCAACAACGAACTGATCCAAATATTCCTTAAACACATGTTTCATCATATCCATGAAAGCAGCAGGAGTATTAGTCAATCCAAAAGACATGACTAAGAATTCATAATGCCCGTACCGAGTTCTGAAGGCAGTCTTCGGAGTATCCTCAGTTTTAATATTCAGCTAATGATATCCAGAATGAAGATCGATCTTTGAAAAGAATTGTGCTCCTTGTAACTGGTCGAACAAGTTATCAATGCGAGGTAGCGGATACCTATTCTTGATGGTGACATGGTTCAATTCTCGGTAGTCAATACAAAGTCGCATACTCCCGTCTTTCTTCTTTACGAATAAAACAGGAGCACCCAAGGAGATGTACTAGGACGAATGAAACCGATGTCTAACAACTCTTGTAGTTGGATCTTTAACTCCTGAAGTTCAATAGGAGCCATTCGATATGGGGTTTTAAAAATGGATTTTGTATCAGGTTCAAGGCCAATAAAGAATTCAACTTCACGTTCTGGGGGTAGACTGGGAAGTTCTTCAGGAAATACGTCAGGAAATTCACTAACAACAAAAATATTATTCAAATCTGACGTATTTTTGTTCAAGTCCATGACACGTGCTAAGAAAGCCTGACATCCGTTTTTTAATAAACGACTGGCTTTATGGCTTGATATGACAGTGATTGACTTTAGTGGGTTGGTTGCTTGAATTTGCATAATAGGTTGGTTAGGAATATGAAAACTAACAACCTTACAAAAACAATCAATTTTGGCATGATGAGTAGTTAACCAATCAATCCCTAAAATCACATCAAATGCAAATATTTTCAAAGAAATAAGATCTACAGGTAATGTGATGGTCCTAACTTGAATCAAGCAAGATTCATAAATCGTGGATGTAACGAAAGTTTCTCCTAACGGAGTTTCAACAGATAAGTTAAAGTCTAATTTCTTAGGGGTCAAGTTCAAACGTTGAGCATAAGCAGGAGAAATATAAGAATGGATAGAACTGGTATCTAATAAGGTATAAACTTCGCAAGAGTTTATGATTAGCTTACCGGTGATCACCTCGTTCAGGTTCCTCACATTTTGGGCAGTCACGATAAACGCTCTTCCAGGAGCCATCGACTTTGACTTGTTCGGAACTGCCTTTGGAGTCACCATCCCCGCTAGACTTAATTTCGCTACAGGACAATCTCGAGCTATATGACCTTCCTTTTCACAGTTATAACACACATTGAATTGTTGTGGGCAGTTTGGGATGATGTGTCCCTCTTTTACGTATTTATAACATACGACCGATGGTCGTTCTCCTCCTCTAGAAACAGTTGATGCTCGTGCTGACGTCTTTACGTTGTCATTGTTGTACCTTCTCTTTTTGAAATCTACCCCCGACTCACTTTTTCTACTATCATGGCCACGATTACCACCATAGTGGTTATCGCTTTTGTCCAGATATTTTCCTCCCCGCTGGTTATCATTGCTCCGATGACTGCTGCCACTAGTATGACCCTAATTGTGGTCCCTCGGTTGAATAGACTCATTATCTCGCTCTAATAATTGAGCCCTATTCACAACATCTGATTATAGAGAAAATTTGTGAGAGATAAGGTATTGACAAATTTCTAGTTTCAAACCTCTTAGAAATAGCCGCGTTATACGTTCCTCATTCTCTACCAAATGAGGAGCAAACCTGGATAACTCAGCGAACTTAGCCTCGTACTGGGACACAGTCATGTTGTTCTGTTCCATTCTGATAAACTCTACTTCCTTCATATGACCAATACTTTCAGGAAAGTACTTGTCATTGAACAGTTTTTGGAACGCTTCCTAAGATATATTGAGTGCAGCTGGCTGGGTATGCTTCACAGATTCCCACCAGTAATCTGCCTCACCACGAAACATAAAGGTGGCGAATGGAACCTTATGTTCCTCCGTGCATCCCAAGACATCAAATATCTTGGTAATTTTCTTAACCCACGTTTTTGCCTTAATCGGATCCGGCTTTCCCGAAAACTCTGGTGGTCCCAACTCTTTGAACTGCTTGGCTGTGATAAGTCGTGCGTTACTATTATTTTCACCCGTATTTTGTACACGAGTCTCCCTCGTCTGATTTTTCATGAACTGTAAAAAGCTTCTAATCATCACATCATTCATCATTTGATCGGTGGTGTTGTTTACAGGAGGAATATTGCCATCTTGTTGCACGTTCTCCTAGTTGGTGATTAAAGGTGTCTCCACGGTCTCATTCACTATATTGTTAACATTTTCAGCTTCCATTCTCAAATACAGTCATAAAATAAGGGTTAATTAAAGAAATTGACATTCCACATATTATCCATATATTCCGACCGACCAATTAAACACAAATAAGCTTAGGTAGGACACACTAGCAAATGATTTACTCGTCTCTCTCCTTCTAGTTCTATTTCCCAATCTCCGCCAAAGACCATATCCCTAAGCTCTGATACCAACTGTGACGCCCCCAAAATAGGTCCATACAACCCATTCCGAGTCGCCAAATACATGGTAAAAAAATAACTTCAACTTCATTATTACAATTGTCGTGCAAAATACGACAACATATATGCTATGAGTTTAAATACAAATATTGTCTTCTAGACAATATCCAAACTCAAATAAGTCATCATTACAATTATTGATACACTATTTTACAAAAATAGTGAGGACTACTAAAACAACTGTCTTGAAACATCACTCCACACCCCGACTAGTTCCCGCTATATTCTCGCCTCCTGAGAAGAAAAATGGAACAAAAAGGAAAAGGATGAGCTCAACTAGCCCAGTAAAAAAATTATGACTAAGATAATGTAGAACAATTTATCGTTAGCGTTCAATAAATCAGATAAAATATAATAGACAACAAGTTTAAGATCAATATTCGCAGCGAAAATAACAATTCATTAGAAAAGTTAAGTAGAGAATGAAGTCTACTATCTTCTATGATTTAAAAGTTCGTCATCAATATTTTATCCCTGTAACATCAATCAATATACTTTTTGAATCAAATATTCAACTTTGCACTACTGCTAAAGATACTAATTTGTATCACCAGTTGGACATGTTCATCTCAACACATGTCCATCTTTGCAATACGGGCCAAAGATATTCATCGGTAATCATTCATCTTTGCACTACATGCCAAAGATATTCAGTTATATCACCATTTAGGACTGAGAATGATGAAAATATTTTAAAGACAACGAATACAGTGAGATAAAAGGACAAAGATTAAGGATTCATACTTTAGTTTATCCAAGTTCAAAAATACTCCATAATAAACAATTGTGAAACAAAATTCAAGAATGAAGATCAAAACATGGATACAATAAAATATAGTAACCATAATAGACAACTTGGACAAAGAAAAGAAAATTTAATTTTTTTGTGAATAGTATCGTATTCGTGAATAGTACCGTATACGTGAATAGTGACGTATACGTGAATAGTAATCTCGACACAAAAAGGTAGAAATTCTATAAGAAAAATCATACTTCGTGAATAGTACTCGTGAATAGTATCGTATTCATAAATAGTGCCGTATACGTGAATAGTAACCTTGACATGAAAAGGTAAAAATTTTATAATAAAATTTATACTAATATTTCGGTATAATGATATTAAAAGAAATAACATCATTTACGAATAACATCCCTTACCTCAAAAGACAAGTACTTCTGACTGAAATATAGGATATAATGCTGAAGAAAACTTACATTGCTTATCAACTATCAAAGTATCTAAATACTCACAAAAATACGCTCGATATTATAGAGAGAAAATTTCTGATTCTGGTGTGATTTACAATTCTAACCTAAGCACCCTATTTATAGGAAAATACTTAGAACGCCAAAACTGACTAACCTGCTACCGGTGGCTTCCACCCTTTGCCATTCACGCACACCACCTTTGAAATTCAGCATTTTTCCATAAAAAACAAAAGTGGGGCCCACCCATATTTTTAATAAAAATATTTATTTCTGAAACTTCAATAATTCATAATAAATAGTCTTTTTATCAGAAAAATATGAACCTTATGTCCATTCCATATAAAATTTAATTCTCTACAACTTTGTAGAAGAAAGTTTTTCCAAATTCTAAATAAAAAATGACCGAAATCCACATACGGATGATTTTAATACCTCTATTCCGACAAAATACTGATAAAACTCCTCATAATTAATTCCTTCATAAAATAAATATTTTCTTATCATATAAATTAATAATTAATTATTCACAAATAATATTACAGAATCACAATAATGACAACCAGGTCGTTCTCAGGAAAGATGTGGCTTTCCGATAAGAATTTCTCTTTACTGGCGCGCAATTAGGTGACCAAACCTCTCCTTAGACAGAATTTCCTTAGACATTGCCAATAATGCTATCTAATAATATTATTCAAATAATATGAATTATTGATCTGATAATGGAGATACTGTGCAGTGACAATTATTGAAACAACAATAATATAAAATATCAACGTAGCAATTATTGAATCAATAAAATCAAATATTGAACAGTAATTACTGTAACAATTATTGAGTAGTGCCTTCTTACGTAAGAATTAATAATCCAAAAATACTGTGCAATACCGTGTGCTACTGTGCAACCACGCGTATTACTATATTTTAACCACCAGGTATTCCAACAGTATTAACGGTAACAACAACGCCGTTATTTATATAACTCAAACTTGTCATTTTTTTCATCCGAGAGTTTTCCGTTATGGGACCCACAAATGGCTGCGCCGTCGTACGAATATTCCCTTACAGCAAGAATATCCCACGACTAAACGAATATTCCCCGACAACAATGAATATTTTATAACCACTTGCTTATTTAAAATATTTACGCATTTTACCCATAACTAACCACATTAATCAAATCAACCCCTTACTATTTTAAAATAATGAATAGAGAAAATTTAATTTTATTTATAAAAAGTTGGAATCTTACACAATCTATAATAAAGATAATAAAGACATTTGCTTAAAATTCAAACACATCCATATTGCCAATGTCAAAGTTCAAACGTATCTTTAACGTATTCGTTTTATTCATAAACTATGACACCCCCAAATTCGGGTTTCCTAACCTCGGATTTGGTGCTCACGATCCATTATATATTTCACATCTAACTGCCCATTCATTGATGAAATACATCATTCATTACATGTTCTTAATAAAAACATAGCTTCAAAAATAATTATATCATCATTATCCTAGGTTAACTAACCTTAAAATAACTTGAATACCCTTAGATACTCAAATGATTTACACAAAGTAACATAATAAGTAAAGTTCACAATAACTACTCTTGAACTTTGCCTTTGACATTGTCTTTCTTTGACCCCTCGGCTACTTTGTCCTTAGTTGAAATATTTTATTTAATCAAGGGCGAGCAACGAGTTTGCTCAACAAGTTAAAGCGTACAATAAAAGATATGGTACATAACTTAAATACAAACTTCATTTATACAATATGACAAAACGTAGCTGAGAGTTTTAACATAGATATTGTCTCGTAGAAAGTATCCAAACTCAAATAAAGTTCTCATTACAATTATTATTACACTATTTTATAGAATAGTGAGGACTACTATATCCACTATATCGGACCATCACTCCGTTTTCCAACTAGTCCCGACTATGTTCTCATTTTCTGAAGAGAACAATGAAAGCAAAGGGTGAGCTTAACTAGCCTAGTAAGAAATATTATGACTAAAATAATGCAGAATAAATTATCGTTAGCCTTTAACAGTGTTAAACTGATATAATACAATAAACAACAAGTTTAACTGCAACGGAACAAACAATCCATTAGAACAATCAAGTAGAGCATGATATCTACTATCTTCTATGATTTAAAAGTTTATCATCAATTTTATCACTGAGACTCAGCTTAATAAATAATCCACATCACTAAATTATCCATGCACTACGGGCCAAGGATATTCATTAGTATCACATCCACGAATTATCCATGTACTATGGGCTAAGTATATTCGTGTTATCACCAATGGTCATGATCATGCCAACAACTGTCCATCAATGCACTACGGGCCAATGAGGACTTTTATCACATCATTTGTAACATTACAGGTCATGATTATACCGAATAATCCCTGATCATAATCATACAAATCAACAGTCCATCTATGTACTACGGGCCAAAGATGACTTTCATCACAATATAAGCATGAGGATGATAACAATTATATAAGAATTTAATTAAATGAAAGCAAGGATAAATTTTAAAGATTTATAATTTAATTTATCCAGAATTCAATAATGTCCAAATTGTCAACATGATACTGCTTTGTGGAGTAAAATTCAAGAATAATATTGTATCAAAAATAATTTGGACAGAAAAGAAATCAATTTTTTTTGTCATGAATAATACCTTGGTGAATAGTACCCGGGTGAATAGTACCCCATGAATAGTACTTTAGGAATAGTATCCTGTGAATAGTACCCCGACATGAAAAGATTAAAAATTATCAAGAATGTTCAGAATAATATTTCCGTGAAAGTTCAAGGATATTCTACTAATTTCAAGGATTATAGAAGCAATACTTAACAAAATGAGTGTATAATTCGGAATCTAAAATGAAATAATATTACTTACATACTACAGAGTATGGAAGAAAATATTATTTCATACGAATATTGAACAAAAATAATACCCCTTACCTTAAAAGGAAAGTATTTCTGACTGGTATGGACTGGTATATAGCGGATATATTCTTGAAGAAAACTTGCACTGTTTTCTACACTCAAAGCTTCCTTAAACTCTAAAGAAATACGCTCAATATTATAAAAGAAGAATTCTCTGATTCTGGTGTGATTTTCAATTCTAAACTAAGCATCCTATTTATAGGAGAATGGAAGGATACTATTTAAAAATAATTCACGGGTGAACAAGATTTTTCTCACTAGAACGAATTCGCCGGCTGAATTTCTAATTTTTTGATTTACTATGCAAACACTATGCATAATAAAATATAATATATTCTATTTTTCATAAAAAAACAAAATTTATTATAATATATATATATATATATATATATATATATATATATATATATATATATAATAATAATCATACTCCCCCATGACTTTTTAATCCCCCCCAAACCCCTGACAAACACACACACACACGCGCACGCACACACGCACACACACACACACACACACACACACACACACACACACACACACATATATATATATATATATATATATATATATATATAAAACAAAATTGAGATAACTTCTTCCGACTATTTTGAAAAATGGGTAAGTGGGAGTCCGTATAATAAGCCAAATTTACAACAAATACTTCAATAAAAATCCCTCTATTTATCTCAATTCACTTGGCTTCTCAAAACACATTTTTTATAACATTCATCATTAATATTATAACTCACAATATTAACAACCAGATCATTCCCAGGAAAGAGGGGGATTTTCAATAAGGATTTCTCCCTATTGGCGCCCAATTAGGTGACCAAACCCCTTTCCTCGACAGAACTTTTTAGACATTGTCAGTAATACAAATAATAATATGAATAACTTTGTCATCTCAATTATTAATTTAATAATATAAAATATTATGCAGATAATACTGTGATAATAATTGAATCAATAATGTAAGATACTATTCATCAATTATTGTAGCAATAATTGAGTATAACTGAGTGACTTCTCACGTAAGCATCAAATACCGTGTGCTATTATGCAACCACGCGTATTACTGTACTTTTATCACCGGATATTTCAACAGTTAACGGTAAAACTTTCACCGTTATTTTTATAAAAAGTTATTTCTGTCATTTTCTAACTCCGATAATAATTCTGTTGTGGGGTCCACCAATGATTGAGCCGTCGTACGAATATTTCCTAATAAAACGAATATTCCCCGACCAATCGAATATTTTATGACAACTTGTTTACTTTGTAAAATTTGTAAATATTACCCACAACTATAACATAATATCAAATCTACACCATAATATTCAAAATAATATTCAGAGAAAATTAATCTTTATTTATAAAAGTTGGGGTCTTACAACCTCCCTTTCTTATAAAATTTCGTCATCGAAATTGGTGTACGTACCTGGTATGACGAAGAGGTGAGGATACCTTGATTTTATTTCAGATTCTAACTCCCAGGTCATTTTCTCAACATCGTGATTTTGTAATAACCGTGAATTTTAAGTCACCATATATGTATGTACATTATCGATTTTTTTTAAACTTTGTGTTATATAAGGATTTAATATGTGACCACATATGTGAAGTGGTGCATGTGGCAATTAACATATATACTATACTTATGGATACATACATTTATAGATTTCATTAAAAATGAAAGCTTTGTAACCTAATTATACATTAGGTAAGACTATTAAATAACCTAAGGGTTATGGTAATACGGAAAAGTTAGTATTTAATATGTATACTAACTTAAGTGGGTAAACATAGTATTTCAAGTGACTAATAATTTTAAACCTAATTCTTGTAAATCTAATTAGGTTATGAGATAAAGTCACATGTATAAGTAATTAAACTTCATATGATTGGAAATGGAAGCCCTAAATAATCAAATTGGGTAACATTATTAAAATTGCTAGACTATGTTTAGTATATAGCCCAAAACAATTAAAGGAGAAGCCCAAAAGAAATAAAACACAATCCAATACTTAGCCCACTTGATTAGGGGTATTCTAGACATTTGATTAATCAAAATTGGGCATTTAAAATAAAAGCTAAATGGAGGATATTATGGGCTAGAGGATCCTAAGTGGAATAAATAAGCTAACTTGTCCATTAGTAAAAATTATTAAACACAAGGACAATGTTGTCAAGCTCCCATTGGTTGCCACTCCATTATGCACATTTAATCATGTCTAGCCTAATGGAAATAATAATACAAAGTTTTTACCCAATGGACAACAAAATAGTTATGGGAGGATTATTAGTGAATTGCCCATTTCATTTTGTAATCACATTTCATTCTTCCAACATCTCATTTTCTCTCCATCTTCTTCTTCTATCTTTTGCTCCCAAGCTAGCCAACTTCATAGAGAGAAAAGAGAGAGAGGGTTTTGGTTATAGAGAGAAGAGATAAGAGTGCTAGTTGTTCATGCCTCCTAAGTATATTACTTTGGAAAATCAAGAAAGGTAGCAACTAAGTCAAGGTATAACTTACCTTCATCTTCTTCTTTTACTTTGTTTTGCTAGCTTGAGTTTTGATGGGGTTATGTACAAATACTCAAGATACACTAGTTCTACATATCATCATGTATGGAACTAAGTAACTTGAGTGTTAGATCAAAGACTTAGAGGAAGAAAATGAGCATATGTTCTCCAAGGGTGAGAACTCTTATTTTTCTTCCACTAAATCTTGAGTAACTCAAGTTTTACAACTTAGAATTATGATCCGTCGAAGGGGGGTACTAGATACATGAGTTATGTAGTAAACCCAAGTGGTAGAACACAAATCTAGCAAATTTTGAAATTTTTGAGACTATTTTTCCCAAAACAGTCCGCTTTGCATGTTGAGACTTTGAAAACCCTAAATTAGCTACTGATCCATTTTTCATGAGGCTGTTTCGGTCAGTTGCTTGTCTTTTAAAAATCTGGAAAAAATCACAGAGGTACCTTGAGAAGTTATGTACATGCAGGAAAAAGAACGGACACGTTTCGAGTTATATATTGTGCGTAATGACTATTTTCGTAAAGGACTCCGAAATATTAACCTTCATATATGTTACGAGAGCATACCCTGAAAATTTCAGAGTTTTCTGAGCAAAACTTAATTTATGAAAAATGGGGCAAGATTCGAGTGTTTTAGACACTTTAAAAATAGTAAATCATTTTCTAAAATTCCAGAAAAATTAGGAGAGCATTGTGTGTTTATATTCTGTCAAAATCCAGAAGTTGAGAATTTTTGGAATCAGTTTGCTATTTTTCGTAAAAATGGTTAAATTATGAATGAAAAGAAATAAATAGTTAAATGATGTCTTTAATGAGAAAAATGTGATTTTTATGCTTGAATGCTCATAATATATTATATCATGACTATCTTAGGGCATGTTGGTAATTTATAATAATAAATATTATTTATGACCTTTTATGGATATTAAATAAGGGGTTAATAAAGGATGAACAATTAGAATAAATTATTTATTAATTTAGTAAATCATTGGAATATTATTATAATATTAATAATATTATAATATGATGTTGTTAAGTAAATAAAAATATTAAGATTAAAATTTTATTAAAATATTATTAAATAATCAATAATATTAGATTAAGATATTAATCCTAGATTAAAATATTATTAAAAGATTAATAATATTAGATTAAAGTATTATTATTAAATGATTAAAATATTATTAAATAATAATATTTGAGATTAAATAAAATGTTATTAAATATAATAACATTAGTAAAGGAATAAAATATTATTAAATGATTAATAATATTAGTAAGTGAATAAAATATTAGTAAATGATTGAAAGTATTATTAATTTATTAATGATGTTAAAGCATAAGTAAGATATTATTATGGTAATAATATTAATGCATGATTAAATTATTATTAAGAGGATTAATAATATTAGTAAGGTACTGAAATATTACTAAGATAATAATAATATTAGTAAGTGAATGAAAGTATTATTAGTAAACCAATAATACTAGAAGGTGAATTAAATATTATCTAAGTTAATAATATTATGTGAATTAAAGGTAGTCGTTAATTAATAGTAACACTATCTAGACATGATAATGTTTATAAGAACTAAATGTAATGTATAATATCTATGTGATTACATAATCTAATGTTATGTTTTAACTAATTGAAAGATTAATTTATAGGTCTCTCAAAGGAAGATAATTTAACTGCATAGTGGATAGAAATTTAATTTCGTAACCTTAACCTACGATCGAGGCAAGTTTCCTAACTCAAGCTCGAGTTATTATTTTCAAAGCATGTTAGTGAATAATTATTGATGATTATTCACGTCTATATTGATTATTGAAATTCGCACTTTATGCAATTGAATTCCGTTCTACTGCTATTGAACTGTGAATTAAATTAAAGTTCTTCGTTTATGAACTGTTTATGAAATAGATCTATGCTAATTGTATCAGCTAGATCAAGCATGTATAAATTTGTTAAATCAAATGTGTTTTAAATAACTATTCTTATTAAATTGATATAGTAAGAACTCTTGACTGAGAAAAGGACGAATTTGATTAAGGCATGATATCAATGCCGGATTATTAAGTGTTTATGCATAAATCATGAGGTATGAAAGGCTGATCCCCTGGAATACCAAAACTTATTAAGAGGTCCAGTTTAATCACTGAGCACCTTAGCAAATGTTCATGGTTATTCAAAACCACTCAGTTCATGTTATTCAATTATCGAATATTCAATTGTTGATTATTAATTCATGTTCCTTCACAATCTTATATTATTGTTGAACATTGAATGCAATATTTCTTTCTAAGTCATGATATATCTCCCTTGTCTATATAAACTTGTGAAACAAATTAGTTGCTTACTCTTGCTATATCATGACATCTATTTCAGTTAAGCCCGAAGGATCCAACACGAAGGACAAGGGCAAGGGCAAGATCCAGGAGTAATTTAGACTGAATGTCAATTTAGTTATTATCTGATGGAATTTCTTAAGTAAACTATTTGTATGATAAATGGTGTATCTAAAGTTAAGGTTATGGAGACCTTGGGACCGTGTTATGAGACTTTATTATAATGAACAATGTATGTTTATTATTTCGTAATAGTTATAGAATACTTATGATGATGATAGATCGTGAGCACCAAATCTGAGATTAGAGAACCTGGATTTGGGGGTGTCACAGGTTGGTATCAAAGCTGTAGGCTATAAACATTAGGAATGTGAAACCTAGGTTATAACCTTAGTAGAAAACTCTTATAAAGTATGTTAGGAGATGTATTATGGAAATTCATCGAGTATGTGTTGTACTTAATAAAATATTGTTTCATTTCATCAATGAATATATTTTATTGTAGTACTGATGTTGTATCCTTGTAGACCAGGAGGAGGTCGTTCCAGAGGAGGTGTCGGACACCTCGAAAGATGTGATGATCAGTAACCTGTTAGAGAAAAACCATGCTCAGGAGCAAAGGATTTTGCAGCTGGAGGCGGAGAATATGAACCATCAGCACATGGAGCAGCAGTATAAGGATGATGCTCATCAAGCACTGATGGAGCTAGCAGAGATGCAAGTCCAGCTAGAGCATGAGAAGGCAAAGTTCGTAGCACTGAGCGTAGAGCATCTGGCGATGCAGAGTGAGCTTGACGTAGAGATTGCCGATAAGATAAGGGTGGAGGAGGCATTTCATAAGTCGGCCAAGCAGGTGGACCTATTAGAGATTGCACTGGATGCCATGAAGGTCAGGGTAGAGACTTTAGGACTGGCATTAGACGCAGCGTATGAGGGCCAGCGCAGTGGGGCTAAGAGGGTCCACTCGGAGATAGGAGAGTCTAGTCGATCCGTTTGACGTAGAGTTCTGGAGCAGTTACTTCCCTAGAAGCCTGTGCAGGTGACCCGGCAGGGCCACCAGTGGTGATGATGTGATGACCTAGTTGTAGATAGATGTATTAGTACATTTTTTTTTGTGGAATAAGGTTTTATGATGATGTAAACCTCAGCAGGTGTGAGGTAGTAAGTAGTTAGGTACTATCCCTATTGTGTTGTAGGGAGGTATCATTATGAGTTAATCCCATCTTTTGTGTTTAAAATGGGATAGTAGCATTTATAAAATATACCTATACTAATCATATAAGTCACTGAAGATTGGTGTATGAATATAAATGCAGTATTATTATGATATGTGTTGGAAAATTTTAAATAGTAAATTATCTATTTAATGTTATGTGAATCCAGTAGATTGATTTGGGAAAATGTTCTTTAAAAACAAACTTAACCCACTAATCATGGAAAAAGACTTCCAAATCATGGTAATTTAAAACTCTCACATAATGATCATCTGACTGTTTAAATAAAATAGCGTGTTACATGCTAAGTAATCATATGATAATAAACCCGAGTAATGTGTTAGAATTTTGTTTCACTAGATAATGCCGCCCAGACGTGGATTGAGGAACCAAGAGATTGAAGAGTCAGTTAATAATGCAGCGGGAGCTCAACAAAACCCAATGCAAGATTTTATCAACATGATGGCTGAAGCCATGAGGAATCAAGCTCAACCTGCAGGAAATCAGGCGGGCAACCAACTAGTCAACTTTAAGGACTTTAAGGCAGTAGGACCGCCAGAGTTTAGAGGAACAACAGACCCGATAGAGGTCCAGACGTGGGTAAAGGAGATCGAGAAGGCCTTCGTTATTGCAAGAGTAGCAGAAGAGCAGAAGACAATTTTTGCTACCTACTTAATGAAGGATGAGGCTAACTATTGGTGGGAGGCCAACCAGAACAAAGCCGGAACTGGAATCGTGACTTGGGAAGCATTCAAGAAGTTGTTCTTTGAGAACTACTTCCCTGAGAGTATTCAAGCAAGAATGGAGATCAAGTTTTTGGAACTGAAACAGGAGAATATGTCAGTATCAGAGTATGCTGCGAAGTTCAATAAATTGGCCAGATTCGCTCCACATCAGGTGGACACAGAGGTGAGGAAAGCGAGAAGGTTTGAAAATGGACTAAAGCTGTGGGTTTATAGTAAGGTAGCGGTTTTACAAATCACATCATTCTCAACTCTGTTGGAGAAAGCTCTTATAGCGAAAGGAGGAAGCGAAGCTGTCTCAAAATACAATCGGGAGAAGAACAAGAAGAAAGCAGAAGGTGGGAATCAGAATGTTAGCAGTGGCGGTAGCAACAACAAGAAGCGAAAATGGAGCAGTGGGGGTAGTAATCTGGAGATGCAGCACGGAAGTGTGCAACAAAAGAAGTCGGTGTGTGGGAACTGTGGAAATGGTCACTTGGGGGAGTGCTTGAAAGGAAAAATGGTATGTTATACATGTGGGCAAGAAGGGCATACCTCACCCAATTGTCCTAAGGTGAAGAAGGGAGGTTGCTTTAACTGTGGTGACGTGGGACATCTAATCAAGGATTGCCCGAAGAAGAAAAGCACGGATGGCAGAAATGGCAACAGGGGCAATAACACTAAGACAACCAGTGGAGGACCAGCCCAGCCAAACAAGCCTACAGCGCGAACATTCAATATGACAGTGCAAGATGACGTGGCATCCAGGGAGGTGGTGTCAGGTATAATTCCGATCAATGATATAAATGCCTATGTGTTATTCGATTCGGGAGCTTCATGTTCTTTCGTATCTGATGAATTTGCTCAAAGATTAAGTTTACCTCATGAACTATTAGAAAGCCCAATGAATGTAGAAGTAGCAAACAAAGAAATTATCCCTGTAGACTGCATCTATAGGAACTGTTGTGCTAATGTAAGAGGGTTTAAGCTTAACGTGGATTTGATACCGATTCATCTTGGAGAGTTTGATGTAATCCTCGGGATGGATTGGTTATCAAGTCATGGAGCGGTCATTGACTGTAAGAAAAAGTGCGTGCACCTAAAGACTCCGAATAAGTTAAAGGTGGTATTTCATGGCAGTAAATTGCCGAGACAATCTTGTTATCTGACGATGATGCAAGCAAGTAAGTTACTTAGGAAGGGTTGTATAGGTTATTTGGCTCACATTGTGGATACCCACCGAGTTGAGGGTGAACTGGGTCAGATACCTATTGTAAGAGAACTCGTTGACGTTTTTCCTGATGAGATTCCGGGATTGCCACCAGATAGAGAGATAGAGTTTGTTATCGATTTGGCACAAGGGACATCACCGGTATCCAAAGCGCCGTATTGTATGGCTCCGGTAGAAATGAAGGAATTGATGGTTCAATTACAAGAGTTGTTAGATAAGGGATACATTCGACCAAGCGTATCACCATGGGGAGCACCAGTCTTATTCGTAAAGAAGAAGGATGGGTCATTAAGGCCTTGTATCGACTACCGGGAGTTGAACAAGGTCACCATTAAGAACAAGTACCCGTTGCCCAGGATCGACGATTTGTTTGATCAGTTGAAGGGGGCGAAATACTTTTCAAAAATTGACTTGAGGACCGGTTATCACCAACTGAAGGTGAGACAGGATGATGTTCCAAAGACGGCATTCAGAACTCGGTATGAACACTTTGAGTTTCTGGTAATGTCTTTTGGGTTAACGAATGTGCCAGCAGCATTCATGAACTTGATGAACAGAGTGTTTAAACAGTATTTGGATAAGTTTGTTGTCGTGTTCATAGATGACATCCTGGTATATTCAGAGACATAGGAAGATCACGTTGAACATCTAAGAAAAGTGTTGGAGACATTAAGGAGGGAGAAGTTTTATGCAAAGTTCTCCAAGTGTGAATTTTGGTTGCGGAGAGTGCAGTTTTTGGGTCACGTTATCGACAAGGATGGTGTTTCGGTAGATCCAGCAAAAGTAGAAGCGGTTATCAACTGGGAACAACCAAAGACACCGACAGAAATTAGGAGTTTCTTGGGATTACCAGGATACTATCGAAGATTCATCCAAGATTTTTCAAAGATAGCATCGCCGTTGACCAACCTTACTAGAAAGACAGTAAAGTTTGTTTGGACGGAAAAATGTGAACAGAGTTTCATGGAATTGAAGAAGAGGCTCAGTCAAGCACCTGTGTTGGCTTTACCAGACAACACGGGAGGATTTGTAGTGTATAGTGATGCGTCACACAAGGGTCTTGGCTGTGTACTGATGCAGCATGGCAAGGTCATTGCGTACGCTTCACGTCAGCTGAAGGACTATGAGAAGGGTTATCCGACTCATGACCTGGAATTAGCAGCAGTAGTTTTTACCTTGAAGATTTGGAGGCACTATTTGTATGGTGAGAAGTGTGAGATATATAAGGATCACAAGAGTCTAAAGTATATCTTCACACAGAAAGAGCTAAATATGAGGCAGCGCCGATGGCTAGAATTGATCAAGGATTATGATTGTGAGGTTCTGTACCATCCAGGCAAAGCAAATGTAGTGGCAGATGCCCTGAGCAGAAAAGACAGGGAGAAATTACTGAAGTTGACCATTCAAGAGGAATTGGTGAAAGATTTTGAACGACTTAACTTAGAGGTTAAGTATCCGATAGAGACCAACGAGAAATTATTTACAGTGACAACGAGCCCAACTTTACTATATAAGATTAAAGGGGCTCAAGAGAAGGACGAGGATTGTGACAACATCAAGAAGCGGTTAGCTGAAGGGGATGAATTGAAATACAAGATTGATGGCACAGGACTGCTGAGATTTGAAGGACGAATTTGGGTACCGTTAGTACCAGAACTAAGAGAAGAGATTTTGCAAGAAGCGCATAGTACGAGGTACTCGATACACCCAGGAAGCACAAAGATGTATCAAGACTTACGTCAACACTTTTGGTGGCCAAACATGAAGAGAGAGGTTACAGAATGCGTCAGCAGATGTCTAACTTGTCAGAGAGTCAAGGCAGAGCATCAACGACCGAGTGGATTACTACAGCCTTTAGAGATTCCAGAGTGGAAGTGGGAGCACATCACGATGGATTTTGTGGTGGGACTTCTAGCAACGCAAAAGGGACACGACGCCATATGGGTGATTGTAGATCGTCTTACGAAGTCGGCTCACTTTTTGCCGATCAAGATCAGGTATAGTCTGGACCAGCTAGCCAAAGTATATATCAAGGAAATTATCTCGAGACATGGCGTACCAGTATCTATTGTGTCGGATAGGGATCAGCGTTTCACGTCAAACTTCTAGAAGAGTCTTCAAGAAAGAATGGGGACGCAGCTACGGATGAGCACCGCGTATCATCCGCAGACCGATGGGCAAAGCGAGAGAACGATTCAAACACTTGAAGACATGCTCAGAGCTTGTGTGATGGACTTCAAGGGTAGCTGGGAGGATCATCTTCCATTAGTAGAGTTCGCATACAACAATAGCTATCACGCCAGCATCGGGATGCCGCCGTACGAAGCACTGTATGGAAGGAAATATAGAACGCCCTTATGCTGGGATGAAGTAGGTGAACATCGACTGTTGGGACCAGAACTGGTGTAGCAGACCGTAGAGACCATCAATATGATTAGAGCCCGACTGGTAGTAGCTCAAGATCGCCAGAAGAAGTATGCAGACTTACATCGCCAGAAGAGAGATTTTGAGGTGGGAAGCTATGCATTTTTAAAAGTATGTCCCTGGAAAGGGAAGATAAGGTTTGAAAAGAAAGGTAAACTAAGTCCGAGATTTATTGGACCTTTCGAGATCTTGAAGAAGATAGGCGAAGTGGCGTACGAGGTATCTCTACCTCCTGAACTGGAACATATTCATAATGTGTTTCATGTGTCAGTGCTACGACCATATAAGCCTGATTACAAGCACGTGATATCGTACGAGCCAATTCAGGTCGAAAGGGATTTGTCGTACGAGGAAATTTCGGTCAAAATTTTAGATAGAAAGGAACAGAAATTGCGAAATAAGGTTATACATTCTGTAAAAATTCTTTGGAGGAACCACAATGCTGAAGAAGCCACGTGGGAACTCGAAGAAAAGATAAGAGAAAATTATCCACACCTTTTTGAGTAACCTTATATGAAATTCTGGGGACGGAATTCTTATAAGGGGGGGATGATGTAATAACCGTGAATTTTAAGTCACCATTTATGTATGTACATTATCGATTTTTTTTTAAACTTTGTGTTATATAAGGATTTAATATGTGACCACATATGTGAAGTGGTGCATGTGGCAATTAACATATATACTATACTTATGGATACATACATTTATAGATTTCATTAAAAATGAAAGCTTTGTAACCTAATTATACATTAGGTAAGACTATTAAATAACCTAAGGGTTATGGTAATACGAAAAAGTTAGTATTTAATATGTATACTAACTTAAGTGGGTAAACATAGTATTTCAAGTGACTAATAATTTTAAACCTAATTCTTGTAAATCTAATTAGGTTATGAGATAAAGTCACATGTATAAGTAATTAAACTTCATATGATTGGAAATGGAAGCCCTAAATAATCAAATTGGGTAACATTATTAAAATTGCTAGACTATGTTTAGTATATAGCCCAAAACAATTAAAGGAGAAGCCCAAAAGAAATAAAACACAATCCAATACTTAGCCAACTTGATTAGGGGTATTCTAGACATTTGATTAATCAAAATTGGGCATTTAAAATAAAAGCTAAATGGAGGATATTATGGGCTAGAGGATCCTAAGTGGAATAATTAAGCTAACTTGTCCATTAGTAGAAATTATTAAACACAAGGACAATGTTGTCAAGCTCCCATTGGTTGCCACTCCATTATGTATATTTAATCATGTCTAGCCTAATGGAAATAATAATACAAAGTTTTTACCCAATGGACAACAAAATAGTTATGGGAGGATTATTAGTGAATTGCTCATTTCATTTTGTAATCACATTTCATTCTTCCAACATCTCATTTTCTCTCCATCTTCTTCTTCTATCTTTTGCTCCCAAGCTAGCCAACTTCATAGAGAGAAAAGAGAGAGAGGGTTTTGGTTATAGAGAGAAGAGATAAGAGTGCTAGTTGTTCATGCCTCCTAAGTATATTACTTACTTTGGAAAATCAAGAAAGGTAGCAACTAAGTCAAGGTATAACTTACCTTCATCTTCTTCTTTTACATTGTTTTGCTAGCTTGAGTTTTGATGGGGTTATGTACAAATACTCAAGATACACTAGTTCTACATATCATCATGTATGGAACTAAGTAACTTGAGTGTTAGATCAAAGACTTAGAGGAAGAAAATGAGCATATGTTCTCCAAGGGTGAAAACTCTTGTTTTTCTTCCACTAAATCTTGAGTAACTCAAGTTTTACAACTTAGAATTATGATCCGTCGAAGGGGGGGTACTAGATACATGAGTTATGTAGTAAACCCAAGTGGTAGAACACAAATCTAGCAAATTTTTAAATTTTTGAGACTATTTTTCCCAAAACAGTCCGCTTTGCATGTTGAGACTTTGAAAACCCTAAATTAGCTACTGATCCATTTTTCATGAGGCTATTTCGGTTAGTTGCTTATCTTTTAAAAATCTAGGAAAAATCACAGAGGTACCTTGAGAAGTTATGTACATGCAGGAAAAAGAATGGACACGTTTCGAGTTATATATTGTGCGTAATGACTATTTCCGTAAAGGACTCCGAAATATTAACCTTCGAATGTCTCACTGTATATACACTGGAAAATTCCAAAATTTTTACAGTAGCTTCATATATGTTATGAGAGCATACCCTGAAAATTTCAGAGTTTCTGAGCAAAACTCAATTTATGAAAAATGGGGCAAGATTCGAGTGTTTTAGACACTTTAAAAATAGTAAATCATTTTCTAAAATTCTAGAAAAATTAGGAGATCATTGTGTGTTTATATTCTGTCAAAATCCAGAAGTTGAGAATTTTTGGAATTAGTTTGCTATTTTTCGTAAAAATGGTTAAATTATGAATAAAAAGAAATAAATAGTTAAATGATGTCTTTAATGAGAAAAATGTGATTTTTATGCTTGAATGCTCATAATATATTATATCATGACTATCTTAGGGCATGTTGGTAATTTATAATAATAAATATTATTTATGACCTTTTATGGATATTAAATAAGGGGTTAATAAAGGATGAACAATTAGAATAAATTATTTATTAATTTAGTAAATCATTGGAATATTATTATAATATTAATAATATTATAATATGATGTTGTTAAGTAAATAAAAATGTGACGCCCCCAAAATTAGGTATACGTCACCCATCTTGGGTCGTCAGATACAAAATACAGAATACAAATACAACTTACTAATACAACTGTCGTGTACAATACGACAAAACATAAACTGTGAGTTTGAATACAAATATTATTTTCTAGAGAGTATTCATACTCAAAAGGAGTCCTCATTACATTTATTAACACACCATTACATAGAATAGTGAGGACTACTAATTAATACTATCATTCAGACCATCACTCCGTTCCCCGACTTGCCCCAACTACGTTCTCATTTCCTGAAGAGAACAGTGAAAGGAAGGGTGAGCTCAACTAGCCCAGTAAGAAATATTATGACTAAGATAATGCAGAATAAATTATCATTAGCCTTCAACAATGTTAAACTGATAAAATATAATAGACATCAAGTTTAACTGTAGCGGAACAAGCAATCCATTAAGAGAGTCAAGTAGAAAATAAACTCTACTATCTTTTATGATTTAAAAGATTTTCCAACACTGTGATCGCTGGGACTCAGCTTAATAAAATAATCCACATCATCGAATCACCCCTGCACTACGGCCAAAGATATTCGTATATTCATTAATGGTCATGATCATGCCAACAACTGTCCATCAATGCACTACGGGCCAATGATGACTTTTACCCCATCATTTGTAACATTACGGTCATGATTATACCGAATAATCCCTGGTCATAATCATACCAAGTCCATCTATGCACTACAGGCCACAGATGACTTTCAACATTTTATAAACATGAGGATGATGACAATGATATAAGAATTCAATAAAACGAGTTCAAGAATTAATTTATCCAAGAATTAATAACGTCCAAATTGTCAACATGATACTGCATTGTGGAGTAAAATTCAAGAATGCTTAGAAGAATATTTTCATGAAAAGATACTGGATGAAACGCAATTATCAAGGATATTTCACAAATTTCATGGAGTATAGAAGTCAAAACTTAACCAACTAAGTACAATAAAGAATGGAATAACAAAAGAAATCACCATGCATGCGATAGACCGCACAGACAGGTTATTCCAACAGAATAATAAATAATGGAACCAGGTCCGGCGTAAACGCACAGACAGGATATTCCGACAGAATAATAAATAATGGAACCAGGTCCGGCGTAAACGCACAGACAGGATATTCCGACAGAATAATAAATAATGGAACCAGGTCCGGTGTAAAACACACAGACAGGATGTTCCAACAGAATAATAACAAGACGGAACCAGGTCCGGTGTAAAACACACATACAGGATGTTCCAACAGAATAATAATAAAAACGGAACCAGGTCCGGTGTAAAACACACAGACAGGATGTTCCAACAGAATAATAGAAGAATGTCACCAAGTATAGGGTAGACCGCGTATACAGGTTATTCCAGCAGAATAATAAGAAATGGAATAACAACAGTTCTCTTCATGAATAAGAAAGAATAACACCCCTTACCGTAAAAGAACTGGATATAAGAGTAGTGAAGTAGCAGAAACTTTTCTTCTATCTCTATATAGTCTCTCTCTATAGTTTCTCTCTCTAGAGTTCAGTGAATTCGTAAGAAAATAATGAAGGAATGAGCTTCTATTTATAAGAAAATAGAATGCATAGTAACTAATCCATGAACGGTCCAGATTGATTTACTTTAATCTGACGGTCCATATTTAAAGAAAAATCTTTTAAATAAAATATAATATATTCTATTTATATAAAAAGATTTTTACTATGCAAACACTATGCAACACTATGCAAAACACTATGCAACACTATGCATAATAAAATATAATATATTCTATTTATAGAATAACTTTAATAAAGTATTCTGTTTTATATAAAAAGATGTTTTTGTTTTATTACGTTAATAATACGAATAAAACAAAACGTCATTATCGTTATAATAACTCATATTATTAATCAACAATAATTGAATCAAACTGAGCGACTTCTCACATAAATATCAATAATCAATACCGTGTGCTACTATGCAACAACGCGTATTACTGTACTTTTACTACCGAGTAGTTCAATAGTATCAACGGTAAAACTTCCGCCGTTATTTTCATAAAGTATTTTTGTCGTTTTCTCAATCCGACAATAATTCTGTTGTGGGGTCCACCAATGATTGTACCGTCGTACGGATATTCTCCGACAAAAAGAATATTCCCCGACCAATCAAATATAATATGACAACTTGCATACTTTGCAAAATTTATAAATACTACCCATAACTATTATATCAAATCCACACCATAATATAAAAAAAATTATTTCGAGAAAAATTAAATATTTATTCATAAAATCTGGGGTCTCACAATCTCCCCTCCTTATGGAATTTCGCCCTCGAAATTTACGTACGTACTTGGTATGCCGAACATGTGAGGATACCTTGACTTCACTTCAAATTCTAACTCTTGAGGTATAACCTTTAAGCATCGAATATGATCCTTCTTATCCAAGATGTTAACACGTATCTCCTCATACGTTAAATCTTTCGCTATCTCGTCCGGTTCTAAATTAATAATGTTGTTCGGGTCGTCCACATATTTACGTAACATCGATACGTAAAAATAATGTTTTGAACACGCAACATACTTGGCGGTAAAACGAGTCTATAGGCCACAGTTCCTACTTCATCGAGGATTTCAAATGGGCCAATTAAATCGAGAGTTGAGATTTCCTCTCTTCGTCGATTCTTGCTTCTAGAATAACGCCCTCCTGAACCTTCTTACATTCATCAGCTCCAGGTGTGTAGCTTGAACGGCTTTAACGTTATCGATTAAAGTCGACTTTACTCGTATATTCGTTATCTTCATATGGGTCCCTCGAGTCTTTAACTCTATCTTCGTCATTTGTAAGTTATACGAAATGAGTCTTTGTTTTAACAACATCGCCCTCGTAAACACATACGATCTTCTACTCAACACGTCAACTACCACGTTCATTCTTCCACAATGATATTGAATGGTACGGTCGTAATCTTCAACAGCTCGAGCCAACGTCTTTGGCGCATGTTACGTTCGTTTTAGTTGAAGAAATATTTGAGGGTTTAAGAAATGGGTTTTGTACTGGGGTCAATACAAAATTCGATTTTACGCTCTGGGGTAGGCTAAGAAGTCTTCAAGAATACGTCAAGAAATTTATTAACAATAGAAATATCGTTCAAAACTGTGACCCTCATCCAAGACTTGGATAACACGTCACATTGATACCTATCAACTTGCCATCGTCATTTACAACGTCTCCTACGGAAAGTCTAGCTTCGGTGCATTCCACACCAGGAAGTCAACAACGAAAGGAACAGAGATTTTTACTTATGGCTTGATATGACAATGATTGACTTTAGTGATTTGGTTACTTGAATTCGCATAATAGGTTGGATAGGAATATGAAAGCTAACAACCTTACAAAAAGCATGATGAGTAGTTAACCAATCGTTTCAAAAAATCACATCAATGCAAGTATTTTCAAAGAGATAATATCAACAGGTAACGTGAAAGTGTTGATTTGAACAAGATTTATAAATAGTGGAGGTAACAAAGGTTTCTCCCAACGGAATTTCAACAGATAAATCAAAGTCTAACTTCTCCGAAGTTAAGTTCAAACATTGAACACAACTAGGTGAAATAAAAGAGTGAGTAGAACCGGTATCTAACATGGTATAGACTTCGCAAGAGTTTATGACTAACATACCCGTGATAATTTTATTCAGGTTCCTCGTCACGAAAAAATGCTCTCTCTTAAACTACTGGCTTTGACTTTTCTGGGACGGTCTTTGGTGCCTCCATCCTATCTGAACTTGTCTTCGGTGAACGACAAAATCGGGCTAAGTGACCTTTTCTTCCACAATTATAGCATGCTTTGGATGGCATCGCGCAGTTTGGACTGATGTGTCCCTCCCATCCGCATTTGAAGCATATGATAGGTGGTCGTTCTCCTTCCTTAACAACGGGTGCTGGTGCTGACGTCTTTCCATCATTGTTGAATTTTCTTTTCTTGAAATGTCCATTCTTATTGTTTTGACTATGATTACCATTGAAGTGGTTACCATTTCTGGCATGTTGATTCCCTCCATGCTTATTGTCACCGCTTTGATGACTGTTATCACCAGTGTTATCATTTTTTCGGCTGCTCTCTTTTGGTTGCGTTGACTCGTTATCGCGTTCTACTAATTGAGCCCTATTTATAACATCTGAATACAGACACAGTTTATGAGAAATAAGATATTGACGTATCTCCGGTTTCAAACCTCTTAAAAATATCCGCGTCATTCTCTCTTCATTATCCACCAAGTGGGACGCAAATCGGGACAACTCGGCAAACTTGGCTTCGTACTGCGACACAGTCATGTTGTTTTGCTCCAACTTGATAAATTCCACCTCCTTCATGTGACGAATACTTTCGGGAAAGTACTTGTCATTGAACAGTTCTTGGAACTTCTCCCAAGACATCTTGAGTGCGTCAGGCTGGGTACGTTTTACAGATTCCCACCAGTAATCTGCCTCTTCACGCAACATAAAGGTGGCAAAGGGAACCTTTTGCTCCTCGGAGCATTCCAAGACATCAAATATCGTGGTGATCTGCTTTAACCACGTCTCTGCCTTAAGTGGTTCTGGCTTTCCCAAAAATTCCGGTGGTCCTAGCTCCTTGAATTGATTAGCGGTGACCAACCGTGGGTTGTCATTGTTTCCTCCTTCATTTTGGATAGGAGCCGCTCTCGCCCGTTGTTGCATGAATTGCTCCTTAAACTGCTTAGCGGTGACCGTCTGAGAGTTATTTTGTTGTTGCATAAATTGCATAAAGTCTCTGACCATCCCATCATTCACCATTTCATTGGTGTTATTATTTTCATTAGGATTATTGTCCTCTGGTTGCACATTATCCTGAGCATTGATCGTTGGTGATTCAATGGTCTCATGTGCTTCATTGTTTATCTCAACATTTTCGGATGCCATTTGTAAATACTGCAACAAAACAAGGGTTAATTAACATATAACATATTATCCATATACTTTGACCGACCAATTAAATACCAAATAAACGTAGGTAGGTCATACTAGCGAAAGAATTCTCCGTCTCTCCCCTCCTAGTTCTATTCTCACATCCTAGCCAGGGATCATATCCCTAAGCTCTGATACCAACTGTGACGCCCCCAAAATTAGGTATACGTCACCCATCTTGGGTCGTCAGATACAAAATACAGAATACAAATACAACTTACTAATACAACTGTCGTGTACAATACGACAAAACATAAACTGTGAGTTTGAATACAAATATTATCTTCTAGAGAGTATTCATACTCAAAAGGAGTCCTCGTTACATTTATTAACACACCATTACATAGAATAGTGAGGACTACTAATTAATACTATCATTCGGACCATCACTCCGTTCCCCGACTTGCCCCAGCTACGTTCTCATTTCCTGAAGAGAACAGTGAAAGGAAGGGTGAGCTCAACTAGCCCAGTAAGAAATATTATGACTAAGATAATGCAGAATAAATTATCATTAGCCTTCAACAATGTTAAACTGATAAAATATAATAGACATCAAGTTTAACTGTAGCGGAACAAGCAATCCATTAAGAGAGTCAAGTAGAAAATAAACTCTACTATCTTTTATGATTTAAAAGATTTTCCAACACTGTGATCGCTGGGACTCAGCTTAATAAAATAATCCACATCATCGAATCACCCCTGCACTACGGCCAAGGATATTCGTATATTCATTAATGGTCATGATCATGCCAACAACTGTCCATCAATGCACTACGGGCCAATGATGACTTTTACCCCATCATTTGTAACATTACGGTCATGATTATACCGAATAATCCCTGGTCATAATCATACCAAGTCCATCTATGCACTACAGGCCACAGATGACTTTCAACATTTTATAAACATGAGGATGATGACAATGATATAAGAATTCAATAAAACGAGTTCAAGAATTAATTTATCCAAGAATTAATAACGTCCAAATTGTCAACATGATACTGCATTGTGGAGTAAAATTCAAGAATGCTTAGAAGAATATTTTCATGAAAAGATACTGGATGAAACGCAATTATCAAGGATATTTCACAAATTTCATGGAGTATAGAAGTCAAAACTTAACCAACTAAGTACAATAAAGAATGGAATAACAAAAGAAATCACCATGCATGCGATAGACCGCACAGACAGGTTATTCCAACAGAATAATAAATAATGGAACCAGGTCCGGCGTAAACGCACAGACAGGATATTCCGACAGAATAATAAATAATGGAACCAGGTCCGGCGTAAACGCACAGACAGGATATTCCGACAGAATAATAAATAATGGAACCAGGTCCGGTGTAAAACACACAGACAGGATGTTCCAACAGAATAATAACAAGACGGAACCAGGTCCGGTGTAAAACACACATACAGGATGTTCCAACAGAATAATAATAAAAACGGAACCAGGTCCGGTGTAAAACACACAGACAGGATGTTCCAACAGAATAATAGAAGAATGTCACCAAGTATAGGGTAGACCGCGTATACAGGTTATTCCAGCAGAATAATAAGAAATGGAATAACAACAGTTCTCTTCATGAATAAGAAAGAATAACACCCCTTACCGTAAAAGAACTGGATATAAGAGTAGTGAAGTAGCATAAACTTTTCTTCTATCTCTATATAGTCTCTCTCTATAGTTTCTCTCTCTAGAGTTCAGTGAATTCGTAAGAAAATAATGAAGGAATGAGCTTCTATTTATAAGAAAATAGAATGCATAGTAACTAATCCATGAACGGTCCAGATTGATTTACTTTAATCTGACGGTCCATATTTAAAGAAAAATCTTTTAAATAAAATATAATATATTCTATTTATATAAAAAGATTTTTACTATGCAAACACTATGCAACACTATGCAAAACACTATGCAACACTATGCATAATAAAATATAATATATTCTATTTATAGAATAACTTTAATAAAGTATTCTGTTTTATATAAAAAGATGTTTCTGTTTTATTACGTTAATAATACGAATAAAACAAAACGTCATTATCGTTATAATAACTCATATTATTAATCAACAATAATTGAATCAAACTGAGCGACTTCTCACATAAATATCAATAATCAATACCGTGTGCTACTATGCAACAACGCGTATTACTGTACTTTTACTACCGAGTAGTTCAATAGTATCAACGGTAAAACTTCCGCCGTTATTTTCATAAAGTATTTTTGTCGTTTTCTCAATCCGACAATAATTCTGTTGTGGGGTCCACCAATGATTGTACCGTCGTACGGATATTCTCTGACAAAAAGAATATTCCCCGACCAATCGAATATAATATGACAACTTGCATACTTTGTAAAATTTATAAATACTACCCATAACTATTATATCAAATCTACACCATAATATTAAAAAAATTATTTCGAGAAAAATTAAATATTTATTCATAAAATCTGGGGTCTCACAAAAAATATTAAGATTAAAATTTTATTAAAATATTATTAAATAATCCATAATATTAGATTAAGATATTAATCCTAGATTAAAATATTATTAAAAGATTAATAATATTAGATTAAAGTATTATTATTAAATGATTAAAATATTATTAAATAATAATATTTGAGATTAAATAAAATATTATTAAATATAATAACATTAGTAAAGGAATAAAATATTATTAAATGATTAATAATATTAGTAAGTGAATAAAATATTAGTAAATGATTGAAAGTATTATTAATTTATTAATGATGTTAAAGCATAAGTAAGATATTATTATGGTAATAATATTAATGCATGATTAAAATATTATTAAGAGGATTAATAATATTAGTAAGGTATTGAAATATTACTAAGATAATAATAATATTAGTAAGTGAATAAAAGTATTATTAGTAAACCAATAATATTAGAAGGTGAATTAAATATTATCTAAGTTAATAATATTATGTGAATTAAAGGTAGTCGTTAATTAATAGTAACACTATCTAGACATGATAATGTTTATAAGAACTAAATGTAATGTATAATATCTATGTGATTACATAATCTAATGTTATGCTTTGACTAATTGAAAGATTAATTTATAGGTCTCTCAAAGAAAGATAATTTAACTGCATAGTGGATAGAAATTTAATTTCGTAACCTTAACCTACGATCGAGGCAAGTTTCCTAACTCAAGCTCGAGTTATTATTTTCAAAGCATGTTAGTGAATAATTATTGATGATTATTCACGTCTATATTGATTATTGAAATTCGCACTTTGTGCAATTGAATTCCGTTCTACTGCTATTGAACTGTGAATTAAATTAAAGTTCTTCATTTATGAACTGTTTATGAAATAGATCTATGCTAATTATATCAGCTAGATCAAGCATGTCTAAATTTGTTAAATCAAATGTGTTTTAAATAACTGTTCTTATTAAATTGATATAGTAAGAACTCTTGACTGAGAAAAGGACGAATTTGATTAAGGCATGATATCAATGCCGGATTATTAAGTGTTTATGCATAAATCACGAGGTATGAAAGGCTGATCCCCTGGAATACCAAAACTTATTAAGAGGTCCAGTTTAATCACTGAGCACCTTAGCAAATGTTCATGGTTATTCAAAACCACTCAGTTCATGTTATTCAATTATCGAATATTCAATTGTTGATTATTAATTCATGTTCCTTCACAATCTTATGTTATTGTTGAACATTGAACGTAATATTTCTTTCTAAGACATGATATATCTCCCTTGTCTATATAAACTTGTGAAGCAAATTAGTTGCTTACTCTTGCTATATCATGACATCTATTTCAGTTAAGCCCGAAGGATCCAACACGAAGGACAAGGGCAAGGGCAAGATCCAGGAGTAATTTAGACTGAATGTCAATTTAGTTATTATCTGATGGAATTTCTTAAGTAAACTATTTGTATGATAAATGGTGTATCTAAAGTTAAGGTTATGGAGACCTTGGGACCGTGTTATGAGACTTTATTATAATGAACAATGTATGTTTATTATTTCGTAATAGTTATAGAATACTTATGATGATGATAGATCGTGAGCACCAAATCTGAGGTTAGAGAACCTGGATTTGGGGTGTCACATGTTTCTCCACAAAACTTTGACTTGAGGTATAAACTTGGAGCGTAGAATATGTTCCTTCTTATCCAAGATTTTAACAAGTACCTCTTCATACGTTAAATCTTTCACTATCTCATCTGGTTCTAATTCAATAATGTGGTTCAGGTCTTCCACATATTTACATAACATAGATATGTGAAAAACGTTATGAACACGAGACATACTTGGCGGTAAGGCTAGTCTATAGGCCACAGTTCCTACTTGATCGAGGATTTCAATTGTGCCAATGAATCGAGGATTGAGCTTTTATCTCTTTCTAAATCTTGTAACTCCTTTCCGTGGAGCAACACATAACAATACATGATCTCCAACATTAAATTTCACGTCCTTTCGATGAAGATCAACATAACTCTTTTGTCGATCTTGTAAGGTTTTTATACGTTGTCGGATCATTTGAATCTTTTTTGTAGTCATACGTACCAACTCTGGTCCCAATAATGTTGTTTTACCTACCTCGTCCCAGCATACTGTAGAACAACACTTGCATCCATACAACGCCCTGAATGGAGCCATGCCGATACTTGCTTGATAACTGTTGTTGTAGGAGAATTCCACTAATGGCAAGACCTTGTCCCAACTTCCTTTAAAGTCAAGGACACAGAGTCTTAATAGATCTTCAAGGGTTTAAATAATCCTCTCTGACTGCCCGTCTGTCTAAGGATGATATGCCGAACTAAATCATAAATCCACGCCCATAGCTTTCTGCAAGCTAACCCAAAATCATGAAGTGAATCTTGGGTCTCGATCAGAAATTATGGATACTGGCATACTATGCAGTCTTACAATCTCATTTATGTATATACGAGCAAGACGTTCAAGTGAATAAGTTTCTCGTATAGGTAAGAAATGAGCAGACTTAGTCAATCTATCGACAATGACCCAAATTGCATCTATGCCTTGAGAAACCATGGGATGACCAGTAACGAAATCGATGGTAATGTGCTCCCACTTCCATTCTGGAATTTTAAGTGGTTGCAATGGACCTTTTCGCACTTGATGCTCCGCCTTGACACATTGACAAGTTAGACACCTTGAGATAAATTCTACGATCTCTCTCTTCATATTGCTCCACGAAAATGTATATCGAAGATCACGATACATTTTGGTACTCTCAAGATGGATTGCAAACGGTGTGTTATGTGCCTCCATCATGATTTTATACTTTAAATCAGGGTCGTTAGGAACACAAAGTCTGGAGTTGACTAAATGTATTCCTTCTTCATCGATTCTTGCTTTCAGAATAGCACCTTCTTGTACTTTCTTCCTCATACGCATTAGCTCCAGGTCCGTAGCTTGAGCAATTTTAACTTTATCGATTAAAGCCGGTTCTACTCGTATATTTGACATCATCACATGGGTCATAGATTATTTAACTCTATCTTCATCCTTTGTAAGTCATACAAATTGGGCATTTGTGTTGACAATATCGCACTCGTACCCGCATATGATATTCTACTCAACGCGTCAGCTACTACATTCACTTTTTCAGGATGTTATTGAATGGTATGATCATAATCTTTTAACAGCTCGAGCCAACGTCATTGTCGAATGTTAAGTTCCTTTTGGGTGAAGAAATATTTGAGATTTTTATGATCTATATAGATCTCCACTTTCTCTCCATACTGGTAATGCCTTCAGATTTTAAGCGCAAAAACAACTGCTGCCAACTCTAGATCATGAGTAGGATAATTCCTCTCATATTCTTTGAGTTGTCGTGAGGCATAGGCTATGACTTTCCCATGTTGTATGAGAACACATCCTAACCCTCTGCCTGAAGCATCGCTGTAGATGACAAATCCCTCCGAACCAGATGGTATTGTCAGAACAGGTGCTGAAATGAGTCTTCTCTTGAAAACTTGAAAACTCATTTCACATTCCTCGCTCCAACCGAATTTGGTATCTTTTTGAGTCAAGTGAGTTAACGGAGTAGCAATTCGAGAAAATCCTTCCACGAATCTCCGATAATAACCAGCTAAGCCCAGAAAGCAACGTACTTCGGTCACTGACTTAGGTTGCTCCCAGCTTTAAATTTCTTTAATCTTTGTTGGGTCAACAGATATTCTGTAATTTGATATCACGTGCCCAAGGAATGCTACTTCCTAATGCCAGAACTCGTATTTCTTCAACTTGGCATATAGCTTATTTTCACAAAACTTTTAGAGTATCAGCCTCAAGTGTTGCTCATGATCTTCACGGCTTTTGGAGTAAATGAGGATGTCATCAATAAAGACAACCACAAAATGATCTAAATATTCCTTGAATACTCGGTTCATCATATCCATAAAGGCAGTAGGAGCATTGGTCAATCCAAAAGATATGACTAGGAATTCTTAATGCCCGTACCGAGTTCTGAAAGCAGTCTTTGGAATGTCATCAGTTTTAATATTTAACTGATGATATTCGAAACGAAGATTGATCTTTAAAAAGAACTTAGCTCCTTGCAATTGGTCAAACATGTCATCAATACGAGGCAACGGGTACCTATTTTTGATTGTGACATGATTCAACTCCCGATAATCAATAAAAAGTTGCATACTTCCATCTTTCTTTTTTACGAATAGAACAGGAGCACCCTAGGGAGACGTACTAATGAGCGAGTTTTATACCTATGAATCGGCCTCTAAATTGAGCTTAAACTGTGTTATTTCGTTATTTTTGTGATTTGTTTTTCTTATTTATTGTTGTTTTATGTTTAGGTGTGGTGGCATAGCATTTGGACTTAAAAGGTGGTTTCGTGGTGAAACTTAGCAAGAAAATAAGCAAAAACTGGACAACAGCAGAATGAACCCCCACTGGGGCGGGGGTACTTAATCAAGAACAGAAGCACCCCCCCCCCCCCCCGCCGGGGCGGGCACCAAGAGAGGAAAAACCCCCGTCGGGGCGGGGGTATGGGAAAATTCCAAGACTCCTATTTTCAATATAATGTTGTAGTGGCTTGAAGGAATGAAGTTGGTATAGTTTAGAACTATATTTGGCATCAGCTTATGGCCTAATTACGTGTCTTATGCTGGAGATAAGAAGGAACAACAGAGTGAGATTAATGAGAGACAATCAATTAGCAATTTTAAGCCCTAATTTTGAAAAAATTCATTGGGGGAAGGGTTAAAGGTCAGAGTCACGACAATTGCAAGTTGGAGCTGAAGAGAAGGGTGGTTTTGGATTCATTCTATTTCTTTAATTCAATAATTATAATTGGGATGCTGATTACTTTGATGATTTCAGTTTTTAATTCATTTGTGATGAACTAATTTACTTATTAGGCTTATGACGGATCTTAATGGTGGAACGATGATTATGTAGTCCTTAATTTCAGTTTAATAATCTATCATTCAGTTTATCTATTATGATTTGTGCTTTAATTTATGAATTGCTTGATCACCAATTTTATTGGATTTATATGGACTCAAGAGATGATATATGAATCTAGACCTAGTCACTTTAGCATGTGTTCTTGAATTCTGTGATTGAATGGAATCTTGATGAATGTTAGGGTAGAGATATTCTTAACGTCGCATGTAATCGGGTAGAAAACTTGAATTTAAACCTTGTTTGATCATAATTCACATAGAGATATAGTGAATTAGCTGATTAAGGTGTTTAACTTGATTCTATCTAATTTGTGAATTTAAGTTAATATGGTATTAGTGCATCGAGAGATGGCTAGTTCTACCGAGTGTTCTTGATTAATAAACTGAGATAGTGAATTGAACTGAAATAAGGTGTAATAATCGGAGTGATACTTAAAGTGAAGTTGTAAGCCTAATTCTCCATTATTTACTTGAAATTACAGTTTTTAAGTTTGTTGATTGCTTGGTATTTTCATGTTTTTAGATTTTAATAGTTATAATCATTGAATTGGATAGTTTAATAAAATTTGGATTAATATAAAGCTGGTAGCTGGTAGATTAATTTCATACTAGTCTCTGTGGGAACGATACTGGACTTATCATTATATTACTTGTTGACCACGTGCACTTGCGTGTGAGCGTAATTAGATTTCGACCGACAAGTTTTTGGCGCCGCTGCCGGGAATTTAGTATAGATTTTAATATTTTTCAATATTAGTTTAATTAGTCCAGTTTTACTTAAACATTTTTTTTTCTTTTGTTTTGTTCTTTCTTTCAGGTTCTTGGAGTTAGTTTATGCAAACTTGATTTAAGAAGCCAGACTTGCTTCCTTTTGAGGATGATATCGAGAAACAATTTTAAAGGCTAAGTAAGTGGATTAAAGATACAAGGGACAACTTTGAGAACTTTGAGAAAGAAGAAACAATGGTTGCAAAAGATCAAAAGGCATTAAGGGATTTTGCTACTCCTAAGGTGATTGAGCTTCAATCGAGTATCATCAAGCCGGCGATTGGCGATTGTTGTAAATACTTTTGAGATCAAGCCTGGGATGATTCAGATGATTCAGAACTTAGTTCAGTTTGGGGGACTAGCCAACGATGATCTGAATGAACACTTAGTCAGCATTTGGAGATATATGACACCTTCAGATACAATGGGTTGTCAGATGAAGCAGTCGGACTTTGCTTGTTCCCATTCACCTTGCGGACAAGGCGAAGAGTTGGTTACATTATCTACCGTTGGGATCAATAACTACTTTGGATGACCTTGCTCAGAAGTTCTTGGTTAAGTTCTTTCCATCAACTAAAACTGCAAAGATGAGAAATGAGATCACCATGTTTGAGCAGCGGCATGGGGAGTCTTTATATGAGGCATGGGAACGGTACAAGGAATTGCTCAGAAAGTTCCCTCATCATGGACTACCCAAATGGCTGTAGATGAATACGTTTTACAACGGGTTGAATGTGAATCTCAGGACTAGTATAGATGTAGCTTCGGGTGGAGCGTTTATAGCCAAAAGTTATGAGGATGCATATGAGTAAATTGAGACTATGGCAGCTAATAACTACCAGTGGCCTACAGCGAGGATGACACAGCCTAAGGTAGCTGGGGTATTAGAGGTAGACGGAGTAACAGCATTGGCAGCATAGATTTCAGCCTTATCTAAAAAAATGGATACTCTGATGGGTGCACAACCATAACAGGTGGCATATGTTTGCAAGTTATGTGCAGGAGAACATCCTATAAAGCAGTGTGTCGTCAACCCAGCATCGATTCAGTTTGTGGGCAGCTACAATAGGATTCCACAGAACATGTATCAAAATGCCTACAACCTGGGGAATAGGAACCATCCTAACTCTTCATGGAGTAATAATCATAATTAGCAGGTTCCACGACCTTCTTATCCCCTGGGGTTTCAAAATTAGCATCAACAAGTAGCTCTGCATCAAGAAAAGAAAACAGACTTAGAAGAGCTTTTGTTGAAATACATATCAGGAAATGAGGCGGCAATGAAAACATAACCAGTGGCCATAAAAAATTTAGAAAATCAGATGGGACAGTATACCACAAGGGACTCTGCCAAGTGACATAAAAAAGAATCTGAAGGGGAATCATGAGCAGTGTCAAGATATCACTTTGAGGAGTGGAAAAAATCTGGATGGGAAAATTGCAGAAAATTCGGCACAGAAGAATGTCAAGGATAATGAAAATAAAGTGGTTGCAGAGAAATAGGATGGGGAAAAGCAAGGGGACAAGAGCAAATCAGATATTGAGGCAATTGTGTATCTTCCACTGCCGTTTCAGTAGAGGGTCCAAAAACAGAAATTAGACAAGCAATTCGCCAAAATTTTGGAAGTTTTTTAGAAACTTCAAATTAATATTCCTTTCGCAGAAGCCCTAGAGCAAATGCCTAGTTATGACAAATTCATGAAGGGTATTTTGTCTATGAAGAAAAAGTTACAAGATTATGAAACTGTGGCTTTGACGGAGGAATTCAACGCGGTTTTACAGCGAAAGTTACCTCCAAAGTTGAAGGATTCGGGGAGTTTTACTATACCTTGCATGATCGGTAACATGGCCTTCAAAAAGTGTTTGTGTGATTTGGGGGCAAGTGTAAACCTCATGCCATTATCCGTTTACACCAAATTGGGTCTACCAGCTCCAAAGCCTAAGAACATATCGCTGCAGTTAGCTGACCGATCGGTAACTTATCTAAGAGGAATTGTGGAGGATATTTTGTTTAAGGTGGACAAATTCATATTATCAGTTGATTTCATAATTTTGGATTATGAGGAAGACAAGAACATCCCAATTATCTTAGGGAGACCATTTTTGGCTACGGGTAGGACTCTCATTGATGTGCAAAAATAAGAATTAACCATGAGGGTACAAGATCAGGAAGTGATAAGTGGGTTTTAAACCTACGAATCGACGTCTAATTCGAGCTTAAACGGTGTTAATTCTTTGTTTTTATGTTTTGTTTTTACTTGTTTAGTGTTGTTTGGTGTTTAGGTATGGTGGAGTGGCAATTGGATTAAAAGGATGGAATAATGACGAAAATTGGCAAGTTTGGAGCTAAAAGTGGACAACTAACAGAAGGTTAGCCAGTCGGGGTGGGCTATTTACTATACAAAACCCCGGCCTGGCCGGGGGGGGGTGCAATTCAGTTAAAAGAGGACATGCCTGTTGGGGTGGGCTCATTACAAGGCTAAACCCCCGCCGGGGCTTGGGTAAGAGAAATTAGTGTCCTGCTTGAATTGGAATGCTGAAACAGATTGGAGATTAGTGATTGTTCTGGCTTGGGACTCAACTATGTATGGAATTAGAGTCTGATTTCATGGTTTGGCATATAAAAATACAACAAACACAAGATTGAAGGATGACACAAGCAATTAGATCATGAAAGACTGATTTTTTGAGCAAGAGCATTGGAGGGAGACTTTGAAGGCGATTTCACAACAATTGCAGATTAAGGTTAGAGAGAATAGTGGTTCTGGATCTATTCTTCTTCTTTAGTTTAATTTCTGTAATTGGGATGATGTTTTCTTTATTTAATTATATTTTTATTTCATTGACGATGAACTAAATTCTTTATTAGGCTTATAACGGATCTTTGAGTGGAATGATGATCATGTAGCTTTGATTTTCAGTTTAATAAACTATCTTTCGGTTTATCTATATTGATTTGTGCTTGAATCTATAAATTGCTTGATCACCAATTTTATGTGAACTTGTATGAACTCAAGAGATGAAATACAAGTCTAGACTTAGTCAATATAGTATGTGTTCTTGAATTCTGTGAATGAATGAAAACTTGATGAATGCTAGGGTAGAGATATGCCTAACATTGCATGTAATAGGATAAAAAATTTGAACTTAAACCTTCTTTAATTGTAATTCACATAGAGATATAGTGATTTAGTTAATTAAGGTGTTTAACTTAATTCTATCTAATTTATGGATTTGAGTTAATATGGTATTAGTGCATCGAGAGGTGGCTAGTTCTACTTGAGTGTTTGTTGGTCGGAAAACTGATCACTAAACACGCGCAAGTATCCGCAATCTAACAAGTAATACAGTAATAAGTAGAGTGTCGTACCCACGAGGAACTATAACTAATATTTACCAAGTACCGACTTTGTATCGCTATAGTCTTATTCGAACAACAATAAATAGAAGTGTGATAAATCTAGTTAAAACTAATTAACAAAGCAAGTAAATGGATAACGAATGGTGATCGAAGGAAATACAAGCTAAGGTCACAACTTCACCCCACACAGGCATTCTGTCGAACACATGGCGTGCTATGCTTCATCAAACTAGCTACCCTTCTCTCTTTGGTCTTAATGGTCACGAAAATTTGTCAACCGAGAACACACAGGTGCTTATGCACCTCTGTCGAGATATGCACAAATATATCCTCTTCAGATCCACCCAAAAGAGAATAGAACAGAAACGAACGTCCAAGCTAGATACAATCCTACACGTGTCTATGCGAATTAATCATAACAAGGATTTAAGCATAAGTTCTCTATTAGGTCACACGTGATGCACATATATATGTCTATTCTACGCACAACTTATGCAGTCGAAACCCACAATTATATGCCAATATATTTAGGTGTAAATCTACACTCCTTCTGTCGATATCATGTAGATTACCAAAATCATCACTAATGTCTTAGCGAGAATCAATAAGCACAAATATATTAAACCAAATCATATGGTGCCAACCAAAGAGATAAGACAGACAATTTAAACAACAAAGGGTTTCATTATAACCTTATAGCCAATATTCAGTTCATAGCTATTGAACAAAATACAAGTAGCAATAAAGACAACATTTATAGATTACAAAATAAGAGGAAATAAATGGATAAGAGGAAACTCTGTCAAAGCCCTTCAATCTCCAAGCATTCCGCTCAAATCAAGCTTCCCCGTCCGTCTAGCTCACTGCTCTTGATGCTCCAAAGAAATGCCAAACTTCTCCCTAATCTACCTAATCTATATTTACAAACATCAACTAAGAATTAGAGAGAGAAATACAGAAAAAAAGAGAAAAACTAATATATTCTATGCTAATCTATATTAAGCTATATGATATATGATGTCTGATATCCCAGATCTGGTTTGCAGAGGCCCCTCCTGTGTTATATACGCATTCCTCCTTCAAGCTAGGTCAAAATCAGTCGTCTCTACCTGGGCATCGGAGCTCGCACTGCGGCGAGGGCAATAGACTGGTGGTTGGCGCTGCGGCGCCATGTCATTAATCAAAGAGACCAGAGCTCGCACTGCAGCGCGAGCCCAAGAAGGAACAGTAGCGCTGCGGTGCGAAGATGATGTCAGCAAGGACCAGGGGGTGGCGCTGCGGCGCGAGCTTTAAGCTGGGCTTTGGCGCCGTGGCGCACCTACATGCAAAATGACTGTTTTGCCCCTGAATGCTAGAAAACACCTTTAACGCCCTGTAATACGTCGATTAAGCATAATAACACTATAACCATATAAAACCATATAAAATCTACGAGATCAGGCAACTATTTAAGTCATAAAGTATCCGATTCGTGGGTATAAATCCCACTCATCAAATACCCCTAAACTTAAGTCTTTGCTTGTCCTCGAGCAAACTATCTAACACAATACTAAAAATAGTAGAACACACGCGAAAGAAAAATAAAACAGTATAGTAGTATCATGGCTTCTAAGCTCAATCATAGCTACTCCTAGAGAATAGGGCAAACAAAGATATGAGTAAGGGTTCACTTAATTTCAAGCAAAAGATTGTATTTGATCCATTCTATATATGTGTGTGGAGACCAATCGTCCTAACTAATCATAGCTCAAATAAGTTTGCACAGTCGATTGCTAATACCAATAAGCAAACTCCGTAACTTAAACATTCAACAAGCAATAAGAATAAGACGCAAGTGCAGGAAAAGATCAAAAGACTCTAGCATGACGATAGTAAAATCTGACTCGGACAGTCCTTAATTACCTTAGGTAATTCAGAACTACCTATTAATGGGCTTTTGATTAGTGACACCCAAGCCAGACGACTTTAGGGCACTAGGTGTAGAACACCCCCATGAATCTAATAACTCTAGCAGTAAAGGTCACGTAATCAACATAAGCCAACTGAGACTTTACAACAAAAACGAAGATTATTCTACGAGTGCATTTTATGCTCCATCTCAACATCGATCCTGCGTTTATGGGCGAGTGCGTTTTATGCTCCATCTCGACCCACCGCAAAACTTTCAATATTAAATCTTTTGTTCTTTTTATTCTCATTTCATTCATTTTTTTATATGTCAACATGCCAGAATCCAAGATCCAAAACTGTATAAACGTCTAAGTCTTTTATTACATTGTAAAAATGAAAGTTTATAAGAGTGAACAAAATCTCAAAGCAATAAACACGCGAACTAAATTCAAAAAATAACTAGTTAACACAGTTGGTCGGTGCTTGCTAAGAAGGACGGATCAATAACAGTCTAAACTTATAGATTGAACAACCTCTAGCTCATATATGCTTGACACGACTCTAAGAGATATGCATAAATACTTGGTGCTTGTCATCAGCCACAATCAAAAATTAATGATAACTATAACACCCTTGCTAAATAGCAGCTCAAAATAGGGTAAAAAGACCATTCACATGGCATAAACATCAAAATCTGTATAAGCCCCAAAAAGATGGCTATAAACCACAAACATGCTAATAATAATCAAAGCATTAATAAATAAAAACCAAAAACAGTTCATGGCATCCATAATAATAAAATTCCAAACATAATCCCACAGTTCAAAATGACTGCACCACAATATTGATAACAAAAACATAACAAAGTACTAAAATAGCAACATGTCATGGCAATGAGCAGAAATAAACAGTTAATAAGCTAAAACACCCCCAAACTTAAGGTGAGCAATGCCCTCATTGCTAAACATATATCAATCGATACAAGAGGGCTTCCTTGAAGATCGCTCACTCAGTAGTGGCATCGTCCTTATCAGCCTCGGCGGGCGGTGATGGTGAAGGGTATGGTGGGAAGACAGGAGGCTTTAGGAATTGGTATGGCATGAACTCAGCGTTCTCGCCATAATAGCCGGTGTATATACTCCACATGGTGTTCACCAGCTCAGCCTGGTACTTCATAGCTATATCCTGCCTCTAAGCCACTACTGTTATGTGCCTCTGCTGCCTTTGCTCCTCGGCGTCGTGCTTTTGATGCAGCAAGGTGAGGGATGCCATAATGTCTACCAGTAGTCCCTATGAAGTTAGGCATGCGTCTGGTGCCTACAAGGGCTCTGGCTCTGCTGTAAGAGGTGGTGATGTAGGTGGCCTGTAGCCTTCGCCTCTGACATGAGACTATGCCCCATCCCACACATTGAAGTGTGAGATCGTCTGATGGTCAATGACTGACATGGGCGGCAAAGCTATCTCTTCAGGCCCCCAATGGATACCTGCCCTCTTGCAAAGCCGAGTGATCAAGGATGGGTGTGGAAGACCCGCAGCGACTATGCTCTTTATTGCCTTCATGATAGACTCGTGTATAGGAACACTAATGTCCACATTCAGGCCCATGACAATGGCAAATAGTAGGATCACTTTGTCCTTAGTCACATCGCTCAGATGACGGGTTGGAATCATGTTGGCGCATATGAAACTGAACCAAGCCTTCCCATAGCGACTGAGCACTGAAGTCGGGAAACTAGTCTTTTCACCCGTATAGTCGTTTTTCTTCCATGTGGTCCCGGACTTGCACAGCCTCCTAATGATATCCTCAAGGTCATAGCTGTGGAGTCCCAGCTCCATATAATCCTTTCCCTCATAGTTGGGCATGGCAAACAGTGCATTGATATCTTGGCTTCCAAAAGCCACTGCTTTCCCCCTGAGTTGGACCACAGAAGTACCCTCGGCACTTGCATTGGCATAGAACTCCTGAACCACAGATACAATAGCTGACTCGGGTGACCTTGTGAAGTGGATCCATTGGCGTCCCGAAATCATGGCCACTAACTCGCCATCCTTTTTGTCCGGCCTCAAGCCCCGCTCAGGAATCAGATGTCGTACGGCAAAGGAGCTTTTGTACCTTTTCCAGGCCTCCTCATTGATGAACTTAGTGGTGTCCCAAGCCGTTGGTGGTGCCGCGGACGATGATCCTCCCATACTAAGGCATTGCCTCTTTTGTGCCATGTCAGAAATCGCAACAATTGGTATGAACACAAGCAAAAAATTAAAGCACACACTCCCCTAAACTTAGTTCAGATAATCCCCAATGAAAGTCCAATGTCAAAACAGCCCAACCAGTCAAATTCTCTCTTATGCAATTTGTCGAACACCTAGCGTGCGTTCTGAAAATCAAATTTTGACAACCCTTGCTTGATAGTGTTCTAGCCTGATTTCCATCAATAGAAATCACCTCAAATCACAGATGGAATCAACCCCAACAATGAAATCACAGAAAAAGGACACTATTTTTTGAGAATTAGCCCACTTTACCATTAAATCCCAAACACTAGGTTAGAGCAGTCTTGGCTTAAGGCTCTGACAGACAATTGATGGCTCTCGGCTTATTGAAGGATTTCAATTTGTTGAAGGCTCTATGGACTGTGCTATGTAGAAGGTTGGGGGTTTTGAAGAGAAAAGGAGATGTTGGGTTGCTTGCTGCTGAGAGGTGTCGAGAGAAAGGAGAGGAATGGCATAAACTGCTGGCTTAAAACTGCACTTAAAAACCAATTCTCGCTGTCAGCGCCGCGGCGCAGCCTGCCCTTTGTTGGTTGGCGCTGCGGCGCGAATTAGCAGGGGCAAGGCTCACTGCCGGCGCTGCGACGCGAGAGTAGTAGTGTTCCTTGGCGCTGCGGCGCGAAGGAAAGATGCTGGACAATAAGTACTGGCATCGCAGCGCGAGTTACATAGTACTAACTGGCGCTGCGGCGCGAAGGCCATTTCCTGAGTTTTCCTGCACAAAAAACCATGTATCAGCTAACATATATTACACAGCTTAACTATAATATTATATATAAAATAACCACACCAAAGGAAAACATGCTACCTGCAACAAAAATATGCTCAATACAACATGGCATTAAACTATCTGGCAGCAATGTTTGCTAAGTAAAAACAACAGAAAAATATATAAACTAGACATAAGTAAGAAAAACAGGGAAAATGATACTGAGATGGGGGTGCCTCCCCACCAAGCGCTTGTTTTAAAGTCGTCGGCTTGACTATACCGATGTCGTTCAATCCGGCTCATAAGCAAAAATGATCATTTTACGCCATCTATTCGTCAATTCCTTTAGATTTTTGGCAGACATGGATGATGGTTCATCCTCGTTTTCTTCACCCATTGGCACGAAGAATCTTTCACCGCTAGAATTATCCACTAATTCGCCTTTGTCATCAAGTTGAAAGCGTTCTTTGTGCTCTATTGGGTCCTCTAGGGTTTCCACAGTCGTGAGCTTGGTTTCTAACTGTTGATTACTCTTGACAGTGTACCCACTGTTGATCCTCTCTTCTTCTAGTTCAACCTCCGCAGGTTAGTCAATTTGCACATTGACATTGCCCTCAACACTTTGGTGAGACTCATCGCCTTCTCCTCGCGTATCCACCGTGCACTACTCTACTACTTCATCGTTGAACTCAATTATGACCGGTAGGAAGTTTGGCGGTGGATTTATAATGGCAATGACGAGTTGCCCCAATTGACTTTCGAGGCTGCGAAATGCGGCTTCTTGTCTAGCCATCCGAACCTCATTTCTCTCAATAAAGTTGGTTAGAAGCTCTTCAAGCCTGTTCTCTTCTTCTTGTGTTGAGTACTCAGAAAAGCTCTCATATGTCAACTCATATTGCAGCGGAGACTGATATTCAAACTGATTCGGATAGGAGTAATTCAGATCATGATGTTGCTCCTGACTATAGTCCCAAGAGTTTGGATAACCCTGGCAATTTGGATGATAGGAAATCGGTTCAAAGTCAGCTCGTTCCTGACAGTAGGCATTCTGAGTGGACTGACACTCAAGATTGTCAGAAAACCTCAAGACATTTGCAATTTGAACTGGCAATTGCTCGAGTCCTTCTTCCGAGCTTGGTTGTGTCGTCCCCTCATAAGGCTATTGATAACAATGATCGTCCATAACCTATAAATTCAAAATCAAAAAGAAAAGAAGATCAAACAAATAAAAGAAATATATATATATATATATATATATATATATATATATATATATATATATATATATATATATACACACACACACACGTTCGAAGTAAGACTAAATTAATGGAAATCAATATTAGACGATATTAGAAAAATAGTTCCCCGGCAACGGCGTCAAAAACTTGTTGGTCGGAAAACCGATCACTAAACACGCGTAAGTATACGCGGTCTAACAAGTAATACAATAATAAGTAGAGTGTCGTACCCACGAGGAACTATGACTAATATTTACCAAGTACCGACTTTGTATCCCTATAGTCTTATTCGAACAGCAATAAATGGAAGTGTTATGAATCTAGTTAAAATTAATTAACAAAGCAAGTAAATGGATAACGAATGGTAATCGAAGGAAATAAAAGTTAAGGTCACAACTTCACCCTACACATGCATTCTGTCGAACACCTGGCCTGCTATGCTTCATCAAGCTAGCTACCCTTCTCTCTTTGGTCTTAATGGTCACAACAATTTGTCAACCGAGAACACACAGGTGATTATGCACCTCTGTCGAGGTATGCACAAACATATCCTCTCCAGATCCACCCAAAAGGGAATAGAACAGAAAAGAACGTCCAAGCTAGATACAATCCTACACATGTCTATGCGAATTAATCATAACAAGGATTTAAGCATAAGTTCTCTATTAGGTCACACGTGGCGCACAAATATATGTCTATTCTACGCACAACTTATGCAGTCGAAACCCACTTGTGTGACACCCCAAAAATAGGTATACATCACCCATCTTGAGTCGCCAAGTACAAGATACAAAATTCAAATACAACTTAATTATACAACAGTCGTGTAAAATACGACAAAACATAATCTAAGAGTTTTACTAAGAATATTGCCATCTAGACAATATCCACACTCAATGGAGTCCTCATTACATTTATTGTCACACTATTTAACAGAATAGTGAGGACTATTAATGCTATCATCTAGACCGTCACTCCGTTTCCCGACTAGTCTCGGCTACGTTCTCATTGCCTTAAGAGAACATTGAAAGAAAGGGTAAGCTCAACTAGCCCAGTAAGAAATATTATGACTAAGATAATGCAGAATAAATTATCATTAGCCTTCAACAATGTTAAACTGATAGAATATAATAGACAATAAGTTTAACTTCAGTGGAATAAGCAATCCATTAGAAGAGTCAAGTAGAGCATGATATCTACTATCTTCTATGATTTAAAATATTTTCATCAATTTTTATCGCTGAGACTCAACTTAATAAATAAACCACATCATCGAATCATCCCTGCACTACGGGCCAAGGATATTCATTAAATCATCAATGATCATGACTATACCGAATAATCCTTGGTCATAATCATACCAAAAACTATCCATCAATGCACTACAGGCCACTTAGAACTTTTACCACATCATTTATAACATTACAGGTCATGACTATACCGAATGATCCCTGGTTATAATCATACCAAGTCCATCTATGCACGTAAGCCAAAGATATACAACTATAAAACCAATAATCAACAATCCATCTTTGCACGTAAGCCAAAGATAACTTTCATCACCATATAAGCATAAGAATGATGACAATGATATAAGCATTAATCAAACGAAAACAAGGATAAATATTAAAGACTGTAAATTTATCCAAATATTATCAACCACTTAATAAACTCATAATCTAATATTATTAATATTATAACACTATTTTAATCACTTCTTAAACTTATAAACAATTTATTTCAATTATTTACACTTTACCAAATAATGCATTTAATCATTCAAAAATGACATACTCATAAGATTTCATCACCAATGATCAAATCCCTCATCAAAAATCTGCATATACCCTATATAGGATTTCCAAGCCCTAAAATCCTATTTTCTAATTTTGTTACTTCACATAACATATTTAATTCATTTACTCATAACTAGTTCATTTTTATGAAAAATACCAAATCAGTCCCAAAACTATTTCTTTTATGGGATTTAGCAGAATATATTCTCACATTGAACATATATTTTTTTTCAGAATTGCCGAATATTTAGACATTTATCATAAATTGTACTTTTGTCCAAAAATTCTGAAATTTACAAGGTATACTCCTGTTATATATATGTACTCCCAATAAAATTTTTATCAATTTTAGAGTTAACCACAATGAGTTAAAAATGTTTACTTTTAAAATAGTCTTTTTCCATAAAATTCATAACTCCTAATCTATAAATCCAAAAATCGCCATTTTTGGACATAATCTAGAAAACTCATCAAATTATCATTTCAAATTTTTTCAGAATTTTTGAGGGTCAGAAAAATTACGAAACGGCCCCTAGCAAAAACCCCTTTTGAATGAAAATACTATTCATATGAATACGAAGGATCATTCACCATGCATGCGGTAATCCACATAGACAAGTTATTCCAACAGAATAATAAAGAATGGAACCAAGTCATGCGTAAATGCACAGACATGATATTCCAACAGAATAATAAATAATGAAATAACAAAAAAATTCACCATGCATGCGATAGACCGCACAGACAGGTTATTCCTAACAGAATAATAAATAATGGAACCAGGTTATGCGTAAACGCACAAACAGGATATTCTGACAGAATAATAAATAATGGAATAATAAAAGAATTCACCAGGCATGTAATAGACCGCACAGACAGGTTATTCTAACAGAATAATAAATAATATAATAACAACAGAATTCACTAGGCATGCGATAGACCGAACAGACAGGTTATTCCAACAGAATAATAAAGAATGGAATAACAGAAGAATTTCACCATGTATGACGTATTTCGCATAGACAGGTTATTCCAACATAATAATAAAGAATGGAATAACAACCCTTACAAGAATTGAAAAAAAATAACTCTCTTCATGAATATGAATGAATAATACCCCTTACCTTAGAAGAAACTGGATACTAGAATAGTGAGGTAGCAGACTTCTCTTCTTCTTTCTCTCTATAATAATTGCTCTATAGCTTTAGTGAATTGGTGAGAAATAAATGAAGAATGAGCTTCTATTTATAGGAAAATATAGTTTCAATAATTGCACGTTTTGGGGCTCGGAATATTACAGTATAATACCTCCCTCTTTTTCTTTATTTTTAATTTAGTCCTGCAAGTATTATTAAACTTGCACCACCTCCCCTAATAGTAAATAATGTGAATCAATAGTTCAATCATGTAACTCAATAGTTATAATCATGTGAAAATACGAATTACAGTATAGTACCTTCAACTATACCTCCATTTTTAACTTAGTCATGCAAGTATTATCAATCTTGCACCAACTATTCTAATAGTAAATAATGTGAATCAATAGTACACACATGTAAAAAAATAGTTATAAGCATGTGAAATAATAGTAATTAATTGCTCATTTATCCGATTAATTACCCGATTGGTCAATATAACCTCCAGACATCAATTATTATAGAAATAAATGTCGATTTCCACTAACACTAATAATTCCAACACAATGGAACTATCAATTTTATCTTTAATCAACACGAACTTATTCATCATTAATATTATAACTCATAATATTTAACAACCAGATCATTCCTAGGAAAGAGGGGAATTTCCGATAAGGATTTCTCCTTATTGGCGCGCAATTAGGTGACCAAACCTCTTATTGACAGAACTTTCTAGACATTGTCCATATTGTAAATAATAATATGAATAACTTTGTCGTCTCAATTATTGATTTAATAATATAACATATTATACAGATGATACTGTGACAATAATTGAATCAATAATATGAGAGATATGATGCAGCAATTACTGTAGCAATAATTGAATATAACTGAGTGACTTCTCACGTAAGCATCAATAATCAATACTGTGTGTTACTATGCAACCACGCGTATTACTGTACTTTTATTACCGGGTAGTTCAACAGTTTAACGATAAAACTTTCGCCGTTATTTTTATAAAAAGATAATTATCTCATTTTCTAACTACGACAATACTTTCGTTGTGGGGTCCACCAATGATTGTGTCGTCGTATGAATATTCCCTATTAAAACGAATATTCCCCGACCAATCGAATATTATATAACAACTTGCATACTTTGCAAAATTTATAAATACTACCCACAACTATAACACTATCTCAAATCCACACCATAATATTAAAAAAAATATTTCGAGAAAATTAAATCTTTATTCATAAAATTTAGGGTCTTACAATCTCTCCTCCTTATGAAATTTTGCCCTCGAAATTTACGTACGTACCTGGTATGCCGAATAGGTGAGGATACCTTGACTTAACTCTGGAGGTATAACCTTTGAGTGTCGAATATATTCATTCTTATTTAACATTTTAACACGTATCTCCTCATATGTTAAATCTTCTGCTATCTCGTCTAGTTCTAATTCAATAATGTGGTTCGGGTTGTCCACATATTTACGTAACATTGATACGTGAAAAATGTTATGAACACACGACATACTTAGCGGTAAAACGATTCTATAGGCCACAGTTCCTACTTAATCGAGGATTTCAAATGGGTCAATTAAATCGAGGGTTGAGATTTCCTCTCTTCATCGACTCTTACTTCTAGAATAACACCATCTTGAACCTTCTTCTTCACATTCATCAGCTTTGGGTGTGTATCTTGAGCGGCTTTAACTTTGTCAATTAACGTCAATTCTAATCGTATATTTTTTATCTTCACGTGGGTCCCTAGAGTATTTAACTCTATCTTCATCATTTGTAAGTTATACGAAATGGGTTTTTGTGTTAACAACATCGCACTCATAAACGCATACGATCTCCTACTCAACGTGTCAGCTACCACGTTCGCTCTTCCACGATGATATTGAATAGTACGATCGTAATCTTCAACAGCTCGAGCCAATGTCTTTGGCATATTATACGATCGTTTTAGGTAAAGAAATATTTGAGGGTTTTAGAAATGGGTTTTGTATTGGGGTCAATACAAAATTTGATTTCACACTCTGGGAGTAGGCCAGGAAGTCTTGAAGAATACGTCAGGAAATTTATTAACAATAGAAATATCTTTCAAGATTATGACCCTCATCCAAGACTTGGATAACACGTCACATTGATATATATCAACTTTCCACCGTTATTCACGACGTCCCCTATGGATATTCTAGTTTTGGTGTATTTCAAGACTTGGAAGTTACCAACGAAAGGCTCAGGGCTCTTTACTTATGGGTTAATATAACAGTGATTGACTTTAGTGGTTTGGTTGCTTAAATTCGCATAACAGGTTGGTTAAGAATATGAAAGCTAACAATCTTATGAAAAGCATGATTAGTAGTTAACCAATCGATCCCTAAAATCACATTAAATGCAAGTATTTTCAAAGAAATAAGATCGACAGGTAACGTGCGGTTACCGATTTGAATCAAACAAGACTTATAAACAGTGGATATAACGAAGGTTTCTCCTAACGGAGTTTCAATTAATAAGTCAAAGTCTAACTTCTCCGGAGTCAAATTTAAACGTTGAGCGCAAGCAAGAGAGATAAAAGAATGGGCAGAACCGGTATCTAATAAGGTATAGACTTCGTAAGAATTTATAATTAACTAACCCGTGCTAACTTCGTTCGGGTTACTCGCTTGTTGGGAAGTTATAACAACCGCTCTCCCTTGAACTACCCGGCTTTAATTTATCTGGGGCAGCATTTGGTGTCATCATTACCGTTGAAATTGACTTTTCTATAGGGCATATTCCACCCTCAACTGCTTCATCGTACTTCTGTTTTATGATCTGAATCATTAATCTTCGATCTATATCAAATTAGGATTGACCGCAATGTACAGGGTAATTCAAAACTCGATGTTGGGTTCTCTCAATTGCTGTCCAAAAAGAGAAATACATATCATCTATTTTAGCCTTCTTAGATCAGACGTCTCTTTCCATAATATCAACACGTCGTGCGGCTTTTACCCATGCATCACTCATTCTCACTCGTTCAGTTGTTTCTTCTTTCAGTTCAGATTCTATTTTTATCATCTTATACTCTGCCAAAGAGTGCTTCTATTCAATCATCACATATCGGGTAACACAAGCTTGAATTATTGCATCCTTTTGCTCCACGACCGCCTGCCGTTCTTCAGCCTGCTCTTCTAAATTATGAATACGATTTTGCAATTCTAAATTTCGATCATAAAATTCTTCTAATAAATTCTCCTCAGGTTCCCTTTCTTCCTCATCTTCCTCACTCTCAGCTGCAACCTCTGCGACTATCTCGGGTGCAATTATCAATTCTTCACTCACCACATGGATGTCTCTAATTCCTTCTTCTCCTGACATCACATTATCATGGTTGGTGATTAGAGGTGTCTCACGATTTTATTCACTCCATTGTTAACGTTATCAGCTGCCATTCTTAAATACTGCAATAAGACAATGGTTAATTAATATATCACATATTATCCTTATACTCTGACCGACCAATTAAATACTAAATAAACTTAGGTAGGTTATACTAATAAAGGAATTCCCCGTCTCTCCCCTCCTAGTTCGTGTCTCACATCTCAGCCAGGGATCATATCCCTAAGCTTTGATACCAACTGTGAAGCCCCCAAAATAGGTATACATCACCCATCTTGAGTCGCCAAATATATGGTACAAAATTCAAATACAACTTAATTATACAACAGTCGTGTAAAATACGACAAAACATAATCTAAGAGTTTTAATAAGAATATTGTCATCTAGACAATTTTCACACACAATGGAATCCTCATTACATTTATTGTCACACTATTTAACAGAATAGTGAGGACTACTAATGCTATCATCTAGACTGTCACTCTGTTCCCCGACTAGTCCCGGCTACGTTCTCATTGCCTGAAGAGAACATTGAAAGAAAGGGTGAGCTCAACTAGCCCAGTAAGAAATATTATGACTGAGATACTGCAGAATAAATTATCATTAGCCTTCAACAATGTTAAACTGATAGAATATAATAGACAACAAGTTTAACTGCAGCGGAATAAGCAATCCATTAGAAGAGTCAAGTAGAGCATGATATCTACTATCTTCTATAATTTAAAATGTTTTCATCAATTTTTATCGTTGAGACTCAACTTAATAAATAAACCACATTATCGAATAATCCCTGCACTATGGGCCAAGGATATTCATTAAATCATCAATGGTCATGACTATACCGAATAATCTCAGGTCATAATCATAATAAAAACTGTTCATCAATGTACTACAGGCCACTGAGGACTTTTACCACATCGTTTATAACATTACAAGTCATGACTATACCGAATGATCCCTAGTCATAATCATACCAAGTCCATCTATGCACGTAAGCCAAAGATATACAACTATAAAACCAATAATCAACAATCCATCTTTGTACTTAAGCAAAAGATATACAATTTCAATAATCAACAGTCCATCTTTGCACGTAAGCCAAAGATAACTTTCATCACCATATAAACATGAGAATGATGACAATGATATAAGCATTAATCAAACGAAAACAAGGATAAATATTAAAGACTGTAAATTTATCCAAATATTATTAACCACTTAATAAACTCATAATCTAATATTATTAATATTATAACACTATTTTAATCACTTCTTAAACTTATAAACAATTTATTTCAATTGTTTACACTTTACCAAATAATGCATTTAATCATTCAAAAATGACATACTCATAAGATTTCGTCACCAATGATCAAATCCCTCATCAAAAAATCTGCATATACCCTATATAGGATTTCCAAGCCATAAAATCCTATTTTCCAATTTTGTTACTTCACATAACATATTTAATTCATTTACTCATAGCTAGTTTATTTTCATGAAAAATACCAAATCAGTCCAAAAACTATTTCTTTTCTAGGATTTAGCAGAATATAGTCCCACATTGAACATATATTTTTCTCAAAATTTTTAAAATTCATTTACTATTTTTCATATGGCTAAAACTGCCGAATATTTAGACATTTATCATAAATTGTACTTTTGTCCAACAATTCTGAAATTTACAGGGTATACTCCTGCTATATATATGTACTACAAATAAAAATTTTATCAATTTTGGAGTTAACCACAATGAGTTATAAGGGTTTACTTTTAAAATAGTCTTTTCTCATAAAATTCATAACTCCTAATCTGTAGATCCAAAAATCGCCATTTTTGGACACAATCTAAAAATCTCATCAAATTATCATTTTAAATTTTTTCAGAATTTTTGAGGGTCAAAAAAATTATGAAACTGCCCCTGGCAGAAACCCCTTTTGAATGAAAATACTATTCATATGAATACGAAGGATTATTCACCATGCATGCAGCAATCCACAAAGACAGTTTATTCCAACAGAATTATAAAGAATGGAACCAGGTCATACGTAAAAGCACAGATAGGATATTCCAACAGAATAATAAATAATAGAATAACAAAAGAATTCACCAGGCATGCGATAGACCGCACAGACAGGTTATTCCTAACAGAATAATAAATAATTGAACCAGGTCATGCGTAAACGCACAAACAGGATATTCCGATAGAATAATAAATAATGGAATAATAAAAGAATTCACCAGGCATGCAATAGACCGCACAGACAGGTTATTCTAACAGAATAATAAATAATGGAATAACAACATAATTCACCAGGCATGCGATAGACCGCACAGACAGGTTATTCCAACAGAATAATAAAGAATGGAATAACCGAAGAATTTCACCATGTATGCGGTACTTCACATAGACAGGTTATTTCAACATAATAATAAAGAATGGAATAACAACCCTTACAAATATATTGAAAGAAAATAACTCTCTTTATGAATACGAAGGAATAATACCCCTTACCTTAGAAGAAAGTGGATACTGGAATAGTGAGGTAGTAGACTTCTCTTATTCTTTCTCTCTATAATAATTGCTCTATAGCTTTAGTGAATTGGTGAGAAATGAAGGATGAATGAGCTTCTATTTATAGGAAAATATTATTTCAATAATTGCACGTTTTGGGGCTCAGAATATTACAATATAATACCTCCCTCTTTTTCTTCATTTTTAATTTAGTCCTGCAAGTATTATCAAACTTGCACCACCTCCCCTAATAGTAAATAATGTGAATCAATAGTTCAATCATGTGACTCAATAGTTATAATCATGTGAAAATACGAATTACAGTATAGTACCTTCAACTATACCTCCATTTTTAACTAAGTCATGCAAGTATTATCAAGCTTGCACCAACTCCCCTAATAGTAAATAATGTGAATCAATAGTACACACATGTGAACAAATAGTTATAAGCATGTGAAATAATAGCAATTAATTGCTCATTTATCCGATTAATTGCTCGATTGGTCAATATAACCTCCAACATCAATTATTATCGAAATAAATGTCGATTTCCACTAACACTAATAATTCTAGCACAATAAAACTATCAATTTCATATTTAATCAACACGAACTTATTCATCATTAATATCATAACTCACAATATTTAACAACCAGATCATTCTCAGGAAAGAGGGGGCTTTTCGATAAGGATTTCTCCTTATTGGCGCGCAATTAGGTGACCAAGCCTCTCCTTGACAGAACTTTCTAGACATTGTCAATATTGTAAATAATAATATGAATAACTTTGTCGTCTCAATTATTGATTTGATAATATAACATATTATGCAGATGATACTATGACAATAATTGAATCAATAATATGAGAGATATGATGCAACAATTACTGTAGCAATAATTGAATATAACTGAGTGACTTCTCACGTAAGCATCAATAATCAATATCCTGTGCTACTATGCAACCAAGCGTATTACTGTACTTTTACTACCGGGTAGTTCAACAGTTTAACGGTAAAACTTCCGCCGTTATTTTTATATAAAGATAATTATGTCGTTTTCTAACTACAGCAATACTTCTGTTATGGGGTCCACCAATGATTGTACCATCATACGAATATTTCCTATTAAAACGAATATTCCCCGACCAATCAAATATTATATAACAACTTGCATACTTTACAAAATTTATAAATACTACCCACAACTATAACATTATCTCAAATCCACACCATAATATTAAGAAAAATATTTCGAGAAAATTAAATCTTTATTCATAAAATTTGGGGTCTTACAACATGCCAATATATTTAGGTGTAAATATACACTCCTTCTGTCGATATCATGTAGATTACCAAAATCATCACTAATATCTTAGCGAGAATCAATAAGCATAAATATATTGAACCAAATCATATGGTGCCAACCAAAGAGATAAGACAGTCAATTTAAATAACAAAGGGTTCCATTATAATCTTAGAGCCAATATTCAGTTTATAGCTATTGAACAAAATATAAGTAGCAATAAAGACAACATTTATAGATTACAAAATAAGAGGAAATAAATGGATAAGAGGAAACTCTGTCAAAGCCCTTCAATCTCCAAGCATTCCGCTCAAATCAAGCTTTCCCGTCCGTGTAGCTCACTACTCTTGATGCTCCAAAGTAATGCCAAGCTTCTCCCTAATCTACCTAATCTATATTTACAGACATCAACTAAGAATTAGAAAGAGAAATACAGAAGAAAAGAGAAAAACTAATCTATTATATGCTAGTCTATATTAATCTATATGATATATGATGTCTGATATCCCATATCTAGTTTGCAGAGGCCCCTACTGTGTTATATATGTGTTCATCCTTCAAGCTTGGTCAAAATTAAACCTAAAAGATGGAAGGAAATAGATTACCAAAATAGACAGTTATACCCTTTGAGTTGTTGTGTGTGACGGCCCCAAAATATGTATACATCACCCATTCTGAGTTGCCAAATACATGGTACAGAACCAAATACAACTTCATTAATACAATTGTCGTGCAAAATACGACGACACATACACTGTGAGTTTAAATACAAATATTATCTAATAGACAGTATTCAAACTTAAAAGGAGTCCTCATTACAATTATTGATACACTATTTTACAAAAGTAGTAAGGACTGCTAAAATAACTTTCTAGAACCATCACTCCATACCCCGGCTAGTTCCTGCTATGTTCTCACCTCCTAAGAAGAAAAATGGAACAAAAAGGGAAAAGGGTGAGCTCAACTAGCCCATTAAAGAATATTATGACTAAGATAATATACAACAAATTATCAGTAGTCTTCAACAGGAAAAAAACTGATAGGATATAATAGACAACAAGTTTTAGATCAACAACTGCAGCGGAAACAGCAATCCATTAGAAGAGTCAAGTAGAGAATGAATTCTACTATCTTCTAAGATTTAAAAGTCCATCATCAATATTTTATCCCTGTAACATCAATCAATATACATCTTGAATCAAATATTCATCTTTGCACTACAGGCTAAAGATATTTATTTGTATCACCAGTTGGTCATGCTCATCTCAACACCTGTTCATCTTTGCACTACGGGCCAAAGATATTCATAAGTTAATCATTCATCTTTGCACTACAGGCCAAAGATAATCATCAAGTATTATCATTAAGGACTGAGGATGATGAAAAATATTTTAGAGAATGAATCCAGTAAGATAAAAGGACAAAGATTAGAGATTCGTACTTTAGATACAATCAAAGATAGTAACCATAATAGACATATGTGACAAAGAAGAGAAAATTCCATTTTTTGGTGCATAGTGTCGTATTTGTGAATAGTGTCGTATATGTGAATAGTAACTCCGACACAAAAAGGTAGAAATTTCACAATAAAATTTATACCAATATTTCAGCATAATGATATTGAAGAAAATAATATTATTTACTAATAAAATAACATCCCTTACCTCAAAATAATAGTACTTCTGATCGGAATATCGGTATAAGGCTGAAGGAAACTTGTACGGAATAGCAACTCTCAAAGTATCTAAATACTCATAAAATATGCTCGATAATATAGAGAGAGAGAAAAAAAAAAAACTTGTTTCTGATGTGATTTTTAATTCTAACATAATCACCTATTTATCAAAAAATACTTAGAACGCCAAAGGAGACTAAATAATAAAATAATATTATTTCTTTTTCTTCATTCTATGCCAATCTCTTTTGAAACATAAAAGCAAGCCATCTTGGAAAATTTTTTTAGCCCACATGTTTTGAAAAACAAAAGTGGGTCCCACCTATAATTTTAATAAAAATATTTAATCTCCGAAATTTTAATATTTCATAATAAATAGCTCTTTTACTAGAAAAATTCGAATCTCATATGCTTTCCATAGGAATTTTAATTCTCTACAACTTTGTAGAAGAAAATTTTTTCAAATTCAAAACAGAAAATGCCCGAAATCCACATACGGACGATTTTTAATACCTCCATTCCGACAAAATACCGATAAAATACCTCAGCATTAATTCCTTCATTTATATCCACAAAAATAAATATATACAACATTTATATCCACATAAAATAAATATTTTCTTATCATATAAATTAATAATTAATTATTCACAAATAATATTACAGAATCACAATTATGACAACCAGGTCGTTCTCCGGAAAGAGGGGACTTTCCGATAAAGATTTCTTCTTACTGGCGCGCAATTAGGTGAACAAACCTCTCATTAGATAGAACTTCCTTAGACATTGCCAATAATGCTATCTAATAATATTATTCAAATAATATGAATTATTGATCTGATAATGGAGATACTGTGCAGTGACAATTATTGAAACAACAATAATATAAAATATCAACGTAGCAATTATTGAATCAATAAAATCAAATATTGAACAGTAATTACTGTAACAATTATTGAGTAGTGCCTTCTTACGTAAGGATCAATAATTCATCAATACTATGCAATATCGTGTGCTACTGTGCAACCACGCGTATTACTGTATTTTAACCACTGGGTATTCTAACAGTGTTAATGGTAACAACTACGCCGTTATTTATAAAAACTCAAACTTGTCGTTTTTTTCATCCGACCGTTTTCCGTTATGGGGCCCACAAATGGCTGCGCCATCATACAAATATTCCCCAACAACAAGAATATTTCACGACCAAATGAATATTCCCCGACAAAATAAATGTTTTATAACCACTTGCTTATTTTACAAAATTTGCACATTTCACCTATAACCAAAGTATTATATCAAATTCACACCATATTATTCAAAATAATAATTAGAGGAAATTCGATTTTATTTATAAAAAGTTGGGGTCTTACATTGTGCACGTAATTCTCTTCAATTTGCATTCAGGTAACTGCAAATTCTGAGAGCTGAATCCATACATTGAAAGAACTAAGAAGGTCAAAACAAAACAAACTAAATTATCAAGAGAATTTCAGACATTCAGGTCATAAATTCCAGTAAATACTCTATAAATAGTTCAGATTTTTGAAGAAGTGGTCTACTGACAGAGCATTGCAAGTAAGAATGATAATGAAAGAAAAAATTTAACATGTCATATGCTCTTTATTTTAGTTCCCAAAATAAGAAACGTTATAGATGAAGATGCAGCTGTAGAAAGGAATTTATCATGTCATATGCTCTTTATTTTAGTAATGCCATTATGCATTACCTTCACATATATATAATAAAAATGTCTACGCGAGAAAGATCAAATTGAATGGTGATAAATTAACTCTTGGTTCCTGTTCAATTAAAAACTTAGAAGTGATTAGAATACTTTTATCTCGCAGTAAGAGTTAAAGGGAAGTTTTATAATAAATAGTATATGCAAAGTGCACAAAATGAATAAGAAACTAAATTTTTACGCATACAAGATTCAATCAAGGAGCTTAGTAGTCTACTTAATAATTTCAAAGTGAAGATAGCTATAATAGTCAAGGAATGCTTCCATTGTGACCAAAAATAGTTACTGAAGGTGTAACCAATCAAAAGTAATGAATCAGGTAGGCCATTTCTATTATAATTTCCACTGTACCATTTTAAATAAAAATTGTCATATCAATTATTAAAATCAAGATATCTATATGTTTATATTAATATTTAAATGCATATAGTTCTTTATAAATAAAATAAAGATAAATGAATATAAAAAATATACGTCGATGCAAAGCAGTGATATCTAAGACAGTTAGAGCTGTTACAAATTTTGCAGCCATAACTTGTAAATCTATTTTTGGGATTAGCTTCACTGTAGCTTTCTTCTGCATATCATTCACAGCCACAACCTACAGAGTTATAATATAAACTGTCAGAAAATGATATCAACCCATCTACTAAATTAAATAAAGCAACAAAACAGAAGATGCACAGACAAAAACAAGATCCTCATGGAAGAGGATGCGAAGCCAACAGTGGAGCAGCAAAGAAGGTTAAATCCAATCATGAAAGAAGTAGTAAAGAAAGAAATATTGAAGTGGTTGTATGAGGGAATTATTTACCCGATTTCAGACAGTGCATGGGTCAGTCCGGTACAATGTGTGACGAAAAGGGTGGAATGACAGTGGTTAAGAATGAAGACAATGAACTTATTCTAACGAGGACAGTGATCGGATGGAGGGTGTGCATGGACTACAGAAAGCTAAACAAGGCAACCTGGAAGGATCACTTTCCTCTACACTTCATTGATCAGATGTTGGACCGACTAGCTGGACATGAATACTACTGCCTACTGGATGGATACTCGGGCTACAACTAAATTGTCACAGCTCCCGAGGATCAAGAGAAGACCACCTTTACATGCCCATATGGCACCTTTTCATTCAGAAGGATGTCCTTTGGGTTATGTAATGCACCAGCTACATTCCAAAGATGCATGATGGATATCTTCTTGGACGTGGTGGAGAAAGAGGTTGAAGTTTTTATGGATGACTTTTTAGTCTATGGAAACACTTTTGATAAGTGTCTAGAGAATTTGGTCATAGTCTTAAAGCGGTGTATGGAAACTAATTTGGTACTCAACTGGGAGAAATGCCACTTTATGGTTGAAGAGGGGATAATTCTGGGGCACAAGGTCTCTGCTAAAGGTTTAGAGGATGATAAGGCAAAGTTGGACACGATCGAGAATCTTCCACCACCGAATTCAGTAAAGGGAATCCGCAGTTTTCTTGGACACGTCGGGTTCTACAAAAGATTTGTAAAAGATTTCTCTAAGATTGCAAAGCCATTGTGCAGTCTTTTAGAGAAGGATGCAGTATTCAGATTTGATAAGGAGTGTAAAACATCATTTGAACATTTAAAAAAGAAGTTGACTACAACGCCAATGATCATCGTACCGAATTGGACTATGCCCTTTGAACTAATATGCGATGCAAGCGACTATACGGTAGGGGCTGTTTTGGGTCAACACCAAGATAAAATATTCCACGCCATATACTATACGAGTAAAACTCTTACAGATGCCCAATTGAGCTACACACCTACAGAGAAGGAGTTACTTGCAGTAGTATATGCCTTTGACAAATTCAAAGCATGCTTGATTGGGACAAAGGTGGTGGTTTATACCGATCACTCGGCGATTAACTATTTAATTTCGAAGAAGGATGCTAAGCCTATATTAATCAGATGGATCCTTCTCCTTCAGGAATTCGATTTGGAAATAAAGGATAGGAAGGGAACAGAAAATCAAGTAGCGGATCATCTTTCGAGGTTGGAAACTCTGGATAAAGATAGAGCAGATAAGTGTGTGATCAATAAATCGTTCCTGGATGAATAGCTATTTGGAGTTAATTCTGAGTTTCCATGGTATGCGGATTTTGCTAACTATTTGGTGAGCAACATCCTTCCCCTTGATCGGACGCGATAACAGAAAAAGAAATTCTTACATGACGTTAAGTGGTACATGTGGGATGAGCTATACTTATTCAGACAGTGCACCGAAAAAATGATTTGAAGGTGTGCACCGTACAGTGAAGTGAAGAATATTCTACACGAATGTCATTCATCTACATATGGGGGACATTATAGTAGTGAGTGGACATCAGCTAAAGTACTACAAGTAGGATTTTATTAGCCTACGGTGTTCAAGGATGCCCACCAGTTTGTGAAAATTTGTGAGAGATGCCAAAGGGTGGGCAATATTTCAAAGAGGAATGAAATGCCGCTACACACTATCATGGAAGTGGAAATTTTTGACATATGGGGGATAGATTTTATGGGACCATTTCCTCCATCTTTTAACAACCTGTACATCTTGCTAGTTGTGGATTATGTATCGAAATGGGTTAAAGTCGTAGCACTCCCCACAAACGATGCCAAAGTGGTTCTCAAATTCTTACATAAGAATATCTTTACAAGATTTGGCACGCCAAGAGCAATTATCAATGATGAGGGTAATCACTTCTGCACCAGATCGTTTACAGTTCTTTTGGCAAAATATGGGGTTAATCATAGGGTGGCTACGGCATATCACCCCCAAACGAGTGGTCAAGCTGAGGTTTCAAACAGAGAGTTGAAGAAAATTTTAGAGAAAACAGTGAATCCAAGCAGAAAAGATTGGACTCTAAAATTGGATGACGCACTATGGGCATATAGGACAGCATATAAAACACCAACTGGGATGTCTCCATACCAATTGGTCTACGGGAAAGCATGTGACCTCCTAGTGGAATTACAACATAAAGCGTATTGGGCCATTCAGAAACTTAATTTTGATCAAGCAGCTGCAGGAGAGAAAAGATTGCTCCAACTGAATGAACTAGATGAGTTTCGGTTGCAAGCATACGAGAACTCAAAGCTGTACAAGGAAAAGGTTAAGAAGTAGCAGGGCCAAAAGATCATGCAAAAAAAGTTTAAACCGGGACAAGCAGTATTATTGTTCAACTCGCGACTACGGTTGTTCCCAGGAAAGTTTAAATCGAGATGGTCATGGCCATTCACAATTAAGAGGTTCCCACATGGTGCCGTTGAGTTATATTGCAGGAATCCATTGGAGATATTCAAAGTCAACGATCGTCGGTTGAAGCATTACGGGGGTGGCAAAATCGACAATGAAGTCACCGCAATCATACTTGCCGACGCGCCATGAACAAGGAGTAGTCAGGCTGAAAGACTTAAAATAAAGTGCTAATTGGGAGGCAACCCAATTTTACTTTCATTTTTAGTATAGAAAAAGTTTATTTCGATTCATTAAGTAGTTAGTTGAGTTATAAGTCTAGATAATTTGACCTTACATGCTTAATTTGCACAATGTTATCTTATGTTCATGATTTAATTATGTTTCAGGCATTTACAAAGCTCATGGATATGTGTTGGATGCAAAAATTAGAAAAATCAAGCTCAGCTGCAGTGTACCCCCCCTCCCCTGCCGAGGCAGACAATTTATGAAGGAACCCCCCGCCGGGGCGGGGGTCTTGACTCAGAAACAGTATACCCCCCCCCCGCTGGGGCAGGAAATTAACAAAGGATACCCCCCGCTGAGGCGAGGATCATGAACTAGGAACAGAATTCCCCCCCTGCCTGGGAGGGAATCTGCAGCTTATTACCCCCCACCGGGGCGGGGGTACGGGAACGTGAAAGGATTCTCTTCAACAGTTACAACCATTCAGACCACTTCTCCACTACCTTCTCCCACAACCAACTCCTATACCCCCATTAACTCATGAATTAGCCATAAACTCCCCACTTACCCATTATATTAATCCACTAAATACATACATTATCTCCTCTCTATATATTTAAACCCTAATTACACAACATCTCCATCCTATTCCATACAATTTCAGTCATACAATAGTTAGGGTTCTTCAAGTTAGATTTTTGGCAGGAAAAAGGAAGGCAAGAATCAATCAATTTGTCAATACACTTAGGGTAAGCGGTTTATTCTTACAATTTCTCATCATATATCACTATATTCAAAGTCCTATTACCAATTTTAGGGGTATTGTGAGTCGTACATGGGACGCCCCAAAAATAGGTATACATCACCCATCTTGGGTCGCCAAATACATGGTACAGAATTCAAATACAAACTTAATTAATACAACTATCGTGAAGAATACGACAAAATATAGCTGAGCTTTTACACGAATATTGTCTCATAGGCAATATTTAAACTCAAATTCAATCCCCATTACATTTATTATCACACTCAATAGTGAAGACTACTAAAACAACCATCTCGGACCATCACTCCGTTCCCCGACTAGTCCCGGCTACGTTCTCATTTCCTAAAGAGAACAATGAAAGCAAAAGGGTGAGCTCAACTAGCACAGTAAGAAATATTGTGACTAAGATAATGCAGAATAAATTATCGTTAGCCTTCAATAGTGTTAAACTGATAAAATATATTAAACATAAAGTTTAACTGCAGCGGGATAAGCAATCCATTAGAAGAGTCAAGTAGAGCATGATATCTACTATCTTCTATGATTTAAAAAGTTTATCACCAATTTTATCGCTTAAACTCAGTTTAATAAATAAACCACATCATCGAATCATCCCTGCACTACAGGACAAGGATATTCATTAGTATCACGACCACGAATTATTCACGCACTATGGGCCAAGGATATTTGTGTTTTCACCAATGGTCATGATCATGCCAACAACTGTCCATCAATGCACTACGGGCCAATGTGGACTATTTCCACATCATTTGTAACATTACGGTCATGATTATACCGAATAATCTCTGCTCATAATTATATCAATCAACAATCCATCAATGCACTACGGGCCAATGAGGACTTTCATCACAATATAAGCATGAGGATGATGACAATGATATAAGAATTCAATTAAAAGAAAGTAAAGGATAAATTTTTAAAGATTTATAATTTAATTTATCCAGAATTCAATAATGTCCAAATTGTCAACATGATACTACTTTGTGGAGTAAAATTCAAGAATAATATTGTATCAAAAATGATTTGGATCAAAAAAAAATAAATTTTTGTCATGAATAGTATCTCGGGTGAATAGTAATCGAGTGAATAGTACCCCGTGAATAGTACTTCGGGAATAGTATCCCATGAATAGTACTCTGGCATGAAAAAGTTCAAACTTATCAAGAATATTCAGAATAATATTTCCGTGAAAAGATACAGGATGAAGCGCAAATATCAAAGATATTCTACTAATTTCAAGGAGTATAGAAGCCAAAACTTAACAAAATGAGTGTAAAATTCTGAATCTGAAACGAAATAATATTACTTATATACTACAGAGTATGGAAGAAAATATTATTTTATACGAATATTGAACAAAAATAATATCCCTTACCTTAAAAAGAAGAGTATTCTAACTGGTACAGAGGGGATATTCTTGAAGAAAACTTTTACTATTTTCTACGCTCAAAGCTTTGTAAAACTCTAAATAAATACGCTCAATATTATAGAAGAAGAATTCTCTGATTCTAGTGTGTTTTTTAAATTCTAAACTAAGCATCCTATTTATAGGAGAATGGAAGGATACTATTTTGAAAAAGAAAATCACGGTCTGCACAATAATATTTTGGACGAAGAATCACGGGCAGAAGAAAACGAACATCAGACGCCCATTTTTCAATAATGTCAAATAAAAAAGAATTTATAATATATATATATATATATATATATATATATATATATATATATATATATATATATAAACACATGTTATATGAAGAAAATCTCCCCATCTGTGAAGCATTTTCAGATTCCTCCCCCCAAAAGTCCTCCACACGTGGGCCCCACCATATGTCATCATCACATGTGGGCCCCACCTTTTATAATATATATAAATATACACTGAATAACTTTCTTCCGATTAATTTAAAAAAATGGGTAAATGGGGGTCCAAATAATGAGCAAACTTTTCAACAATTACTTCATAAAAATTCCCTCAATATTTTTTAACAACATTTATTTATTATTATTATAACTCGCGATATTAACAACCAAATCGTTCCTAGGAAAGAGGGGATTTTCTGATAAGGATTTCTCTCTATTGGCGCGCAATTAGGTGACCAAACCCATTTTCTCGACAGAACTTTCTAGACATTGTTAATTATGCAGATAATAATATGAATAACTTGTCATCTCAATTATTGATTTAATAATATAAAATATTGACAATAATTGAATCAAATAACGTGAGATACTATGCAGCAATTACTGTAGTAATAATTGAGTATAACTGTTTGACTTCTCACGTAAGCATCAATAATCAATACCGTGTGCTACTATGTAACCACGTGTATTACTGTACTTTTATCATCGGGTAATTCAACAGTTAACGGTAAAACTCTCGCCGTTATTTTTATAAAAATATATTTCTGTCGTTTTCTCATTTCGATAATAATTCCATTGTGGGGTCCACTAATGATTGTGTCGTCGTACGAATATTTTCTGTTAAAACGAATATTCCCCGACCAATCGAATATTTTATAACAACTTGCATACTTTGTAAAATTTATAAATATTACCCATAACTATACCATTATATCAAATCCATACCATAATATTCAAAATATATATCAAGAAGAATTAATCTTTATTTATAAAAATTGGGGTCTTACAACCTCCCCTTCTTATAAAATTTCATCCTCAAAATTAGGGTACGTACCTGGTATGACGAAGATGTGAGGATACCTTGATTTCATTTCAGATTCTAACTCCCAGGTCATTTCCTCAACATCGTGGTTTCTCCACAAAACTTTGACTTGAGGTATAACCTTGGAGCATAGAATTTGTTCCTTCTTATCCAAGATTTTAATAGGTACCTCTTCATACGTTAAATCTTTCGCTATTTCGTCCGGTTCTAACTCAATAATGTGGTTCGGGTCTTCCACATATTTACGTAATATAGATATATGAAAAACGTTATGAACACGAGACATACTTAGCAGTAAGGCGAGTCTATAAGTCACAGTTCCTACTCGATCGAGGATTTCGAATGGACCTATGAATCAAGGATTGAGCTTTCCTCTCTTTCCAAATCTTGTAACTCCTTTCCATGGAGCAACACATAACAACACATGCTCTCTAACATTGAATTTCACGTCTTTTCGATGAAGATCAGCATAACTCTTTTGTCGATCTTGTGAGATTTTTATACGTTGCCGGATCATTTGAATCTTTTTCGTTGTCATGCGTACTAATTCTGGTCTCAACAACGTTGCTTCACCCACCTCATCCTAGCATACTGGAGAACAACACTTGCGTCCATACAACGCCTCGAATCGAGCCATGTCGATACTTGCTTGATAACTATTATTGTAGGAGAATTCTACTAATAGCAAGAACTTATTCCAACTTCCTTTGAAGTCAAGGACACATAGTCTTAATAGAACTTCAAGAGTTTGAATAGTCCTTTCCGACTGCCCGTCTGTTTGAGGATGATATGCCGAACTAAATCATAAATTCGTGCCCATAGCTTTTTACAAATTAACCCAAAATCGTGAAGTGAATCTTGGGTCTCAATCATAAACTATGGATACTGGCATACCATACAGCTTTACAATCTCATTTATGTATATACGAGCAAGACATTCAAGTGAATAAGTTTCTCATATAGGCAAGAAATGAGCAGACTTGGTCAATTTATCAATAATGACCCAAATTGCATCTATGCCTTGAGAAACCTTGGGAAAACCAGTAACGAAATCCATGGTAATATGCTCCCACTTCCATTCTAGAATTTTAAGTGGTTGAAATGGACCTTTTGGTACTTGATGCTCCGCCTTGACTCGTTGACAAGTTAAACACCTTGAGATAAACTCTACTATCTCTCTCTTCATATTGCTCCACCAAAATATATGTAAAAGATCACGATACATTTTGGTACTCCCAGGATGGATTGCAAACGGTGTGTTGTGCGCCTCCATCATAATCTTATACTTTAAATCAGGGTCGTTAGAAACACAAAGTTTGGAGTTGACTCGAAATATTCCTTCTTCATCGATTCTTGCTTCCGGGATAGCACATTCTTGCACTTTCTTCTTCATACGCATCAGCTCCAGGTCCGTAGCTTGAGCAGCTTTAACTTTATCGATTAAAGTCGGTTCTACTCGTATATTTGCCATCATCACGTAGGTCCTTAGAGTCTTTATCTCTATCTTCATCCTTTGTAAGTCATACCAAATGGGCCTTTGCATTGACAATATCGCACTCGTACCTGTATATGATCTTCTACTCAATACACCAGCTACCACGTTCGTTTTTCCACGATGGTATTGAATGGTATGATCATAATCTTTCAATAGCTCGAGCCAACATCGTTGCCACATGTTGAGTTTCTTTTGGATGAAGATATATTTGAGATTTTTATGATCTGTATAGATCTCCACTTTCTCCCCATACAGGTAATGCCTCCAGATCTTTAGTGTAAAAATGACTGCTGCCAACTCTAGATCATGAGTAGGATAATTTCTGCCATATTCTTTGAGTTGTCGTGAGGCATAGGCTATGACTTTCCCATGATGCATGAGAACACATCTTAACCCTCTGCCTGAAGTATCGCTGTAGATGACAAATCCCTCCGAACGAGATGGTATTATCAGAACAGGTGCTAAAATGAGTTTTCTCTTGGGTTCTTGAAAACTCTTCTCACATTCCTCGCTCCAACCGAATTTTATATCTTTTCGAGTCAGCTGAGTTAATGGAGTAGCGATTCGAGAAAATCCTTCCACGAATCTTCGATAATAACCAGCTAAGCTCAGAAAGCTACGTACTTCGGTCACTGACTTAGGTTGCTCCTAGCTTTGTATTGCTTCAATCTTCGCTGGATCTACAGATATTCCATGATTTGATATCACGTGCCCAAGGAATGCTACTTCCTCAAGTCAGAACTTGCATTTCTTCAACTTGGCATAAAGCTTGTTTTCACGAAGCTTTTGAAGTATCAACCTCAAGTGTTGCTCATAATCTTCACGAGTTTTGGAGTACATGAGGATGTCATCAATAAAGATGACTACAAAGTGATCCAAATATTTCTTGAATACTCAATTCATCATATCTATGAAGGAAGCAGGAGCATTAGTCAATCCAAAAGGCATGACTAGGAATTCTTAATGCCCGTACCGAGTTCTAAAAGCAGTCTTTGGGATGTCATCAGTTTTGATCTTTAACTGGTGATATCCGGAATGAAGATCGATCTTTGAAAAGTATTTTGCGCCTTGCAACTGGTCAAACATGTCATCAATGCGAGGAAATGGGTACCTATTTTTTATGGTGACATGGTTCAACTCCCGATAATCAATACAAAGTCGCATACTCCAATCTTTCTTCTTCACGAATAGAATAGGAGCAGCCCAAGGAGACGTATTAAGATGAATGAAACCGATGTCTAACAATTCCTACAGTTGGGTTTTTAACTCCTGAAGTTCAATAGGAGCCATTCGATATGGGGCTTTGGAAATGGGTTTTGTACCGGGTTCAAGGTCAATTCCAAACTCGATTTCACGGTCTGGGGGTACGCCAGGAAGTTCTTCAGGTAATATGTCAGAAAATTTATTAACAATAGAAATATAATTCAAATCTGACGTATATTTGTTTAAATCCGTGACATGGGCTAAGAAAGGTTGACATCCATTTTTTAATAAACGAATAGCTTTATGGCTTGATATGACAGTAATTGACTTTGGTGGTTTGGTTGCTTGAATTTGCATAATAGGTTGGTTAGGAATATGAAAGCTAATAACCTTACGAAAACAATCAATTTTAGCATGATGAGTGGTTAACCAATCAATCCCTAAAATCACATCAAATGCAAGTATTTTCAAAGAGATAAGATCGACTGGTAACGTGCGATTGCCAATTTGAATCAAACAAGACTTATAAACAGTGATGTAATAAAGGTTTCTCCCAACGGAGTTTCAACAGATAAGTCAAAGTCTAATTTCTCCAGAGTTAAATTTAAACGTTGAGCGCAAGTAGAAAAAAATAAAAGAATGGATAGAACCGGTATCAAATAAGGTATAGACTTCGCTAGAGTTTATGATTAGCTTACTAGTGATGACCTCGTTCGGGTTCCTCACTTTCTGGGAGGTCACGACAAACGTTCTCCCTTGAACTACTAGTTTTGACTTGTCTGGGAGGGTATTTGGTGTCACCATCCCAACTGGACTTGGCTTCACTGCAAGATAAAATCGAGCTAGGTGATCTTCTCTTCCACAATTGTAACACGTTTTGGACTGCTGCTTGCAATTTGGACTAATGTGTCCCTCCCCTCCACATTTGAAGCATATGATAGGTGGTCGTTCTCCTTCATTAACAACGGGTGCTAGTGCTGACGTCTTTCCATCATTTTAAATCTCATTTTCTTAAAATTTCTACTCCTATTATCTTGGCCATGATTACCACCGAAGTGGTTACCATTTCTGACATATTGATTCCTTTCACGTTTGTTGTCACCGCTTTGATGACTGCTACCACTGATATTATCATTTTACCAGCTCCTTTCTCTTGGTTAGGTTGACTCATTATCGCGCTCCAATAACTTAGCCTTATTCACAACATCTGAATACAAGCAAAGTTTGTGAGAAATTAGGTATTGACGTATCTCGGGTTTCAAATCTCTTAGAAACATCCGCGTCATTCTCTCCTTATTATCAACTAAGTAAGACGCAAACCGGGACAACTCGGCAAACTTAGCTTCGCACTGCGACACGGTTATATTATTTTGCTTCAGCTTAATGAACTCTACCTCCTTCATGTGACGAATACTTTCAGGAAAGTACTTGTCATTGAACAGTTCTTAAAATTTCTCCCAAGACATCTTCAGTGCGGCAGGTTGAGTACGCTTTACAGATTTCCACCAGTAATCTACCTCTCCTCGCAACATGAAGGTGGGAAAGGGAACCTTTTGCTCCTCAGAGCATCCCAAGACATCAAATATTTTGGTGATCTGCTTTATCCACGTCTTCACCTTAAAGTGGTTTTGGCTCTCCCAAAAACTCTGGTGGTCCCAGCTCCTTGAACTGCTTAGCGGTGACCATTCAAGAGTTGCCAGTGTTTCCACCTGCATTTTGAACAGGAGTCATTCTCACCTGATGTTGCATGAATTGCATAAAGCCTCTGAACATTCTATTGTTCATCATTTGGTCAGTGTTGTTGTTTTCCTAAGGATTATTGCCTTCCTGGTACACATTATCCTGGGTATTGATTGTTGGTGACTCAACGATCTCATGTGCTCCAAAGCTTATCTTAACATTCTCGGATGTCATTTTCAAATACTGCCACAAAATAAGGGTTAATTGACATACCACATATTATCCCTATATTATGACCGACCAAATAAACTTAGGTAGGTTATACTAGCGAAGGATTTCCCCGTCTCTCCCCCTAGTTCTAGTCTCAGACCTTAGCTAGGGATCATATTCCTAAGCTTTGATATCAACTATGACGCCCCCAAAATAGGTATACATCACCCATCTTGGGTCGCCAAATACATGGTACAGAATTCAAATACAAACTTAATTAATATAACTGTCGTGAAGAATACGACAAAACATAGCTGAGTTTTTACACGAATATTGTCTCATAGACAATATCCAAACTCAAATTCAATCATCATTACATTTATTATCACACTCAATAGTTAGGACTACTAAAACAACCATCTCGGACCATCACTCAATTCCCCGACTAGTCCCGGCTACGTTCTCATTTCTTGAAGAGAACAATGAAGGCAAAAGGGTGAGCTCAACCAGCCCAGTAAGAAATATTATGACTAAGATAATGCAAAATAAACATTATCACAAAACAACCAATCCATTAGAAGAGTCAAGTAGAGCATGATATCTACTATCTTCTATGATTTAAAAAGTTTATCACCAATTTTATCGATGAGACTCAGCTTAATAAATAAAACACATTATCGAATCATCCCTGCACTACATGCCAAGAATAATCATTAGTATCACAACCACGAATTATCCATGCACTACGGGCCAAGGATATTCGTGTTTTAACCAATAGTCATAATCACACCAACAACTGTCCATCAATACACTACGAGCCAATGAAGACTTTTACCACATCATTTATAACATTACGGCCATGATTATACCGAATAATCCCTGGTTATAATCATACTAATCAATAGTTCATCAATGCACTACGGGCCAATGAGGACTTTTATCACAATATAAGCATGAGAATGATGACAATGATATAAGAATTCAATTAAAAGAAAACAAAGGATAAATTTTTAAAGATTTATAATTTAATTTATTCAAAATTCAATAATGTCCAAATTGTCAACATAATATTACTTTATGGAGTAAAATTCAAGAATAATATTGTATCAAAAAAAGAAATTAATTTTTATCAAGGATAGTATCCCAGGTGAATAGTAATCGAGTGAATAATATGCCGTGAATAGTACTTCGAGAATAGTACCCCGTGAATAATACTCCGGCATGAAAAAGTTAAAACTTATCAAGAATATTTCAGAATATTATTTTCATGAAAAGATACTGGATGAGGCGCAAATATCAAGGATATTCTACTAATTTCATAGAGTATAGAAGCCAAAACTTAACAAAAGGAGTGTAGAATTCTTAATCTGAATTGAAATAATATTAATTACATACTACAGAGTATGGAAGAAAATATTATTTAATACAAATATTGAACAAAATAATATCCCTTACCTTAAAAAGAAGAGTATTCTAACTGGTACAGCGGAGATATTCTTGAAGACAACTTTCACTGTTTTCTACACTCAAAGTTTTGTAAAACTCTAAAGAAAATACGCTCAATATTATAGAAGAAGAATTCTCTGATTCTGGTGTGATTTTTAATTCTAAACTAAGCAATCTATTTATAGGAGAATGAAAGGATACTATTTGAAAAAGAAAATCACGGACTGCACAGTAATATTTTGGACGAAGAATCACGGGCGGAAGAAAACGAACATCAGACGCCCATTTTTCAATAATGTTTAATAAAACAAAATTTTATAATATATATATATATATATATAAACACATGATATATTAAGAAAATCTCCCCACCCATGAAGCATTTTTAGATTCCTCCCCCCAAAAGTCCTCCACACGTGGGCCCCACCATATGTCATCATCACATGTGGGCCCCACCTTTTATAATATATATAAATATACACTGAATAACTTTCTACCGATTAATTTGAAAAATGGGTAAATGAGGGTCCAAATAATGAGCAAAATTTACAACAATTACTTCATAAAAATTCTCTCAATATTTTTTAACAATTCATCATTATTATAACTCGCAATATTAACAACTAGATCGTTCCCAGGAAAGAGAGGGCTTTTTGATAAAGATTTCTCCCTATTGGCGCGCAATTAGGTGACTAAACTCCTTTTCTCGACAGAACTTTCTAGACATTGTTAATTATGCAGATAATAATATGAATAACTTGTCATCTCAATTATTGATTTATTAATATAAAATATTGACAATAATTGAATCAAATAACGTGAGATATTATGCAGTAATTACTGTAACAATAATTGAGTATAACTGAGTGACTTCTCACGTAAGCATCATTAATTAATACCGTATGCTACTATGCAACCATGCAACCACGCGATTACTGTACTTTTTTCACCGGGTAATTCAACAGTTAACGGTAAAACTCTCGCCGTTATTTTTTTAAAAAGATATTTCTGTCATTTTCTCATTCCGACAATAATTTTGTTGTGGGGTCCACCAATGATTGTGTCGTCGTACGAATATTTCCTGTTAAAACGAATATTTCCTAACCAATCGAATATTTTATAACAACTTGCATACTTTGCAAAATTTATAAATATTACTCACAACTATAACATTATATCAAATACACACCATAATATTTAAAATATATATCGAGAAAAATTAATATTTATTTATAAAAATTGGGGTCTTACAGTGCACACCACGTGTTTAACGAATTGTTCAAGAAAAGTTTGTGGGGGATTTTGGCTTTAGTTCATCCATTTAATTACCATAGCACCAAAACCAGCATCAAAGAGACAACGAGGCGAGAACTTAGGGTCTACACCACCGACTCAAGCCTTCGACAGGAAAAAGTTCATGAGTGCCAACGCCGCTGATCGTTGTGACTATCTACTGACTAAGGCACTAACTCCAGAGCGAAGCTTGGCGCCCGACAACGTAGATGGCCAAATGAAGAGATAAATTTATAAAAAAGGATGGAATAGGTTCACTGATGATCCAAAGCCAGCGATTGTCAATGTGGTGAAGGAATTTTATGCTAATGCGGAGGATAAGGCCCCTTTCATTGCATTCGTGAGGGTAAACAAGTGTCGTTCAGTTCGGAAGCTATTAACGAGTATTACCGCCTGCGAGTGCCTGTGGAATGCCAGTATGCATATTTGCGTGACCATGATCCCGACTATGAGGCGATTTTAACTTAAATAACAAAGTCAGGCACCACATGGGTCAAGGGACGAAAAAGGGGAACCATCTTCCTCAGCAAGGACCTGAGCCGATATGGAAAAATATGGTATGCATTCTTGTGCGCCAAATTATTCCCGACCACACATACGATTGAAGTGACAAAGGAGAAGATACTCCTTTTGCATGCAATCGTGCAAGACTTCCTTATCGACGTGGAGGCCATCATCAATTTCTCAATACGAAAATGCCTGCGAGGGCCATTTTTCGGTGGTCTGCCACACCCATCCCTCATATGTGGGATGTGCAGGCAGGATGGAGTTAGGTGGTCCGGTGATGAGACTACCCAGCAGCCACTTCAGATTTTGGACTCACGGATGATAGCACGTTACACAGTGTGGCCCGGGGGGGAATAGTATCCAAGAGGAGTAGGGTTTATATTTCCACTAGTTCCATCCAAGAGGAAGCTGATGCTGAGGACACCTCTGACGACAACGAGTTCCAGGCGGACGAGATGACGAGAGAGCAGGAAACTGAGGAGATACAGCAGACAGGCAGAGATATATTTAGCCCTTAATTTCATAGTCTCTAGAGACAAGTTGATGGGCACAACAAAGACGCCAATGAACAGATGAGGAGACTCACGGCCAGGCAGGACCATATGTTCGAGGCCATGAACATGTCCTTCGCCTCATTGAATGCGACCCTCCAAAGTTTTAATCCAAATGCTCAGTTTCCATACTAGCAGCCTGCACCAATGCCACGATTTCCACCTTCTGATTCAGAAAATGATGAGCCACAACCACCACCACCTCAAGCTTAGACGATTACAGGGAAGTCCTCGTACAATTGATGCTTTATTTTTACAATGAGGACATTGTAATTGTTAAGTTTGGGGGAGTTAGTATTTAGAGTTTTTGCATGTTTAATTTAGCATGTTAGTTTTGCATATGTTAGTTTCATGTTTAGTTTTAGGTTCATGATATGTTGCATTCATATAGTGTACTTGAAAAATAGTTTGCATAGTAGTGTAGGATTGTAAATAGTTTTTATTAGTTTTTAATTATGTTATGTTTATTCCATATTATAAAAATAAAAAAAATAAAAAAATATTAGTTAAGTATTGTGTTTATCTTGCATGAGTCCAACTATTTGATAAGTTACAGTCTATTTTAGCCAATTATGAGAATGACTTTGAGTAGACAAGTATTAGAACTTTGATGTGATTTTCTGTTATGAATTGAATCTTTTCCTGTTTGAAACTGTTATAATAAGGTTAGCACAGTAATAACAACTATGTTGATTGATTTAGTTCAAATTGATACATAATGGACCTCTAAAGGATAATGCTAGTTTGAATAGAAGAATAACAAGGATAGCCAGTGAAGGCGAAAGTTAGGCAATAACCTAAGTTTGGGGAAAAATTTTGGGTACATAAGCTTCATAAAATAAAATAAAAAGTATAAACATCGTGACATGCTTATCTAGTTTTGTGTCCTTTGTTACTTGAGTAAGTAAGCCCGAGGGGATTGTCTTTACACCTAGCGCCCAAAGGTCTTAATGGTCTGGGAGTCGTTGGTCGAAAGCTCGTTAAGGTAGCACTGAAAAGCCTAAGGGAATAAGATATTGCATAGCCATGTGTATAAAAAATATGAATAAAACGGGAAAAAGAGTAAAAAGCCCCCGTAAATGAAAAATAAAGCATAAGTGCCCTATTTGGACCCTTGATAATGGTAAGTGGTTGACTTAAGTTGGATCTTGACTATTTTTGAAATTCTTGAGTGTACACTGTATGATTCCTTCAAAGAGACTAGTTATGTATTAAATTTGAATTTGTATCAGTTACCATGGGTGTTGAGCACACATGCACTATATCAGTAATAACATTTTAAGATTTGATGATTGACTGAGAAATTACTAATTGGTTGTGATATAAAGTATTGTCATGTTAGCTTGATTTGTCTGAGGCCGGTTGAACAGACTCGTTTTTATCATTACTGCTGGATTCGTAGGCATATAAATTAGTTGCATTGCATTGCATAACATTTTTGTTTTGTGCTCGAGGACTAGCACGGGTTTAAGTTTTGGGGAGTTTGATGAGCGAATTTTATACCTACGAATCGGCCTCTAATTCGAGCTTAAACTGTGTTAATTCGTTATTTTTGTGATTCATTTTACTTATTTATTGTTGTTTTATGTTTAGGTGTGGTGGCATAGCATTTGGACTTAAAAGGTGGTTTCATGGCGAAACTTAGCAAGAAAATGAGCAAAAACTGGACAACAACAGAATGAACCCCCGCCGAGGCGGGGGTACTTAATCAAGAACAAAAGCACCCCTCGCCGGGGTGGGCACCAAGAGAGGAAAAACCCCCCACCGAGGCGGGGGTACGGGAAAAGTCCAAGACTCCTATTTTCATTGTAATACTGCAGTGACGTGAAGGAACAAAGTTGGTACAGTTTGGAACAATATTTGGCATCAGTTTATGGCCTAATTATGTGTCTTATGCTGGAGATAAGAAGGAACAACGGAGTGAGATTAACAAGAGACAATCAATTAGCAATTTTTAGCCCTAATTTTGAGAAAATTCATTGGAGGAAGGGTTGAAGGTTAGATTCACGATAATTGAAAGTTGGAGCTGAGGAGAAGGGTGGTTTTGGATTCATTATACTTCTTTAATTCAATAATTGTAATTGGGATTATGATTACTTTGATGATTTCAGTTTTTAATTCATTTGTGATGAACTAATTTACTTATTAGGCTTATGACGGATCTTTATGGTGGAACGATGATTATGTAGTCCTTAATTTCAGTTTAATAATCTATCATTAAGTTTATCTATTATGATTTGTGCTTTAATTTATGAATTGCTTGATCACCAATTCTATGTGGATTTGTATGGACTCGATAGATGATATATGAATCCAGACCTAATCAGTTTAGCATGTGTTCTTGAATTCTGTGATTGAATAGAATCTTGATTAATGTTAGGGTAGAGATATGCTTAATGTCGCATGTAATCGGGTAGAGAACTTGAATTTAAACCTAATTTGATGGTAATTCACATAGAGATATAGTGAATTAGTTGATTACGGTGTTTAACTTGATTCTATTTAATTTGTGGATTTAAGTTAATATGGTATTAGTACATCAAGAGATGGCTAGTTCTACTTGAGTGTTCTTGATTAATAAACTGGGATAGTGAATTGAACTGAAATAAGGTGTAATAATCGGAGTGATACTTAAAGTGGAGTTAATTGTAAGCGCCCAATTCTCCATTATTTTCTTAAAATTACAGTTTTTAAGTTTGTTGATTGCTTGGTATTTTCATGTTTTTAGATTTTAATAGTTATAATCATTGAATTAGATAGTTTAATAAAATTTGGATTAATATAAAGCTGGTAGTTGTTAGATTAATTTCATACTAGTCTCTGTGGTAACGATGCTTGACTTATCATTATATTACTTGTTGACCACGTGCATTTGCGTGTGAGCGTAATTAGATTTCAACCAACACGTACTAGGACGAATGAAATTGATGTCTAACAATTTCTGCAGTTGGGTTTTTAACTCCTGAAGTTCAATAGGAGCCATTCGATATGGGACTTTGTACCGGGTTCAAGGTCGATACAAAATTTGATTTCACGCTCTGGGGTAGGCCAGGAAGTTCTTCAGGGAATACGTCAGGAAATTTATTAACAATAGAAATATCATTCAAATCTGACGTATTTTTGTTTAAATCCGTAACATGGGCTAAGAAAGCTTGACATCTATTTTTTAATAAACGAATAGCTTTATGGCTTGATATGACAGTGATTGACTTTAGTGATTTGGTTGCTTGAATTCGCATAATAGGTTGGTTAGGAATATGAAAGCGAACAACCTTACGTAAATATTCAATTTTTGCATGATGAGTAGTTAACCAATCAATCCCTAAAATCACATCAAATGCAAGTATTTTGAAAGAGATAAGATTGACAGGTAATGTGAGGTTGTTAATTTGAATCAAACAATATTTATAAACAGTGGATGTAAGGAAGGTTTCTCCCAACGGAGTTTTAACAGATAAGTCAAAGTCTAATTTCTCCGGAGTCAAATTTAAACATTGAGCGCAAGTAGGAGAAATAAATGAATGGGTAGAACCGGTATCAAATAAGGTATAGACTTCGCAAGAGTTTATGATTAGCTTACCCATGATAACCTCGTTTGGGTTCCTCGCTTTTTGGGAGGTTATGACAAACGCTCCTCCTTGAACTATTGACTTTGACCTGTCTGGGACGACCTTTGGTGTCTCCATCCCAACTGGACTTGACTTCACTACATGAAAAAATTGGGCTAGGTGACCTTCTCTTCCGTAATTATAACATGCTTTGGACTGCTGCGTACAGTTTGGACTGATGTGTCCCTCCCTTCCGTATTTGTAGCATACGACCGGTGGTCGTTCTCCTTCCTTGAAAATGGGTGATGGTGCTGCTGTCTTTCCATCATTGTTGAACCATCTCTTCTTAAAATTTCCACTTCTATTATCTTGGTCGAAGTGGTTACCATTTCTGGTATGTTGATTTCCTCCACGTTTGATGTCACCGCTTCGATGACTGTTACCACTGGTAATATCGTTTTGTTGGCTGCTATCTCTTGGTTGGGCTGACTCGTTATCGTGCTCTAATAACTGAGCCCTATTCACAACATCTGAATACAAGCAAAGTTTGTGAGAAATGAGGTATTAACGTATTTCGGGTTTCAAACCTCTTAGAAGCAACCACGTCATATGCTCCTCATTATCTACCAAATGGGATGCAAACCAGGATAACTCGACAAACTTAGCCTCATACTGCGACATGGTCATATTGTTTTTTTCCAGCTTGATAAATTCCACCTCATTAATGTGACGAATACTTTCGGAAAAATACTTATCGTTGAACAATTCTTGGAATTTCTCAAAAGACATCTTGAGTGTGGCAGGCTGAGTATGTTTTACAGATTCTCGCTAGTAATCTGCCTCTCCTCGCAACATGAAGGTGGTAAAGGGAACCTTTTGCTCCTCGGAGCATCCCAAGATATCAAATATCTTGGTGATCTGCTTTATCCACGTCTCTGCCTTAAGTGGTTCTAGCTTTCCCAAAAAACTCTGGTGGTCCCAGCTCCTTGAATTGCTTAGCGGTGACCATCCGTGTGACGAACGAGAATTTTGTAAATTAATTTTAAATATTTATTGAATTAAATAAATATTTTTCAAGGATTTAATTATTAGATTTAATAATTAATTGATGCAATTGTGGTAGATTAATTTAATTATATGTGTTGCATTTATTAAATTAATATAGAGAATTTTTATTATTCGAATATGTGATTGTGTGAGCTTATTGAATTAAATGAAATATTTAATTAAGCATGATGTTATTTAATTAATGTAATTATTAATTAGAGATTTAATAAACTATTATTATTTGTTAAAGAGATAATTAATATTGTGATTACGTGAATTTATGAGAAATTATTATATTTTATTTAAAGTAAATTAAATAAAATATTAGATTTATCTTATAAGAGTGTGACATTAATTAAACTATATTGTAAAGGTGTTATTAAAATAAAGAGTTTTAACTTAGTTGCTAGCCAAACATGGCACTAAGAGAGATTAGGGTCAGTTAACCCATGACTGGGTAACTGACCACCAACGCGTCAGTTGTTTATTATTTAGTTACGTATTCTTTTATTTCTTCTTCATAATTGCCTAAGTCTAGGAAGCATCATAGAAAGAAATTCAGAGAGAAAAGTTAGAATTTGTGAGTGCGTACTTATCAGTTATTGTGAAAGGATCATCATTGATCACCTCTTCTAAATTACTCTGGGTAATTTCTCCAAACCCAATTCCTATTTCAAAGTTAAGTCTTTTTAGTTTTCATAAAATGGCTTCACAGTTTTCTGTAAATCCTTGTAGATTGGAATATGATATGATTTTAAGTTTATATGTGTGTTATGTTGTATCAAATCATGTTTAATTATATATATTTCACAAACCATAACATCAAATTCATGAAAGCATGTCGTACGTATGTTTTTCAAAATAAACAGAGTACGTGATATGGCCATATGGCCTTATACGTGATAATTGATCTATTGATCATATATTATCCATAAATTTTACACTCCTATATTATTATGCATGTTAATACGAAGAGATCAAGCCTTAAACGAACGGATTCGGTGTTATAACGAATCCGTACGGCTAAATTATGTGTTTTGTTCAAAAAACTTCAAGAACATCAAGAACAGTCCAATTTTACATGATTTAAATCTGTGATTATATGTTTTAATGGGTTAAAACCACTTTATAGATGTTGTATTATGAATATACATGAACTATAACTTGTGGGTATGTCTAATTTTGAGTAGAAAATAAGAAATTGGGAGAAATTGGCATGTTCTGCGATTTTTCGCGAATAGCCATTTCTGTGTCTGGTATGCCGCGCCGCAGCGCCGGCTACCAGTTCATTTCCCGCGCCGCAGTGCCACCGTGCTGTAGCGCCATAACTCGAGCCACAGCGCCACGGCGCCGCAGCTCCAAGTGTCCGACCGCAGCGCCATCGCGCCGCAGCGCGAAGCCTTAGTACAAACGTGGCGCCGCAGCGCCACTCTCCAGAAAATTCAGAATGAGTTATTTAAAAAAAAAATTGTTTAAGTCTAACAATGTGTTAGTGGATTGATGTAATGAACATGTAAACATGTTAGAAGAATAATGTGATGATAAAATAGTTGTTTAACATGTAAATAACATAATTGCATGTGGAGTAAATTATTAAATACATAATTAGCTTGATAATTCATGAAATACAAATTATGTGACAAAGTGGTAAATTGACTAAGTGTAGTCAATAATTAAAGTAGACAACGAGAATGAGTTTATGTTGATTAGTTAATTTATAATTAACTGGTATTGTGTATATGAATGGTATGTAGGATTTAATTCAAAGAACGTGCTTAGTTAAAGTGTAATCTACGCACGAGGCAAGTTTCTTAACTCTATCTTTTACATTGAGCAAATTTTCCTAAATTTAAACTATTATTCAAGTTCGAGTATTATATTAAAGATTGATTATCTTTCAAAGCATGATTCAGTTATACAATAATTGTTCTATTGTATATTTCTTGAGATTATTAATCATATTGAATATCATTATTGTCAAACTTTTTAGACTAGTGAACCTTACTGATTCAGCTAGTCCTTAGTTGATGAGCGTTCTAAATTTCAGAACCCTTGATGAATTATCCAAACCAAACTTCCTTTGGTGCGGACTTGAATGTCAAACTGAGATGAACAACCCTGTATAGGGGATTATTTACGCTTTAGCGTTAAGATATTGTGCACAGTATGGTACTAAGGGCTGATCCCCCAAAGTACGAGAAGAAGGTCCATAGTCTTATGACTGTTAAAGGTTTCAAGTATAATTCTTGTTAACCTAGGACATAGTTCAAGGTCTATGACCCTCAGAATTCTTTTGATTCTTGTTATCCATTCTTGAATCAAAAGTTGAGCTCTTATTCAGATGTCTTTGATTTATTCGCATGTTATTATAATGTTATTTCATTATTATACTTGTGGGCATTTGTGCTCACTCTTGCTTAATAATAACATTGCAGTTAAGAATGAAAGAAGCGATGAACCTTCCACTAGTAAGGGCAAGGGCAAAGTTAGCAAATGATGAAGACCTGTTATTTATTAACTGATGTATTTGTTTAAGACTTGAGTTATGTTGATGTTAAGACTTATTTGTTTAGAATTCCGCACAGATGTTTTAAGGTTAGAGTAACCTGGGATTTATTTATGATTCAGTTGATGTAACCCTTAAGGGAAGAGATTTTATTTATGATTTCTATCTATTGTATGGTTTGATATTATTTATGGGTAGATAGATAGATGATGCTTGTACAGTGATCACCAAATCCCATGGAATAGAAGTACCCGGATTTGGGGGTGTCACAATCCGTGAGTTGCCAGTGTTTCCACCTGCATTTTAAACAGGAGTCTCCCTCGCCTGATGTTGCATGAATTGCAGAAAGTCTCTGAATATTCCATGATTCATCATTTGGTCGGTGTTGTTGTTTACCTGAGGATTATTGCCTTCCTGATGCACATTATCCTGGTTATTAATCTGTGGTGACTCAACGGTCTCCTGTGCTCCATTGCTTATCTCAACATTTTCAGATGTCATTTTCAGACACTGCCACAAAACAAGGGTTAATTGACATGCCACATATTATCCCTATATTCTGACCGACCAATTAAATAACAAATAAGCTTAGGTAGGTCATACTAGCGAAGGAATTACCCGTCTCTCCCCTCCTAGTTCTAGTCTCACATCTTAGCCAGGGATCATATCCCTAAGCTTTGATATCAACTGTGACGCCCCCAAAATAGGTATACATCACCCATTTTGAGTCGCCAAATACATGGTACAGAACTTAAATACAAACTTCATTTATACAATATGACAAAATGTAGTTGAGAGTTTTAACACGGATATTGTCTATTAGACAATATCCAAACTCAAATAAAGTCCTCATTACAATTATTATTACACTATTTTATAGAATAGTGAGGACTACTATATCCACCATCTCGGACCATTACTCTGTTCCTCGACTAGTCCCGGCTATGTTCTCATTTCCTGAAGAGAACAATGAAAGCAAAGTGTGACGCCCCCAAAATTAGGTATACATCACCCATCTTGGGTCGTCAGATACAAAGTACAGAATACAAATATAACTTACTAATACAACTGTCGTGTACAATACAACAAAACATAAACTGCGAGTTTGAATACAAATATTATCTTCTAGAGAGTATTCATACTCAAAAGGAGTCCTCATTACATTTATTAACACACTATTACATAGAATAGTGAGGACTACTAACTAATACTATCATTCGAACCATCACTCCGTTTCCCGACTTGCCCCAGCTACGTTCTCATTTCCTGAAGAGAACAATGAAAGAAAGGGTGAGCTCAACTAGCCCAGTAAGAAATATTATGACTAAGATAATGCAAAATAAATTATCATTAGCCTTCAACAATGTTAAACTAATAAAATATAATAGACATCAAGTTTAACTGCAGCGGAACAAGCAATCCATTAAAAGAGTCAAGTAGAAAATAAACTCTACTATCTTTTATGATTTAAAAGATTTTTCAACACTGTTATCGCTGGGACTCAGCTTAATAAAATAATTCACATCATCGAATCACCCATGCACTACGGCCAAGGATATTCGTGTATTCATTAATGGTCATGATCATGCCAACAACTGTCCATCAACGCACTACGGGCCAATGAGGACTTTTACCACATCATTTGTAACATTACAGTCATGATTATACCGAATAATCCCTGGTCATAATCATACCAAGTCCATCTATGCACTACAGGCCACAGATGACTTTTAACATTTTATAAACATGAGGATGATAACAATGATATAAGAATTCAATAAAACAAGTTCAAGAATTAATTTATCCAAGAATTAACAACGTCCAAATTGTCAACATGATACTGCTTTGTGGAGTAAAATTCAAGAATGCTTAGAAGAATATTTTCATGAAAAGATACTGGATGAAACGCAATTATCAAGGATATTCCACAAATTTCATGGAGTATATAAGTCAAAACTTAACCAACTGAGTACAATAAAGAATGAAATAACAAAAGAAATCACCATGCATGCGATATACCGCACAGACAGGTTATTCCAACAGAATAATAAATAATGAAACCAGGTCCGGCGTAAACGCACAGACAGGATATTCTGACAGAATAATAAATAATGGAACAAGGTCCGGCGTAAACGCACAGACAGGATATTCCGACAGAATAATAAATAATGGAACCAGGTCCGGTGTAAAACACACAGACAGGATGTTCCAACAGAATAATAATAAGACGGAACAAGGTCCGGTGTAAAACACACAGACAGGATGTTCCAACAGAATAATAATAAAAACGGAACCAGGTCCGGTGTAAAACACACAGACAGGATATTCCAACAGAATAATAGAAGAATGTCACCAAGTATAGGGTAGACCGCGTATACAGGTTATTCCAACAGAATAATAATAAATGGAATAACAACAGTTCTCTTCATAAATAAGAAAGAATAACACCCCTTACCGTTTTAAAGAAGAGCTGAAATAAGGAAGTAGTTAAGTAGGAGAATACTCTTCTTCTTTCTCTCTATAGTTTCTCTCTCTAGAGTTCAGTGAATTCGTAAGAAATAATGAAGGAATGAGCTGCTATTTATAGAAAAATAGAATGCATAGTAACTAATCCATGAACGGTCCAGATTGATTACTTTAATCTGACGGTCCATATTTAAAGAAAAATCTTTTAAATAAAATATAATATATTCTATTTATAGAATAACTTTAATAAAGTATTCTATTTTATATAAAAAGATGTTTCTGTTTTATTACGTTAATAATACGAATAAAACAAAACGTCATTATCGCTAAATAATTCATATTATTAACTGACAATAATTGAATCAAACTGAGTGACTTCTCTCATAAGCATTAATAATCAATACCGTGTGCTACTATGCAACCACACGTATTACTGTACTTTTACTACCGAGTAGTTCAACAGTAACAATGGTAAAACTTCCGCCGTTATTTTTAATAAAATATTTTTGTCGTTTTCTCAATCCGACAATAATTCTGTTGTGGGATCCACCAATATTGTGTCGTTGTACGAATATTTCCTGTTAAAATGAATATTTCCCGACCAATCGAATATTATATAACAACTTGCGTACTTTGCAAAATTTATAAATATTACCCACAACTATAACATTATATCAAATTAACTCCATAATATTCAAAAATGATATTTATAGAAAATTTATCTTTATTTATAAAAGTTGGGGTCTTACAACCTCCCCTTCTTATGAAATTTCGCCCTCAAAATTTGGGTACGTACCTGGTATGTCGAAGAGGTAAGGATACCTTGATTTCATTTCAGATTCTAACTCCCAAGTCATTTCCTCAACATCGTGGTTTCTCCACAAAACTTTGACTTGAGGTATAACCTTGGAGCGTAGAATATGTTCCTTCTTATCCAAGATTTGAACAGGAACTTCTTCATACGTCAAATCCTCCGCTATTTCGTCAGGTTCTAACTCAATAATGTGGTTCGGGTCTTCCACATATTTGCGTAACATGGATATGTGAAAAACGTTATGAACACGAGACATACTTGGCGGTAAAGCGAGTCTATAAGCCACAGTTCCTACTCGATCGAGGATTAAAAATGGACCGATGAATCGAGGATTGAGCTTCCCTCTCTTTCCAAATCTCGTAACTCATTTCCATGGGGCAACACGTAAGAACACATGATCTCCTACATCAAATTTCACGTCCTTTCGATGAAGATCAGCATAACTCTTTTGTCGATCTTGTGAGGTTTTTATACGTTGTCGGATCGTTTGAATCTTTTCTGTAGTCATACGTACCAAATCCGGTCCCAACAACGTTGCTTCACCCACCTCATCCCAGCATACTGGAGAACGACATTTTCTTCCATACAATGCTTCGAATGGAGCCATGCCAATACTTGCTTGATAACTGTTGTTGTAGGAAAACTCCACCAATGGTAAGAACTTGTCCCAACTTCCCTTGAAGTCAAAGACACAGAGTCTTAATAGATCTTCAAGATTTTGAATAGTCCTCTCTGATTGTCCGTCCGTCTGAGGATGATATGATGAACTAAATCGTAAATCCGTGCCCATAGCTTTTTGTAAACTAACCCAAAATCGTGAAGTGAATCTTGGGTCTCGGTCAGAAACTATGGATACTGGCATACCATGCAGTCTTACAATCTCGTTTATGTACATACGAGCAAGACGTTCAAGTGTATAAGTTTCTCGTATCGGTAAGAAATGAGCAGACTTGGTCAATCTATCAACAATGACCCAAATCGCATCAATACCTTGAGAAACCCTAGGAAGACCGGTAACGAAATCCATGGTAATGTGCTCCCACTTCCATTCTAGAATTTCAAGTGGTTGCAATGGACCTTTTGGTACTTGATGCTCCGCTTTGACTCGTTGACAAGTTAGACACCTTGAGATAAACAACGCTATCTCTCTCTTCATATTGCTCCACCAAAATGTATGACGAAGATCATGATACATTTTGGTACTTCCAGGATGGATTGCAAACGGTGTGTTGTGCGCCTCCATCATGATTTCATACTTTAAATCAGGGTTGTTAGGAACACAAAGTCTGGAGTTGACTCGAAGTATTCCTTCTTCATCGATTCTTGCTTCTGGCATAGCACCTTCTTGCACTTTCTTCCTCATACGCATCAGCTCCAGGTCTGTAGCTTGAGCAGCTTTAACTTTATCGATTAAAGTCGGTTCTACTCGTATATTCGTCATCATCACATGGGTCCCTGGAGTCTTTAACTCTATCTCCATCCTTTGCAAATCACACAAAATGGGCCTTTGTGTTGACAATATCGCACTCGTACTTGCATATGATCTTCTACTCAATGCGTCAGCTACCACGTTCGCTTTTCCAGGATGGTATTGAATGGTATGATCATAATCTTTCAACAGTTCAAGCCAACGTCGTTGTCGCATGTTGAGTTCCTTTTGAGTGAAGAAATATTTAAGGCTTTTATGATCCGTAAAGATCTCCACCTTCTCCCCATACAAGTAATGCCTCCAAATTTTAAGTGCAAAGACAACAGCTGCCAACTCTAGATCATGAGTAGGATAATTCCTCTCATATTCCTTGAGTTGTCTTGATGCATAGGCTATGACTTTTCCATGTTGCATGAGAACGCATCCCAACCCTTTGCTCGAAGCATCACTGTAGATGACAAATCCCTCCGAGCCAGATGGTATTGTTAGAACAGGTGCTGAAATGAGTCTCCTCTTGAGTTCTTGAAAACTCTGCTCACATTCTTCGCTCCAACCGAACTTTGTATCTTTCCGAGTCAGCTGAGTTAATGGAGTAGCGATTCGAGAAAATCCTTCCACGAATCTCCGATAATAACCAGCTAAACCAAGAAAGCTACGTACTTCGGTCACTGATTTAGGTTGCTCCCAGCTTTGAATAGCTTCAATCTTTGCCGGGTCAACCGATATTCCACGACTTGATACTACGTGCCCAAGGAATGCTACCTCCTCCAGCCAGAACTCGCATTTCTTCAACTTGGCATAAAGCTTGTATTCACGAAGCTTTTGGAGTACCAGCCTCAAGTGTTGCTCATGATCTTCACGGTTTTGGAATAAATAAGGATGTCATCAATAAAGACGACCACAAAGTGATCCAAATATTCCTTGAATACCCGGTTCATCATATCCATGAAGGCAGCAGGAGCATTAGTCAATCCAAAGGACATGACTAGGAATTCATAATGCCCGTACCGAGTTCTAAAAGCCGTCTTTGGAATATCCTCAGTTCTAACCTTCAGCTGATGATATCCAGAACGAAGATCGATCTTTGAAAAGAATTGTGCTCCTTGCAACTGGTCAAACAGGTCATCAATACGTGGCAATGGGTACCTGTTTTTGATGGTGACATGATTCAACTCCCGATAATCAATACAAAGTCGCATACTTCCATCTTTCTTCTTCACGAATAGCACAGGAGCACCCCAAGGAGAAGTACTAGGACGAATAAAGCCAATGTCTAACAATTCCTGCAGTTGGATCTTTAACTCCTGAAGTTCAATAGGAGCCATTCGATATGGGGCTTTGGAAATGGGTTTTGTACCGGGTTCAAGGTCGATACAAAATTCAATTTCACGCTCTAGGGGTAGGCCAGGAAGTTCTTCAGGGAATACGTCAGGGAATTTATTAACAATAGAAATATCATTCAAAACTGACGTATTTTTGTTTAGATCCGTGACATGAGCTAAGAAAGCTTGACATCCGTTTTTCAATAAACGAATAGCTTTATGGCTTGAGATGACAGCAATTGATTTTAATGGTTTGGTTGCTTGAATTCGCATAATAGGTCGATTAGGAATATGAAAGCTAACAACCTTACGAAAATAACCAATTTTTGCATGATGAGTAGTTAACCAATCAATCCCTAGAATCACGTCAAATGCAAGTATTTTTAATGAAATAAGATCGACAGGTAATGTGTGGGTACCAAATTGAACCAAACAAGGCTTATAATCGTAGATGTAATGAAGGTTTCTCCCAATGGAGTTTCAATAGATAAATCAAAGTCTAATTTCTCCGGAATCAAATTTAATAGATGAGCGCAAGTAGGAGAAATAAAAGAATGGGTAGAACCGGTATCAAATAAAGTATAGACTTCGTTAGAGTTTATGATAAGCTTACCCGTGATGACCTCATTCGGGTTCCTTGCTTTCTGGGAGGTCACAACAAACGCTCTCCCTTGCACTACTGGTTTTAACTTTTCTGGGACGGCCTTTGGTGTCTCCATCTTGGCTGAACTTGTTTTTGGTAAACGACAAAATCGAGCTAAATGACCTTCTCTTCCACAATTATAACATGCTTTAGACGGCATCGCGCAGTTTGGACTGATGTGCCCCTCCCCTCCGCATTTGAAACATATGATAGGTGGTCGTTCTCCTTCCTTAACAACGGGTGCTGGTGCTGACGTCTTTCCATCATTGTTGAATCTCCTCTTCTTGAAATGACCATTCTTATTGTTTTGGCCCTGATTACCACCGAAGTGGTTACCATTTCTGGCTTGTTGATTCCCTCCACGCTTGTTGTCACCGCTTCGATGACTGCTCTCACTGGTATTATCATTTTGCCGACTGCTCTCTTTTGGTTGCGTTGACTCGTTATCGCGCTCCACTAACTGAGCCCTATTCACAACATCTGAATACAAACACAGTTTATGAGAAATAAGATGTTGACGTATCTCAGGTTTCAAACCTCGTAAAAACATTCGCGTCATTCGCTCTTCATTATCCACCAAGTGGGACGTAAACCGGGACAACTCAGCAAATTTAGCCTCATACTGCGACACGGTCATATTATTCTGCTCCAATTTGATGAACTCCACCTCCTTCATGTGACGAACACTTTCGGGAAAGTATTTGTCATTGAACAGCTCTTGAAACTTCTCCCAAGACATCTTCAGTGCGGCAGGTTGAGTACGCTTAATCGATTCCCACCAGTAATCTGCCTCTCCTCGCAACATAAAGGTGGCAAAGGGAACCTTTTCCTCCTCGGAGCATCCCAAGATATCAAATATCTTGGTAATCTGCTTTATCCATATTTTCGCTATAAGCGGTTTTGGCTCTCCCTTAAACTCTGGCGGTCCCAGCTCCTTGAACTGTTTAGCGGTGACCGTCCGAGAGTTTTCAGTGTTTCCACCTATATTTTGAACAGGAGCCGCTCTCGCCTGCTGTTGCACGAACTGCATAAAGTTTCTGAACATTCCATCATTCATCATTTGGTCAGTGTTGTTGTTTGCATGAGGATTGTCACCTTCCTGATGCACATTATCATGATTATTGATATGTGATGAATCAACAGTTGCCTGTGCTCCATTGCTATTCTCAACATTCTCAGATGCCATTTTCAGATACTGCCACAAAATAAAAGTTAATTGATATGTCATATATTATCCTTATATTATGACCGACCAATTAAATACCATCCAAATAAACTTAGGTAGGTCATACTAGCGAAGGAATTCCCCGTCTCTCCCCTCCTAGTTCTATTCTCACATCTTAGCCAGGGATCATATCCCTAAGCTCTGATACCAACTGTGACGCCCCCAAAATTAGGTATACATCACCCATCTTGGGTCGTCAGATACAAAGTATAGAATACAAATACAACTTACTAATACAACTGTCGTGTACAATACGACAAAACATAAACTGTGAGTTTGAATACAAATATTATCTTCTAGAGAGTATTCATACTCAAAAGGAGTCCTCATTACATTTATTAACACACTATTACATAGAATAGTGAGGACTACTAACTAATACTATCATTCGAACCATCACTCCGTTTCCCGACTTGCCCCAGCTACGTTCTCATTTCCTGAAGAGAACAGTGAAAGAAAGGGTGAGCTCAACTAGCCCAGTAAGAAATATTATGACTAAGATAATGCAGAATAAATTATCATTAGCCTTCAACAATGTTAAACTGATAAAATATAATAGACATCAAGTTTAACTGCAGCGGAACAAGCAATCCATTAAAAGAGTCAAGTAGAAAATAAACTCTACTATCTTTTATGATTTAAAAGGTTTTTCAACACTGTTATCGCTGGGACTCAGCTTAATAAAATAATCCACATCATCGAATCACCCCTGCACTACGGCCAAGGATATTCGTGTATTCATTAATGGTCATGATCATGCCAACAACTGTCCATCAACGCACTACGGGCCAATGAGGACTTTTACCACATCATTTGTAACATTACGGTCATGATTATACTGAATAATCCCTGGTCATAATCATACCAAGTCCATCTATGCACTATAGGCCACAGATGACTTTTAACATTGTATAAACATGAGGATGATGACAATGATATAAGAATTCAATAAAACAAGTTCAAGAATTAATTTATCCAAGAATTAATAACGTCCAAATTGTCAACATGATACTGCTTTGTGGAGTAAAATTCAAGAATGCTTAGAAGAATATTTTCATGAAAAGATACTGGATGAAACGCAATTATCAAGGATATTCCATAAATTTCTTGGAGTATAGAAGTCAAAACTTAACCAACTAAGTACAATAAAGAATGGAATAACAAAAGAAATCACCATGCATGCGATAGACCGCACAGACAGGTTATTACAACAGAATAATAAATAATGGAACCAGGTCCAGCGTAAACGGACAGACAGGATATTCTGACAGAATAATAAATAATGGAACTAGGTCCGACGTAAACGCACAGACAGGATATTCCGACAGAATAATAAATAATAGAACCAGGTCCGGTGTAAAATACACAGACAGGATGTTCTAACAGAATAATAACAAGACGGAACCAGGTCCGGTGTAAAACACACAGACAGGATGTTCCAACAGAATAATAATAAAAACGGAACCAGGTCCGGTGTAAAACACACAGACAGGATATTCCAACAGAATAATAGAAGAATGTCACCAAGTATAGGGTAGACCGCGTATACAGGTTATTCCAACAGAATAATAGTAAATGGAATAACAACAGTTCTCTTCATGAATAAGAAAGAATAACACCCCTTACCGTTTTAAAGAAGAGCTGAAATAAGGAAGTAGTTAAGTAGCAGAATACTCTTCTTCTTTCTCTCTATAGTTTCTCTCTCTAGAGTTCAGTGAATTCGTAAGAAATAATGAAGGAATGAGCTGCTATTTATAAAAAAATAGAATGCATAGTAACTAATCCATGAACGGTCCAGATTGATTACTTTAATCTGACGGTCCATATTTAAAGAAAAATCTTTTAAATAAAATATAATATATTCTATTTATAGAATAACTTTAATAAAGTATTCTATTTTATATAAAAAGATGTTTCTGTTTTATTACGTTAATAATACGAATAAAACAAAACGTCATTATCGCTAAATAATTCATATTATTAACTGACAATAATTGAATCAAACTGAGTGACTTCTCACATAAGCATTAATAATCAATACCGTGTGCTACTATGCAACCACACGTATTGCTGTACTTTTACTATCGAGTAGTTCAACAGTAACAATGGTAAAACTTCCGCCGTTATTTTTAATAAAATATTTTTGTCGTTTTCTCAATCCGACAATAATTCTGTTGTGAGGTCCACCAATGATTGTGTCGTTGTACGAATATTCCCTGTTAAAACGAATATTCCTGTTAAAACGAATATTCCCCGACCAATCGAATATTATATAACAACTTGCGTACTTTGCAAAATTTATAAATATTACCCATAACTATAACATTATATCAAATTATCTCCATAATATTTAAAAATGATATTTATAGAAAATTCATCTTTATTTATAAAAGTTGGGGTCTTACACAAAGGGTGAGCTCAACTAGCACAGTAAGAACTATTATAACTAAGATAATGCAAAATAAATTATCGTTAGCCTTCAACAGTGTTAAACTGATATAATACAATAGATAATAAGTTTAACTGCAGCGGAACAAACAATCCATTAGAAGAGTCAAGTAGAGTATGATATATACTATCTTCTATGATTTAAAAGTTTATCATCAATTTTATCGCTGAGACTCAACTTAATAAATAATCCACATCACTGAATAGTCCATGCAATACGGGCCAAGGATATTTATTAGTAACACATCCACGAATTATCCATGCACTACGGGCCAAGGATATTCGTGTTATCACCAATGGTCATGATCATGCCAACAACTGCCCATCAATGCACTACGGGCCAATGAGTACTTTTACAACATCATTTGTAACATTACAGGTCATGATTATACCGAATAATCCATAGTCATAATCATACCAATCAACAGTCCATCTATGCACTACGGGCCAAAGACGACTTTCATCACAATATAAGCATGACTATGATGACAATGATATAAGAATTCAATTAAATGAAAGTAAGGATAAATTTTAAAGATTTATAATTCAATTTATCCACAATTCAATAATGTCCAAATTGTCAACATGATACTGCTTTGTGGAGTAAAATTCAAGAGTAATATTGTATCAAAAATGATTTGGACATAAAAGATGTCAATTTTTTGTCATGAATAGTACTCTGGGTGAATAGTATCTGAGTGAATAGTATCTCATGAATAGTACTTCGAGAATAGTACCCCGAGAATAGTACCCCGACATGAAAAGATTAAAAATTATCAAGAATGTTCAGAATAATATTTTCGTGAAAAAGATACTAGATGAAGCTCAAATTTCAAGGATATTCTACTAATTTCAATGAGTATAGAAGCAATACTTAACAAAATGAGTGTAGAATTCGAAATCTGAAACGAAATAATATTACTTACATACTACAGAGTATGGAAGAAAATATTATTTCATACGAATATTGAACAAAAATAATATCTCTTACCTTAAAATGAGAGTATTTCTTATTGGTATGGACTAGTATAGCGGATATATTTTTGAAGAAAACTTGCACTATTTTTTACACTCAAAACTTCCTTAAACTCTAAAGAAATAAGCTCAATATTATAAAAGAAGAATTCTCTAATTCTGGTGTGATTTTCAATTCTAAACTAAGCATCCTATTTATAGGATAATGGAATGATACTATTTAAAAATAATTCACACGTGAACAGGATTTTTCTCACGGGCGTGAATTTGCCGGCTGAATTTTTGATTTTTCTGATTTACTATGCAGACACTATGCAAGTACTATGCATAATAAAATATAATATATTCTATTTTTTATAAAAAAAAACTAAACTTATTATAATATATATTATTATAACAAAACTTATTATTATAACAAAACTAAGATAACTTCTCCTGACTATTTAGAAAATGGGTAAATGGGGGTCAATATAATAAGCCAAATTTACAACAAATACTTTAATAAAAACTCCTCTATTTATCTCAATTCACTTGACTTCTCGAAACACATTTTTAATAACATTCATCATTAATATTATAACTCACAATATTAACAACCAGATCATTTTCATGAAAGAGAGGGCTTTCCGATAAGGATTTCTCCCTATTAGCGCGCAATTAGGTAACCAAATCCCTTTCCTCGACAAAACTTTGTAGACATTGTCAATAATGCAAATAATAATATGAATAACTTTGTCATCTCAATTATTGATTTAATAATATAAAATATTGTGCAGATGATATTGTGACAATAAATGAATCAATAATGTGAGATACTATGCAGCGATTACTGTAGCAATAATTGAGTATAACTGAATGACTTCTCACGTAAGCATCAAATAGTGTATGCTACTATGCAACCACGCGTATTACTGTACTTTTATAACCGAGTATTTCAACAATTAACGTAAAACTTTCGTTGTTATTTTTATAAAAAGTTATTTCTTTTTTTTTCTAACTCCGACAATAATTCCGTTGTGGGGTCCACCAATGATTGAGCCATCGTACGAATATTCCCTGATAAAATGAATATTCCCCGACCAATCGAATATGTTATGACAACTTGCTAACTTTACAAAATTTATAAATATTACCCACAACTATAACATAATATCAAATCCACACCATAATATTCAAAATGATATTTAGAGAAAATTAATCTTTATTCATAAAAGTTAGGGTCTTACACTTTCTATATTGTCAACAATGTTCAAAAGATTTCAAAGTAGCTGAACACTAAATCATTTAAAGAACAAGAATTTTCTTAAATTCCAGAATAAATAACGTTTCAAGAATGAAAAAATTAAATTCGTTTGAAGATTCAATAATATTCATTTGATTAGGAAACAATTAGCAATAATGCAACAATATTCATTAAAGTGAGATATTCCCAAATTTCATGTTGAGTGATCACAAATGGATCAAGAACTACTAGAGGAATTATCAATTAATTAATACTGAATTACCTCAAGAGTATCAGTTAACCATAAAGATTAAATCATACTCTTTTGCGAGTACATGAAGTGATCAGCCTCATTGTACCCTATATTATGCATAATACTCAAAAATAGCGCAAGGGTCAGATGTCCGACAATAAAGTTTCCCTTTTTATAAGGGTTGTTCATCTCAGTCTTACATCATGAGTCTGTACCACAACAATATGGTTTGGATTGTTTTTAAAGAAATATTATGATTTTAACATATAATATCCATATTGATCTAGCCCAAATAAATGACATAGATCTTCTAATAATAAATCAGTTCATAATAAATAGAACGTTTCATGCCTTAATAAATATTAGTCTCGCCAAAATAAATATATAGCTGAGACGTGGCTCGTACACAGTTCAAATAATAGAACATGAATCAATTGCGCTGTGTACGAATAACAATAATCATTATGGATGTGAATAACCAGCAATAATTATCCACTAACATGCTTGAAAGATAATAACTCGAGTTTGAGTTAAGGAAACTTGCCTCGATTGGCAATTACTGTTATGCAATTTAATTTAACTTCTTTTGAAAGACATTTGATTTATGATATCCTTCTTCTTCTCCCCAAGAGTTATGAAGCTTAAACAAAATCACACTTTCTCCTAATTTGTGGCTGATCTGAACCTACCATCTCACACTATCTCTTTCTTTGTTTTTCTCTTTTTATTTTCTTTTTGTTAACAAAGTTTGGAAGTGAGATGAAAGAGAAATGAAATTGATTTTTTTTTCTTTTACTTGTTGGGAAAGTTGTATAGATATAATATTTGTAAGTATACATATTGCTCACACTTCTCTCCTTTAATCATCTAAGGGTTGCTTGTAAGCTTTACAAAAGTACGTGGCTAATTCTTAAGATGACACCTTAGTTGGAGTTAGTAAGAGTTAGTAGCAAATTTGGAGAAAATGATAACTCACATGTGCTCTCTTTTCTCCTTCTTATTGCTGAAAATGGACACCTATAATCCCCCATTTTTGATTTATTTTTATTGCCAAATTTTGCTTAACAAAATGACCTAAAAGTCCCTCATCCATTGGACCTAGTTTTGGGCTAGCTAGCTAGTTTAATGTTTGGGCTTTCTAATTAAAATAATTGGGCCATGTAAAATACAATGGGTCCAATGCCAAAATTTTATTTTACCCTAATTATTTAATTAAGATTTTCATACCACTCATTTGGGATTTAAATGGTTACTCTCGTACATTTAATTATATAACACAATTAGCCTTTCTTTAATTAGGTTTTAAATAAATAATAAATTGAGATAATAAAATAAATCTCGTAAGTTATTAAATATTCTAAATACTAAAATTCTTCAATATTACAACCCTTGTGTTATTTAATCCACATTCGTAATATAAAATATTAGGTTATAAAGCTTTCTTTTAAATTCACTATATATAATAAATAAACATATATACACATCTATAATATATATATTTATTTAGTCACATACATCTCCTACATATGTCATAACATATTTATCATCATTGATAAATAATTATTATATTTATTTACTCACATATTTATTAAATATATGCCACAAAATGTTTAATATATTGATAAATAATTTAATATTCTTATTTCTTGGCTTTTTTTTGTTCCATTAATTCATTAACTTAATTAGCCCTAATTGGTTTAATAAGTTATTACATAATCATATAATCACTTTATATTTGTCATATCAATTTAATCACTTAAAGATTATAAATCTTTTTAGTTTACCATTTAACATTCAAGTTATGTTAATTATCAACATAACTTATTTTACTCTTCTTTAATCAAATTGATTAAGTATTCATCTTAGTTAACTTAAAATAATTAAATTAAATAACTCACTTAATTCACATATTCACTTATATCCTTAAAAAAATTATTCATAAAAATATACATATATAATCGTATAAAATTCTCGGTCCTTACAAAAATAATATTGCTATTAAATAATAAATTTTAAAATTTCAAGAATTCAATTCAATATTATATCTTAAGAAACTAAATATAAATTTAAGAATTATATTGAATTAAACTAAATATTACAAATGTATCATCATTTATATAATTTGAAGTTGGTAAAGGTTAAAAAATTACAACTATAATAAAATTATCCATTTTGACTTGATCTTGTTGACTTCTTGTTGTGATTTGATATGCTACAACTTATATTATGAATATGATAAATCATTAGAAAAATAAATATATCGAGATCTGGTTTGGATAAATATTAAAATAAAATAAAAACCTCTCCGCCTAATTTTCTGGAGAGATTTTCTTGCCGCCTTGGGCCTAGGTGAGGCACCAGAGGAGGCTAGCGCCTAGGCGGGGATTTTTAGAATATTGCTATTAATTATGTTATTTTTGGAGATAAGACACTAGAATCCATGGTTATGCTTTTACTATTATGTAGTTAAAATGAGTATTAACATGCAAGGAAAGCTGTAACATTTAGTATATATGACGAGTTCAGGTTGAAAACTACAAAGTAGCTTTCAATACTTAGAATAGGTATCTCTTAGTGATTAATTAATAATAATTTTAAATTTAAAATAATTGTGCTGAAAAGCAAAAAAAAACGTTGTAAATCTCAATTTAAATAATATATATTTTATTCAATATTCAATAATTTTATCATCACACTCATCTTTAGCACCATTATGATCAAAGCTCTATCTCCAAATTTAAAATTCAACCCCTACTTCCCTAGACTGTGGAATTGGACCAAACATGATATATCCGTTTGGGATTCCTCAACAGCAGGAATTATACTTGTCGTCTTTCTGAGTTACTTCATCTTAATGTGGTCATCTTGGTTTATTTTAGGGTCCATATTTTTGAAGAATTAATGAATTTCATCATTCTATGATTCTATAAACATCAAATCCATATAGAATTCTATAAAGAGAAATAGTTGATGAGTTAGCTACTAAGTTTTAGTTTTTGGTAATTTAAGATTGGTAATAGTTGATGAGTTAGCTTTCAAGTTTTATTCTAGAAAATACATCTATGTCTTCCTCTTCCACTTTTAATTTTTGTGCCATTATATATTCGTTTTGTTCCGCTCTTTTCCTCCATTATAAATCAAGGTTGCTTACCACTGCGGATTACAACAATTTGTGCAACTGCGAAACCCTAAACAACATCAAGATGCATGTCCCCGCCATTGACTATGGTCCTTATCTTCAAAATGGTGATTTTTTTAATTATCAACTATATTTCGTATTTATATTGTTATGATTTTTTTTATACTTCCTTTTAGCTCTAACAACTCAATTACACAATTTACATACATATTCATGATAATAAATATGTATATAATTGTCTTTTAATTGTGGGTGTTATCTGATTTGTTGGAGATTAAGAAATCAACACGTAAAGGAGTGTGATCAGAATGAGGGAGAGACTCTTTAACTCTCCTTCACCAACTGAACATAATCCACCTCCTACTTTGTGGTGTCAACGGCGATTTTGAGACACTCTGTAAGTCCCCTACACGAACTGAATATAATCATTTTGTAGCAATGTACGAAAATCATATTTATTTGTGCATTCCATGCCAATACTTCTAATACTCTAACCCAATTGATTTGTTCTTCCAGTCCAATTTATCCTTGAATTGGCAGTTTAAAATAGTGCACATTATATGTTTGGTGAAATGCTAAGAAAGGATATACTTTGGTCAACAATGTGCTGTGTGAGTCCTTTTTCCATAAAAGTTCTTTATTTTTTGTGTGAGTCCTTTATTTTTTGATTTATAGTTGTCATTAATTTGCCCTCCACCGAATTTTTGATTTATTATCGTCATTAATTTTCTACAAATTGATGACCAAATATGGAAGTACCAAAAAGCAAGTATCATGGAGAGCAATTAATTTGGGGTTCAAAGAAGAATCTGACCAGCAAAAAAGTGACGTACATATGGTGAAAGAGAATTGTCATTGCCGTTTTTATTCAACTAATTCGGAGGTAAGTTAGACTTTGGTTCTAATACATTCAAATGTGTGCAGTTTTACAGTTGTAGCCTTTTTTGTCTTTAATTTTTCACCACTGTTCTACAATAGTTTGATGAGGCAATGTAAGCTAAAAAAGAAGAAACAAGGTGTAATCCTTTTATGGCAGAGAATGTTATTATCAGAAGTTGAATTTTTTTTATAAAAAAATCATGTTGAGAGTCGGTGTAATTCTTAAAATTCGAATTTTAAGAATTGGACATAATGACACTTTTTGGGGTTTTCTGCATCTACCCTTAGATTATGTGGTATAATTAAATGTTTATTCTTGCTATACACATTATTCTCTTCAAAATAAGGCAAGCCATATTTATTCCTTCATTATTTTCATAGGAGTTTTTAGTGGTTTTAGTAGGAGTATGTATATATAGTTCAACGTCGAAATAAAAACTTTCACATGATAAATTTGGTGATAACTTGGTATCTCAATCAACAAATTCATCAATAACAAGGTTAGTTCCTTTTTTAAAATATTTTTTCTCTTTAATCCACTTATGATCAGAGTAATACGGTTTTATTTTTCTTTAGAATCTCTTACTTCAAAATTACTTCCCTTTGTCCTTTCATAATTGTAATCATAAGTATATGCATTCGTGATCAATTCATTCAAGTTAGTATTACTTTTCATTACTTTATCTTTGTTGCATGTCTTTGTTTTGGGAACTCCAAGGAGAGAGCATCTAAAATGGAACTTTGGGAGTAACAAGTACATAGACAAGTTACAGTAACATTTAGCTGCAGGCAAAAGAAGAAATTCATGTATTGGGCCTCTAAGGATATGGCAGTAAAATGGAACTCGGGGTCATATGTAGATAGATAAGGTACAAAAACAAATGGTTTCAGTACAGTAACTCTTATGGCAAAAGAAGAAGCTCACCCATCATAGTTCAAACCTATCAGTGGGATGGTAATCATCTCTTCCTGAGATATTTTGAGCTTGCGTGCTTCCAAAATGTACTAAAGTTCAGCTGCTTGGCGCCAGATGTTGATACTGGGATGCTTCTGTTCCAGCTGTCAATAGAATAATGCAATCTGCATGTCTGTTATTAGTTTCATAAGCCATTGCAAGTCATATTTTATATCTGAAACTCAGAACCCATTTTTCACATTAGTGCCCTTTATCAAACTGCATATTAACAAAACTTAATCTCCACAAGAAAGATTTTCTTCATGAAAATATTGACTAAATTCAAAGTATTAAATTCATTATTCTAACTAGTCTATGCATTGCACGGGCTATCAACTAGTTAGTTAGAAAACTATACAGAGGGTGGTCGTTTAAATTTTAGGTTGTTTTTACTCGAAAATGATGTCTAGGGTGCAAATCAATTTTGAGTCTAAACTATAGGGTCCAACTTGCAATTTAGTTCACCTTTGATTTTGCATGCATGCCCATCAAGTTGTTGTTCAGGCCCACAAAGTTCAAATCTAGGTTTATTTTTCGAGAACCAAAAATTCTAGATCTTATTATCTAAAGCCTTAAAGGAAGGAGATGGAATATGTGTTATGTTGGGTGTAATCTAATTAAGCACGACACGCAAGTATACATGATCAACAAGTAATATAATGATAAGTTAAGTATCGTTCCCATAGAAACAAATATCAATTTTAATCTAACAAATATCAGCTTTGTATTTTCTCAATTTTATTAAACTAAATGATTTTGATAATGAAAATAATGAAAAACTAATAAACAAAATAAAATCAACTAACAACCAAAAATTTTACTCAGTTAATGGAGAATTAAGCCTACAACTTCACTCAGATTATCATGCCTTTGTTTAATCCAACTTAACCATTCCAGTTCATTAATCAAGAACACAAAAGTAGATGTAGCCATCTCTCAATGCACTATACCCATATCAACTTAAATCCACAAATGATAGAATTAAGCCAAACACCCTAATTAACTAATTTACTATATCTCTATGTGAATTATAATTAAAGAAGGTTTAAATCTCAAGTTCTCATACGATTGTATGCGATGCATCGGCATATCTCTATCTCTAACATAAATTATGAATTTCATCAAAATGCAGAAATCACAAACACATGCTATTATGACTAAGTCTAAACTCATATTTCATCTCTCGAATTCATACAAGTTCACATAGAATTGGTGATCAAGCAACTCAAAGATTATGCACAAATCATAATAAATGAACTGAAAATAGCATCATTGAATTAAAATCAAAGCATAATAATCCTAATTACACATAAAGATCCATCATAAGCTTAATAAGATAAATTAGTTCATAATTAATGAATTAAACACTGAATAGATCAAAGAAATCAACATCCCAATTACAGAACTGAAATTAAAGTAAAAGAACAATAATAAAACTTCCTTTTTTTACTCCAATCTGCGATGTTCGTGTTCCTCGCTCCTTGATCCAATTCCTCCACAATCTTCATAATTAGGGCTTGAAAGTTGTTATGATTGATTGATTTTCCAATCCGTGAATAGAGTTGATGAAGTTTGTGGTATTATATCTGAATATGTCATCTTTCAAGTCCCAATCGCTTCCAAAGTCCCAAGAGATATGCAACAGCAGTAGTTGAAACACATAAGAACTCTTCTCTCTTGGCCGCGCACCCCCGCCCATACAGACTTTTTGTGCATGGAAACCCCCGCCCCGGCGGGGTGTTACTCTCTCTAATTTTGTATATGTGACGCCCCCAAAATAGATATACATCACCCATCTTGAGTCGCCAAATACATGGTACAAAATTCAAATACAACTTAATTATACAATAGTCTTATAAAATACGACAAAACATAATCTAAGAGTTTTAATAAGAATATTGTCATCTAGACAATATTGTAAGACCCCAGCTTATTAATTAATAAAATCAAATTTTCTCAAAATATTATTGTGAATAATAAGGGGTTAATTTGATATAATACTTTGGTTATGGGTGAAATGTGCAAATTTTGCAAAATAAGCAAGTGGTTATAAAATATTCATTTTATCGGGGAATATTCGTTTGGTCGTGGAATATTCTTGCTGTCGGGAAATATTCGTACGACGACGCAGCCTTGTGTGGGCCCCATAACGAAAAGTGATTGGATGAAGAAAACGACAAGTATAAGTTGTTTATTAATAACAGCGTAGTTGTTACCGTTAATACTGTTGGAATACCCGGTGGTTAAAATACAGTAGCACACGGTATTGCACCAATTATTGATTCTTACGTAAGAAGGCACTACTCAATAATTATTACAATAGTTATTATTCAATATTTTATTTATTCAATAATTGCTGCGTTGATATTTTATATTATTGTTGTTTCAATAATTGTTGCTGCATAGTATTTTTCTTTATCAGATCAATAATTCATATTATTTGAATAATATTATTAGATAATATTATTGGCAATATCTAGAAAGTTCTGTCTAAGGAGAGGTTTGGTCATCTAATTGCGCGCCAGTAAGGAAAAATTCTTATTGAAAAGCCCCTCTTTCCTGGGAACGGCCTGATTGTCATAAATGTGATTCTGTAATATTATTTATGAATAATTAATTATTGATTCATATGATAAGAAAATATTTATTAGAGATATATTTTTGTGGTTAAAAATGAAGGAGTTATGTTGAGATTTTTATCAGTATTTTTGTCGAAATGGAGGTATTAAAAATCAGTATTTTTGAGATATTTTGCGGGGGTTATAATTTTTAATCCGACCGTTGGATCGTGGTAATTTTTGGATATGTTATACATATATAAGTTGAGTATATGTCCACAAATTTTGAACCGTTAAAAATGAACGTATGATTTATTATGAATTTTACGAGATGACTGGTTCAGAAATTGTTAAATTTTCGGAGTTAATCATTTTGGTAGAAAATTCTAGAATTGGTGGGCCCCACTCTTGGTTGGTGAAGAAATATGCTGAGATTTTTATTCAAATGTAGTGGGTGAGAATAGTAGCAGGTAAAGCCATCAGGTTGCAAGTTAAGTCTGCTTCGGCATGCTAACATTTTCTTATAAATAGAGGGCTAAGTTAGAATTGAAAATCACACCAGAAATAAGTTTTCTCTCTTTCTCTCTCTAGATTATTGAGTGTATTTTGTGAGTATTTAGATACTTTGAGAGTTTCTATTTATCAGAGCAAGTTTCTTTCAGCCTTATACCGGTATTCCGACCAGAAGTACTGATATTTTGAGGTAAGGGATATTATTTTCTTCTTAAATGATATTATTTTCTTCAATATCATTATGCTGAAATATTAACATGAGTTTTTATCAAATTTGTAACTTTTTGTGTCGGGATTACTATTCACGTATACGTTACTATTCACGTATACGGCACTATTCACCAAAAAATAAAATTTTTCCTTTTTGTCCAAGATATCTATTATGGTTACTATCTTTGATTGTATCCATGTTTTGATCTTTATTTTTGAATTCTGCTTCATAATTGATTATTATGTAGTATTATTGATCTTGGATAAACTGTTATACTAATCCCTACTATTTATCCTTCTGTCTCACTGGATTCGTTCTCTTTAAGATATTTTTCATCATCCTCAGTCCTAAATGATGATATTACTGAATATCTTTGGTCTGTAGTGCAAAGATGTATGATTACTTGATGAATATATTTGGCCTGTAGTGCAAAGATGAACAGGTGTTGAGATGAACATGACTGACAGGTGATACAAATGAATATCTTTGGCTTGTAGTGCAAAGATGAATATTTGGATAAAGATGATTATTAATTGATGTTACAGGGATAAAATATTGATGATGGACTTTTAAATCTTAGAAGATAGTAGAATTTATTCTCTACTTGACTCTTCTAATGGTTTGTTGTTTTCGCTGCAGTTGTTGATCTAAAACTTGTTGTCGATTATATTCTATCAGATTTTTCCCTATTGAATACTAATGATAATTTGTTGTATATTATCTTAGTCATAATATTCTTTACTGGGCTAGTTGAGCTAACCCTTTTCCTTTTTGTTCCATTTTTCTTCTCAGGAGGTGAGAACATAGCATGATCTAGTCGGGGTATGGAGTGATGGTTCTAGAAAGATGTTTTAGCAGTCCTCACTATTTCTGTAAAATAATGTTTGAATAATTGTATTGAAGATTTATTTGAGTGTGGATATTGTCTAGAAGACAATATTTCTATTTAAACTCACAATATGTGTTGTCGTATTTTGCACGACAATTGTATTATTGAAGTTGTAGTTTGCTTTCTGTACCATATATTTGGTGACTCAGAATGGGTGTTGTATACCTATTTTGGGGGCGTCAAAGTTGGTATCAGAGCTTAGGGATATGATCCCTGGCTGAGATGTAAGATAAGAACTAGGAGGGGAGAGACGGGGAAATCCTTCGCTAGTATGACCTGAATAAGTTTATTTGGTAATTATTGGTCGGTCAGATATAGGGATAATATATGGCATGTCAATTAACCCTTGTTTTGTGATAGTATTTGAGAATGGCAGTAGAGAACGTTAACAATGGAGTGAATGAGACTGTGGAGACACCTTTAATCACCACCCAGGGGAACGTGCAACAGGAAGGCAATATTCCTCCTGTAAACAACGTTACCGAGCAAACTAAGAATGATGGAATGTTTAGGAGCTTTTTGCAGTTCATGAAAAATCAGACGAGGGAGACTCGTGTGCAGAATACGGGTGGAAATGATAACAACGTGCGGTTTGTCACAGCCAAGCAGTTCAAAGAATTGGGACAACCAGAATTTAAGGAAAAGCCGGATCCGATCATGGCAGAAACGTGGGTCAAGCAAATTACCAAGATATTCGATGTCTTGGGATGCACGGAGGAACAGAAGGTTCCATTCGCCACCTTTATGTTCCGCGGTGAGGCAGACTACTGGTGGGAGTCTGTGAAGTGTACGCAGCCTGACGCACTCAACATGTCCTGGGAAACATTTCAGAAACTGTTCAATGGCAAGTACTTTCCTGAAAGTATTCGTCATATGAAGGAGGTGGAGTTTATCAGACTAGAACAAAACAACATGACGGTGTCCCAGTACGAGGCGAAGTTTGCAGAGTTATCCAGGTTTGCACCTCATTTGGTTGAAAATGAGGAACGAATGACAAGGATGTTTCTAAGAGGTCTAAAACCCGAGATTCGGCAATATCTTATCTCTCATAAATTTTCTTTATATTCAGATGTTGTAAACAGGGCTCAATTATTAGAGCAAGATAATGAGTATGTGCAACCGAGGGACCACAACCAGGGTCATACCGGTGGCGGCAGTCATCGAAGCAATGAAAACCAGCAGGGAGGAAAACATTCAGACAAAAGCAGTAACCACTCTGGTGGTAATCGTGGTCGTGATAATAAAAGGAGCGAGTCGGGAGGAGATTTCAAGAAGAGAAGGTACAACAATGATAATGTGAAGACGTCAGTACAAACATCAACTGTTTCTAGGGGAGGAGAACGACCACCGGTCGTATGTTACAAATGTGGGAAAGAGGAACATATCAGCCCAAACTGCCCACAACAATCTAAGGTATGTTATAACTGTGGAAAGGAGGGTCATATAGCTCGAGAGTGTTCTGTAGTAAAACCAAGTTCAGCGGGGATGGTGACTCCAAAAGCTGTCCCGGATAAGTCAAAATCAGCGGTTTCTGGAAGAGCATTTGTCGTGACTGGCCAAAATGCGAGAAACCCAAACGAGGTGATCACGGGTATGCTAATCTTGAATTCTTGCGAAGTTTATACTTTAATAGATACCGGTTCTACCCATTCTTTTATCTCTCCTGCTTGTGCTCAACGTTTAAACTTGACTTCGGAGAAATTGGACTTTGACTTGTTTGTTGAAACTCCGTTGGGTGAAACCTTCGTTACATCTACAGTTTATAAATCTTGCATGATCCAAGTTGGCACTATCACATTACCTGTTGACCTTATCTCTTTAAAGATACTTGCTTTTGATGTGATTTTAGGAATTGATTGGTTAACTACTCATCATGCCAAAATTGATTGTTTTCGTAAGGATGTTAGTTTTCATATTCCTAACCAACTTGTTATGTGAATTCAAACAACCAAACTACTAAAATCAATCGCTGTCATACCAAGCCATAAAGCCATTCATTTATTGAAAAACGGATGTCAAGCTTTCTTAGCCCATGTCATGGACTTGAACAAAAATACGTTAGATTTGAATGATATTTCTGTTGTTAGTGAATTTCCTGACGTATTTCCTGGCTTAACCCAGAGCGTGATATTGAATTTTTGTGTTAATCTTCAACCCGATACAAAACCCATTTCTAAATCTCATATTGAATAGCTCCTATTGAACTTCAGAAGTTAAAAACCCAACTACAGAAGTTGGTACCTGAGCCTCTATCTGGTGACTTCTTTTGTGGAATGCACCAAAGCCAGACTCTCCGTAAGGGACTCTATATTTGTGTGGTGGTAAAACAATAGGTGCCATTGTGACGTGCTATCCAAGATTGGAATATGAATCACAATTGAGAGAAACCGAAGTCGGTGACCAAAGTACGTAGCTTTCTGGGCTTAGCTGGTTACTATCGGAGATTCGTGGAAGGATTTTCTCGAATCGCTACTCCGTTAACTTAGTTGACTCAGAAAGATACAAAATTCGTATGGAGTGAGGAATGCGAGAAGATTTTTTAATAGCTCAAGAGGCGACTCATTCGGAACCTATTCTGACCATACCATCCTGGAAAAGCGAACGCGGTAGCTGACGCGTTGAGTAAAAGATTGTACGCGAGTACGAGTGCGATATTATTGAACACAAAGACCTATTTTGTATAATTTATAAATGATAGAGATATAGTTAATGACTCTAGGGAACCACGTGATGATATACGAGTAAAATCGACTTTAATCGATAAAGTTTAAGCTGCTCAAGCTACGGACATAGAGCTGATGCGTATGAAGAAGAAAGTGCAAGAAGGTGCTATTCCAGAAACAAGAATCGATGAAGAAGGAATACTTCGAGTTAACTCCAGACTTTGTGTTCCTAACGATTTTGACTTGAAGCATAGAATAATGATGGAGGCACACAACACACCGTTTGCAATCCATCCTGGGAATACCAAAATGTATCACGATCTTCGACACACATTTTGGTGGAGCAATATGAAAAGAGATCGCGGAGTTTATCTCGAGGTGTTTAACTTGTCAACGTGTAAAGGCGGAGCATCAAGTGCCAAAGGGTCCATTGCAACCACTTGAGATCCCGAAATGGAAGTGGGAACACATTACCATGGATTTCGTTACAGGTCTTTCCAAGCTTTCTCAAGGCATAGATGCGATTTGGGTTATTGTTGATAGATTAACCAAGTCTGCTCATTTCTTACCGATACGTGAAACTTATTCCCTTGAACGTCTTGCTAGTATGTATGTGAACGAGATTGTGAGATTGCATGGCATGCCAGTATCCATAGTTTCGGATCGTGACCCAAGATTCACTTCACGATTTTGGGTTAGCTTGCAGAAAGCTATGGGCACGGATTTACGATTCAGTTCGGCATACCATCCTCAAACGGACGGACAATCAGAGAGGACTATGCAAACTCTTGAAGATCTATTAAGACTCTGTGTTCTAGATCTCAAAGGGAGTTGGGATAAGTACCTACCATTGGTGGAATTCTCCTACAACAACAGTTATCAGACGAGCATAGGTGTGGCTCCATTCGAGGCATTGTATGGAAGAAAATGTCGTTCTCCAGTATGCTGGGACGAGGTGGGTGAAGCAACATTGTTGGGACCAGAGTTAGTACGTATGACTACAGAGAAGATCCAAACAATTCGACAACGTATACAAACGGCACAGGATCGACAAAAGAGTTATGCGGATCTTCATCGGAAGGACGTGGAATTTAATATTGGGGATCATGTATTGTTACGTGTTGCACCATGGAAGGGAGTTACAAGATTTGGTAAGAGAGGAAAGCTCAATCCAAGATTTGTTGGTCCATTTGAGATTCTTGAGCGAATAGGAAATGTGGCATATAGACTCGCATTACCTCCAAGCATGTCTCGTGTTCATAATATTTTTCACATATCTATGCTTCGTAAATATGTTAAAGACCCGAACCACATTATTGAGTTAGAACCAGACGAGATAGCTGAAGATTTAACGTACGAGGAGGTGCCTGTTAAGATCTTGGATAGGAAAGAGCATGTCCTACGCACAAAGGTTATACCACAAGTTAAGGTTTTGTGGAGAAACTATGCTATTGAAGAAATGACCTGGGAGTTGGAATCAGAAATGAAAGCGAGGTATCCTCACCTTTTCGAAATATCAGGTACGTACGTCAATTTCGAGGACGAAATTTCATAAGGAAAGGAGGTTGTAAGACCCCAGCTTATTAATGAATAAAATCAAATTTTCTCTAAATATTATTGTGAATAATAAGGGGTTAATTTGATATAATACTTTGGTTATGGGTGAAATGTGCAAATTTTGCAAAATAAGTAAGTGGTTATAAAATATTCATTTTGTCGGGGAATATTCGTTTGGTCGTGAAATATTCTTGCTATCGGGGAATATTCGTACGACGGCGCAGCCTTGTGTGGGCCCCATAACGGAAAGCGATTGGATGAAGAAAACGACAAGTATAAGTTGTTTATTAATAACGGCGTAGTTGTTACCGTTAATACTGTTGGAATACCCGGTGATTAAAATACAGTAGCACACGGTATTGCACCAATTATTGATTCTTAAGTAAGAAGGCACTACTCAATAATTGTTACAGTAGTTATTATTCAATATTTTATTGATTCAATAATTGATGCGTTGATATTTTATATTATTGTTGTTTCAATAATTGTTGCTGCACAGTATTTTCCTTTATCCGATCAATAATTCATATTATTTGAATAATATTATTAGATAACATTATTGGCAATGTCTAGAAAGTTCTGTCTAAGATGAGGTTTGGTCATCTAATTGGGCGCCAGTAAGGAGAAATCCTTATTGGAAAGCCCCCTCTTTCCTAGGAACGGCCTGGTTGTCATAAATGTGATTCTGTAATATTATTTGTGAATAATTAATTATTGATTCATATGATAAGGAAATATTTATTAGGGATATATTTTTGTGGTTAAAAATGAAGGAGTTATGTTGAGGTTTTTATCAATATTTTTGTCGGAATAGAGGTATTAAAAATCGGTATTTTTGAGATATTTTGCGGGGGTTATAATTTTTAATCCGACCGTTGGATCGTGGTAATTTTTGGATATGTTATACATATATAAGTTGAGTATATGTCCACAAATTTTGAACCGTTAAAAATGAACGTATGATTTATTATGAATTTTACGAGATGACTGGTTCAGAAATTGTTAAATTTTCGGAGTTAATTATTTTGGTGGAAAATTCTAGAATTGGTGGGCCCCACTTTTAGTTGGTGAAGAAATGTGCTGAGATTTTTATTCAAATGTGGTGGGTGGGAATAGTAGTAGGTAAAGTCATCAGGTTGCAGGTTAAGTCTGCTTCGGCGTGCTAACATTTTCCTATAAATAGAGGGCTAAGTTAGAATTAAAAATCACACCAGAAACAAGTTTTCTCTCTTTCTCTCTCTAGATTATTGAGTGTATTTTGTGAGTATTTAGATACTTTGAGAGTTTCTATTCATCAGAGCAAGTTTCTTTCAGCCTTATACCGGTATTCCGACCAGAAGTACTGATATTTTGAGGTAACGGATATTATTTTCTTCTTAAATGATATTATTTTCTTCAATATCATTATGCTGAAATATTAACATGAGTTTTAATCAAATTTGGAACTTTTTGTGTCGGGGTTACTATTCACGTATACGTTACTATTCACGTATACGACACTATTTACGAATACGACACTATTCACCAAAAAATAAAATTTTCCCTTTTTGTCCAAGATATCTATTATGGTTACTATCTTTGATTATATCCATGTTTTGATGTTTATTTTTGAATTCTGCTTCACAATTGATTATTATGAAGTATTATTGATCTTGGATAAACTGTTATACGAATCCATACTATTTGTCCTTCTGTCTCACGGGATTCGTTCTCTTTAATATATTTTTCATCATCCTCAGTCCTAAATGATGATATTACTGAATATCTTTGGCCTGTAGTGCAAAGATGTATGATTACTTGATGAATATCTTTGGCCTGTAGTGCAAAGATGAACAGGTGTTGAGATGAACATGACTGACAGGTGATACAAATGAATATCTTTGGCCTGTAGTGCAAAGATGAATATTTGGATAAAGATGATTATTAATTGATGTTACAGGGATAAAATATAGATGATGGACTTTTAAATCTTAGAAGATAGTAGAATTCATTCTCTACTTGACTCTTCTAATGGTTTGTTGTTTTCGCTGCAGTTGTTGATCTAAAACTTGTTGTCGATTATATTCTATCAGATTTTTCCCTGTTGAATACTAATGATAATTTGTTGTATATTATCTTAGTCATAATAATCTTTACTGGGCTAGTTGAGCTCACCCTTTTTCCTTTTTGTTCCATTTTTCTTCTCAGGAGGTGAGAACATAGCAGGATCTAGTCGGGGTATGGAGTGATGGTTCTAGAAAGATGTTTTAGCAGTCCTCACTATTTCTGTAAAATAATGTTTGAATAATTGAATTGAGGACTTATTTGAGTGTGAATATTGTCTAGAAGACAATATTTGTATTTAAACTCACATTATGCGTTGTCGCATTTTGCACGACAATTGTATTATTGAAGTTGTAGTTTGCTTTTTGTACCATGTATTTGGCGACTCGGAATGGGTGTTGTATACCTATTTTGGAGGCGTCACAAATATCCACACTCAATGGAGTCCTCATTACATTTATTGTCATACTATTTAACAAAATAGTGAGGACTACTAATGCTATCATCTGGACCGTCACTCCGTTCCCTGACTAGTCCCGGCTACGTTCACATTTCCTGAAGAGAACATTGAAAGAAAGGGTGAACTCAACTAGCCCAGTAAGAAATATTATGACTAAGATAATGCAGAATAAATTATCATTAGCCTTCAATAATATTAAACTAATAGAATATAATAGACAACAAGTTTAACTGCAGCAGAATAAGCAATCCATTAGAAGAGTCAAGTAGAGCATGATATCTACTATCTTCTACGATTTAAAATATTTTCATCAATATTTATCGCTGAGACTCGGCTTAATAAATAAACCACATCATCGAATCATTCCTGCACTACGGGCCAAGAATATTCATTAAATCATCAATGGTCATGACTATACCGACTAATCCATGGTCATAATCATACCAAAAACTGTCCATCAACGCACTACAGGCCACTGAGGACTTTTACCAAATCATTTATAACATCACAGGTCATGACTATACCGAATGATCCCTGGTCATAATCATACCAAGTCCATCTATGCATGTAAGCCAAAGATGACTTTCATCACAATATAAGCATGAGGATGATGACAATGACATTATAATTCAATAAAATAAGTTCAAGAATAAATTTTAAAGATTTATAAGTTAATTTATCCTAAAATCAATAATGTCTAAATTGTCAACATGATACTGCTTTGTGGAGTAAAATTCAAGAATGCTCAGAAGAATATTTTCATGAAAAGATACTGGATGAAGCGCAAATATTAAGGATATTCTACTAATTTCATGGAGTATAGAAGCCAAAACTTTAACCAACTGAGTATAATAGAACATATGAAACCGCAAATGGATTTTTGCCCGCCATGCGGTAATCCACGTAGACAGATCATTTCCACAATTTAATAAGGAATGAATATAAAGGATCATTCACCATGCATGCGGTAATCCACATAGACAGGTTATTCCAACAAAATAATAAAGAATGGAATAACAGAAGAATTCACCATGCATGCGGTAGTCCGCGTAGACAGGTTATTCCAACAGAATAATAAAGAATGGAATCATGTCATGCGTAATCCGCACAGACAGGATATTCCAACAGAATAAAGAATGGAACCAGGTCATGTGTAATCCGCACAGACAGGATATTCTAACAGAATAATAAAGAATGGAATAACAACATAATTCACCAGGCATGCGATAGACCGCACAGACAGGTTATTCCAACTGAATAATAAAGAATGAAATAACAGAAGAATTTCACCATGTATGCGGTACTTCGCATAGACAGGTTACTCCAACAAAAAAAATAAAGAATGAAATAGTGAGGTAGTAGACTTCTCTTTTTCTTTCTCTCAATAATTTCTCTCTATAATAAATGCTCTATAGCTTTAGTGAATTGGTGAAAAATAATGAAGGAATGAGCTTCTATTTATAAGAAAATATAGTTTCAATAATCGCACATTTTGGGGCTCAAAATATTACAGTATAATACCTTCCTCTCTTTTTTTATTTTTAATTTAGTCCTGCAAGTATTATCAAACTTGCACCACCTCCTCTAATAGTAAATAATGTGAATTGATAGTTCATCCATGTGACTCAATAGTATAATCATGTGAAAAAACTAATTACAGTATAGTACCTTAATCTATACCTCCATTTTTAATTTAGTCATGCAAGTATTATCAATCTTGCACCATCACCCCTAATAGTACAAGAATGTGAATCAATAGTACACACATGTGAACAAATAGTTATAAGCATGTGAATTAATAGCAATTAATTGCTCATTTATCCGGTTAATTACCCGATTGGTCAATATAACCTCCAGACATTAATTATTATCGAAATAAATGTTGATTTCCACTAACACTAATAATTCCTACACAATGGAACTATCAATTTCATCTTTAATCAACACGAACTTATTCATCATTAATATTATAACTCACAATATTTAACAACCAGGTCGTTCCCAGGAAATAGGGGGCTTTCCGATAAAAATTTCTCCCTATTGGCGCGCAATTAGATTATCTAACATCTCCTTGACAGAACTTCTAGACATTGTCAATATTGCAAATAATAATATAAATACCTTTGTCGTCTCAATTATTGATTTAATAATATAACATTTTATACAGATGATACTGTGACAATAATTGAATCAATAATATATGAGATATGATGCAGCAATTACTGTAGCAATAATTGAATATAACTGAGTGACTTCTCACGTAAGTATCAATAATCAATACCGTGTGCTACTATGCAATCACGCGTATTACTGTACTTTTACTATCGGGTAGTTCAACAGTTTAACGGTAAAACTTATTTTTATAAAAAGATAATTATGTTATTTTCTAACTACGACAATACTTCCGTTGTGGGGTCCACCAATGATTGTGTCGTCGTACGAATATTTCCCAACCAATCGAATATTATATAACCATTTGCTTACTTTGCAAAATTTGTAAATATTACCCACAACTATAACATTATATAAATCCACACCATAATATTCAAAAAATATATTTCGAGAAAATTATTTTTTATTCATAAAAGTTGGGGTCTTACTACCTCCCCTTCTTATAAAATTTCGTCCTCGAAATTAGGGTACGTACCTGGTATATCGAAGAGGTGAGGATATCTTGACTCCATCTCAGATTCTAACTCCGAGGTCATTTCTTCCACATCGAGGTTTCTCCATAAAAGTTTGACTTAAGGTATAACCTTGGAGCGTAGAATATGATCCTTCTTATCCAAGATTTTAACAGGTAACTCTTCATATATTAAATCTTCCTCTATCTCGTCTGGTTCTAATTCAATAATGTGGTTTGGGTCTTTCACATATTTACATAACATCGATATGTGAAAAACGTTATGAACACGAGACATACTTAGCGGTAAGACGAGTCTATAGGCCACAGTTCCTACTCGATCAAGGATTAAAAATAGGCCAATGAATCGAGGATTGAGCTTTCCTCTCTTTCCAAATCTCGTAACTCCTTTCCATGAAGCAACACGTAACAACACATGATCTCCAATATTGAATTCCACGTCCTTTCGATGAAGATCAGCATAACTCTTTTGTCAATCTTGTGAGGTTTTTATACATTGTCGGATCGTTTGAATCTTTTCCGTAGTCATACGAACCAAATTTGGTCCCAACAACGTTGCTTCACCCACCTCATCCCAGCATACTAGAGAACGACACTTTCTTCCATACAATGCCTCAAATGGAGCCATGCCAATACTTCCTTGATAACTATTGTTGTAGGAAAACTCCGCTAATGGTAAGAACTTGTCCCAACTTTCTTTAAAGTCAAGGACACAGTGTCTTAATAAATCCTCAAGAGTTTGAATACTCCTCTCTGATTGCCCGTCCGTTTGAGGATGATATGCCGAACTAAATCGTAAATCTGTGCCCATAGCTTTTTATAAACTAACCCAAAATCTTGAAGTGAATCTTGGGACTCGATCAGAAATTATGGATACTGACATACTATGCAGTCTTACAATCTTGTTTATGTACATACTAGCAAGATGTTCAAGTGTATAAGTTTCTCGTATCGGTAAGAAATGAGCAGACTTGGTCAATCTATCAACAATGACCCAAATCGCACTATGCCTTGAGAAACCTTGGGAAGACCAGTAACAAAATCCATGGTAATGTGCTCCCACTTCCATTCTGGAATTTCAAGTGGTTGCAATGGACATTTTGGCACTTGATGTTCTGCCTTGACTCGTTGACAAGTTAGACACCTTGAGATAAACCTCGCTATCTCTCTCTTCATATTGCTCCATCAAAATATATGTTGAAGATCACGATACATCTTAGTACTCCCAGGATGGATTGCAAACGGTGTGTTGTGCGCCTCCATCATGATTTTATACTTCAAGTCAGAATCGTTAGGAACATAAAGTCTGGAGTTGACTCGAAGTGTTCCTTCTTCATAGATTCTTGCTTCCGGAATAGCACCCTCTTGCACTTTCTTCTTCATACGCATCAACTCCAGGTCTGTAGTTTGAGCAGTTTTAACTTTATCGATTAAAGTCGGTTCTACTCGTATATTCGTCATCATCACATGGGTCCCTGGAGTATTTAACTCTATCTCCATCCTTTGTAAGTCATACAAAATGGGCCTTTGCGTTGACAATATCGCACTCGTACCCGCATATGATCATCTACTCAATGCGTCAGCTACTACGTTCACTTTTCCAGAATGGTATTGAATGGTATGATCATAATCTTTCAACAGCCCAAGTCAACGTCGTTGCCGCATGTTGAGTTTCTTTTGAGTGAAGAGATATTTGAGGCTTTTATGATCCGTATAGATTTCCACCTTCTCTCCATACAGGTAATGCCTCCAAATCTTAAGCGCAAAAATGACTGCTGCCAACTCTAGATCATGAGTAGGATAATTCCTCTCATATTCTTTGAGGATTTGTGAGGCATAGGCTATGACTTTCCCATGTTTCATGAGAACACATCCTAACCCTTTGCCTGAAGCATCACTGTAGATGACAAATCCCTCCGAGCCAGATGGTATTATCAAAACAAGTGCTGAAATGAGTCTCCTCTTGAGTTCTTGAAAACTCTTCTCACATTCCTCGCTCCAACAGAACTTTGTATCTTTTTGAGTCAGCTGAGTTAATGGAGTAGCGATTCGAGAAAATTCTTCCACGAATCTCCGATAATAATCAGCTAAGCCGAGAAAGCTACGTACTTCGGTCACTGATTTTGGTTGCTCCCACCTTTAAATTGCTTCAATCTTCGCTGGGTCAACCGATATTCCATGATTTGATATCACGTGCCCAAGGAATGCAACTTCCTCAAGCCAGAACTCGCATTTCTTCAACTTGGCATATAGCTTATTTTCACGAAGCTTTTGGAGTATTAGCCTCAACTGTTGCTCATGGTCTTCACGGGTTTTGGAGTATATGAGGATGTCATCAATAAAGACAACCACAAAGTGATCTAAATATTCCTTGAATACTCGGTTCATCATGTCCATGAAGGAAGCAGGAGCATTAGTCAATCCAAAAGACATGACTAGGAATTCATAATGCCCGTACCGAGTTCTAAAAGCAGTCTTTAGAATGTCATCAGTTTTAATCTTCAACTGATGATATTCGGAACGAATATCAATCTTTGAAAAGAATTTGGCTCCTTGCAACTAGTCAAACAGGTCATCAATACAAGGCAACGGGTACCTATTTTTGATGGTGACATGATTCAACTCCCGATAATTAATACAAAGTCGCATACTTCTATCTTTCTTCTTCACGAATAGAACAGGAGCACCCCAAGGAGACGTACTAGGATGAATGAAACCGATGTCTAATAATTCCTGTAGTTGGGTTTTTAACTCCTGAAGTTCAATAGGAGCCATTCGATATGGGGCTTTGGAAATGAGTTTTGTACCGGATTCAAGATCGATACAAAATTCAATTTCATGCTCTGGGGGTAGGCCAGGAAGTTCTTCAGGGAATACGTCAGGAAATTTATTAACAATAGAAATATCATTCAAATTTGACGTATTTTTATTTAAATTCGTGACACGGGCTAAAAATGTTTGACATCCGTTTTTCAATAAACGAATAGCTTTATGGCTTGATATGACAGTGATTGATTTTAATGGTTTGGTTACCTGAATTCGCATAATAGGTTGGTTAGGAATATGAAAGCCAACAACCTTACGAAAATAATCGATTTTAGCATGATGAGTAGTTAACCAATCAATCCCTAAAATCACATCAAATGCAAGTATTTTCAAAGAAATAAGATCGACAGGTAACGTACGGTTACCGATTTGAATCAAACAAGACTTATAAACAGTGGATGTAATGAAGGTTTCTCCCAACGGAGTTTCCACAGATAAGTCAAAGTCTAATTTCTCTGGAGTTAAATTTAAACGTTGAGCACAAGTAGGAGAAATAAAAGAATGGGTAGAACCGGTATCAAATAAGGTATATACTTCACTAGAGTTTATGATTAGCTTACCCGTGATCACCTCATTCGGATTCCTCGCTTTTTGGGAGGTTACGACAAACGCTCTCCCTTGAACTATCAGTTTTGTCTTGTCTGGGACACCCTTTGATGCCTCCATCCCAGCTGGACTTGACTTTGGTGCATGACAAAATCGGGCTAGGTGACCTTCTTTTCCACAATTGTAACACGCTTTGGACTGCATCACGCAGTTTGGACTGATATGTCCCTCCCCTCCACATTTGTAACATACGACCGACGGTCGTTCTCCTTCCTTAACAATAGGTGCTGGTGCTGACGTCTTTCCATCATTGTTGAATCTCCTCTTCTTGAAATGTCTACTCTTATTGTTATGGCCATGATTATCACCGAAGTGATTACCATTTTTGGCATGTTGATTCCCTCTACGCTTGTTGTCTCCGAATCGATGACTGCTACCATTGGTATTATCATTTTGTCGGCTGCTTTCTCTTGGTTGGGTCAACTCGTTATCGCGTTCCAATAACTGAGCCCTATTTACAACATCTAAATACAAACACAACTTGTGAGAAATAAAGTATTGGCGTATCTCAGGTTTCAAACCTCTTAGAAACATCTATGTCATTCTCTCCTCATTATCAACCAAGTGGGACGCAAACCGAGACAACTTAGAAAACTTAGCTTCGTATTGTGCCACGATCATATTATTTTGCTCAAGCTTGATGAACTCTACCTCCTTTATGTGACGAATACTTTCAGGAAAGTACTTGTCATCGAACAGTTCTTAGAACTTCTCCCAAGACATCTTCAGTGTGGCAGGTTGAGTACGCTTTACAAATTCCCACCAATAATCTGCCTCTGCTCGCAACATGAAGGTGGCAAAGGGAACCTTTTGCTCCTCGGAGCATCCCAAGACATCAAATATCTTGTTGATCTGCTTTATCCACGTCTCTGCCTTAAGTGGTTTTGGCTCTCCAAAAAACTCCGGTGGTCCCAACTCCTTGAACTGATTAGCGGTGACCGTCCGAGAGTTGTCAGTGTTTCCACCTGTATTTTGGACAGGAGCCGCCCTCGCCTGATGTTTCATGAATTGCATAAAACCTCTGAACGTCTCATCGTTCATCATTTGATCGTTGTTGTTTACCTGAGTATTATTGTCTTCCTGTTGCACATTATCCTAGGTATTAATATGTGGTGACTCAACGGTCTCATGTGCTTCATTGCTTATCTCAACATTTTTGGATGTCATTTTCAAATACTACCACAAAACAAGGGTTAATTAACATATCACATATTATCCCTATACTCTGACCGACCAATTAAATACCAAATAAACTTAGGTAGGTCATACTAGCAAAGGAATTCCCCGTCTCTCCCCTCCTAGTTCTTGTCTCACATTTCAGCCAGGGATCATATCACTAAGTGTGATGCCCCCAAAATAGGTATACATCACCCATCTTAAGTTGCCAAATACATGGTACAAAATTCAAATACAACTTAATTATACAACAGTCGTGTAAAATACGACAAAACATAATCTAAGAGTTTTAATAAGAATATTGTCATCTAGACAATATACACACTCAATGGAGTCCTCATTATATTTATTGTCACACTATTTAACAGAATAGTGAGGACTACTAATGCTATCATCTAGACTGTCACTCCGTTCCCCGACTAGTCCCGGCTACGTTCTCATTTTCTGAAAAGAACATTGAAAGAAAGGGTGAGCTCAACTAGCCCAATAAGAAATATTATGACTAAGATAATGCAAAATAAATTATCATTAGCCTTCAACAATGTTAAACTGATAGAATATAATAGACAACAAGTTTAACTGCAGTGGAATAAGCAATCCATTAGAAGAGTCAAGTAGAGCATAATATCTACTATCTTCTATGATTTAAAATGTTTTCATTAATTTTTATCGCTGAGACTCAGCTTAATAAATAAACCACATCATTGAATCATCCCTGCACTACGGGCCAAGGATATTCATTAAATCATCAATGGTCATGACTATACCGAATAATCCCTGGTCATAATCATACCAAAAACTGTCCATCAATGCACTACAGGCCACTAAGGACTTTTACCACAACATTTATAACATTACAGGTCATGACTATACTGAATGATCCCTGGTCATAATCATACCAAGTCCATCTATGCACATAAGACAAAGATGACTTTCATCACAATATAAGCATGAGCATGATGACAATGACATAATAATTCAATAAAACAAGTTCAAGAATAAATTTTAAAGATTTATAAGTTAATTTATCCTGAAATCAATAACATCCAAATTGTCAACATGATACTGCTTTGTGGAGTAAAATTCAAGAATGCTCAGAAGAATATTTCCATGAAAAGATACTATATGAAGCGCAAATATCAAGGATATTCTACTAATTTCATGGAGTGTAGAAGCCAAAACTTTAACCAACTGAGTATAATAGAACATATGAAACCGTAAATGGATTTTTGCCCGCCATGCGGTAATCCACGTAGACAGATCATTTCCACAATTTAATAAGGAATGAATACAAAGGATCATTCACCATGCATGCGGTAATCCACATAGACAGGTTATTCCAACAGAATAATAAAGAATGAAATAACAGAAGAATTCACCATGCATGCGGTAGTCCGCGTAGACAGGTTATTCCAACAGAATAATAAAGAATGGAACCATGTCATGCGTAATCCGCACAGACAGGATATTCCAACAGAATAAAGAATAGAACCAGGTCATGTGTAATCCGCACAGACAGGATATTCTAACAGAATAATAAAGAATGGAATAACAACATAATTCACCAGGCATGCGATAGACCGCACAGACAGGTTATTCCAACAGAATAATAAATAATGGAATAACAGAAGAATTTCACCATGTATGCGGTACTTCGCATAGACAGGTTATTCCAACAAAATAATAAAGAATGGAATAACAACCCTTACGAGTATTGAAAGAAAATAACTCTCTTCATGAATACGAAGGAATAATACCCCTTACCTTAGAAGAAACTGAATACTGGAATAGTGAGGTAGCAGACTTCTCTTCTTCTTTCTCTTTATAATTTCTCTCTATAATAAATGCTCTATAGCTTTAGTGAATTGGTGAAAAATAATGAAGGAATGAACTTCTATTTATAGGAAAATATAGTTTCAATAATTGCACATTTTTAGGCTCGAAATATTACAGTATAATACCTTCCTCTTTTTCTTCATTTTTAATTTAGTCATGCAAGTATTATCAAACTTGCACCACCTCCCCTAATAGTAAATAATGTGAATTAACAGTTCATTCATGTGACTCAATAGTATAATCATGTGAAAAAACTAATTACAGTATAGTACCTTCATCTATACCTCCATTTTTAACTTAGTCATGCAAGTATTATCAATCTTGCACCACCGCCCCTAATAGTACAAGAATGTGAATCAATAGTACACGCATGTGAACAAATAGTTATAAGCATGTGAATTAATAGCAATTAATTGCTCATTTATCTGGTTAATTACCCGATTGGTCAATATAACCTCCAGACATTAATTATTATCGAAATAAATATCGATTTCCACTAACACTAATAATTCCCACACAATGGAACTATCAATTTCATCTTTAATCAACACGAACTTATTCATCATTAATATTATAACTCACAATATTTAATAACCAGGTCATTCCCAGGAAAGAGGGGGCTTTCCGATAAGGATTTCTCCCTATTGGCGCGCAGTTAGATTATTTAACCTCTCCTTGACAGAACTTCTAGACATTGTCAATATTACAAATAATAATATGAATAACTTTGTCGTCTCAATTATTAATTTAATAATATAACATATTATGCAGATGATACTGTGACAATAATTGAATCAATAATATGAGAGATATGATGCAGCAATTACTGTAGCAATAATTGAGTATAACTGAGTGACTTCTCACATAAGCATCAATAATCCACAACTATAACATTAACATTATATAACATTAACATTAACATTATATAACATTAACACTAAAATTTGTAAATATTACCCACAACTATAACATTATATAAATCCACACCATAATAATCAAAAAATATATTTCGAGAAAATTATTCTTTAATCATAAAAGTTGGGGTCTTACAGTATACCCCCACCCCCGCGAGGTATTTTGGCCTGTGGATGCCCGCCCCGACGGGGTCTATCTCTGTACTTGCTGATTTTTGCTGCTTGTCTCGCCGATCACTCGCCTTAGCCAATATATGCTGACCCTACACATAAACATACACAAAACACATATAACGATATAAAAATAAATGAATTAGTCACCATTTAAGTCTGAATAGGCATTCGATTTGTAGGTATGAAACCCACTCATCAAATTCCCCCAAACTTAAATCGTGCTTGTCCTCGAGCACAACAGAATGCAATGTAATGCAACTAAATACATGCCTACGAATCCAGCTATCAGACAGAACATAGTCTATTCAAATTACCTCAAAGAAACTACAATAGACATGAATAGTGCATCTTTCCAAGACAAATCAATAACCTCATATCAAACACCAAATCTTTCCCTGTTATGACTGATATAGTGCTTGTGTGCTCAACAACCATGTTAACTGACAATAGCTTAAATAAAACACATAATATGCCTCTTTAAATGAGTTAAACAGTTTAACAACAAGAAACCCGTAAATAAGCAAGATCCAGCTAAAACCAAATAGTTACCAAATTTAGAAGTCAGGATGGGATATTTTTACTTTCTTATTCACTTACAGGGGGCTTTTCGCTCTTTTTCCCATTTTTCACTTTTTATTTAACTAATGACTGTGCAATGTCTAGTCCTCTTATGCTTTTCAGTGCAACCCATTAACGAGCTTTCGACCAACGACTCCCAAACCAGATGGCTTTAGGGTGTTGGGTGTAGAGACATCCTACCAGGCGTACTTACTCAAGTAACAAAGGTCACAGAACTAAACTAGCCACAGTGTTTATTTATACTTTTTTTCTATTACTTTTTCATTCTTTTTACTTTTTCTTTTCTCATATATATCCCAAATCTTCCCCCAAACTTAGGTTTCTGCCTAATCTTAGCCTTTACCACTTATTCATGACTTTCTTTCATTAAGACTAATATTCTCCTTAAGAAGTCAAATATGTGTACATTTAAACTCATTCAGTCAACATAGTCATTATTACGGTGCTACCCTAATTATACCAGTTTCAAACAGACAAATATTTAGGTTATGATAAGAAATTACATCAAAGCCCTAGTAGTCAATACTGTTAGTTCCCAGTAGGCACAGTAGATCTAGAAGGGGGGTTGAATAGATCCTTTTTATTTCAAATACTTTTCTCGTTTATTTTGTATTGCTAATGAATTAGCATATGACAAACATAAGAATCTTTTCAAGTACAGCGGAATAAGTAAAAGATCTCTTTCATTGATATATTTATAATCATACATACATTGTTCTTAGAGTTAGTTCGGTTGTAAGCAATTAAAACATACATAGCAGTTATAGTTGTTAAGTACATAATGTAAATGACATAAAGTAAATTTGTGACGCCCCAAAAACAGGTATACATCACCCATCTTGGGTCGCCAGATACATGATACATAAATCAAATACAAACTTAATTATACAACTGTCGTGTACAATACGACAAAACATAGCTGAGAGTTTAAACAAGAATATTGCCTTCTAGACAATATCCACTCTCAATGGAGTCCTCATTACAATTATTGTCACACTATTTTATAGAATAGTGAGGACTACTAAAACAACCATCTGGACCGTCAATCCGTTTCCCGACTCGTCCCAACTATATTCTCATTTCCCGAAGAGAACAGTGAAAGATAGGGTGAGCTCAACTAGCCCAGTAAGAAATATTATGACTAAGATAATGCAGAATAAATTATCCTTAGCCTTCAACAGTATAACAACTGATAAAATACAATAGACAACAAGTTTTAGATCAGCAACTGCAGCAGAATAAGCTATCCATTAGAAGAGTCAAGTAGAGCATAAAATCTACTATCTTCTATGATTTAAAAAGTTTTTCATCAACTTTATCGCTGAGACTCAGCTTAATAAATAAAATCGAATCATCCCTGCACCACGACCAAGGATATTCATGTAATCATCAATGGTCATGATTATACCAAAAAATCTCTGGTCATAATCATACCAACAACTGTACATCAATAAACTATAGGCCAATGAGGACTTTCACCACATCATTCGTCACATTACGGTCATGATTATACCGAATAATCCCTGGTCATAATTATACCAAGTCCATCTATGCACGTAAGCTAAATATAACTTTCATCACAATATAAGCATGAGGATGATGACAATGACATAATAATTCAATAAAACAAGTTCAAGATAAATTTTAAAGATTTTATAATTTAATTTATCCTAAAATCAATAACGTCCAAATTGTCAACATGATACTGCTTTGTGGAGTAAAATTTAAGAATGCTCAGAAGAATATTTCTATGAAAAGATACTGGATGAAGCGCAAATATCAAGGATATTCCACTAATTTCATGGAGTATAAAAGCCAAAATTTAACCAACAGTATAATAGAATATATGAAACTGTAAATGGATTTTTACCCGCCATGCGGTAATCCACGTAGACAGATCATTTTCATAATTTAATAAGGAATGAATACGAAGGATCATTCACCATGCATGTGGTAGTCCACACAGACAGGTTATTCCAACAGAATAATAAAGAATGGAATAACAGAAGAATTCACCATGCATGCGATAGACCGCACAGTCAGGTTATTTCAACAGAATAATAAAGAATGGAACCAGGTCATGCGTAATCTGTACAGACATGATATTCCAACAAAATAATAAAGAACGAAACCAGGTCATGCATTATCCGCAAAGACAGGATATTCCAACAGAATAATAAAGAATAGAATAACAACAAAATTCACCAGGCATGCGATAGACCGCACAGATAGGTTATTCTAACAGAATAATAAAGAATGAAATAATAGAAGAATTTCACCATGTATGCGGTACTTCGCATAGACATGTTATTCCAACATAATAATAAAGAATGAAATAACAACCCTTACGAGTATTGAAAGAAAATAACTCTCTTCATGAATACGAAGGAATAATACCCTTTACCTTAGAAGAAACTAGATACTGAAATAATGAGGTAGCAGACTTCTCTTCTTCTTTCTCTCTATAATTTTTCTCTATAATAAATGCTCTATAGCTTTTGTGAATTGGTGAGAAATGAAGGAAGAATGAGCTTCTATTTATAAGAAAATATAGTTTCAATAATTGCACATTTTGGGGCTCAAAATATTACAGTATAATACCTTCCTCTTTTTCTTCATTTTTAATTTATTCCTGCAAGTATTATCAAACTTGCATCACCTCCCCTATTAGTAAATCATGTGAATTAATAGTTCATTCATGTGACTCAATAGTATAATCATGTGAAAAAACTAATTACAGTATAGTACCTTCAACTATACCTCCATTTCTAATTTAGTCATGCAAGTATTATCAATCTTGCACCAACTCCCCTAATAGTAAATCATGTGAATCAATAGTACACACATGTGAACACATAGTTATAAGCATGTGAATTAATAACAATTAATTGCTTATTTATTCGGTTAATTACCCGATTGGTCAATATAACCTCCAGACATCAATTATTATCGAAATAAATGCTGATTTCCACTAACACTAATAATCCCAACACAATAGAACAATCAATTTCATCTCTAATCAATACGAACTTATTCATCATTAATATTATAACTCACAATATTTAACAACTAGGTCGTTCCCAGGAAATAGGGGGCTATCCGATAAGGATTTCTCCCTATTGATGCGCAATTAGATTATCTAACCTCTCCTTGACAGAATTTCTAGACATTGTCAATATTGCAAATAATAATATGAATAACTTTGTCGTCTCAATTATTGATTTAATAATATAACATATTATGCAAATGATACTGTGACAATAATTGAATCAATAATATAAGAGATATGATGCAGCAATTACTGTAGCAATAATTGAGTATAACTGAGTGACTTCTTACATAAGCATCAATAATTAATACCGTGTGCTACTATGCAACAATGCGTATTATTGTACTTTTACTACCGGGTAGTTCAACAGTTTTAATGGTAACACTTTCGCCATTATTTTTATAAAAAGATAATTCTGTCGTTTTCTAATTACGACAATACTTCCGTTGTGGGGTCCACCATTGATTGTGCCGTCGTACAAATATTTTTTGTTAAAACGAATATTCCCCGACCAATCGAATATTATATAACCACTTGCTTACTTTGCAAAATTTATAAATATTACCCACAATTATAACATTATATCAAATCCACACCATAATATTAAAAAAAATATTTCAAGAAATTTAAATCTTTAATCATAAAATTTGGGGTCTCACAAAATGACACAAGGAGTTTTAAGTGGTTCAGAGACTCAAGCTCCTAATCCACTTTTCTACTTTCAACTAGCAGGATTTCCACTAAGGAAGGGCAACACCCTAAATCACTAAGATTCATTCAAGGCCAGCAGCCTTGGGACTTCAGTTCACTAAGAACTCTTCAAAGCCAGCAGCCTTGGAACTTCTCTAGTTCCCTAGAAACTCTTCAAGCCCAGCAGACTTGGAACTTCATTTAGTCCCTCCGGACAAGGACCCCTCAGGCCCTGGCTTCTTGTTGTTGAGTTGTTTGTTTGTTTATTAGAGTTGGTGCTGAGCTGCTAAGATGTCTTTATGCTCTGAACAACTTCTGTACTTAGCAGCTAGGCGTGATCATCCTTGAAGTGCAGTTGAGTGTTGCATGATGCTCAGCTTCTTCAGTTACTCAACCACTTCTGATGATCCCTTGATGAACTGCCTTGAGGATCATTCTTCTTGATACTTGATGGCTGTACATACTGAGTTTCTAAGATGACTGTTTGCTCTTCTGCTAGGTACTTAGAAACTTTCTCATGCTTCCCACCATGATGGCGTTGGTGATCTTCTTTCTTGATACTTGATGCCTTCTCATGATGAACTTACTAAGATGACTGTAAGCCTTTCTCTCTGGTACTTAGAGTCTTCCCATGATGGACATCAAGATGACATTGATGCTCTTCTTTCTCTCAGCAGTTCAGAACACTCTTCTTGTAGTAGAACTCTCACTTCTACATTGTAGAACTCTCACTTCTACTTCTTTCTTTTTTTGTCTCTAAGTGTTCTTGGTGGATCGTAGAGTGAGCCTTCAGACCTTCATTGGTCACTCACTATTTACGTTGGTTAGATCAGTCCACCATCTCTCCAAAATCAATAACTCTAACAACCCTTGATTTTTGAAGCTCTAGCCGATTTATACTCCTTTCCAATCTTTCCGTTGGAAAGTAGCCGTTGAAAGCTCTTTGAATTGCTTCACAAATCTCAAGTTGTTTGGTGCAGACTCCAAATGTGACATGTCATGACTTTCTGACACTGCAGTCTACTGTTTCACCTACCCCGTCAGAGATGTCACTTTAATGTCTTGGGTAGGTCGACAACTTTATTTCCTCCTTCTGATTTCTCGATCAGAGGTTGTCCTTTTGCATCGATACTCTCAATAAGCTCTTGTCTGAATATCACTCTTCAGATTAAACCGTTGCCAACGCTTCAATCTTCGGATGACCGAACTCTACGATTCTGATGCATGCCGTCTTGGACCTGATCGTAGTGTCTTATTGAATGTTGCTTATTGACTGGTAAAGTTAACACTACGATCCTGAAGAGTGTTTATTGGATCTTCAATTTAGAACACCTCTTCCTTCTTTTGTGCAGTGCTTTAATGCTTTTGTTTGCCTCAACTGCTCTCAGATATTGATGGCTTGACTCCTTGCTCTGGCCCCTTCTGAATAGCAAGACACTTCAGATTTGTGGCGTGTCCAACTCGCTTTCTCCTTGTGATCTCCCGTTCACTTATCATCAATGGACTGACCCAATGCTTAATCACTTTAGCCTTGATCTTCAGAGGCTGACCAGTATCTCTGTATACACTCCATCAGTTCCTTCTTTGTTCGGTAAACACTACAATCGTGGTTGCTTCCTAGATCGTTGTCTTCTATTCACTTGACAGCTACTGCACTTGTTGACTTTCCTTAGTCAGTTACTGAAGTCTTCTTCTAATCAACTTGTGGAAGACTTCATCTCGAATAGCTTCACAACTTAATCTGGATGTTGGTTGGGTTGGTGCTTAGATCTTCTATTAGCTTACATGTCATTCGTTGAGTGCTCTCTAGTTTCCTTAAGGTTGGATGTAACATTGCAGCTTAGACCAGAGGCTTTATTCCTTTGGATATTATGGGAGTGCTCATTTGTTGAGAATCGTATATGCTCTACGATTCTACCTTGGGGTTGTGAGCACATCTGTTGAAGTCTTAGTTCTGCACTCTACGTCTCAGCTTTGGCTGTGCAGACACTACGACTCTGAGATCAGATCTTGACACTCTACGATTTCTGTCATTGTTCTCGTTGTCTTCATCTGATCTTGCTCGACTACGATCTCTGCCTCAGATATGATCAGTAGACTCTACAACATCGAGTGTAGTTTACGATCCTGATTTGGCTTCGACATCAGTAGACTCTACGACTCCGGGTGTAGTCTACGATTCTTGACTTGACTTCGGCAGATGCTCGGTCAGCTCGTAGGTAGGCTGTCTCTATGATTCTGAACATGACTTCCTTAGCTAACTACGGCTCCGAGGAAGTTCTTCTCGACACACTATGATCCTTCCTCATCTCTCCTGGAAGTCTACGAACTCCGAGATCTACTATCTTGCAGACTACAATTCTGCCTCGATAGCTCTCGAGTTTTCCTTGACTCATCTGGCAGACTACGATTTCTGGTGCAGTGCTCGACGATCAGACAAGCCTATCTATTACATCAAAAGATCAACCTAACATGCTTGATCTTTCTATATTTATAGTCCTTGTACATCATTTATTTTTAAGGACTTTACAAAGATGTTTTGCCTATGTAGGATCAACCTAACATATTTGATCAATTCATTCTAAGTCCTTGTACACATGTTTCTATTATTTATCAAAGGGCTTTACAGCTTTTCTTAATGCAAGCATACTTGCATATTCATTCATATATGTATCATAATCAAATCATATGTAAAATAGGAATAACATTCACATGCTTATTCCTGACAAATACTATTCTTGTCTATGCAATTCTAATCTCATAATTGGCCTAAAATAAACTTTACCCATCTAAAAGCTGGAATCATGTAAATATGAACTAATATGCAAAACAAAACTTTAAACTAACTACTATTTTTGAGATTTTTGATTTTTCAGTTTTTTTTATAACTCAACACGAAAAACAAAGACCATTATTTACAAACTAAACTACAAAAACATAAAAACTACACTATACTAATAATACAACTAACATGCAATGCAAACATGAGATAATATGAACTAACAAATGCAAAACTACGCTACACATGCAAAATAACATACTCAACATGAACATAACGAAACATTAAACAAATACTCCCCCAAACTTAACATAAACAATGTCCTCATTGTTAAAATATAGCAATAAAGCACAAGAAGACTTCCCTAAATTAACTAAGCAGAAGGTGGCACCTCCGCAACATCTGAATTTGACGGTGGGTAGGCTGGCAGTGGTTGTGGGCTTAGAAAGTGGAACTGATCAGCAACATTGGGGTTCATTCTAGCAAATGCCTCTACCATGGAAGCATTGAAGGCTTTTTGTGTGGCAAAAACATGCTCTTGACGCTCTTTATCCTCTTCAATTTTCTATCCTCAAGTCTTTCCATGTCATCAATATGTCACTGGAGGCTATGGAACTGCGTGTTAAACATGTATTTAGTTAACCTATGACCCCTAGATATAGCCTCCTCAGCCCCCTCAGAAATTTCATCATCTTTAAATTCATCATCCTCTGAGCTATCTTCGGCTTCCTCCTCCTCAGGAGAATCAAGAAATACAAACCCCAGCCCTCTAGGATGTGACTCAACTCCAGGCCAGACTGAGTATCGAGCAATAAGACGTGAGTCTAACAACTGGAGCTACTACTGCACCGGCTCTTCCAAAGACTATCTAACTCCTGACTGTCGACACAGTCCACATATAAGGGATGGGTGTGGAAACCCCCCAGAGAATGGGCCTCACAGGCAGCATCTGATAGAGAAACTGATAATAGCACCCACATCAATATCAAAGTCCTCCATAATTGCATACAGAAGTAACACCTTCTCCTTGGTCACCTCGCTTGTGTATGTAGATGGGAACAGTTTTGCGCAGAGGAAGGCATACCAAATCTTTCCATATCGGCTCAAATCCTTGCTCATGAAAAGAGTCCCTCCTTTCTTCCCTTTAACCCACGTTTTTTTCGGCTTTGATATCTCACTCAGTATTTGATCGTACTCGGGGCTGCTATCACGAAGCTGAGCATACTAGCAGACGGCTGAGGCTTGCACATTGTAGAATTCATTAATAGCCTCGGGACTAAATAGGACCTGTTTACCACGGACAAATGCAGCAAATGGTGCTCTATCCTCTACATTTGCATAGAATTCTTGCACAACTATCACTACAGCAGGGTCCGGTTGATCAGTGAACGTGTCCCATCCTTGTTCATTTATTTGACGCCTCATCTGCCTGTCGAAAGAATCAGGCCTCAACCCTCTCTCTGGTGGCAATGCCTTCGGTGCAAAGTACTCAAATTTTTCCGCCGCTAAGGAACTGACAAATTTTCTTTTGTCAAAGATGAGAGTTGTCGGTGATGACCCTTCACCCCGTTGACATTTTACCGATGTCTTTGGTGCCATTGTGTAGCAATGCAATTCACAATCCCCCCAAACTTGTCATTTGCGCAATTCCTCAAACAATTGGCGTTTAGATGCCACAAAGAGAACCAATAGATGCAACCAAAGTGAACACTACTTTTAAGTATGCTAAAAACTCACAAAACATGCTTACCCACACTTGAATGCGTTAGTCTCTGATGATCTAATAGCTATTTACTTTCAACTGCCGAATTTTCCCCTCCTTCTTTGCCTGAAAACCTTTACTGGTGAGAAACCCTAGGTTTTGTGCTTGAAAATCTGAGAGTGTTTGTTAATTTGGTGTAGAATGTAGGGTTAGAGTATAAATAGGAGTGTAAAAGAGGTTGGATTTGATGGAGAGTGGGCATTTTTGGAGGGAGTTCGTGGGTTTGAGGTGTAATGGGTTCGGTTTTTAGAGATATATGGAAGTGGGGGGCACGATCTGCAGAAGAGCCTTTTTAAAAAAATTCTGAACTCCCATACCCCCGCCTGGGCGGGCTCTTTTTGCCTTCAAACCCCCGCCGGGGCGGGCATAAATAGAGAACCCCCCAGCTGGGGTGGGCATGTCAGGCTGTGTTTGGGCCCGCTAGGGCAGGCATCTGTTTCCCGAACCACATTTGATTTTCTGCTATTTTGACCTGCACGCATGTACAACTTCATCCTCAGTTCCTGAAATCAATTAAAACCCAATATTTAAGTTAATCGCATGGAGATTGAGCAAGATCATTGTGTTTTACGTACATTGACCAACTACTACATACTAATTATCATATGAATTGCAAAACTTAGACTACTAAGCACTAATACTAATAATTAATCTACTAAATTAGAGATTGTGAAATTAAATACTGCAATAACAAGAAAATTGGGTTGCCTCCCAATGAGCACTTGTTTTTAAGTCTTTCAGCCTGACTACTCCCTATGTCATAGCGCATCAGCAAGAGTGATGCGCTATGACGTTACCACCAATTGTGCTTTAGACGTTACCCGTTGACTTTGAATGTTTCTAGCGAATTCCGACTATAGAGTTCAATGGCGCCATGTGGGTAAACTGTTTTGATGGTGAATGGCCCCGACCATCTTGATTTAAGTTTCCCTGGGAATAATCTCAGTCGAGAATTGTAAAATAATACCGCTTGGCCAGGTTAAAGCTTTCTATTCAGAATTTTCTGGTCGTGCCACTTCTTGACCTTTTCTTTGTACAACTTAGAGTTTTTGTACGCTTGCAACCGAAACTCATCTAGCTCGTTAAGTTGTAGCAGTCTTTTCTCGCCCGCAGCTGTTTGATCAAAATTTAATTTCTGAATAGCCCAATATGCTTTGTGCTGAAGTTCAACTAGGAGGTGGTACGCTTTTCTGTAGACAAGTTTATACGGATATATACCAATTGGTGTCTTGTATGTTGTGCGATAAGCCCATAAAGCATCTTCCAATTTTAGAGACCAATCTTTCGGATTCACTACTTTCTCTAAAATTCTTTTCACCTCTCTATTTGAAACTTCGGCTTGGCCACTCGTTTGGGGATGATAAGTCGTCGCAATTCTGTGATTTACCCCATATTTTGCCAATAGAGATGTGAAGAACTTATTGCAGAAGTGACTTCCCTCGTCACTTATGATTGTTCTCGGCGTGCCAAATCTCGTAAAGATGTTTTTCTGTAGGAATTTCAAAACAACTTTGGCATCATTTGTAGGGAGTGCCACAACTTTAACCCACTTCGACACATAGTCCATGCACAATAAGCAAGATGTATAGATTGTTGTATGAAGGCAGAAAAGGTCCCATAAAGTCAATCCCCCATACATCGAAAACTTCAAATTCTAAGATTGTCTTGAGCGACATCTCAATCCTTTTTGAAATATTGCCCACCCTTTGACATCTATCACAGCTTCTTACAAACTGGTGGGCATCTTTGAACAAAGTTGGCCAGTAGAATCCTGCCTGAAGAAATTTTGCCGCTATTCGCTCACTTCCATAGTGTACCCCATATACAGATGTGTGATGTGACACCCCCAAATCTGAGTACTTCATTCCCACAGAATTTGGTGCTCACTATCAAAAATAATTACATCTAACTACCCATAATAAAGGATAAAGACATCAAATAACTTAAACAATAATCTTTCCCATTAAAGGGTTACATCATCTTAAAAACAATCCCAGGTAATCTAACCTTAAATTATTACATAAGTTTGTGGAATACATCATAAAATAAAACAAGTCTTATAACATAATTCATTTAAATAAATTCTCATAAATCTTCAACACTTGGACATCTTGCCCTTTTCTTTGCTAGTAGATGACTCACCAACTCTTTCAACTTTAGCTGCAGTGTTAATTGCAAGAGTGAGCAAACAATTGCTCACTAATATAAAGAGTAGTAATGATAACAACATAAGAATGAACAATGAATGCTGAACAATAATGAACTTGTTCTACGAATCAAAAATAGAAAACAAGTTCGAACTTTAACGTCTGAGGGTCTTAAGACCACGAACTATGTCCCCGGTGATTAGGTATTACTACCCCAACCTTAACAGTCATTTAGACTATAGAGACCCTTCTTAACGTACTTAGGGGGATCAGCCCTTTATACCATGTATTGTGCATAAACATCTAAACGTTACACGTATAAAATCCCCTATGTAAGGGTTGTTCATCTCAGTTTGGATTTAGAATTCCCGCACTAAAGAAAGTTTAGCTTGGAACTAACTTATCAGTGGTTTTAGAATTTTAGAACACTATTCCATAATAGACTAGTTCAATCAATAAGAGTTTGCTTACTACTTGAAGGTTTAATACAACAATATAGAATTGAACAAGGTTATTAAAGTCAAAGATCGAATAATAACAATATATAACTGAGTAAACATGATATACATGGAAAGTACTATATTCAACAGAGTTAGAACAATCTCCTTTGAATCGATGTATTAGAACAATATATGCTTCGAATAATATTAAGGAAAGTGAAACTTGCTCGATGTAACGAATTGTGTTACAAGAGTTTGTACAATCATACACAAGATAGATTAGTTTTGCTCAACTTTAACATAGAATTTAGAAACTTGTGCAATGATGATTTAGAACTAGAAAGCTTGCTTGACAATAACAAATATCGGAATTATGAAACTTGCATTTATTATAAAAAAGAATGAAGTTAGAGAACTTGCCTCGTGTGTAAGCTACACAAGTATAATAAATGTTCGTCAAATATCCTACACATATCATTAGGATCACAATACCAAATAGTTATATTAACATCAATTCCATTAGTTTACTTTTCATTTCAATCAAGTCTATAATCTTTAACTTAAGACTTGATTATTCTACCCATTCACGTAACATGAAACTGAATTATCACTACATCATAGTACACAACATGGTGGTCGTAGAACAACACCAATTCAAATGACATCATATTACAAACTGTCACAACTTACTACTCATAATCTATAGTTTCGGCATAGTGATTACAATACATTACTACGTCTTGTAACATATTTTAGGTCCTTTACACATCATTAAAATATGTTAAGTTAACAATCTCCTAGCTATGTTGTTAACAGCTCAACACTAGGTCTAATGACCACTGGCGCGGCCGCGCCATGACACCCTTTGTATCTAGCGCGCCCGCGCTCGGCACCAGAAACAGTTTTGCAGAAACTCGAACACAGTCTCTGTTCTAGGTCAAAAATCCCAATTCCACAGAAATCCACCAAACTCAATCATCTAAAACTTTGTAGTAACATAGTTAAACATGCTATTCATCATTCTAACTACATAAACATTACATATATTCAATTTTTAAGATTTAAAACCACAATTTTCCAAATTTCTTTAATTTTTACACTTTTAGCAAATTCGATCGCCACGACTTTGTTTCTTAACCAATTGACATGATTCAAACTACTCCGCTTTTGTTTCTTAACATACTAACACAATCCAACATCAATTCGCAGATTACAACACATATTGAACATGAAATTTTGTACTTTCTTAAGCCATATCACATGAACATACACTGATATTCTAACTTTCTTCTTGCAAAGGTAATTTCATATTTTTTATCACCAAATAGCACTCATATATGATGATTAACAGATTATAATACCATATATATATATATATATATATATAATAATCCAACGTGACTTAGAAATTTACAAACAATAATCCTTGAAAACTCAAAACATGAACACTAGGAGTAGAGTATACCTTGATTCTTGATGTACACAAAGTTCTAGTAGTTCTTCTCCAACTTTCAATTCTCTGTGATTCTCTTTTCCTCACCAAGCTCTCTCTTTCACTGTGTCCTTTCTCCCTAACTCTATGTTCTTCTTAGTTAACCCTTAAGAAAATATGTGTAACACATATAAACTGACTCACTCTTCCCCCACGTATGTCTAGTAAGAACCAAAAAGGTTTACATCAGTTACAAATAAGCCAAAGGCCACAAGGCCTTGTTTGGCTACCCAAAATTCCCCTCCTCCAATTTATTTTAATAATATTTATATTATATAGTTTCATTTATCACACATGTAACTAATTTACATAACTTACAATTATAGCTTGCCCCTCTAGATGTTTTCCACACTTTGCCCCTCTAGATGTTTTTCACTCCGTAACGTGATAGCTTGACACTGCTCATGATTTCCCCTTGGATTCTTCTTAGTGTCACTCGGTAAAGTCCTTTGAGGTCTGTTATTCAATGTCATTGCAAGCTGTTCCATCTGATTTTCCAAGTTCTTAATCGCCGCCGCTTGCGTTTTCATAGCTGCCTCATTACTGGATATATATTTCAACAATAGCTCCTCCAAATCTGACATTTACTCTTGTTGCGGAGCTGATTGTTGATGATGATTTTAGAAACTGGGGGGATACGATGGTCAGGGAGCCTGCTGATGGTTCTGATTGTTACTCCACGAGAAGTTTAGATGGTTCCTTGCCCTCGGATTGTAGGTATTCTGATATGGATTAGGAGGTATTCTGCTATAGCTAGCTACAAATTGAACTGTTGTTGGATTGATAGCACACTGCTCTGTCGGATGTTCCCCCTCACACAATTCACACACATACACCACCTGTTGAACCTCTACTCCCGTGAGGGCATCCATTTTCTTCGTCAACACTGAAATTTGAGCTGCTAAAGCCGTCACTCCATCTACCTCTAACACTCCAGCTACCTTAGGTTGTATCATTCTTGCTGTTGGCCACTGGTAGTTGTTAGCTGCCATTGTTTCAATCAAGTCATAAGCCTCCTCAAACCTTTTAGCCATAAACGCCCCTCCCGACGCTACATGTAAACTAGTGCGAATATTATTGTTTAACCCATTGTAGAAGGTGTTCATCTGCGGCCACTTGGATAACCCATGCGGACACTTCCTCGGCAATTCCTTATATCTTTCCCAAGCTTCATATAGAGACTCCTTATGCTGCTATTCAAACATTATAATTTCATTCCTCATCTTAGCAGTCTTCGCCGGTGGGAAGAATTTGGCTAGAAACTTTTGAGCTAGGTCATCCCATGTAGTGATTGATCCTGGTGGTAATGAATGTAACCAGCTATTTGCCTTGTCTCGCAGTGTGAACGGAAACAAACGAAGCCTAACTGCATCATCAGATACCCCATTGTACTTGAAGGTATCGCATATCTCCAGAAAGCTAACCAGATGCTCATTTAGATCATCATTAGCCAATCCCCCAAACTATACCGAATTCTATATCATCTGAATTGTGCCAGGCTTGATCTCAAAATTGTTCGCTGTAATTGTAGGCCTGGTGATGCTTGATTGAATTTTAGTAACTCTGGTGTAGCATAGTCCCTAAGTGTTTTCTAATCCTCTGCAGCCATATTTTCTTGCTTCTCAAAATTCTCCCTAGTCTCTTTAATCCACTTACTAAGCCTCTAAAACCTTTTTTTTATGTCGTCCTCATAAGGAAGTAAATCTGGTTTCTTTGACCGAGTTTGCATGAACTAATTAAAAGAACCCGAAACAAGAAATAACAAAAACAAAAAAGAAAAATGTTTAACTAAAACTGATATTGAAAGTAATAAAATCAATTATTGTCCCCAGCAACGGTGCCAAAAATTTGTTGGATGTAATCTAATTAAGCACGGCACGCAAGTATACGTGATCAACAAGTAATATAATGACAAGTTAAGTATTGTTCCCACAAAGACAAATATATATTTTAATCTACCAATTACCAGCTTTGTATTTTCTCAATTTTATTGAACTAAATGATTTTGATAATGAAAATAATGAAAAACTAATAAACAAAATAAAATCAACTAACAACCACAAATTTTACTCAGATAATGGAGAATTAAGCCTACAACTTCACTTTATGCTTCACTCAGATTATCATGCCTCTGTTTAATCCAACTTAACTATTCCAGTTCATTAATCAAGAACACAAAAGTAGATGTCGCCATCTCTCGATGCACTATACACATATCAACTTAAATCCACAGATGATAGAATTAAGTCAAACACCCTAATTAACTAATTCATTATATCTCTATGTAAATTACAATTAAAGAAGGTTTAAATCCCAAGTTCTCATACACTTACATGTGATGCATAAGTATATCTCTATCCCTAACATAAATTATGAATTCCATCAAAACACAAAAATCACAAACACATGCTATTATGACTAAGTCTAAACTCATATTTCATCTCTCGAATTCATACAAGTTCACATAGAATTGGTGATCAAGCAACTCATAGATTATGCACAAATTATAATAGATGAACTGAAAATAACATCATTGAATTAAAATCAAAACATAATAATCCTCATTACACATAAAGATCACTACAAAAAATAGTGATTTTGCAACAAACAGTTGCGTTGCTAAATGTGCGAAATTTCGTTGCCAAATGCCATTTGCAACGATTTTTCGGTCGTTGGACATTTCGTTGCGCAATGAGTGTTGCTAATTGTCTAGCAACAAAAAAAAAATTCGTTGCAAAAAATAATATAATTTGCAACGAAATTTTATTTTCGTATAAAATCATAAATCATTTAGCAACGAAATATTTTGTAGTAACTTTATTAAGAAATTGTTACTGAAAAATAATTTTCGTTGCAAAATACGCCTAATTGGCAACGAAAAGAATCTTTTTATTTCCCAACAAAGATAAAATTCGTTGCATTTGATACACATTTGCCAACGATGTTTGTCGTTGCTGAACAAAATTAAAATTGTTGCCTTAATTGATTTTCGTTGCTAATTGTATACTTTTAAGTAACAATTTTTGTTGCTAAATGTACAAAATAAACCGATCATATATTAATTTGCAACGAAATTTTTCGTTGTCGTTGGTTTTGTTATGGATAATTATGATCAATTAGCAACGATATTATTCAAAACTGATTGTTTTTCGAGCAACAAAAGTTGTCGTCAATTAGCAACGACACTATACATTGTCAAATCTATTATCTACTCTGTTTTTTAACGAATGTCGAAATTATTTTACAAACAAAATAAATCATTTCTCAATGACCCCATAACAAATTATGACATAAATACATAAAGCTCAAATATTATTAATTAATGCATCTAATACATGATCATTCATCATGTATGGTTTTATTTTTCTGATAAAATGAATATTTATTATTTTTTGATAAAATGAATATTTATTATTTTTTGATAATTATGTTATTTATTGCACAAATTTATAATTTAATTAATTAGATCAAGTTAAGTAAAAATTATAATATGCACATTTATATTTAGTGCATAAATTAAACATTATAACTTGAAGGGTGTATTAAACACTATATTAAAAATATTCTTGGATATTAGTTGGTCAACCACACTATGGGTAATGAATGTTACATATTGTAGACTACTTGAAAAACTAGAGGGGTGGTTAATGTTATTAAAATTATTTATAGAGGGTGTCAAATTATTTACTCTTATTGTAATATCCTTGGTTTTTTTGCAACCTATACAAAAAATATTTAGCAAAAAAAAACGTGCTTATTGGGTTTATCTTAACTTTGGGCAACAATATACTAGTCGTTGCAACAAAAATGTATAAAATAAGCAACGAAAATAAATTGTTGACAATGAACGTGACCCATATTATGTAACGAAATATAGCGACAAAAAAATTTTCGTTGCCCACGATGAGGAGAAATCACATCGGCAACAAAAAATAAATTGGCAGGATTTTTTTTATTTCCCGTCAACGAATTTGCAATTAAATTTTGTAACGACCTATGAATTTCGTTACGAAAAATGAAAACATTTTACAAATTGTAACGAATGACAAATTTCGTTGCTAAACATGCATTTTTGGCAACGACATATAGTTCATAAGTCATTGCCAAAAATGTCCATTTTTTTGTAGTGGATCCATCATAAGCTTAATAAGATAAATTAGTTCATAATTAATAAATTAAACACTGAATATATCAAAGAAATCAACATCTCAATTATAGAACTGAAATTAGAGTAAAAGAACAGTAATAAAACCACCCTTTTCTTTACTCCAATCTCTGCAATGTTCGTGTTCCTCGCTCCTTGCTCCAATTCCTCCACAATCTTCACAATTAGGGATTGAAAGTTATTGTGATTGATTGATTGTCAAATTCGTGAATAGAGTTGATGAAGTCTCTATTATTGTATCTGAATACGTCCTCTTTCAAGTCCCAATCGCGTCTAAAGTTCCAAAAGATACGCAACAGCAGTAGTAGAAACACATCAAAACTCTTCTCTTTTGACCGCGCACCCCTACCCCGGTGGGCTTTTTGTGCATGGAAACCCCCGCCCCGGCGAGGTGTTACTATTTCTGATTTTGTATACCCCCGCCCCGACGGGTTTGTTGGCCTGTGGATGCCCGCCCCGGCGGGGTCTATCTCTGTACTTGCTGATTTTTGCTGCTTGTCTCGCCGATCTCCTGCCTTAGCCAATATATACTGACCCTACACACAAACATGCACAAAACACATAAAACGATATAAAAATAAATGAATTAGTTAGTAGTCACCATTTAAGTCCGAATAGGTATCCGATTCGTAGGTATGAAACTCACTCATCATGTTTGTTATTCAATAACTCATAATCTCTTAGGAGGAAGATGGATGAAAGTTTGAATTTTTTTTGAGTATATGAACTTTTTTTTTAATGTTTAAAAAATCTACAAAATATTTCCGTCTATTTAAAGATTTTTTTTTAACTTTTAAAATATTCAATCTTTTGATTAAAAATTAAAATGAAAAAAAAAATTAATTGTTGGTGTTAGGTTGTGGAATAACCGGTATAATTAGAGATTGGTTTTAACTTTTGAGTTCCAATCTTATTATATCTAGTATATAAAGTTGGAGGTGAGCTATAGTGTAAACAATTTTTTTGAGATTTTTTGGTTTTTCTGAAAAATACCCTACAACTTTTAAAGTAATTTCTATTATATTCTTTTTTATTATTAGTATTTGTTATTTTTTATTTAGTTTTTAAAATTTTATAACAAAATTATTTTAACACAAATAATTTACACATGCAACCCATTTGCCACCGGACACTAGTACATGCGAGAGCAGATCCTCTGTCCCCTTCTGTCCCTCCACTTAAATTTTGATACCTAACTTTTTATTTAATTTTAAACTTAATCGGTGTTAAGTAAGAGGCTAGGTATCAAAATTTAAGTGGGGGGACACAAGGGGAACAGAGGATCTACTCTCAGTACATGCAAGAAAACACATTTTTGCCCAAATAATGTCTCGACTATCGAAAGAGGGAAATATATCCATACGTCGCTATAAATTTGACACTTGTAAAGTAAAAAGTTGATATTTGTGGTAGATGATAGTTAAGTTTCAACTTTAATGGGAGATTTGGTATAAGAAGTTGGCATAACTAGGGGTGCTCATCGGTAAAAAATTGAACCGGTACCAAAAATACCGAACCGATACCGATTCGAAATTACCAGAAAATAAGAACCGAAATCGGTACCGAATTATCGATTTCGGTATCGGTTCGGTAGAAAATTGATACCGCTTTTTTCGATTTTCGATTATACCGCATGGTAATTGTAAGACCCCAACTTTTTAATGAATAAAATCGAATTTTTTCTATTTATTATTGTAAATAATAAGGTATTAATTTGATATAATGCTTTGGTTATGGATAAAATGTGCAAATTTTTTAAAATAAGCAAGTGGTTATAAAATATTCATTGTTGTCGGGGAATATTCGTTTGGTCGTGAAATATTCTTTCTGTCGGAGAATATTCGTATGACGGCGCAGCCATATGTGGGCCCCATAACAGAATAACTGTCGGATGAAGAAAACGACAAATTTGAATTTTTATAAATAACAGTGTAACCGTTACCATTAACACTGTTGGAATACCCGGTGGGTAAAGTAAAGTAATACAAGTTGTTGCACAATAGCACACGATATTGCACAATATTTTTGAATTATTGATTTTTACGTAAGAAGGCACTACTCAATAATTATTACAGTAATTACTGTTCAATATTTTATTTTATTGATTCAATAATTGCTACGTTGATATTTTATATTATTATTGTTCAATAATTGTCACTGCACAACATTTCTCATTATCAGATCAATAATTCATATTATTTGAATAATATTATTAGATAGCATTATTGGCAATGTCTAGAATGTTCTGTCAAGGAGAGGTTTGGTCACGTAATTCCGCGCCAGTAAGGAGAAATCCTTATCCAAAAGCCCCTCATTCTTGAGAACTATCTGGTTGTCATTATTGTGATTCTGTAATATTATTTGTGAATAATTAATTATTGATTTATATGATAAGAAAATATTCATTTGATGTGGATATAAATGACGGATTTATTTATGTGGTTATAAATGAAGGAATTAATGTTGAGGTGTTTTATCAATATTTTGTCGGATTGGAGGTTTTAAAATATCAAATAGGTGTTCTTAAAGCTCTATTGCATGAGTTATAATTTTAATCTGACCATTGGATCGTTGTGATTTTTGGATATGTTATACATATATAAATTGAGTATATGTCCACAAATTTTGAACCGTTAAAAATTAACGCATGAATTGTAATGAATTTTAAAAGGTGTTAAAAATCATCCGTTTGTGGATTTCGGATATTTTTGTCTGGAATTTAGAAAAACTTAAAGCTACAAAATTGTAGAGAATTCGATTTCGTGTGGAATGGACATAAAATTTGTATTTTTCTGATAAAAGGGCTATTTATTATGAATTACTGAAGTTTCAGAAAATAAAATAATTTTTATTAAAATTGGGTGGGACCCACTTTTATTTTTTATGGAAAATTTTTTGTGGAATTCAATTGTCATGTGCTGAGATATAGTCTAAGGTGGCTGCTAAGTTTTCAACAAGGATGGCATAGAAGAAATAAATAAATTAATAATATTTTATTATTTTAGTCTCCTTTAGCGTTCTGGCATTTTCCTATAAATAGGCGCTTAAGTTAGAATTGAAAATCACACTAGAAACATAAGTTTTATCTCTCTATAAAATATCGAGCGTGTTTTTGTGAGTATTTAAATACTTTGAGAGTTGTTATTCAGTGCAAGGTTCCTTCGGCTTTTCATCCGATATTCCAGTCAGAAATACTGCTCTTTTGAGGTAAGGGATTATAAGGATTATTATGTTTTTCAGTTTCGTAATTTTTCTGACCCTCAAAAATTCTGGAAAAATTTAAAATGATAATTTGATGAGTTTTTTAGATTGTGTCCAAAAATGACGATTTTTGGATGTATTGATTAAGAGTTATGAATTTTATGGGAAAAGACTATTTTAAAAGTAAACCCTTATAACTCCTTGTGGTTAACTCCAAAATTAGTAAAATTTTTATTGGGAGTACATGTATATAACAGAAGTATACTCTATAAATTTTAGAATTTTACACAAAAGTACAATTTATGATAAATGTCTAAATATTCGGCAGTTTTGACCATATGAAAAATAGTAAATGAATTTTAAAAATTTTAGGAAAAATATATGTTCAATATTGAATTATATTCTGCTAAATCCCAGAAAAAAATATTTTTGGGACTGATTTGGTATCTTTCATGAAAATGGACTAGTTATGAGTAAATGAATTAAATATGTTATGTGAAATAAGAAAAGTCAAAAATAGGATTTTATGGCTTGAGAATCCTATATAAGGTATATGCAGATTTTTGATAAGAATTTTGATTATTGGTGATAAAATCTTATGAGTTTGACATTTTAGGATGATTAAATACATTATTTAGTAAAGTGTAAATAATTAAAATAAATTGTTTATATGTTTAAGAAATAATTAAAATATTGTTGTAATATTAATAATATTAGAATATGATATTATTAAGTGATTTATAACATTTGGATTAAGGTGTTGTAAATATTGATATGGATATTATTGTTAAACTTTATCTTTTCGTGTCGAAATTACTATTCATGAGTTATTATTCACGATAAAATTGGTTTCTTTTACTGACCAAATTATCGTTGATTTATGAATCTTACTCTTGAGATTAAATCTATATGTTGATTATATTATTTTTATTATCATATATAATATTTTTATAACCCTAATGATGATGTTTCTCTTTGACTTGAGTGTAAAGATGGGTAGATTATTGGAATGATCGTGACTATAAGTTCTCTTTGGCCAGTAGTGTAAAGATAAATTGTTGACTGGTATGATCATGACTATTGAAGTTATAATTGAATATCTTTAGCTTAAATGCAAAGGTGAATTGATCAACATGGTTATAATTATTGTTTATATAATTTCTGAAATGATTATATATTTCTTTGAGATATTAATATCTTTGGCCCATTGTGCAAAGATGATCTGTTGTGGAATATCTTTGGCCCGTAGTGCAAAGATGAACTGTTATTCAATACCTTTGGCATGTAGTGCAAAGATGAACTGTTGTTGAATATCTTTGGCATTTAGTGAAATGATGAACTGTTGATGAATATCTTTGGCTTATAGTGCAAAGATGAATTTATTAGTATGATTATGAACAGGAACTGTGATTTGGTATAACCATGATCTTTGATGTTTCAGGTAAAGACATGTGATAAAATTATCTTCGTCCTGGATACGAAGAGGAATTTAGAATCACAATTATGATTATGAGTTATTTATATGATTGTGGACCAGAACTGTTGATTGATGTTACAAGGATAAAATATTGTTGGTGAATTTTTAACATGGAGAAGATAATAGACTTTATGGTCTATTTGACTCTTCTAATGGATTGCTTGTTCCGCTGCAACTATAGTTGAAAATTTTCATCATCTACCATATGTTCTAAATCTCTGATTTATTACTGTCGAAGGCTATTGATAATTTATTTATCTTTAGTCATAATATTCTTTACTGGGCTAGTTGAGCTCACCCTTTTGCTTCACAATTTCTTTCAGGTAATAAGAGTGTAGCTGGGTCGAGCGAGGGTAACAAGGGAATAAAATGGTGGTCTCTAGCTGTGGAGTTCTCCCTAAACAGTATAGAAAAGTATATTATATTTTATACATCATTTAGTAGTTATATTTGATGAATCAAATAGGGTGAGGCGAACCCAACGTTGGAAGGGTGTTTTGTCACTATCATACAAGATGTCTAATGACATACAACCTCATGTCATCATAAGACAGGGTTGTGCACATCCACTTGCTGAGTATATCTACGAGTGCAACCTATATAATTTTGGTGTTTGGTTGAAGTATAACTCTAAATTAGAGACAGTAGAGATAATGATATGTCAAGAGAAGACTCACCATTGGAAAGAATATGATAGTAATCTTCTCATTTTTCTTTGGTGTCTATTGGGTCAACCAAGGATAATTCTGTGGACATATGATATCTATCATAACCTAGACGTATGGGAATGTACGAAGGTTTCCTTGAGCACTTCCCAAAGATTCTAATTTCTAAAATAATTTTTGACTATACATTTATGTAAGATGTCATTGTGATGTGCTATCCAAGGTTGGAATGAGAGTCACAGTGATATATATTTATCAAAACTCACAGCATATATGTTGTTGTATTTTGCACGACAATTGTTATAATAAAGTTGTAGTTAAAAACTGTACCATGTATTTGGCGACTCAGAATAGGTTGGGTGGAATGGACCTATTTTGGGGTTGTCACAGTAATATATATAATTATTAATAAATAATAATAATTAAATAATTTTTTTAATACATTAACAATTTTTTTTTAAACTAAGAAATCATCTACAATTATATATCAATTGAAGCTGAAGCTAGTCAAGCTATTGTGTACTGTGTGTAGACTGCTGTTGTGCGACTTGTGCCTTAGCCGTTATGAGTTATGGCCTTATGCCGTTATCTAGTTGGCTTGTTGTATGTATTGTTGGTTTATTAGACAGTATGTATGTATTGTTGGTTTATATGCCTTTCGTTTTAATGATGTCAAATTGGGTTTTTATAGTATCTTGTATGTTGTTATAGATTTATTAGGCTGAAAACTTCTCAATATTACATGAAACCAACAAATCCATATGAATGAGGAAAACAGATGCAAATCAGATACAAAACATTCTGCATCTTCCACATTCACAGATGCAAAAATTGTACCAAATGCAAAAAGTTAATTATTATATTATTAAATTCAGTTTTTAGATATTTCAGTTTTTTACCGAATGCAAAAAGTTAAGAACCTCTACCGGTACCGAAAAATATAAAAAAATCAAAAAACCAGTACCAAAAAAATCGATACCAAAAAAATCGGTACCGCCGATTCGGTAAAAAACTAAAAAAACCGAATTTTTTGAGCACCCTTAGGCATAACTTCCTTACTTATTCTCTTCCCACCTCTTGAATATTGCCAAATGTGAGTGCCTATCTAAATGTACTAAAGATACTTTGAGTGTTGGTAAACATCGGTAGGAGTGCAAGAATTGTTCAGATGAGTATTTGTTCTAGTTTGCACAAAAACTCACGCACATTACAGAGTACTTATTACTCTTCCTTTACACGACTTATTTTGAAAAACTTCATCTGAAAAAAATGTTTCAAAAAGTTGATTTATTTCTTCAATATTATTTTTAAAGTTTATTCTACTTCATTTTATACACTGCACTCATTTATTTTATAAATATTATTAACATTTTTGATAATTTACTAGATACCATTTAATATACACCATAGAATTTATATGTGGTAATTACTAACTAAATCATAAATATACATATAGGTTGATCAGTTACATTGAAAACTAAATTTAGTCACGAGTTAAGGTAAAAGGATATCATAAACTAACTTATTATTAAAATTTTAAATTTATTATGGTAAGAAATTGTCGTTCGTTTCTACGGCCGTTAACATTAAATAGTTAAAATTCGTATAATATCAATTTATTAAAAATTTCATATAGTTTATGGTTCATGTAATATATTTTGATATGAATGTTCATGTTGAATTTGACCATTATATTTAAACTATAAAAAATGAGTATGAGAATGGAACTATTGTTTGACATGATGATTATGACTACTGATGTTATCGATTATAGAGTCCAAATAACGTATTTTAATATTTGAGAATATATTAGAGGTTGTTGTCTACTTTACTTTCTTGATGGATTGCTAATTCCTATATAGTTATTTGTTAAAAACTTATGATGCCTAACATTTTTTAAATATCTGATTTTGTTATTATTGAATGCTAAAATAATTTTACTTTTCGTTATATTTGTCAAGATATCATTTACTAGGTTGTTTGAGCTTACTCTTTTATTTACACAATTTCTTTCAAGAAATAAAAATATAATTGGGATTAGTGAAGAAAGTATGAGAATAGAGTGTTATAGGTAGTGAGAACATAGTGAGTGTGTTACTGTGTAATACACGATATTATAATGATGCAAGTGTTTTGTATTTTTGACGACTCAAATTGAGTGTATTAGCTGAATTTGTAAGCATCACAATTTTATGCAATATATATATATATATATATATATATATATATATATATATATATGGGAAAAATATATACACAACTGTGTAATACACAGTCGCCTATAGCGACGATTCACCAGTCGCTATAGCTATTCTGGCTAATGGCGACGGGTGAACCGTCGCTATAGCCCGAAAAAATCGTCGTCATAGGCGATTGTGTACTACACAGCTGTGCGTGTGTATATATATATATATATATATATATATATATATATATATATATAGGTACTAATTGATAGTTAACGTGGTAAAAAAGAGGTTTGCCTTACAACAAATCTTGAGCGTCCATTCGAATATCGGACGCTTAATATTGCTCTCGTTCATAATTTAATTTTCAGTATTCCTTAGTTTAATACTTTGGACGAGACAAATGTCCAAAATACCCTTATTTTATTTCTAATTTTAGGCTATATGTAAATGAGAGATATAGTATTAAACTGCGGACGGGAGCAATATTAGTCGTTAGATATTGAGATGGACGATCAAGATTTGTTATATATAACCTTTTTTTTATAACGTTAATTATGGATCAGTCTAATATATATATATATATATATATATATATATATATATATATATATATATATATATATATAGTCAAACGACTTTAAATATAATCAAATGCATTAAAAAAATATTAAAACTTTATAAATACATGACTTGTGCTATTACAAGTGAGGAGACAAAGATTGATGACTAAATTGCAAATCTAACCCTCCTATTTATCATGTCTTTACTAAATTGTTTCCTAAATTTTTTTTGTAACACAATTGTTCCTCATATATGCATTAGCTATGCAAATGTGTTCCTCAAATATTTTTTACCTATTAAAAATTGATTTCCTCTCTCCTCTCTCTTCATTTTTTTATTTTTAAAATTTGTGTAAAAAATATATTCTTCTTCTTCTTTTTACTTATTTATTTTTATATTGACCTTTTGAATTCAATATGAAATATCTCTAAATTCAAAATTGATATAAATTTATTAATTTTAGACAATATAATTACTAAAATTATAAACCTTACTACTTTTTCTTAATGGTACTAATAACTATATGATTTATTGTTTTCAAATGTTAAATTATGTGCATCAATTTTAAATTTAAATATATCTCAAATTGATTTAAACAAATCAAGCTTGATCTTATATCTTAAACAAAATGAATATAAATTTGAAAATATTTATATTTAACCTTGAAAATATTTATATTTATATTTATATAAATTTGAAAATATTTTCAAAATTTTCATCGTGCGACTATTATTAAAAGTTGAACTTAGTATTTTTAAGGACAAACAAAGAAAAAATATATCCTAATTTAGTACTTCATAAATTACACCAAAAAACTCGTTATATATAATTTATATTTTTTGTTCAAAATATAGGATCAAGTTTGATTTGATTAAATTAATTTGAGATATATTCAATTTTAAAATTGATGCACGTAATTTAACTTTTGAAAACAATAAATCATACTGTTATTAGTACCATTAAGATTAAAAAAAATAGTAAGGTTTATAATTTTGGTAATTATATTGTTTAAAATGAATAAATTTATAATAATTTTGAATTTAGAGATATTTCATATTTAATTCAAAAGGTCAATATAAAAATAAATAAATAAAAAGAAGAAAGAGTATACTTTTTACACAAATTTTTAAAAAAATAAAAAAAATGAGGAGAGATGAGAGAGTAGAGAAAATCAATTTTTAATAGGCTATAAAAATTGGAGGAATACATTGCATAAGTAATACATTTACGAGGAATAGTCGTGTTAAAAAAAAATTAGGAAACTGTTTAGCAAAAGCATGACACATAGTAGGGCTGAGAAAGTAACCAAATTGGAACCCAAACCGCACCAAAAACTGCACAAACTGCACCAATTAAAATCGCACCAATGGTTCCGGCGTATGTTGCGGTTTTAGGTTGGTTGAATAACCAAATTTATGGTTCCGGTTTGGTTACTAGCCAAAACCGCAACCATAAAACCGAAACCGCACCATATGTGTGTATGTGTGGATGCACCATTCACCGCGCATGCTACAGAATTTGGGAGAAGTCAGTTTGGCACTATCTTGTGTAGCTTAATTAGTATCTCTCGTCCAACCGTAGTAGTACTTAGTGGTTTAATTTTACACAACATTATGTACTTCTTAATGATGAAGGTGGGCATTGTGCAATGAAATCAACTCAAAATTACTATACTAGTTTTTTATTTATTTATTGTACGTACTTGTTTTCCTCTCATTGATGGCATTTTCCCCCTATTTTATTTATGTATGTATGAGTGTGCAAACATTATGGATGGAACATGGAACATAACTTTTTGGCATTCATATAAGTGCTGATAAGGCTGAGAAAAGTCCCCCACCTACTCCTGCATTCAAGAAATTAAAAGACATGCACAGAGGTTAATTGCTCATTTTATATTTTGATTTAGAAAATATTCCACAGTTTCCATGTAATGAAGAAGTTGTTGCAGAAAAAATTTACATTTTAGATAGTTTATAGTTTTCATTGTTGTATTTGTCTACATTAACGAACTTATATCAATTTCGAAAAAAGAGAGCTTATTTTATATCAATTATTGTTTCAATTGGTTTTGGAACTGAAACCGCACCACACTTTTAAAACCGCACCGCACCAATCACAAGCGGTTTCATGTGCGATTTTGAATTTATCAAACCGTACCTAAGCAGTTTCGGGTGCAGTTTCGATTTCAAACCGCACCAAACCGCATCATGCACACCCCTGACACATAGGTCAGATTGGCAATTTAGTCAATATTGAAAAGCCTACAAATCACCCAAAAAAAGATTGGAACGCCACAAAAGAAAAAGCGAAGTAGTAATAGGTTTGTTCAGGTTTCAGCTTTTAGGGGTTTTCGCTCGTTTTTAATTTAGAGAGAGAAAGAGGAGCTACCAAATGGATTTGGGGAAAAAGAAGAAATTGACGAGAATTAGGGCAAAAAAAGAGGACAGAATCAGTAGCTTGCCCGATGAATTGATTCATATCATCCTCTCTGGCATCGAAATCAAAGAAGCAGTTCAGACCTGCGTATTATCCAGAAGATGGAATCGGATCTGGACTACTCTTCCTTATCTCAACTTCGACTCCCTTCATTTTCGTATGGATGACGTTTCTTATGTAAAATTTATGGAGGAATCTCGAAACGAAATCACTCGGCTGAAGTATCTACAATCCGGTTAAGGTTACGGGATTTCGAACCAGATTTCATTAGAAGTGCTGTAAACTATGCAATTTCTCACAATGTAAAGCAATTTCGTACAGAGTATGCGGACTTCAGAATAGAATTCCCGCTTTGGAGTTTTCCTGTTTTAACAACTTTACATCTCCAAAGTTGTAGAGACGTACCTCTAATGTCATGGAGTTTGCCGACTTTAACGACTTTACATCTTGAAGATGTAACATTTCAGAAAGACACAATGTTGAATTTTGAGGGTTTTGTCCATTTGAAGAATCTAAGTTTAAAGGCATCCTTCACGTGGCATGGCATGGAGGTTTTGTTTATAACTTCTCTTAGTCTTGCAAATCTCACCATATCCCAAGATTGTGTGGAACTTAGAAGTTGTTTGTTTGTGACCCAATTTGTTGTGCTTGGAATATAGTGGTAATTCTCCATTATTGTTATCTGCCGAGGATGGCTTCCCTTGTTTAGAACAAGTGGATCTTGATATCAATATATATAGGTATGGGTCCAAGAAGTACTTTGAAGAGAACAAACAAGTAATTTTCCAGCAACTTAATAGTTTGTCTCAAGAAATCCATGGAGCCAAGTTTCTTACACTTTCCATGAATACAATACAGGTATACTGTTAATTTATTTTCTAAACTAGTTGATGTTAGTATAGGTATATTGATTGAGGCAACTGCATGTGACCTTGTTCACTTTTGTGGGATTTAATATAAATGATATTTATGATCAAATATACAATGTTATGCACTAGACCTGGGTCATGTTATACATCTTCCTGCATATATAATATTACTTTAAGAAATACGCAATTGAAATGTATATTAACTGCATTGTTAGTCTTCATACTATAATTGGAGTTAAAATGTTTGCTTTGTCTTGTGCAATAACTTTCCCAGGTTATTTCATGGGATCCCCATTTTTCAGAATATCCTCCTTCTCCATTTGGTAACCTGAAGTGTCTTTTGCTAGAAAGAGAACGATATAACCGATTTCGACGTGACAGCCCACCTGTGCCTCTTAATCGTGTCATAATCTACTTACTCAGTAGTTCTCCAGGTGCAAAGATCTTGATACAGGTATTTATAGTTCCACTGGTGATTTTTAACCTTATTGTTCTACATATCTGCATTACATGAACTCTTCACTTTGCCCTAAAGTACCCGGGTCAGACACTCGATATTCAGACAGGGGTATGGATAGTTGCATACTGGACACTTGATTTTGGTGTAAAAAATTGGCAAAATTAGGAAGTCCCCTTGTTAGAATCTTCAAAAAATAGTGTCCAACCGGACTCCATTTGAGTTTCTGTAACATAGCTGTATGTTAGTTTGATTTATATTCAAACTTCAAATTTCAAACCCAAAGACTGTTGTGTTAGATTTATTATTTGTTTATACCAGAGTGGATAGCCTACAATGGAGACTGTAGATTGTGGTGGTAAATAAGGAGCATTAAATACTAAACTATTCAAGTTTTTGGTCTTGGCAACTTAATACTCCATTTGTTCTATAAAAGCTGTACTACTTTATTTGTCAACTGAAGCTTATTAGTTTTCGAAAAATTAGTTAGCTGTTCTATTTTGCAATCTATAATTTATACACGCACATCATACTCTTCTACATTTTGGGAACTAATAACTATGTATCTATGAGGAACAAGACTTGTGTCTATTTTTAGGGACAATTGAGCTCCTCCTGTTTTCTCTTCTTTTTATTTTTTATGTTTGGCTTTATATTAAGGTTTGCATAATACACAAATCAACCTAATTCTTTTTATGACTAATTCTAAACAAACTAAAAATAAGATAAAATTTAGTCTTCAAATTTTAATATTGGAACAAGATCATTGAAAAACTTTATATTTTGTTGGGGGTATAGTTTCACTTTGTTTCTAATAAGTAGACATCCCTTTCCAAGTGTGCTCTGGTCAATAGTTGTGTGCTCAGGTCAGTGCCTCGAACTATATTTACTTTCTATATTCAAACAAAAATTAATTTCAAAACTTCAACCCAAATTTGCATTAAAGAGATTTTTAACAATTACATTATACACATCCTAATATCCTAAGAGGATGTTGGCTTTAAATATCATACAACAAAAAGAGGAAAAGAAAACCAATACTTACTCCTCATACACAATGAACAAACACCTAATAATCTATACATACCATACAAAATATAACCTCAGTCAAAAAGAACTGAAGGATACATGTCAATAGCAGTTCAATTACCTAGATTGTTGTCGTAGATGCAATCTACTACTATTTGCTGGAATACATGTCAATGGAAGAACTGAAGGAAACAAAACGATTTCGATGCCTCAGGGTATATAATAAATTAACTCCCAATATTGAAAGACAATTGCATAACAAATCTCGTGTTGAAATAAAATGCAATGATAAATTACCTAAAGACATATAGATTGATTAATCTTTGACTAATTTCTTGACCTACTTAAATTTAGCATTTGCAGAATAAATGTTAAAATTAAGCAACAAAATTCCCCTTTTCAAATCAATGATGAAACCCTTCTTGGTTACTTGGTTAGTGTAACCTGCTGCAATAAAAACATAAAATCAGTTGCAATGTTCTAAAAGGCGCTAGGTGTGAGGCGGGCGGCCGGGGGGCCTAGCGCCTAGGAGGCCTAGGCGGAATAAAATTATCTATTTTGACATGATATTCACTTCTTGTTGTGATTTGATGTGCTACAACTTGCATTATGAATATGGTAAATTATTTAAAAAATAAATATATCAAGATCTGGTTTAGGTAGTTATTAAAATAAAAAAAACTTCTCCGCTTAGACCCTGTCTAATTTCTTGATAGGATTTTTTTGCCATCTTGGGCTTAGGTAAGGCGCCAGGGGGCCTAGCGCCTAGGCGGGGATCTTTAGAACACTGATCAATTATTAGTAAAAGCTGAAAGGAAACTGAAGAAATTGGGTTAGAAGAAAAGAGAATTATATAAACAAGCAACAAACCAAAACTGGTTCCTATAGCTAGTTGGAGTTGTAAAAATTTGAAATCCTAAAATTATATCCAAAATCACATAAGATAAATAACCCCCTAAACAAATAATTCAACATCCAAAATACCCATAAATTTCAAAATTGGGAAATGAAAAGATGAACTGTATTGCAGAAACGTCTTATTTGATTAATGTGTTGATCCATGACCAAATACATCAAATAAATTGAATTGGGTTTAACCCCAAGTCCCCAACTAACAACAAATTCAAACAAACTATAAAGTTTAAATTATCAAAACAAAGAAAGCCCTAATTTAGTTACTTTTTAAAAGCTAAGAGGTAGTGCCATAGACCATAGTGGAGATGTAGAAGAAGTACTTGGCTTACTGGTGGAGCCGCGGAGATGTTGAAGAACTAGTGGAGTCGTCGTGGAGACGAGATGTAAAAGACGGGAGTCACAGAAGGAATGAGAGAATGAAAAAAGCAGAAGTAGAGTTGTTTGTACTTGTATAGTTGTATTTAAAATATTAATGAAATTTAGTTTTTGCCTCCTTTAAGTTTAACTCTTTCATTAATTTGCCCCCCTTAAACTTATTAAAATACATATTTGGCCCTACCCCTATACCTATATATATAAAAAAAACCAGCAGGGGCAAGAGTGATAGACTCCATGGCACGTTTGCGTGAGGTGGTCATCGGCTCGATCGTTTCTAGCAAAGTTGTAGGATGGATTGCTTGCAACACTTTAATCCCTCGTCTATATGTAGACGGTAATCTTGGTACAATTGCTCGCGTTCGGAAATATGCGTTGAATGGACACCACCGACACTTTGACCCCTCGCTTATATTGAAGCGGTAATCTCAGTACAATCGACGATTAATGCGGTAGAAGACGCCAGACAACTATGAATTGTTGTATGATAATAAATTGAATCTCAAAGAAATAACTAAGAAAAATACTTAGGAATTCTTCAAAGAACCAAAAGTAGAGAATAGCCTCACAAATATATTGAATAATGAATAATGTATAATGTGTTTGATTACATCAACTTGGATCTCTATTTATACTACTCAAAACAATCTAAATCCTAAAAACAATAGGAACAAATTATTCTAATCCTAATAGGAATTACAAATCATAACCCTAATTTCTACAAGGAAGTAGAAATTAATTTGGAAAAGAAATTTCTATTTCTATAAAACAATAAAAACTTTATTTAGAAAATAAATCTAAACTGAAAAGAAATCCTAATTATAATAGAATTTAATAAGTATCTGAAAAACAAATTCTTAAAAATTAGTCTAATAGAATCTGCCTAATATTTTAGGAAACAAAATCTCTTTCCTAAAATCCCAAAATCCTTGCCATGATAGGATCTTTTGCCACGTGAAACTTGCTTCTTTCCTTTGCATGTAATATGTGAATAACTTGTTGATCAGGATTGTATCATTCCCCTCCTCTTCAAAAGGATGTCCTCAAATCTGGCATCTCTCCCTTTTAAAAAGGATTCATCCACAAATTCCTCCTGGATCAAATATCATTATGTAGAACTCTTCATGTCGCAAATCCACCCATTTACGAATTCTCGGATCAAAAATCAAGGTGACGATCTCGATCATTCGCAAACAAAACCACGTCAATGATCCTGGGTCAAATATCAACTTTTGAAATTCATCATGTCGCATAAGCCCATACACTTGAATCCCTGGATTAAATACAAAATAAAACAAATCAACACGTTCTTTTTGTCTAATCACAGAGGAATCAAATAAATCAAAATCACATGCATAGTCTACTAAAACAATATTCAAAACACTTCCCTGTAAACTTTCAATGCATTGATCGAATTGAATTGCACGATCCATGTTTCCCTCTATGAATATGATCCTATCACGAATCTGCAAAACACAACAAGCCTTTCTCCTTCCATTGACATTAACAAAGTCAAAATCACATACTAGCACCAACGGAATAAAAGTCACAATCATAAGTTGAAAATTCAATAGCATATCGACGATGATCACAAACAAACTCAACACATGCTAGAGAATTTTCCAAAGTGTTAAGAAAAATCGGAATAGCATCAAAATAGAAAATAACAAATTTTCCCATGAAAGAATGAAAAATATAATTCAATGATTCCATGGAAGTATGCAATGCCTTGGCTAATCCAAGTGAACTAACTAAACATGCAAATAACTCCTCTCAAACCATCTTGATGATAAACACTTCTTGAATCAAAACCATATGATAGCAAATTATGCAATGAAGATTGCTCTAACGAAACATCATGATTACTACCATTGTCAACTACCGACAATTCAGGTAAATATTGACTAGCATGAAACCCTAAGTCAATATTTGGATAAGAAAACCTAGAATTAATTTCATGTAAGTAAGCACATCGAAAACGAGAATATATATCATGATCATACACTAACTCAACATAAATCAAATATCCACAATAGTTCATGATAAAGATGATTTTATTCTCAAAATAGCTAACAACAAATCCAATGGAAGCATGCAAAACATGTTTTAAATAACTCATGAAAACACTAGATGTATCAGCTAATCTAACAGAAATAACTAACCACCTATATAACTCACATGCTAAAACAATTTTCCATTTATCACAATCTCTTATGCTAAATTGATTAGGCATTGTCATCGCATGATCATTATCACATGTAGATAAAACATAAGAACTATGCAATTTATCAAACATATTATCTAAATATTGAAAAGAATAACGAAACTTGTTTATCAATTCAAAATCGATGCACAAATTTGTTGTCTCATCCTCCTTAGGTACTATGATCTCATAATTAGCACACGAACTCATGTCTTCTCTCATGATACCCACTTTCACCAACTCTCCAACCCGTCTTGGTAACTCCGTCGTCTCCTCGGGAATACTATCAGCTGATCGGTACGGAATGATAGCATGGGGCATTTTATCAACATCTTGCACAATAGACAAAACAAAACTGGACAAAGAAGAATCGTTAGTGTTAATATTCAAAAGCGTCGTCTTGTACGAATGTACAGTCATTGACTTTTGAAAATATAACTCACTTTTCAACTCATTCTTTTTTTCATAGTCACATTTTTTCTCTCTTTATGCTTACCCTCTCGTTTGTTTTTCTCTCGTTTATTTTTTTTCTCGTTTATTTTCAATCACAATCTTTTCATTCTCTCTTTTCTTTTCTCTTTCATTCTTTTCCATTTTTTCTTTTACATTATCAATCTTTTGAATAATTTCTTTTTGTCGATCTCTTTCACGTGTATTTCTTTTTACGAACTCATCTTTTTTATTACTTACTTCCGGATGTTCACCATCTTGCTTTAGATCATGGATTTTATCTTGAACACTCAAACCCAATAACTCTCCTTGGATTGCATATTCTATAATTTCTCCTTGCATTTGATCACGATCTTCTTATAAATACATTAGATCGTTACGAACTTGCTCAGACGTCATAGGACAAAGGTTGACTCTTATTCGATTGTGTACCAATGAATACTTGTTAGTACAACTGTTATGCTTCGCGCGCCTGTTGTGTTGCCATGCCCTCCCAAGTAACAAATGACAAGTATGAATTGGAACTACATCGCATAATATTTCATCTTCATATCTGCCGATGCAAAAAGAAACTGACACTCGTCTAGTCACCATTACCTCAGAATCGACGATCCCTTGCATCTTGTAAGGCCGAGGATGTGCAACTGTTGACAACCCTAGTTTCTCCACCATTGTAGTGCTAGCAATGTTATTACCAATATCACAATCAATTTTTACAATGCATACCTTTTCTTGTACTAGAAACCTAGTATAAAACATATTCTTTTGTGACATTGTTTCTTCCTCGTTAGCTTGCACACTTGTAGCTTTTCTAGTCTCCCATGACTCTCCAAGAATCGCATGATCTTCTTCAACTTTTATTTTTCTAGACAATAAATGTTCCCTCCTATGCTCCATAGGTTTATGAGGCTGCTCCCTACATCCATTATAATTATGATGCCTCTCATAATCCTCCTCCCATGATTTCCACCACTCATCCACGCCAGTTTTCATACAAACTCTGGGTCTTCTTTTCAATGGCTCCTCATAACCCAATATATTTACTGCAAAACAAGGGTTAATAGATAAAAATAATTTCCTCACATTTCCTTACGTGTTTCACTCAAATAATAATGAATCTCTCGTGTATCGCTCAATTGGCTTTTACCCTCGATTAATCTCACCACTAAGCCTTTTACCTCGAAATATTCTCTCTAATAGGTTCTTGAATTCCCCTAGCAAAATTCTTGATTTTACTAATCAATTCAAAAATTACTTACCATGAAACAAAAATATAGATGGTATGACTATCAGAATATCACAAAATCTCCGATTGATTGTCTTGTACTCCTCTTGTATGCCTCAGATTTGTAAATTGTAGCTCCGTTTCAGAATTGATGATGGAACGATATGAACTCTTGGTTGGAATTTGATGATTTGATGGTGTGCTACAAATTTGGTTAGCATAATGGAAATAGAATCTGAATTTATTTATTTATTATTATTTTTTTACAATATATATTTCAACAGAAAATTAAAGATCAGTAATTCGCTAGAAAGGCTTAGCTTTGATACCAAATGATAGACTCTACGGCACGCTTGCGTGAGGTGGTTGTCGCCCTGATCGTTTCTAGCAAAGTTGTAGGATGGATTATTTGCAACACCTTAACCCCTCGCCTATATGTAGACGGTAATCTTTGTACAATTACTCGCGTTCGAAAATTTGCGTTGAATGGACACCAACGACACCTTGACCCTCGCTTATATTGAAGCAGTAATCTAGGTACAATCGACGATTGATGCAGTAGAAGACGCCACACACAACTATGAATTGTTGTATGATAAGTCAAATTGAATCTCAAAGAAATTACTAAGAAAAATACTTAGGAACTCTTCAAAGAACCAAAAGTAGAGAATAACTTCACAAATATATTGAATAATGTATAATGTGTTTGATTACATCAACTTGGATATCTATTTATACTATTCAAAACAATCTAAATCCTAAAAATAATAGGAACAAATTATTCTAATCCTAATAAGAATTACAAATCATAATCCTAATTTCTACAAGGAAGTAGAAATCAATTTAGAAAAGAAATTTCTATTTCTATAAAATAATAAAAACCTTATTTAGAAAGTAAATCTAAACTGAAAAGAAATCCTAATTATAATAGAATTTGATAAGTATCTGAAAAATAAATCCCTAAAAATTAGTCTAATAGAATCTACCTAATATTTTAGGAAACAAAATCTCTTTCCTAAAATCCCAAAATCTTTGCCATGCTAGGATCTTTTGCCACGTGAAACTTGATTCTTTCCTTTGCATGTAATATGTTAATAATTTGCTGATTAGGATTGTATCAAAGAGCCTATGCATAGGTCCACCCCTGGCTAGCATCTAACAAGTTTGCTTTCCCTTGACTGGAAAAATTAATGGATACATAATTAAATTGCCCATAAACTTGGATGATTTATAAAATGGGCGGTCAACTTGTTTTTATTTTCTTTTCCTTTTTTATAAAAAATGGGCATTTTGTTGCCTTTTATTTTTTCAATATATATATATATATATTTATATATATATATATATATATATATATATATATATATATATATATATATAGGGGAGTGATCTACATCCAAAGTTGGATGGGGTCCCCTATCCATCCAACCCAAACCGATCGCCCGTTTGATGATCCAAAGGCTAAGGAAAACAACATCCACACAATTGTTTGTTAGACTTCTAATAACAGTTGTGCAGAGTATGACCTACAAATCAAGTGTCGTTTTTACCCCCAACTCAAAAAAAATGTTCCGCACAATAATTGTGCAGTAGGGAGAAATTTGTAGACCAACCGTCCTCACAATAATTGTGCGGACTACCATTCTTTATACCAAACAATTCTACCAACTCTCCCTGTTTAGAGTTTGTAACCAGACTATATAAAGAGACAGAGTGAGAGATAGGGAAAGAGGGTTTGGAGACAAAATATATCTTCATCCACTCCAAAGCCTTCCAAAAGAAAAGGAATAGAGAAATAAAAAAAAATACTTGAACAACGCTTCAGGTTTCTTTTTTTACTTCGGACAATTTCCTTTTTAATTTTTTCGATCTACTAATGTACTGTGATTTGATGATGATGCTATCAATCTTTGATTTCTAAATCATCTTCCTTTTTATGTTAATGGGTTTGGCAATTGTATCTCTATATTTATATGCGTGTTACCAAATGTATTTCTATGTTAATGGGTGTATTTTTATGGGTCTCTCAGCTTTCTTCTTTTTTTTTTGTCCTATTCCCGATGATATGGGCTGTGATCGGTAGCAGGGGTGAAGGAAGGTGGCGGTGGTTGTGATGGGATTTTTGTTGTTTAGATGTGGGCTTTGAATTTCAATGATATAAGGAAAGATTTAGGGACAATCCTCCCATCAAAGTATTTTATTAATTTGTTTTGATTTTGCACTGAAACCCTGCAACTTTTGTCAATTCAACCAGCAAGCATAGCATAAACAAAGAAATAAGAACGAAACGTGGATTTTTGAGCTTGATTTCTATCTACACAATAGTCGTGCAGTGGGGAATAAACTAAATAACTAAATAGCTGGGGCATAAATGACATTCACAAAATATACTTAAGTGGGTTAGGCTCCACATAACTATTTGTTAGGTTCCTAATAACAGTTGTGCGGATGTTTTGGATCATCAAACAGACGGTCGGATCTAAGTTGGATGGATGGGGGATCACATCCAACTTTGGTTGTGGATCACTCCCTTGTATATATATATGGTCGTCCATTGTAAGATCTAAGGGGTGAGAATGAATAAGGCATGGGCTTGGCCACTAGTAGGACATGCGGCCAGCGTAACTCCCATTAGCAGCCAGACTAATGATTATTATGCTCTTATTTTGACTTTTCCAACCGACCGTTAGTAGGACCTACAGCCAGAATACAGGGAAAAAAAAGAGATGAGCCTGTCCGCACGTCCGGAACAAAGGAGTAATATATGTAGTGTACTCTAATATTTCAACATAATAATAGGAAAAAAATATCAAACTTCGAAAGTTTATAAATTAGTAAAGGAGAAATAGAGATGAAAGTTTATACACTTTTAGGTTTGATATTTTTTCCTAACTACTATTATGTTGAGATATTGGAGTACATTAAATATATTACTCTGTTCCATCCTCAGTGTAATAGTCAATATTTTGGCTTTTCAAACTGGCCGCTAGTACGACCTTCAGTCATCCCCTTCTCCTAACTAACGTATGTTGTAGAATAGGTCCCTCTCTGTGAGGGCCCCGAATCCGAGGTCCCGAATCACCGCGGATCCGGTTCGATCATTCTATAATTATTACGGAAGATATAAACATAAATTGTTTATACAATACATTTAACACACTATTCCCCAAGGTCGAGTAACCTTAACTTAATACACAATACATAACTTATTTGACTTACAATAACATTGAGATACAACACTGTTACAAATCTAACTGCACACGTATACTAAAGCTGGAACCGATCTTTAACCTTTCCTTGTATCCGACGCGTTCGTCTTAATCTGTAATGTTTATCATGATATAGCAAGGGTGAGCATAAGATTGTCTAACGAGTTTAAATTCAATAATATAACGATATATCATGATTGAAAGAGTCTGAATAATAAGCTGGTTATAATTCAACAATATAATTATGAACTAGCAGGAACAAATTTATGACTGAACAAGTATTATACATGAACAAATATAACTGAAACCAATTGGTAATGAAGGTGATCAGCCTTTCATACCTGACTTATACATGCAATATGTACAGAGTACAATTCATGGCAACCAGCAATGATTAACCATAAGCTTATCCAAATGAATCAATTCTTAGTTGAGTTAAGTAAAAACAAACTTGTCTGAACCGTTGATTATTGCTATATAATTTATAACGCTTTATCCGAAGACCTAATATTAGTAATATAGATCTCCAATATTAGAATAATATCATCACAGTATAATATTATTATATATATAGATATACATAGAATAGCCTAAACACATAACACATAACCTTATCAGTCTATAACACACATAAGACTCAGTATCAGGTCAAACTATTTCAGTTTCACTTGAGTTCGACAAAGTTCTAACGTCCAGATGGTCTAGTCGGACAATTATTCGAGTTTAAGTTCAATTAAACTATGCCTAACACTTAACAATTAACCTAGATAATTTTAATATCAGTCAAAATATTTTTCATAAGCTCGTAATAATTTTTAAATAATTATTACCTATTTATCGTGAATTTTCAATCATTAAAAACGTATTTAAATAAATTAAATATCACATAATTCCTTTATCATTAATATTTATTTAATACTAATTATTAATGAAAATCATAACATAATATTATAATATAATTATAATATATCAAAGTATTTTTAATACCTTAAAATCATATTTATATGATTTTTAAACACTTAAATCTATTATCCGATAATTGCTATTAATATTAAAATATTAATATTTTCATGGCAAAATATCAAAAGTTATATTTTATAACTTAAAATATTTTTATAACACTTAAATCATTTTTATATGATTTTTAAATCATTTATTCTATTTTTCCATAATTTATTTAATGTATTTACTAAATAAACTAATTATCATTAATATTAATTAATTTATGAAATTTCTCACAAAATATTAAAAGTCACTGAAAATAACTTAAAATATTTTCTTTTACGATAATATAATTTTTTATGATTTTTCATGCATTTAAATCATTTTTAAATAATTTATTTAATATTGTAATTAAATAAATAAATGCCTTTTATATTCCAAAAATATTAAATATTTTGAAATATACTCAAAATAATTAAAAACTATTTTTCAGATTTTAAAATAATTTTTTGAAATTTATTTTGTATTTTTAATAATTAAAAATCATTTTTATCTATTTTTAAATAATTTTCGAAAAAATAAGAAATTAAATAAATAGAAACCGTCGCTAAAGGGCCCTTAGTGACAGACCCGTCGCTTATCTGTGTTCTTTTTGCGTTCTGGACTGCTAATGGTGCTAGGATTGTAGTACTGATGTAGTACTACAACCACAAACTCAATTCATGGTCATTACATGACTAAGCTGCAAGATCCAAGCTCCGAAATATGTTGTCAGAGGCCTGCTGGAATTTCTGGGTTTCCCAGATTCCCAGTCAGTTTCGAGTGACCACCTTGTGGCTCGAATATATACATGTTTTGGTAATGGTTCATGTGATGTTAAGGTTCTAATCTATAGTCGTGATGTCAGGGTACAAAATATCAACAGATCGTTCTAACAACAACACATTAAAGAAATCAAGGCCGGTCAACTTATGTCAGAAAACGTGTTCTTCATGAATCTGGGTTTTCCAGATCTCGTTCCAGATTGGTGGTCAACTCACATTTGACCTTAAATATTTTCGATCCTATATACTTTCTGGGTGATCTAAAAGCCTGATATTGTTGTCCTTATACCAAACTACAAGTGGACTACACAAACATGGCCCAATCACTTGTCAGAAGCAAGATCCGAGGCCTTGAAAAGCTTGTCAGACGCTACTGGAAATTCTGGGCTGCCCAGAATTCATTTTTCGTGAACGGTCAACGGGTTTTAACCGTTCATATCTGGAGGTCTAGACTTGATATGGATGTGATTCCACTTCCAGTCTACTATCCTTATGTCAGAGAACAAAGCTATAACTTTAAACACGCATAAATCTTAACACACAAGAATCTAAGAGCCCTGACATTGGCTTGTCACACAACAAAATTAGGGTTCTTGACTAGTTTTAAAAACTTGATTTTCGTGCCTCTAGATGTTATGGATCCATGATCCAATAACCCAGATCACTTATATACACCTTCTAACACATATCTAACCAATAAACAACAACATCAAACAACAAATCATAAGATTTTCGAAATTAGGGTTCTTATACCTTTCTAGTGCCTGCTCTTGACTTCTGACTTTGTGATCTGATCTTGGTGTTTTATTACATGATCTTAGCTTGTTTTCTCACACTCTCACTCTAAGATCCGAAAATATAGAGAGAGAAGGAACTTGGACAAAATAAAATGGAAAGTGAGACTTTTTTCTTAATTTTAATTTATATAAATGATAATGCAATGCACATGGCTGTCAATGTGGCTGAATTGCTATGATTTAAGGCACATGGAGTAGGTGTAGTTGCTCACTAACCAAATATATGGCAAGATTTGCAAGTTTCCTCTAATAATGCATTAAGGGTATAATAGTCATTTCGCATTATTTTAATGGCATTCTAGTAAATGGCCAAGCTTTTAGGGTTTAGGATTTGGGTTAGGGTTTAGGGTTTAACCCTTAGGTTTTAGAAATAATTTTCTAGAATTTCTAAATTAGGTTTTTTAAAAATAGAAAAATTAATATTTCTAAATTATAATTAGAATTTTCTAATTATATTAAAATTTTCTAATCACAATTTAAATCTTGCTAATTAGGATTAGTATTTCCTAATTAAAATTGCTAATTAAGCAACTAGGGTCAAAATGGTCATTAGAGTTTATAACCCACGAATTAGGGTTTTCATTAGAAGAATAATATTTCTAATTTCGAAATTAGATTTCCTAATGAAATTAGGGTTTTCTAATTACTATATCTTGAAAATTAGAATTAATATTTTCTAATTAACATTAAAAGTATTAACTTAACACTTAGGTTTTTCCCTAATTATAAATTAGGGTTTCTAATTCAGAAATTAAGGTTTAAATTTTTTTTCTTCTGAAATTAGGGTTTGCTAAATAATCAAGCTTTACCCTAATTAATATTATAATATATAACACTTAAGCAATATAATAATCATTTAAGTTCCCAGATTAGGGTTCTAAATTTTCGAATTTTGGGTTTCGGATTCTCGGACTGAAATTAGGGTTTACAGAACCGGTTTCTAGGGTTTCTTATTAATCGCTAGGGTTTTCTAACCGAACGTTGACGTTCTTAATATATATACTTAGGGTTTGCTACAGATATCGTTTATCTGGTTAACCCTTGACCCTTAACCACATCATGCACACATATATAACCATATTCATAGAATATATTCACGTATACCCTTAATCCTGAATAATTCACCTAAATCCTTCACAAAATTTTAAAATCCTCAAAATTTCATCTTAAAAATATCAAACGCATACACTAATTTTCTGTCTAGGTCCTAATTTTGAACCTTAAATCAATTAATTAAAATTTTAAAATTTTTCTAAATTCTCAGGTTGTCACATTTACCCCTTCTTCTAAAAATTTCGTCCCCGAAATTTACCTTACACCTTACACCATTCACCATTCACCATTTCTTCTCATCATCACATGCTACCTAATACACCTTTCACAAGAGTAAAAATTTTGAAATTGTGCTGAGGAGTCGTATAAACTATTTGTCTGTCATTTTCGCAAAGGTTATACAGAAATTCATCCACAAACCGGCATAACTTACGAACACAAAGGGTGATTAGCCCGATATGCCCTGTACTGGTCAAGTACTGCTTTTATCTGTTTCTCATCACTGCCAAAGGCACAAAAATTCTACCTCAGTCTTATTGGATTCCGTACCAAAACAATTTGGTTCGGGAAATTTCTTTCAATGAACACTTAGAGTTTTCATAAACTTTAGTCTAGCTGAATCGAATAGCATAGACCCATATCAATAATTCAATTCAATCGAATTATTTAGGTGTAGCCAAACCCCGTTGGCAAATTAAAATATTTGAAAATATTTTCGAGAATGACGTCATGATGCCGTACTGTATTAACAGTCCGTTTGAGGATGTCATCATCGTATGACTTTGTCATAACACATCATACAATAGTGGAACAATGATTTTCAGATCGGATTCGCACCAAGTATTCTTGTATTTACAACTCCATCACCTTTTATCATCTCTGCATCAGGTTACATGGTACATGAGTGATAAATAAAATATATTTTGATATTTCAAATCTTCTTCATCTAGCTGAAACAAGTAGCATAGACTATACTTTAAACCGTTTCAAAAATGATTACGAGTCTACATATTTTTTTTAAAAGCACATAGTGCGTATTTAGCTTGATGTCAAAATTTCGAAATCTAGCATAACTAGGAGATTTGGAAAACTTATGTCTCCACTAATAATCATTTGCTTAACAGTCTATCTATTCTTATTATTCTCAATAATCCGTTTACATAACTATACCCAGTTCATCAAACCACACTTATGAGTGCATAAATTGCCACAATCATACGAGTTTAAGAACTTTCCTAGTCAGACCTTTAGCGTCCATTCGTTGAGGGGTTCATAAACATTTCATATAACTATGAGTCAAGCATGTCACATAAGTATGAGTTTTAAGAACTCGTACTTAACCTTATATCCTCTACCTATGACCTATCTATCTGTTATACACATGAGAAAGGAATCACCCTCTTAACACGCATATAGCAAATAGCGCGACACAAACATTTCAATGATTATCATGGCCAAAAACTAAGTAGTTTTTACACCAAGTACAATTCCCCGCCCACACAAGGAATTATACAACTCAGCTGCCGACATGAATCTTCAATTGAATCCCCACCTAACACTAACCCCCTTCTCAATACGAATTTCATTCAACTCGTATTCATAGTCCTTTCCTGAATCTGTACCAATTCATAGTACAACTGACACCCAACAATCTTGCTGTAAACTTTTCAATCATCAGATTGATTCTTCTCCCTGTTATCACCTTATCAGATCACGGGGTGATCTTATCGTATATATTACGATTTATTTCTATATCTTAATCGTTTTGTTTTACGATCTCCTATCCCTACACTTTTAGTCCTTTAGACTCTATCTATTCACCACTACTGTTCAACTTTATTATTAGAGTTAGGGAACTCTGTATCTTATAACTCGCCGAGATTCGTCTCTGAATCTTATCGACCGACTAACTCTATGTGAGTTAGATCTTATCCTAATCACCACGGTTATTAGTCTCAGGTATTGCTACCTAAGGTTCATAACCAACAGTTCTGATACCGACTGTGAGGGCCCCGAATCACCGCGGATCCAGTTCGATCATTCTATAACTATTGCGGAAGATATAAACATAAATTGTTTATACAATACATTTAACACACTATTCCCCAAGGTCGAGTAACCTTAACTTAATACACAATACATAACTTATTTGACTTACAATAACATTGAGATACAACACTGTTACAAATCTAACTGCACACGTATACTAAAGCTGGAACCGATCTTTAACCTGTCCTTGTATTCGACGCGTTCATCTTAATCTGCAATGTTTATCATGATATAGCAAGGGTGAGCATAAGATTGCCCATCAAGTTTAAATTCAATAATACAACGATATATCATGATTGAAAGAGTTTGAATAATAAGTTGGCTATAATTCAACAATATAATTGTGAACTAGTAGGAACAAATTTATGACTGAACAAGTATTCTACATGAACAAATATATCTAAAACCAACTGGTAATGAAGGTGATCTGCCTTTCATACCTGACTTATACATGCAATATGTACAGAGTACAATTCATGACAACCAGCAATGATTAACCATTAGCTTATCCAAATGAATCAACTCTTAGTAGAGTTAAGTAAAAACAAACTTGTCTGAACCGTTGATTACCGCTACACAATTTATAACACTTTATTCGAAGACCTAATATTAGTAATATAGATCTCCAATATTAGAATAATATCATCACAATATAATACTATTATATATATAGATATACATAGAATAAGCTAAACACATAACACATAACCCTATCGGTCTATAACACACATAAGACTCAGTATCAGGTCAAACTATTTCAGTATGACTTGAGTTCGACAAAGTTCTAACGTCCCGATGGTCTAGTCGGACAATTATTCGAGTTTAAGTTCAATTAAACTCTGCCTAACACTTAACAATTAACCCAAATAATTTTAATATCAGTCAGAATATTTTTCATAAGCTCGTAATAATTTTTAAATAATTATTACCTATTTATCGTGAATTTTCAATCATTAAAAACGTATTTAAATAAATTAAATACCACATAATTCCTTTATCATTAATATTTATTTAATACTAAATATTAATGAAAATCATAACATAATATTATAATATAATTATAATATATCAAAGTATTTTTAATACCTTAAAATCATATTTACATTATTTTTAAACACTTAAATCTATTATCCGATAATTGCTATTAATATTAAAATATTAATATTTTCATGGCAAAATATCAAAAGTTATATTTTATAACTTAAAATATTTTTATAACACTTAAATTATTTTTATATGATTTTTAAATCATTTATTCAATTTTTTTCATAATTTATTTAATATATTTATTAAATAAACTAATTGTCATTAATATTAATTAATTAATGAAATTTCTCACAAAATATTAAAAGTCACTAAAAATAACTTAAAATATTTTCTTTTACCATAATATATTTTTTCATGATTTTTAATGTATTTAAATCATTTTTAATTAATTTATTTAATATTATAATTAAATAAATAAATGCCTTTTATATTCCAAAAATATTAAATATTTTTGAAATATACTCAAAATAATTAAAAACTATTTTTCAGATTTTAAAATAATTTTTCAGAATTTTTTTTGTATTTTTAATAATTAAAAATCATTTTTATCTATTTTTAAATAATTTTCGAAAAAATCAGAAATTAAATAAATAGAAACCATCGCTAGAGGGCCCTATAGCGACATACCCGTCGCTATAGGTGTTCTTGAGCTTCATGTCAGATTACAAGGTGCTACCTTTGACTACAATTTAATCTGTGTTCTTTTTGCGTTCTGGGCAGCTAATGGTGCTAAGATTGTAGTACTAATGTAGTACTATAGCCACAAACTCAATTCATGGTCATTACATGACCAAGCTGCAAGATCCAAGCTCCGGAATATGTTGTCAGAGGCCTGCTGGGATTTCTGGGTTTCCCGGTCAGTTTTGAGCGACCACCTTGTGGCTCGATTATATACATGTTCTGGTAATGGTTCATGTGATGTTAAGGTTCTAATCTATAGTCGTGATGTCAGGGTACAACAAAATATCAACAGATCGCTCTAACAACAACACATTAAAGAAATCAAGGTCGGTCAACTTATGTCAGAAAACGTGTTCTTCATGAATCTGGGTTTTCCAGATCTCGTTCCAGATTGGTGGTTAACTCACATTTGACCTTAAATATCTTCGATCCTATATACTTTCTGGGTGATCTAAAAGCCTGATATTGTTGTCCTTATACCAAACTACAAGTGGACTAATCAAACATGGCCCAATCACTTGTCAGAAGCAAGATCCGAGGCCTTGAAAAGCTTGTTAGACGCTACTGGAAATTCTGGGCTGCCCAGAATTCGTTTTCCGTGAACGGTCAACTGGTTTTGACCCTTCATATCTGGAGATCTAGATTTGATATGGATGTGATTCCACTTCCAATCTACTCTCCTTATGTCAGAGAACAAAGCTATAACTTTAAACACACATAAATCTTAACACACAAGAATCTAAGAGCCCTGACATTGGCTTGTCAGACAACAAAATTAGTTCTTGACCAGTTTTAAAAACTTGATTTTCGTGCCTCTAGATGTTATGGATCCATGATCCAACAACACAGATCACTTATATACACCTTCTAACACATCTAACCAATAAACAACATCAAACAACAAATCATAAGATTTTCGAAATTAGGGTTCTTTTACCTTTCTAGTGCCTGATCTTGACTTCTGACTTTGTGATCTGATCTTGGTGTTTTATTACATGATCTTAGCTTGTTTTCTCACACTCTCTCACTCTAAGATCCGAAAATATAGAGAGAAGGAACTTGGACAAAATAAAATGGAAAGTGAGACTTTTTTCTTAATTTTAATCTATATAAATTATAATGCAATGCACATGGCTGTCAATGTGGCTAAATTGCTGTGATTTAAGGCACATGGAGTAGGTGTAGTTGCTCACCAACCAAATATATGGAAAGATTTGCAAGTTTCCTCTAATAATGCATTAAGGGTATAATAGTCATTTCGCATTATTTTAATGGCATTCTAGTAAATGGCCAAACCCTTAGGGTTTATGGTTTAGGGTTTAACCCGTAGGTTTTAGAAATAATTTTCTAGAATTTTCAAATTAGGTTTTTCAAAAATAGAAAAATTAATATTTCTAAATTATAATTAGAATTTTCAAATTATATTAAAATTTCCTAATCACAATTTAAATCTTGCTAATTAGGATTAGTATTTCCTAATTAAAATTGCAAATTAAGCAACTAGGGTCAAAATGGTCATTAGAGTTTATAACCCACGAATTAGGGTTTTCATTAAAAAAATAATATTTCTAATTTCGAAATTAGATTTCCTAATGAGATTAGGGTTTTCTAATTACTATATCTTGAAAATTAGAATTAATATTTTCTAATTAACATTAAAAGTATTAACTTAACACTTAGGTTTTCTCCTAATTATAAATTAGGTTTTCTAATCCAGAAATTAGGGTTTTAAAAAATTTGAAATTAGGGTTTGCTAAATATTCAAGCTTTACCCTAATTAATATTATAATATATAACACTTAAGCGATATAATAATCATTTAAGTTCCCAGATTAGTTCTAAATTTTTGAATTTAGGGTTTCGGATTCTCAGACTGAAATTAGGGTTTCCAGAACCGGTTTCTAGGGTTTCTTATTAATCGCTAGGGTTTTCTAACCGAACGTTGACGTTCTTAATATATACTTCTTGTTGCAGATATCGTTTATCTGGTCAACCCTTGACCCTTAACCACATTATGCACACATATATAACCATACTCACAAAATATATTCACGTATATCCTTAATCCTGAATAATTCACCTAAATCATTTACAGAATTTTGAAATCCTCAAAATTTCATCTTAAAAATATCAACCGCATACACTAATTTTGTGTCTAGGTCCTAATTTTGAACCTTAAATCAATTAATTAAAATTTTAAAAATTTTCTAAATTCTCGGGTTGTCACACACACACTCTCTCTCTCTCTCTCTCTCTATATATATATATATATATATATATATATATATATATATATATATAGTGATCCATAGCCATTGTTGGATATGGATAATTTCCAGCCAGCTGATTTATAGCCATTCATCCCAACAACGGATGGTCAGAATTAGAAGGTGATAGTATCCGCAGGAAATTCTTGTGGTATTCGCAAAAACTTCCTGTAGATGGATTTTTATGTTAAAAAAAATTCAGAAAAGGTCAGAGCACTCATTCTCTTTCCTAACCCAACTATTTCTATTTCTTCAATCAAATTTTAAAATTCAATTACTTTTATTAGCAAATACAAAATTGTTAATTTATATATCATTAAAGAGCTCTCGTTAACATTTTTTAAACAAAATCTATTATCTTTTTATTTAGCTAAAATGACCAAAATTGGATTAAAATTTTGTATTTTGAAATACATTATTATAAGTTTAGTTGCAACTTTTGACATTTTAACTACATCTAAAATATCAACATTGACTCTTATTTTGAATATCTTTTCGAAACCTTTCCAATAGCATAGATCGACAATTTTGAATTTATAACGAATAAATTATGAATTTTTAAATTTGGTTGAAGAAAGAGAAACTTTGTTTTATGAGAGACTGACCCTTTATAGATTTTTAAAGTTAAAAAGTTATCTGCAGTTAGTTGTTGCAGATACTTATTATTACCTTTTAATTCTGGTCGTCTGTTGTTGGGATGAATGACTATAGACTAGAAAATGATCATAGTTAGCGGTAGCTATGGATCATTCCCCATACACGCGATGCGTGTGTAAATTATGTGAGGTAAAATATGAATTTTATAAAATTTGTAAGACTAAATAGAAAAATAAAAAAAATTATATTTAAAGTGGAAGGAGATATATATAATATATATATGGGAACCGATCCATTGCCAACGTTGTAAACTTAACATTATCCTTATAACAGATTTTATCTGTCCATTCGCTAATTGAACGGTGTAATGGAACCATAGTCCACAGTTTAATATGGGGAAGCCTGCAGTTTAGTTCTGCGGATCAGAGAGATTTTTTTTTTATTTTTATTTTTTTACGTCAAATTGGTTAAAATTCTTTAACCAGTTGAAGGCAATTCCAAATCCTCCTTGTATGAGACCAGTCCACCATTTCAGTTCTGGCTGTGGCCAAAGTGGCACTAGAAAAGAACTTACCTCGTTATCTTGGGTGTTCAAATTGTTGTAGCCAATGGTAAAAAGTTGCAATAAATGCTAATCATTGTGATTACAGGAAACAGTTAGAATTCAACAATCAAGTTGTAACACAACACACACCTGCCATTCGTTAAAGCCCTGCATACTTTCAGGGTTCAATTTCTTGATAGCAACAATCATTCCGGTACTAATCCTAGAGGGAGAAAGCGTCTTCTCATCCACCCATCCCTTAAAAACAGTCCCAAAACCTCCTATACCTAACACGGTATCAGACTTGAAACTTTTCATGGCACTTTTCAATTTTCATATTTGAAAAGCTATATATCTTCTGATCGGAAGTAGGCAATATTTAACAAGTCATATCACTTGCTGCAGCGGAAAATCGGCTCTGGCCTGCACTGCTGCTGGTAGTAGTCGAGAATCCACCACCGTTGCTATAATTTGATGTCCCCGAAACAAACAATAAAAAGTCACAACAAAAAAATTTCTCCATTCGCTTGTTTCTTTGTATTTCAAGTGGTGGAATACAATTATAGTCAATTTGACGTAAAAAAGTAATCTCTCCTATCCGCAGTTTAATTGTGCGGACGAGGATTACTTTTAAAAATAGGTTATTTTTGTACATTGACATAATGAGTCTCCGTCCGCAGAATTAAACTGCGGGCTCCCCGGTAGGTTGGGATTCCATTACGCCATTCGATTTGCTAATGAACGACTGAGATCTGATGTAAGGATAATATTAAGTTTACAACGTTGGTTGTGGATCGGTTCCTATAATATATATATATATATATATATATATATATATATATATATATATATATATATATATAGTTTACAGGTTGAAATTGTATATTGGAAATGATTTGTAGACTTATGAGCGACTAGTTGGACGCCTAGTCGCTTAAGCTCCTTCCCATCGACTCGACTCGACTTTACGACTTGACAACTATGATGTCAAGAACATGTTCAGAAAATTTTGTACATGTTTTGAACTTGTGTCATGTCAACTAAGACATACTAAACTTAACAGAGATATTTGTCTTTTGTTGCTCTAAGTCATCTTAACGAGGACATGATACATCTGTGAGCTATTCGCCATTGAGGATATGATACATCTGAACTGTTTGAGGGAATTTGATTTTGAAACGCATTGTCACTTGAATTTAATTGTTTGGGTTGCTGGTATTCTGACTTTTAGGTTATATTTGAATGTTAAGTTGGTTTGTCTTTGTCCACGTGTTTTAATGCAGTGGCCACTTTTGGCTGTAAAAATTCATGCATCGGTCTTCTTTTTCAGTTAAAACCTTGTTTAGATTATCTTGATGTTCAAGTCTCTAGTTATTAGTTTTGACTTCTTCATCCGGACATAAGAATGATTGTTTAATAACTTAAACTTTGTCATTATGATTTATTGAAGCATTGGGGGATGAATATTAGTGATTACAACCCGAACGTGAATATGTTGCGGTGGACGGGGTCTAGTTTTTTGGTGGTGGATGATTCTGAAGAAGAAATAGGAGAATATTTGAATGAAGATGATGAGGAACAGGCTATGTTTGAAGATGGACATATTAGTGAAGGTGGAGATGAAGATACCTCTGTTCAGGACGCAACGGAGGAAGGAGAAGATCATGCAAGACAGGATCCAGAACTGGAAGCTGATGTTATTCAACAAAAATCAATAATGGAGGCCACTAAAAGGATTTCAGGGCAAGTGAATTCTATGACTATGAGTAATATTCATGTGAATGGGACTTGCTCATGTAGCACAAATAGTAATTTATCATTATGGGAAGGCCATCAGGTGTATTCCGAGTTTGTGAATTTGCTACAACACATTAAGGAAAAGTACCCAGACACGTTTGAGCACTTTGATCCCCAAACTGAGATGATATATACCGTCGGACTAAATACATTGTGCACATCTGTAAGTTCATTTTTTAAGTCATGAGAACCAATGTTACTACCTCGATTATCACTCAATACAGGGGCCTGTTTTCTGACTTGGAGAGATGGGGGTTCAACACTAGTTGGCTAGTGAATCATCTAAACAATGCTGACGAACTTTGTTCTATTGACAATAGTATTACGGATGCTTTAGGGGAAGTAGGAGAACTCCAGGCTCGTCTTGATGATGCAGAAAAGAAAGTACAAGAACTGCAGGCTTTGCGTGTGGCAAAAAGGGTAACGATGTCAGAGATCCAGGAAGCTTTTGGACATATTAAGACCACAGTTGCTGCGGGTTATCATTGATATAGGTTATTATCTGGTCATTAGAGCATTCACAAAAGTTTCTTTATCTCTATCTTTACTTTGCAATGCTATTGAGTCATTCAGTAAAATAGGGATTCAATTTTTTTACGATGTACCCAACGGGTTCATTATATAGATTCCTTAAATAATAAAATTTAAAAGTTAAAAGTTAAAATTTGAAAATTCCAAAAGTCAAAGCATCAAATTAATAATAATCTTATAATTTATAAGAGAGTATAATTTATCAGTTATATTCCAATGTAAAATATTTTTTATTTTATTTTAAATTTTAAGTAATTTATGGAGTGAGTATCGAATGGATTATAGCTGTAAATGTACACTTTTTAAATTTTAAATTAATATGATTCATTTAAAATTTGAAAATAATAAATTTTATAATTAATAATACTTTTATAATATTTATAATTATATTGACATAAATTAAATAAATTTATATCAATTTTAAATTTGAATACGTTTGAAATTAATTTTTAAAAAATAAGTCAATATTAATTTTATAATTTGAAAATGTAGTAAAAAAAATGTCAAGATGTGTATGATTGATGAGTTGTCCACTTAAATGAGGGTGTGAAATGTCATTTTGCATATATAGGGAACAAATATTCGACTCCTTCACACTGGGGAGTAAAATCTGATATAGGGATTAAAATAGAGAGTCAAATAAGGATAAGGAAATTGCTGGATAATGATTTATTGATGTATTCTTCAAAATTAGGGATAAAGAGTTAATTGAGGAAACTGTTATAAATGCTCAGGACGATAGTTTCTGCTTTACTTGATCCTAGCTCCGTGTTTATGTGTGCTCGTGTTTTGCAAGGTTACTGCTAAATTTGGAATATCACTGGTAATTAGGTTTTCTTTTTTTTGGTTTGTTTGGAGAGTATGATCTATATGTTTCTACACTTTTTATTTTTATTTTTTTTTCGTCCGTATTATCATGTTTTCATTTTTATTTTTCTACACTTTTATTAGACAGTGGAGGCTATCTGCCCATACTTTAGTAGTGAGAAGTCCTAATCTGAGAAAAGTCTAGGCGCAAATTGAAAATCCATATTTGTCTATTGATCGATGGGGGATTGTTCAGCAGCCATTGTTATGCAACAAAGATATTACTTAACATGGATGGCACTGAAATGTGTTACATTACACATGTATTTAATATAACTCTCAACCTTTACGCATATACTTAATTCATACTATTTTTTGGTCTTTGTTGTGCATAAAGCTTTAGCTAGATAGGCAAATACATCATATGTATTTACTTCTTAGATAAAGCTTTGGACAATTTAAACCCTAAAGTTATGTTTGTTTGTAAGGATTATAATCCCGGGATTATAATTCATCTAAGACTATTAATCCTATGATTAAATAGTCATAGTTACATATTTGTTTTTTATAGGATTATTCATGGGATAACTTAAAATAATTTCATGTTATGTTTGTTTTTTCAAGATTAATTAAAGGATTGGAAAAATATTATTTGGATTATTATACCCTTACCAATAATAATATATTTTAAGCTATAATTTAAACTTGTTTATACATTAAAAAAATGAACACTTAATTAAAAACTTTTAAATAAGTGGTTATATTATTCAATCAAATGTTCAATGGTACTAATTATATAATTTAACTTTAAATACAGTTATAATTTTAAAATAAGTTAGTTTGACAAAATGTAATGTCTATTTTGTCACTCTTCTATTTTTCCCCTCTTTTTATTAATGTCTTTTTTAGTAATTTTTATATTTATTTTAACTTATAAGTCATTATGAATCGAACACTTTCATAACTTGTTTTAACTTAATTTTTGACTTATAAATTAAATTAATACCAAATACTTTTACTTATAAATCACAATTTATAAGTCATTTCCGAACAGAGTTAAAACCACTATATTATGTATAAACTGTTCAAGATCAAATCAAAAAGTGTGAGTTGTAAATTGAAAAAAGCGATATAGATCAACAAACAAGGCGTTGCTCTGTCTCCAACAAATATGTTTTTAATATAATAAATGTTCTTTGCATAGGTCAATTCTAATTTAGGACGAGGAGATACTATAGAACATGAAAGAGTTTTAGATTAAGGAAGCTCAAACTACATATTCATGCAACTTAGAACAGATAGAACATGATATTATGGTCATTTTTTAAAAAGCTAGGTTATTTTTGTTTAAAATATTTTAGTCATAAGAGGTAGGAATTATAAAACCGGGTATAACATGATATTAAATAAGGGTTAATTACATATTTTAGTATATTTTTAGAAATAATTACAATAATAGTGCATAGATAAAATAATTACAAAAGTAATACATTTTTCTATATTTATTTACAAAATTAATACATTTGGGTATCTTTTAATCGTGGTCCACAATTATCTCCCTTATATCTGTTTCTCTCTCTTTTTTCCCATATAATGCGGACATAAACAATTCTTCCATCTCCTTCTATTCTCTGCAAAATTACTTCTCCTGCTCTCCAAGCTTTCCTTCAAATATCTTCTACAAGATTTATGCTCTTCTAGTTCTACTTCCATTTCAACAAACACATCCTACATAGGCTTTCTATTCACTATTCCCAAGGTATTTCTCTTCCTCCCACAGGTTCATAATGCAGAAGCCTTTTCTGGAGAATGTGAGCAACCATGAAGAAGAAAGCAGCAGCAGCCAAAAAGCTCAAATTTTAGTATGATCCCTCAAGCTATGCCCTCAATTTTGATGATGGGTTTGGAGAGAGAAATAGATCATTTCAACCGCCCAGGTTTTTGGAGGAGGAGGAGTACTGTTCAAACACAACTACTACTTGGGTTTATGTCGTATGGGTTGGGTTGGTTGAATCTTAGATTTAGATATAAGGATGTTGAAATTTTTATTATGTGTATAACGTTGGGATTTGTTAATTTTGGATTTGTTCACTGTGAATCTATGCACTGTTTCATATGCAGGTAGGGAAGAGAATTGCTAATATTTTATGAGATTTTTTTTTAATTTTGTGGGATAATCTTTTAGTAACCAATCCACATCCACACCTTTTAGTTTTTTCATAATGCAGTTGGTAGCCAAACATTCATACCCAGGTAACCAATTCAGTGTTATTATGTTACCAATTTATTTTGATTGTGATGCAGTTGGTAGCCAAAACCTTCATGCAATGGGTAGCCAAACCTTCATACCAAGGTAACCAATTCAGTTTTATTAAGTTACCAATTTATTTTGAATGTGATGCAGTTGGTAGCCAAATCTTCATGCAGTTGGTTGCCAAACTTTCAGACCAAGGTAACCAATTCATACTGCAGGTATGGAGGTATATATGGTTACCTTGATATAAAAGTTTGGTTACCTTGGTATAAAAGTTTGGTTACCTTAGTACGAAGGTTTGGTTATCAATATTACATTACACATCACTCTCTTATCTCTCTCTTTCCTATGCAGTGTTCTTATTTTCTTTTGGACATGAAATTGGAATTGAAATTTTCGGACATGAATAAATTGTGAAAAATTAACCTCCTTTCTACATCCCATCAACCATTTTGTGGTTGACTCTCACTCTGTCTCACCGGCGAAGGGGAGTAGGAAGATGACCTGCGAGGGGGAGGAGGAAGATGACGTTGCCAAACTTTCAGTGTTTGGCTATTCCAAGCATATGATACAAAGTACTTCCCCAAAAGTACTTAACCTCCAAGCCTTCATCTTTCATTGCCGCCTCAATTTTCTCCTCATCCTTAACCTCGTCATGAGAAATCTCTCTATGAGAATAAACTGCTTCAGCCCCAACTACTTTCACCAATTCGATTAAAATTGATTCGGGCTTACCAATTCTCTGAATTTGAATATTTGAATTTAAATTATTATTTTTAATTTGAATTTATTTTTGTTGTTAGATCCCACATATTTGAATTTGAATTATTAATTATGACAGTTATTTCTCATTGATTTTAGGTTTTCTTATTAATGTGAATTGTGTTATTTTTATAATTATTTTGTGGATGCACTAATAGTGTAATTACTTACTAAATGTTATATATTATTGTAAAGGACCCATTAAATAATCTCTTATCTTAAATTATTTTATAATCCCAAGACTAATAGTCCCAAGCTCAAATTTAAAAATAAACAACACACTTGAGATTAATATCCATATCCCAAGTATAATCCTTGCAAACAAACATAGCCTAAATCTATAAAAATCATGGTGGAATAAGTTCATATAAAAAAAATTAGTTTGCGTGATACTATCGGCTCACAAAAAAATAAATTAAAAAATAGTGAATTTAATAGCCTATAAACCTTTTTTTATTGGGCTTTTTTTCTTCCAATAAGTCTGCTATCACATAAAACCGCTCATATACACTCACATGTGTAGAGTAAGTCAGGTGGACCATCAAAATATACATATGAGTGTATGTGAGCGATTTTATGTGATAGTAGACTTATTTTTTTTCTCCTTCTTTGTCCTTATTAATTTTCCTTATTGCATAGTAAATGGCAGCTGTAAGACCTTAACTGTTCATAAAATGTTCATATCTATTACAAAATCTAGTGATCAATATTTAATAAAACATCGTGGCCTTTCATAATCATAATATTGCGGACTAAGGCCCTGTTTGTTTTGGTCTGAATAAGGCTGAATGGCTCTGAATCTAAGCGATTCAGCCATTCAGTTTGTTTGATTATTATTTTTTAACATCTGGATGGTTCAATTTTGACTGACCGAATAAGCCAATATTTTCTACCTGAATAGACAAGCTTGCTGTCTGAATGAATTTTTACGGTTGTTGCCCCCAGACCCATAACTCAGAAAACTAACAAGATCGTGATTGAGTCCAATCGGCAACCCCCTCAAAACTGTACATAGTTTTTCCGACGACACTACACCACCGTCCATTGTTGTAAATAATTACAAATGGGTTTATTGATCCAATAGTAGATGGATCAAAATCAAATCAAATACACATATTTTATCCCCCAATCCAATAATTTTTTAGCCAAATGAATTAGAGTGAAAAAGGGGAAAAGAGCAGGAAGAAGTGTTTAGTGTTTGGTGGAAGGAGAAAGAGAGAGAGAGGGGAAGGGATGGCGGAGAGATGAATGACTTTCTTGGTGGAAGCGGCAACGACGACGGAGATGGGTGGTTTAGAGGAGGCGACGGGGATGGTGGAGAGATAAAGGGCTTTATGGGTGATTTTAAAATTGGAGGCCAAACTATCATAAAGATATATGCTCCTTGTTCGAGTGATTGAGAAAAAATGGATTAGGATGAGGAGAATAGTACAGAGAATACTTTGATTAGGTTTCATTTTTTCCTTTTTTATATATTTATTTTATAGTAGCCTCCCTTCTTAATAATGAGCCAAGCCACTTATTCATAAAAAAAAGGTAAAAGTTTTAAAATTGTTTGAATTATTTAATTTATTGGAATTGTTTATTTTTATTTGTTGTACAATAAATATTGTATTTAATTTTTTTTAGTTCATTCAGACAAAATTATATACTTGTTCAGCATAGTTTAGAGGGGTAAAATAGTAAAAAAATTGTTATTCAGATGTTTTAGATATGTCAATTATCAAATAATTTTTTTCCATTCAGATTCAGATTCAGATTCAGCTCATTCAGATTAAGATTAAGATTTGTTGGGAGAGTGCATATTTTGATTTGATGTTTAAAGTAAAAGGTCATGATTATATGTAAAGTTCTTCAAGGAATATATGTACAAGAACTTAGTAATAGATCAAATTTCTTAGGTTGATCTAAACTTTGAATGTGTATCATTCTGTAAATGAATGTATAGATAAAGAGATCAAAGCTGTTAGGTTAATTTTGAGATGTAATAGATAGGCTTCGAAGAGATTGTAGTGTATCAAGCTGATCAAGATTGCAGAAGCCAAGGCAGAAACGTAGAGCATCGAGGATCGTAGTGTGCCTGCCTTGAAGGGCCTCTTCGGAAAACGTAGAGTGAACCCAACATTTACCAAGCCAACTCAGAGATCGTAGTGTGTTCTCGAAAACGTAGAGCTTGCAAAACAAGCAAGTGAAGATCGTAGTGTGCAAGTCTTTAAGAGAAATTGTAGTGCCTTCTTTTGAGAGCATCAAACCAAGCACCAAAGTGACAAGACACCACGATCTGGATCGTAGAGTATCATCTGCCTTGTGTCAGAAGCATCGAGCCCCACCTTTTGTTTGGAGACAAAGTCCAACAAATGTGGAATGTGTTTTAAACGTTGAAGTCCTCACTAGTCCCAACAGCACAAAAGATATCCTTAGTATACAACAAAAGAAACGTATTCAAGAAGTTAAGGAAAGGACCATAGGACAGAGGAAAACACCTTTTCAGGTGTTAGGTGAGAAAGTAGTCTGTTGTGTCAGTGGGCCAGGATGCAATTCAGAAGATGTGCAGAAACGTCTCCATCAAAGTTCAGAAATCTCAAACGCATTTAATGCTTTAACAAATGGCTTCAACGGATAGATTTCAAAGATCACATATATGAGAAACATCTGCAGATGAGAGAAAGAAAGCAAGCATTGAATAAAACGCACAAGAACACTCAACGTTCAATTCTACAATCTGAGAAAAAGAGAAAGCTTGCTCAGCTACTCAGTTCTATCGAACAAGTGCTTAACGGCAACTGAGTAGCATCCATCAAGAACTCAACAACTACCAATCAACTGAAGTAAGAGTTCCAAGTCAGAAGGACTTGAAGAGTTCTAAGTGAACTGTGAAGAACCAAGTCTGCTGGACTTGAAGAGTTCAAGAGTGAACTGAGAAGTGCCTAGACAGCTGGTCTAGAAGGAATCTATGAGATTCAGAAAGCGTAAAAGACATCCTTAGTGGATTTCCTACTCAAGAAGTAGAAGAGTGGATTATGAGCTTTAAGTGCTCTGAACCACTTAAAACTGTTGTGTCTATTATATTCTTGCTATAACTGCCATAACTGTTATAACTGTCTCACTCTCATCAATTGACTATATCTTAAGGGAGATTAAAACAAATACTAATTTCGCTGTGTTTTAATCATTATCAACCAACAAGTTAAAACGAAATTTTTTTAAATATTTATTCAACCCCCCCTTCTAGATAACTATTGTGCCTCCGGGAACTAACAACTGGTATCAAAGCAGGTTCTGTTATATAGCCTACAAAACTTAAGTAGATCCAATGGCACACTTACCAAGCGAATCAAGGACTGGAGGAGGCAGCAAGTCACCTATGTGCAACAAAGATAAATTCGCCAACTGGAAAGTTAGGATGCAAGCATACATGGATTCAATAGATGAAGATCTATTTGAAACTGTTCAAAATGGGCCCTACATTCCTACAAAGCTTGCACCAACTACAGACGATCCAAACAGAATACAGATCAAGGGCAAAGAAGAATGGACTGACAACAAAAATAGAGCTGTTCAACTCGACAAGAAGGCCAAGAATGTAACGCCCCCAAAATAGTTATACATCACCCATCTTGTGTCTCCAAAAACATGGTACAAAATTCAAATACAATTGTCGTGTAAAATACAACAAAACATAAATTGAGAGTTTTAAAACGAATATTATCTTCTAGACAGTATTCAACTCAAATGGAGTCCTCAATATAATTATTATCACACTATTTCATAGAATAGTGAGGACTACTAATGCTATCATCTGGACCGTTACTCCTTTCCTCGACTAGTCCCGGCTACGTTCTCATTTCCTGAAGAGGACAATGAAAGCAAAAGGGTGAGCTCAACTAGCCCAGTAAGAAATATTATGACTAAGATAATGCAGAATAATTTATCGTTAGCCTTCAACAGTGTTAAACTGATAAAATATAACAAACATCAAGTTTAACTGCAGCGGAACAAGGAATCCATTAGAAGAGTCAAGTAGAACATGATATCTACTATCTTCTATGATTTAAAAAGTTTATCAATAGTTTTATCGCTGAGACTCAGCTTAATAAATAATCCACATCATCAAATCATCCCTGCACTACGGGCCAAGGATATTCATTAGTATCACCAATGGTCATGATCATACCAACAACTGTCCATCAATGCACTGCGGGCCAATGATGACTTTTACCACATCATTTGTAACATTACGACCATGATTATACCGAATAATCCCTGGTCATAATCATACCAAGTCCATCTATGCTCTACGGGCCACAGATGACTTTCATCATAATATAAGCATGAGGATGATGACAATGATATAAGAATTCAATTAAAAGAGAGTAAGGATAAATTTTAAAGATTTATAATTCAATTTATCCAGAATTCAATAATGTCCAAATTGCCAATAAGATATTGCTTTGTGGAGTAAAATTCAAGAATAATATTGTATCAACAATAATTTGAACAGAAAAGAAATCAATTTTTATCATGAATAATACCCCGTGAATAGTACCCCGTGAATAGTACTTCATGAATAGTATCCTGTGAATAGTACTCCGATGTGAAAAGATTAAACTTTAACATGAATGTTCAGAAAAATATCCTTGTGAAACGATACTAGATGAAATACAAATTTCAAGGATATTCTACTACTTTCAAGGAGTATAGAAGCAATACTTAACAACATGAGTGTAGAATTCAGAATCTGAAACGAAATAATATTACTTACATACTACGGAGTATGAAAGAAAATATTATTTCATACGAATATTGAACAAAAATAATATCCCTACCGAATATGAAAGAAATAATACCCCTTACCTTAATAGGAGATTGGATACTGAAATAGTGTAGTAACAGAATACTCTTCTTCTTTCTCTTTGATTCTCTCTCTATAGAATTCTCTTGTGAGTCGTAGTGAATTGGTGAGAATGGAAGAAGAAATAAGCTTTTATTTATAGAAGATTTCTAGCTTAGCCCTTGCAATGTGAAGAGGCAAGTGGCTTGACGACTGGTGATGTGAAAAGAAAAGTGGTTTGACACCTGTAATGTGAAACGACTATTGGTCGACGCCTGTAATGTGAAACTACAATTGGTCGACGCCTGTAATGTGAAACGACAATTAGTCGACGCCTGTAATGTGAAACGACAATTGGTTCAACGCCTGTAATGTGAAACTACAATTGGTTCGATGCCTGTAATATGAAACAGCAAGTGGTTTGACGTCTGGTAAAGGCAATTACTATTGGCGAAAGTGACTCTTAGATGATGACATATAGGCCCCCATAGAATAAACCAAACTTACCACAAACGTCTCATAACAGACTTTTTATTTATATCAAGGATTGAATAAATATTACCACAAATCATTTTATCTTCAATCAACACATTTTTAATCTTCCAACAATTATTCATCATTAATATTATAACTCACAATATTTAACAACTAGATTATTCCTAGGAAAGAGGGGGCTTTCCGATAAGGATTTCTCCCTATTGGCGCGCAATTAGGTGATCGTTTCTCTCTTCGACAGAACTTTCTAGACATCGTTAATATTGTAAATAATAATATGAATAACTTTGTCGTCTCAATTATTGATTTAATAATATAAAATATTATGCAGATGATACTGTGACAATAATTGAATCAATAATATAAGATACTATGCAGTAATTACTGTAGTAATAATTGAGTATAACTGAGCGGCTTCTTACGTAAGCATTAATAATTAATACCGTGTGCTACTATGCAACCACGCGTATTACTATACTTTTACTACCGAGTATTTCAACAGTTAACGGTAAAACTTTCGCCGTTATTTTATAAAAAAATATTTTTGTCATTTTCTCAATCCAATAATAATTCCGTTGTAGGGTCCACCAATGATTGTGTCATCGTACGAATATTTTCTGTTAAAACGAATATTCCCCGACCAATCGAATATAATATAACAACTTGCGTACTTTGCAAAATTTATAAATATTACCCACAACTATGATATTATATTAAATTCACTTCATAATATTCAAAAATGATATTTATAGAAAATTCATCTTTATTCATAAAAGTTGGGGTCTTACAACCTCCCCTTCTTATGAAATTTCACCCTCGAAATTAGGGTACGTACCTTGTATGTCGAAGAGGTAAGGATACCTTGGTTTCATTTCAGATTCTAACTCCCAGGTCATTTCTTCAATATCGTGGTTTCTCCACAAAACTGACTTAAGGTATAACCTTGGAGCGTAAAATATGCTCCTTCTTATCCAAGATTTTAACAGGAACCTCTTCATACGTTAAATCTTCCGCTATTTCGTCCGGTTCTAACTCAATAATGTGGTTCGGGTCTTTCACATATTTACGTAACATAGATATGTAAAAAACGTTATGAACATGAGACATACTTGGTGGTAAAATGAGTCTATAGGCCACAGTTCCTACTCGTTCGAGGATTAAAAATGGGCCAATGAATTGAGGATTGAGCTTTCCTCTCTTTCCAAATCTCGTAACTCCTTTTCATGGAGCAACACGTAACAACACATATTCTCCAATATTGAATTCTACATCCTTTCGATGAAGATCAACATAACTCTTTTGTCGATCTTGTGAGGTTTTTATACGTTGTCGGATTGTTTAAATCTTTTTCGTAGTCATACGTACCAACTCCGGTCCCAACAACGTTGCTTCACCCATCTCATCCCAGTATACTGGAGAATGACACTTTCTTTCATACAACGCCTCAAATGGAGCCATGCCAATACTTGCTTGATAACTGTTGTTGTAGGAAAACTCCACCAATGGTAAGAACTTGTCCCAACTTCCCTTGAAGTCAAGGACACAGAGTCTTAATTGATCTTCAAGAGTTTAAATAGTCCTCTCTGACTGCCCATCCGTTTGAGGATGATAAGCCGAACTAAATCGTAAATTCGTGCCCATAGCTTTTTGCAAACTAACCCAAAATCTTGAAGTAAATCTTGGGTCTCGATCAGAAACTATGGATACTGGCATACCATGCAATCTTACAATCTCATTTATGTACATACGAGCAAGACGTTAAAGTGTATAAGTTTCTCGTATAGGTAAGAAATGAGCAGACTTGGTCAATCTATCATCAATGATCCAAATCGCATCTATGCCTTGAGAAACCTTGAGAAGACAGGTAACAAAATCCATGGTAATGTGCTCCCACTTCCATTCTAGAATTTCAAGTGGTTGCAATGGATCTTTTGGTACTTGATGCTCCGCCTTGACTCGTTGACAAGTTAGACACCTTGAGATAAACTCCGTGATCTCTATCTTCATATTGCTCTACCAAAATGTAAGTCGAAGATCATGATACATTTTGGTACTCCCAGGATGGATTACAAACGGTGTGTTATGCGCCTCCATCATGATTTTATACTTTAAATCAGGGTCGTTAGGAACACAAAGTCTGGAGTTGACTCGAAGTATTCATTCTTCATCGATTCTTGCTTCTAGAATAGCACCTTTTTGCACTTTCTTTCTCATACGCATCAGCTCCAGGTCTGTAGCTTGAGCAGCTTTAACTTTATCGATTAAAGTTGGTTCTACTCGTATATTCGCTATCATCACATGGGTACCTGGAGTCTTTAACTCTATCTCCATCCTTTGTAAGTAATATAAAATGGGCCTTTGCGTTGACAATATCGCACTCGTACCCGCATATGATCTTCTACTCAATGCGTCAGCTACTACGTTCGCTTTACCAAGATGGTATTGAATGATATGATCATAATCTTTCAACAGTTCAAGCCAACGTCGTTGCCGCATGTTGAGTTCCTTTTGGGTGAAGAAATATTTGAGGCTTTTATGATCCGTAAAGATCTCCACTTTCTCCCCATTCAAGTAATGCCTCTAAATTTTAAGTTCGAAGACAATAGCTGCAACTCTAGATCATGAGTAGGATAATTCCTCTCATATTCTTTGAGTTGTCGCGAGGCATAGGCTATGACTTTTCCATGTTACATAAGAACACATCCTAAACCTTTGTATGAAGCATCGCTGTAGATGACAAATCCATCCGAACCAGATGGTATTGTCAGAACAGGTGCTAAAATGAGTGTCCTCTTGAGCTCTTGGAAACTCTTCTCATATTCCACGCTCCAACCAAATTTTGTATCTTTCCGAGTCAGCTGAGTTAATGGAGTAGCGATTCGAGAAAATCCTTCTACGAATCTCCGATAATAACCAGCTAAGCCGAGAAAGCTACGTACTTCGGTCACTGATTTAGGTTGCTCCCAGCTTTGAATAGCTTCAATCTTTGTCGGATCAAAAGATATTCTATGACTTGATACTACGTGCCCAAAGAATGCTACTTTCTCAAGCCAGAACTCGCATTTCTTCAACTTGGCATAAAGCTTGTTTTCACGAAGCTTTTGAAGTATCAGTCTCTAGTGTTGCTCATGATCTTCACGACTTTTGGAATATATGAGGATGTCATCAATAAAGACGACCACAAAGTGATCTAAATATTCCTTAAATACTTGGTTCATCATATTCATAAAGGCAGCAGGAGCATTAGTCAATCCAAAAGACCTGACTAGGAATTCATAATACCCGTACCGAGTTCTAAAAGCCGTCTTTAGAATGTCATCGATTCTAATATTTAACTGATGATATCCAGAACGAAGATCGATCTTTGAAAAGAATTTGACACCTTGCAACTGGTCAACACAGGTCATCAATATGTGACAATTGGTACCTATTCTTGATGGTGACATGATTCAACTCCCGATAATCAATACAAAGTCACATACTCCCATCTTTCTTCTTCATGAACAGAACAGGAGCACCCCAAGGAAACGTACTAAGATGAATGAAACCGATGTCTAATAATTCCTGTAATTGGGTCTTTAACTCCTGAAGTTCAATCGGAGCCATTTGATATGGGGATTTGGAAATGGGTTTTGTACCAGGTTCAAGGTTGATACAAAATTCAATTTCTTGCTCTGGGGATAGGCCAGGAAGTTCTTCAGAGAATACATCAGGAAACTTATTAATAATAGAAATATCATTCAAAACTGACGTATTTTTGTTTAAATCCGTGACATGAGCTAAGAAAGCTTGACATCCATTTTTCAATAAACGAATAGCTTTATGGCTTGAGATGACAGTGATTGATTTTAATAGTTTGGTTGCTTGAATTCGCGTAATAGGTTGGTTAGGAATATGAAAGCTAACAACCTTACGAAAATAATTAATTTTTGCATGATGAGTAGTTAACCAATCAATCCCTAGAATTACGTCAAATGCAAGTATTTTCAATGAAATAAGATCGACAGGTAATGTGAGGGTACCGATTTGGACCAAATAAGACTTATAAACAGTGGATGTAATGAAGGTTTCTCCCAACGGAGTTTCAACAGATAAGTCAAAGTCTAATTTCTCCAGAGTCAAATTTAAACGTTGAGCGCAAGTAGGAGAAATAAAAGAATGGGTAGAACCGGTATCAAATAAGGTATAGACTTCGCTAGAGTTTCTGATAAGCTTACCCGTGATGACCTCGTTCGGGTTCCTTACTTTCTGGGAGGTCACGGCAAACGCTCTCCCTTGAACTACCGATTTTGACTTTTCTAGGACGGCCTCTGGTGCCTCCATCCCAGCTGGACTTGTTTTCGGTACACGACAAAATCGGGCTAGGTGACCTTCTCTTCCACAATTATAACACGCTTTGGACTGCATCGCGCATTTTGGACTGATGTGTCCCTCCCCTCCACATTTGAAGCATATGATAGGTGGTCGTTCTCCTTCCTTAACAACGGGTGTTGGTGCTGACGTCTTTCCATTATTATTGAATCTTCTCTTCTTGAAATGTCCACTCTTATTGTCTTGGCCATGATTACCACCGAAGTGGTTACCATTTCTGGCATGTTGATTCCCTCCACGTTTGTTGTCACCGCTTCGATGACTGCTACCAATGGTATTATCATTTTGTCGGCTGCTTTCTCTTGGTTGGGTTGACTCGTTATCGCGCTCTAATAACTGAGCCCTATTTACAACATCTGAATACAAACACAGTTTATGAGAAATTAAGTATTGACGTATCTCAGGTTTTAAACTTCTTAGAAACATCTCGACAAACTTAGCTTTGTACTGCGACACGGTCATATTGTTCTGCTCCAGCTTGATGAACTCTACCTCCTTCGTGTGACGAATACTTTCGGGAAAGTACTTGTCGTTGAACAGTTCTTGGAACTTCTCCCAAGACATCTTCAGTGCGGCAGGTTGAGTACGCTTTACAGATTTCCACCAGTAATATGCTTCTGCCCGCAACATGAAGGTGGCAAAGGGAACCTTTTGCTCCTCGGAGCATCCCAAGATATCAAATATCTTGTTGTTCTGCTTTATCCATGTCTCCGCCTTAAGTGGTTTTGGCTCTCCAAAAAACTCCGGTGGTCCCAACTCCTTGAACTGTTTAGCAGTGACCGTCCGAGAGTTGCTAGTGTTTCCACCTGCATTTCGGACAGGAGTCTCTCTTGCCTGATGTTGAATGAATTGCAGAAAGCCTCTGAACATTCCATCGTTCATCATTTGGTCAGTGTTGTTGTTTGCATGAGGATTGTTGCCTTCCTGATGTACATTATCCTGATTATTGATCTGTGGAGACTCAACGGTCTCCTGTGCTCCATTGCTATTCTCAACATTCTCAGATGTCATTTTCAAATACTGCCACAAAACAAGGGTTAATTGACATGTCACATATTATCCCTGTACTCTGACCGACCAATTAAATACCAAATAAACTTAGGTAGGTCATACTAGCGAAGGAATTTCCCGTCTCTCCCCTCCTAGTTCTTGTCTCATATCTCAGCCAGGGATCATATCTCTAAGCTTTGATACCAACTGTGACGCTCCCAAAATTGGTATACATCACCCATCTTAAGTCTCTAAAAACATGGTACAAAATTCAAATACAACTTAATAATACAACTGTCGTGTAAAATACGACAAAAGAACTGAGAGTTTTAAAATGAATATTTTCTTTTAGACAGTATTTAACTCAAATGGAGTCCTCAATACAATTATTATTACACTATTTCATAGAATAGTGAGGACTACCAATGCTATCATCTGGACCGTTACTCCGTTCCCCGACTAGTCCCGGCTACGTTCTCATTTCCTGAAGAGGACAATGAAAGCAAAAGGGTGAGCTCAACTAGCCCAATAAGAAATATTATGACTAAGATAATGCAGAATAATTTATCGTTAGCCATCAACAGTGTTAAACTGAAAAAATATAACAAACATTAAGTTTAACTGCAGCGGAACAAGCGATCCATTAGAAGAGTCAAGTAGAACATGATAATACACATCATCGAATCATCCCTGTCCTACGGGCCAAGGATATTCATTAGTATCACCAATGGTCATGATCATACAAATAACTGTCCATCAATGCACTGCGGGCCAATGATGACTTTTACCACATCATCTGTAACATTACGGTCATGATTATACCGAATAATACCTGGTCATAATCATACCAAGTCCATCTATGCCCTATGGGCCACAGATGACTTTCATCATAATATAAGCATGAGGATAATGACAATGATATAAGAATTCAATTAAAAGAGAGTAAGGATAAATTTTAAAGATTTATAATTCAATTTATCCAGAATTCAATAATGTCCAAATTGCCAACAAGATACTGCTTTGTGGAGTAAAATTCAAGAATAATATTGTATCAACAATAATTTGGACAGAAAAAAAATCAATTTTTATCATGAATAGTACCACGTGAATAGTACTTCATGAATAGTATCCCGTGAATAGTACTCCGGCATGAAAAGATTAAACTTTAACATGAATGGTTAGAAAAAAATATCATTGTGAAACGATACTAGATGAAGCGCAATTTTCAAGGATATTCTACTACTTTTAAGGAGTATAGAAGCAATACTTAACAACATGAGTGTAGAATTCAAAATCTGAAACGAAATAATATTACTTACATTCTACGAAGTATGGAAGAAAATATTATTTTATACAAATATTGAACAAAAATAATATCCCTTACGAATACGAAAAAAATAATACCCCTTACCTTAGTAGGAGATTGAATACTGAAATAGTGTAGTAACAGAATACTCTTTTTCTTTCTCTCTGATTCTCTCTCTATAGAATTCTCTTGTGAGTCGTAGTGAATTGGTGAGAATGAAAGAAGAAATAAGCTTCTATTTATAGAAGATTTCTAGCTCAGCCCTTGCAATATGAAGAGGCAAGTGGCTTGACGACTGATGATGTGAAAAGAAAAGTGGTTTGACTCCTGTAATGTGAAACGACAATTGGTCGACGCCTGTAATGTGAAACGACAATTGGTCGATGCCTGTAATGTGAAATGACAATTGGTTTGATGCATGTAATGTGAAACGACAATTGGTTCGACGCCTGTAATATGAAACGACAAGTGGTTTGACGTCTGGTAAAGGCAATTACTATTGGCGAAAGTGACTCTTAGATGATGACATATGGGCCCCCATAGAATAAACCAAACTTACCACAAACGTCTTATAACAGACTTTTTATTTGTATCAAAGATTGAATAAATATTACCACAAATCATTTTATCTTCAATCAATACATTTTTAATCTTCCAACAATTATTCATCATTAATATTATAACTCACAATATTTAACAACCAGATTTTTCCCAGGAAAGAGGGGGCTTTTCGATAAGAATTTCTCCCTATTGGCGCGCAATTAGGTGACCAAACCTCTCCTTGATAGAACTTTCTAGACATCGTTAATATTGCAAATAATAATATGAATAACTTTGTCGTCTCAATTATTGATTTAATAATATAAAATATTATGCAGATGATACTGTGACAATAATTGAATCAATAATATGAGATACTATGTAGCAATTACTGTAGCAATAATTTAGTATAACTGAGTGACTTCTTACGTAACCATCAATAATCAATACCGTGTGCTACTATACAACCACGCGTATTACTGTACTTTTACCACCGGGTATTTCAACAGTTAACGGTAAAACTTTCGCCGTTATTTTATAAAAAATATTTTTGTCATTTTCTTAATCTGACAATAATTTCGTTGTGGGGTCCATCAATGATTGTGCCGTCGTACGAATATTCCCTGTTAGAACGAATATTCCCCGACCAATCGAATATAATATAACAACTTGCGTACTTTGCAAAATTTATAAATATTACCCACAACTATAACATTATATCAAATTCACTCCATAATATTCAAAAATGATATTTATAGAAAATTCATCTTTATTCATAAAAGTTGGTGTCATACAAAGAACATTTTGTTTCAATCCTTAGAAGACGATCTGTTCTAAAATGTGGTCAACAACAGAACATCAAAGGAGGTTTGGGAAGCACTGCTCATCAGGCACGAAGGAACGGAAGAAGTCAGAGAAAACAAACAATCTTTCATGACACAGCAATATGAAATGTTTGCACACGTTCAAGGAGAAAACGTCACTGCCACCTACGAGAGATTCAATGTTCTGCTCAACTCTCTACGAGCCTATGAAAAGATCTATCCAAACAAAGATCTAATCATAAAGTTCATGAGAGCCTTACCAAGCAGGTGGGATGCCAAAACCACTGCTATTAGAGAGTCAAAGAATCTCCATGAGATGACTATTCAACAGTTATATGGCAACCTTCTTACATACGAATTGGAGCTGACTCAACGAGCAGAAACTCTATCAGAAGGAAGAAAGAAGGATAAGGGTGTTGCTCTCAAAGCAACTGAAAGTACCTCCAAGGTCAACACTGAAATTGACTCTGACTATGATGAAGATGATGATGAGGACTTTGCAATGCTGGTAAAAAGTCTCAGAAGGTTCATGCGTCAAGGCAAAACCATCAAGCCAAAGAAGGTCAGCAACTACAGCAGCCAGGAGCAAATGAATGATCTATGCTACAATTGCAAGAAGCCTGGCCGTTTCATTGCCAACTGCAACAAACCTCTTAGAGAAGAACTAAAGAAGAAATCACATCCAAAGAAGGAATACAAAGGCAACAAAAGGCCTCAGAAGAGAGACAAAGGCCTTGTAGCTGGAGGATCGTGGAGTGACTCAGACAATGACTCAACTCTCGAATCTAGAGATGATGAAGATCCTCAAATGGCAAATCTGTGCCTAATGGCCAAACATGCAAAGGACAAAAATAACTCCAGCATACATGAAGTAAGTATCGATGAGGTATTTGACTTTAACTCTCCTGATGTAGACATTGATGATTTAAGGACTGCACTGCATGACATAAGATCTGATCTACATCAATACATGAAATAGTTCAGAGTTCTGTCGAAGGATTATTCACTTTTTCAAGAGGAAAAAAAGAAAGTTCAAGAAGAACTGGAAACAACCCTTCTAAGTACTAACTCTCTCTCCAAGCTTGAGGCTGAGAATAAGCTCTTAAAATAGATCAATGAGTTTAATGCACAAAGGGAGTCAAGTCTAACCTCTAAAATTGAGGAACTAGAAAAGACTATCTCTACATGGAAGAAATCCTCATCATCCATGGACTCCCTGCTCTCTAGTCAGAGAAGTGCATCTGACGGAACAGGCTTAGGCTTTGGGAAATCCACCTCAGAGCCATGTGTGGAAAAGATAAAGGAAACTAGCATTGGTAATGCTTCAAGTTTTAGTAGAGGCATTACATTTGTGAAATCCTCACAGAAGGAAGAACTAGCCCAACCCTGTTCTACTGATTCAATCCATACTCCAAGGAGTAAAGGATCTCATGCTGGCCTGAGTTTCAGAAAAGAGAAGAGTAACTCATCCTCTACTCACCAACCTCGAAGGATCGTAGAGTCTAGTAAGACCAACTCTACGAATCAACTGGGAAGGTACAGTAGAGGTAAAGTACACTCCTTACAATTTATGAAACCGAAGGAAATGTGGAAGAAGGAAAATCAGTTTAATATGAGGATGACTAAAGAACCACAAAAGTCCAAATGGAGAATTAATTCTCACACACACAGAGGCATGCATCATACTAGGTGTTTTGTGTGCAATAGAGTTGGTCACAAGGCTACAAAGTGCTATTATAATTCCATGCATGTGAGACCCAAAATCAAATAGATTTGGGTCCCCAAGGGTACTAACAAAGAAGGACCCACGCAAGTATAGGTACCAAAATGAAGGTTTAATGTTACCACTGGAAAAGAGCTCCACGATCACAACCTGATATCTGGACAGTGGATGCTCAAGGCACATGACTGGGAACAAAGCCCTTCTATCTAACTATATAGAGAAGGAAGGTCTCTCAGTCATCTTTGGAGACAACGTCTCTAGCAAGACAAAAGGATATGGCTCAGCTGGGAATGGTGCAGTATCCTTCAGTAAAGTGGCATATGTGGAAGGATTACAACATAATCTTCTGAGCATTAGCCAACTCTACGACAAGGGTCATCAAGTAACATTTCTCAACAATCAGTGTCAAGTCAGAGATTTGAAGACATCTGCTGTAAAGCTAACCATAATAAGAGAAGGAAATGTCTACACGGTAAATCTTGGACAACTAAGCTTAGACGAGACAATATGCTTTCTGGCTAAAGCATCTGAAGAAATAAGCTGGTTATGTCATAGAAGATTGTCTCATCTCAACTTCAAAAGCATGTCCAATCTGGCCTCAAAAGATCTTGTTGCAGGCCTACCCAAGTTCAGCTTCATCAAAGAAAGGCCATGCAATGCCTGTCAGCTCGGAAAGTAGACCAGAAGCTCATTCAAGAGCAAAACTGCCAACTCAATTGATAAGCCCCTGCAGTTGCTCCACATGGATCTATTTGGGCCAATTCCAACAAGTCTCAGAGGGAAGAGATACTCACTGGTCATAGTCAACGACTACACCAGGTTCACATGGGTGTTCTTTTTAACCTCAAAGGATGAAACAAGCTCCCAACTGATCAAGATGTTCAGGCTGGTGATGAACGAGAAAGGAAAGAAAATCAAGGCTATAAGGAGTGATCATGGCAGAGAATTTGACTTCTCTGAAATGGACTAGTTTTGCACAGACAATGGCATCAGTCATAACTTCTCAGGTCCAGGAACCCCTCAACAAAATGGAGTAGCTGAGAGAAAGAACAAGACATTAATAGAGGCTGGAAGAACTCTACTAGCAGCAACCCATCTGCCTGAATACTTCTGGGCAGAAGTTGTCAACACTGCATGCTACACTCAGAACAGATCACTTATACACTCTACGATTAAGAAGACTCCCTATGAACTGTGGAAAGGAAGAAAGCCAAGTGTAAGCTACTTTCATGTATTCGGCTGCGCATGCTACATTCTCAACAATGGAAAGCAGTACTTGACTAAGTTTCAACCCAAGTCAGACGAAGGAATCTTTCTTGGATATGCCATAGACAGTAAGGCCTACAGAGTGTTCAACAAGAAGACACTGAGTGTTGAAGTCTCAATTCACATCATCTTTGATGAGACAGACTTAGACAAAACAGTGCTTCAAGACACTACGATCGACAGTTCAGACACTACGAACGAGGTCGTCGAACTCAACACTATGATCGTAGTACTAGATAGTGAAATCCTTGAGCAAAGAAATGAGATCGTAGAAATGCCTACGAACCTCCACACCAAGAAGAAGAAATAGATCTTGAAGATCTAAGACACGAAGGCATCAGGACAGATGTCCCAACAAGAAACAGATGGGCAAGAGATCACACTCAAGATTTAATCATTGGAGATCCGAGTGCAAGAGTCAAAACAAGAGCTGCCACCCAAAATGAGTGTTTTTATCTAAGCTTCCTGTCACAAATGGAACCTACGAAGATAGAGGATGCCATGGAAGACTCCAGCTGGATAGAAGCCATGCAGGAAGAACTTAATCAGTTTGAAAGAAGCAAAGTATGGAGATTGGTTCCAAGACCAAAAAGTCATCCTGTCATTGGAACCAAGTGGGTCTTCAGAAACAAGATGGATGAAGATGGAGTAATAACCAGGAATAAAGCCAGACTAGTGGCCAAGGGTTACTCTCAGGAAGAAGGCATTGACTATGATGAGACATTTGTACCTGTTGCCAGACTAGAAGCCATCAGAATATTCCTTGCCTTTGCTGCTCACATGAAATTCAAGGTCTTCCAGATGGATGTCAAAAGTGCATTCCTGAATGGAGAACTTCAAGAAGAAGTCTATGTAGAGAAACCTCCAGATTTCATCAATCCATCTCTTTCCAATTATGTTTATAGATTAGACAAAGCCTTATATGGTCTTAAACAGGCACCTAGAGCATGGTATGAAATACTAACTAACTTTCTTATTGAAAATAGGTTCACTAGAGGTAGAGTAAATACCACATTATTTCTTAAAAAGCATAAAGACAAAGTCCTATTGGTTCAAATATATGTTGATGATATTATTTTTGGTTTTATTGATGAAAAGCTATGTAAGAGATTCTTCAAGCTTATGCAGAGCAAGTTTGAAATGAGCATGATGGGTGAGCTGAATTTCTTCCTTGGACTACAAGTAAAGCAGACTGATGAAGGAATATTCATAAACCAAGCCAAGTACATTAAAGATTTGCTTAAGAAGTAGGGCACGAAATCAGCCTCTCCCATGAAAACCCCTATTGCTCCTACAACCAAGCTTGACAAAGATGAAAAAGGTAAAAGTATTGATATAACTCAATACAGAGGTATGATAGGCTCTCTTCTATATCTAACAGCTAGTAGACCAGATATAATGTTTGCAACATGCATTTGTGCTAGATTTTAGGCTAATCCTAAAGAATCACATTTAACTGCTGTAAAGAGGATTTTCAGGTATCTCAAGAGTACACCTCACTTGGGACTGTGGTATCCCAAGGAGTCCTCATTTGAACTAACAGGATACACAGATGCTGATTTTGCAGGCTGCAAAATAGATAGAAAGAGTACTAGTGGCACCTGTTAATTGCTAGGAAACAGACTTGTATCATGGTTCAGCAAGAAGAAAAATTCAGTATCTACTTGAACTGCAGAAGCTGAATACATTGCTGCTGGCAGCTGCTGTGCTCAGATCCTATGGATGAAAAATCTGCTAGCAGATTATGGGTTTGAATTCAAATCAATACCTATTCACTGTGATAACACAAGTGCCATAGCAATAACTCATAATCCTGTCATGCATTCTAGGACTAAGCATATAGAAATAAGGTATCACTTCATTAGGGATCATGTGTAAAATGGAACTATATCTTTACAATATATCCCTACTGAAAATTAACTTGTTGATGTCTTTACAAAGCCTCTAGATCACGACGAAAGTCAAGGACGTGGAAATCAAGTTAAAGGCTGAGGACATCAACCTAGCCCTAGGTTTTAAATCTGAAGGGTTCTCGTTCATAGATGGCATTGACTTCCATGAAGGCCTAAAAAGGATGCACCACAAGAAATTCTCTACTGTAAAAGGATACAAGAAGAAGGAGTTTCCTCAAAGGTACGAATTTTTGGCCGATATTATTAGGAAGTGTATATGTTGCAAGAGCTCTGAGCACATTTCTGTAAATGAGGTGCAACTCAAGCTCATGACTGCCATAAGTTGTGGAATATAACTTAACTATGGAGCTCTACTTCTTGAATGGATTGGGAAATGGATCACCAGCTCGACGAAAACAAAGAGCTCTCAAAAGATGCTCTACGGGCAATTCATAAGCATCATCCTACAGTCTACTCTGGGTGATAAGATTGGGGACGATGAAGGAGAATCCATCAATCTAAACAGACGGATGACCCAGCAACTGTTTGAAAACAAGAAAAGGAATCCAGCAAAAAATGTACGTATGATGTCTAAGACTAGTGGAAGAATTAGTGATATAAAGGAATTAGGGATTCCAGGAAACATGTCAGTCGTCAAAGAGACTGAAGAAGAAGAGGAAGAGATTATCAAGGAAGAACCCACTACCCTAGTCAGAAAAAGCAAGGGCAAGAGAAAGCTAAAGACTAGAATGGCAGAAGAACCTCAAGGGTCTACCACTGATATACCTGTAGAGTCCTCTGACCTTGAGACTCTAAGGATCTTAAGAAGAAAAGAACAGCAGACTGAGGCAGATGAAGACAGAGCTACTATATCACAGCTGCTAAAGAAAAATAAAATTAGTCACAAGTCCAAGAGGCCATCTGTCTCTTCGATCGTAGAATCTCTACCGATCGTAGAAACCAGACCGAACACCTCTAGCGAGGAAGTTGCTGCACCAGATGTTCTGGCTGATCAACAGGACAGAGCTGAAGCTCAAGAAAGTCCTGAAGCTGTGGCTCAGCCTAGAAAACCAAGACAAAAATTGGTTAAAAAGTACATCCTTGTCAATGAAGGAATACTCAAAGAAGAAGACAAAAAGATGGCTGCTGAAAAGGAACTATCCAAAGAAAGCCAAAAGGACATAGCTCAAGCTGAGGGGGAGATACCAGAAGTCCTCACCATAGAAAATGCTTCAGTTGAGGGGGAGCTACCAGTCCTACAGATGGATGATCATGTTGAGGGGGAGCCTCATGATATCCCCATGACAGAAGAAGCTGCTCCTGCTGAAAATGAGGGGGAGCCTGAGCAAGAACGTTAAAAGGAAGTCATTGATATAGTGGAATCCTCAAAAAGAGATAGAGAAGAAGAAGAAGACGAAGATGATGATGAACTTGAGATCACATGTGTGGGCTGTGATGGGTAAAGGAGTTTTCTCTATAATCAACTGTTATCTTATCTCCCCATGATGCCTTTTCATCAAGCTCAAATTCTAAACTCCTGGAATCACATGTTTTGGAGCTTCAAAGAATATCCAGCCATCTCTGTGCTAGCTCATGGATTTTCAGGCAACTTCAACTTTGCCAAACAGTTGATAACAAATGGTTCCTCTTCAAGGATGGTGCATGAGGTATTATTTGTCCCAATCTTGTTTAGAGTTAATCACTATCCACTATCTTTCTTCAGTCAATTTTATGAATTTCCAAGCTGGTTGGAAGTGGTCCTAAATCCACTAAGTCAATTCCCAGTTACAAAATCCCAAAAATTTGTAACTGATGAACCAAATGTGCCCAACTTCATATTGATCCCAACTCCAATCATCACTACGATTGAGGACTCTAGCCCTATCGTAGAGTCCCAAGCTCAAATCATAGAGCCACCCACTCCAAACACCCAAAAATAGGCCCCTCCATCTGATATCCCCTCTTCGTCCACTAATAAATACTTCAACTTTGATCTTGCCCTCTACTCCTTACAAGATCAATAAAAGAAAATATCCCATTTTCCAAATAATCCACAACTCTGTGAACTACTTTCAGATCTGCCCACCAAAGCTAAGTTGACAGAAGTGTCGAAGAAAGTGATCAAAGACATCAATGATAGTCTTAAAGCTCACACAGAACTCATTCATCTCAGACTGACAAAAATGATCACTGCTGCAAATAATCTCCTAAGCACCCTAAACTCTGAGCTTACAAAGAAGCTAAAGGAGATCATCAAGAAAATGGTTAAGAGCATAAAGGACAGGGATGATATTCATTTCCTAGCAGCTAAAAGACACAGAGATGCTGTTCTTGCCTTACAAACAACTCAAGACGCCCAAAATAAACTTATGTTGGAGAGCATCATTGATAAGTAGGTTTTATACTTACTTATCCAGTATCTATTACTTGAATTAGTTGCTTATACTCATGTTTCTTAGTTACTTTTCATGCATTTTGTGTTTATTTTGTAGATCTTATGCTTGGGAACGATGTGAGCGACTATTGGTATGAAAACGCAAGAAAAAGCAATCCGGACATTATTTGAGCTTCATGTTCATTTCATGTTCTTGGCTTGGAACTTGGATTATGTTCTACATGGTGATGGAATGTATGATTCGTGCTTAGGATAGACATATACCGAGGCATCGCTCGTAGTCATTTGAGAATTTGGGCTTAAACCCTAATTATTTGTAAATCACATAGACATATAGTGGTTTAGGTAATGTGGGTGTTCATGTGTATTCTATCAATTGTGAATTATATGTGATATGAGTATGGTACATTGAGATATGGCTGTACTTTACTTTCATGTTCTCGACTAGCAATCCAGTGCAAGTAATTTGGCTTAACATGGAGTGTGTTGATTTAAATGATTCAATAGATGAAATTATAATCTCAGGTCTTCATTATCTAGTCTTACTCTAGGAATAGTTAGTATTATTTAATTTCATAGTTTTAATATAAAATATTAAATCATTCGTTTAAATAAGACTGAAATGGTTATGGGCTCATGCTTGGTGAACTTTATTAGTTAATTCTCCCTGGAAACGATACTTTACTTACTCTTTATTACTTGTTGACCTTATAAATTTGCACGCATATATTGATCGGTAAAACGACCAACAATCATCAATCTACAAACTGCCGTAAAAGAATTCCAACAATTCTACGTCAACCAAGGACAACAGACTGACAATGTTCTAACCGTCCTCCGACACAAGGAAGAACGATCTAAAGCTCTGATCAAGGAAAATTGAGAGGACATTGCTTAAACCCAAAGCCAACTCAATGAGCTCGTCCAAGGAGTGACTCGCCTCTCTGAAGACTTTCGAACCCTTGATATTGACATAAAGGGGGAGAATGAAAGGAAAGGAGATCAAAGCAAGGGCAAAGGCAGAGGAAAATTCCAAGTTCAATATTCAAGGAGTCCTCCTACAAGGCAGTCTCACCAACAGACTCCACGATTCGGCCATCAGACTCAACGATCTGATCAGCATGAAGTTTTAATGGCTCAACCAATAAGAAGTATAGGGCCAACTACCAGCTCACAAAATGTGACCACCACAGGCCTAAGAAAGCCAATTGGAGATCCTGTATTCATGAATAGGCATGATCACAATCCTAGGCTAAGGCCAAGTGAGCTGGAAGATCTAGCCAGGAGAGATGAAGCAAGCAGGAAAAGGAGGGCTGAGGAGTATGCCAATCCTCCACGCAAAAGATCAAAGAAATAGAGATAAGTGAAAATTTAAATTCTTATTAATGTAAAGCAAAATTGTAATATATATTTCTCAAACATCAATAAATTCATGCTTATTCTCTAGAAATTTCAGCTACTCACTGAAACATTAAGTCATATTTACTTTCCTGCAAATGCATCTAGAAACTAATAATCATGAAAACAAATCTCCTCGGTTATGTCAACATCAAATAGGGGGAGATTGTTGGGAGAGTGCACATTTTGATTTGATGTTTAAAGTAAAAGCTCATGATTATATGTAAAGTTATTCAAGGAATATATGTACAAGGACTTAGTGATAGATCAAATTTGTTAGGTTGATCTAAACTCTGAATGTGTATCATTCTGTAAATGAATATATAGATAAAGAGATCAAAGCTGCTAGGTTGATCTTGAGATGTAATAGATAGGCTTCGAAGAGATCGTAGTTTATCAAGCTGATCAAGATTGCAGATGTAAAACCCCAACTTTTTATAAATAAAATTGATTTTTCTCTATTTATTATTTTGAAATAGTAAGGGTTGATTTGATTAATGTGGTAAGTTATGGGTAAAATACGTAAATATTTTAAATAAGCAAGTGGTTATAAAATATTCATTGTTATCGGGGAATATTCATTTGGTCGTGCAATATTCTTACTGTCGGGGAATATTTGTACGACGGTGCAGCCTTGTGTGGGCCCCATAACGGAAAGCGATTGAATGACGAAAACGACAAACGACAAGTATAAGTTGTTTATAAATAACGGCGTAGTTGTTACCGTTAATACTGTTGGAATACCCGGTGGTTAAAACACAGTAATACGCGTTGTTGTACAGTAGCACACAGTATTGCACTAATTATTGATTCTTACGTAAGAAGGTACTACTCAATAATTGTTACAGTAATTATTGTTTAATATTTTATTTTATTGATTCAATAATTGATACGTTGAAATTTTATATTATTGTTGTTTCAATAATTATCACTACACAGTATTTTCCATTATCAGATCAATCATATATATTATTTGAATAATATTATTAGATAGGATTATTGGCAGTGTCTAGAAAGTTCTGTCTAAGGAGAGATTTGGTCACCTAATTGTGCGTCAGTAATGAGAAATCCTTATTGAAAAGCCCCCTCTGTGACGCCCCCAAATTCGGGTACTTGAAACCCGAACTCGGTGCTTCACGATACCATTTCTATGAGCAGAATTCTACGAATAATAATAACAATAACTTAATTTACATAATTATCAGAGTTTATCTCCCCAGGTACGAGACCTTAAAGTACATTCCAAACAATACATGATATTATTTATATATATATCATTGTCTTAATAATATAAACTATTACAGCAACTACTACAAATCTTATTCAGTTAGCTTTCCTTTTCCTTTGTTTCTGTACGAGCTTTCTGGTTCTTCAAACTTAACTAAAAACATTTAAATTAAGCAAGAATGAGCATTTAAGTGCCCAGCAAGTAATAACAATAATATATATTAGCTGAAAGAATTAAATATTTTCTTTGAAAGACACTTCTACAACGAATCAACAGTTCTGAAGTAAGTTGTACCAAGAATAATAATAACATAACAACTCTCTTTCACATTTTTGAAACTACGTATTGACTATAAGTAGGGTTAAGTGACATATTATGAACATTATTTTCTTTTTTTCGAAAAGGTTAAACAGAAATTCATCTGCAAACCGTCATAACTTACGGACACGAGGGTGATCAGCCCGTTGTGCCCTGCATTGATCAATACTACATTTCAAGAACTCTCTCCGCCTTGGGCGCATAAAAGTTTTCCCTATGTAAGGGATGTTCATACTTGTCTGGGTTCTAAAGCAAAGGTTTTATCTTGTTCTATAATTCAACATATATATATATAAGGGTAATTGACAAAGGTATATCAACATGTGATTAAATACAATGATTATCCAAGTGGGGACACTTATATAACCATTTTATAGAAATTGACGAACATAATATATATAACATGTTGATAAACAATGAGCAGATATAGAATATGTCGCAGTAGAGTTGATAATATAGCATAATAATAATTTAATTCTAAAACTTCTTACTCATGTCCATTGCATAAAGGAAATGCAAAGGTAGGATACTTGCCTGAGCTGCTGCTTACAATAACGCAACTTAGATTAATCTTTTATACAGCGACCTATCAGTAATAAGATCATTCGTTCGATTAGAATAATATACTATAACACATAGTACTGCATTTCGCAGTCAGCACATAACATAATCACATTATCACACATATCCAACAGTCATTGAATCATAATTAATCATTAATACAGTCAAAATATCTAAGTCTAGATGAATTTCTGAAATATGTTGGTGTACCGACAGCTTTATTTAATAATTATCGAGTCTAAGACTCTATTCTGTATCTCAATATTCATAAGTATCAGTTATATTATTTTTAATTGACTTAAAATAATTTTTAAACACTTATTATAATTTATCAAGAATTTTCAAACATCGGAATCATAATTAAATGATTTAAATATCAAATAATTTTATTATCATTAACATTTAATCAATATTAAATTATTAATGAAACTGTTGCCAAAATATTAAAGTTATGTACAATAACTCAAAATGCTTTTAAAACATTTATATTACTCTTAAATGATTTTTAAAACATTTAAAATTATTTTTAAATAATTACCATTAATATTAAAATATTAATGCACTATTTATCCAAATATTAAAAGTCATTTATTATAACTTAAAATATTTTTAATTCATTTATATCCTTTTTAAATGATTTTTAAATAAATAAAACCATTTTTAAACTATTTATTTAATATAATTATTAAATAAACTAAATATCATCAATATTAGATTAATATCATTAATATTAAATTAATAATATTTTTCATGACAAAATATCCAAAGTCATATTTTATAACTCAAAATATTTTTATGATACTTTAAATGATTTTTAAAATCATTAATTCTATTTTCCATAATTATTTCATACATTTATTAAATAACTTAAACATCATTAATATTAATTAATTAATGAACTTTCATCACAAAATATTAAAATTCATCAAAAATAACTTAAAATATTTTCTAACACAATAATATAATTTTTCATGATTTTTTATGAATTAAAATAATTTATTTAATATTATAATTAAATAAATAAATACCTTTTTGTATTCCAAAAATACTAAATATTTTTGAAATATACTCAAAATAGTTAAAAACTATTTTTTAGACTTTCAAATAATTTTTCATAATTTATTAAGTATTTTTAATAATTAAAATCTAATTTTTCAAATTTTTAAATCATTTTCGGAATTTTCAGAAATTGAAAATTTTAAAATAAATCAAAACTGTCGCTAAAGGCTTTAGCGACGCTTATCTGTTGCCTTAGGTGTTCTTGAGCCTCAAGAACACTGACAAGACAGTTATCAAGGTGCCTAGTTTGACCGATTATAATTCTCAATCCATTACGTTTCTGGGCAATCTAACACTTGGATCTTGTAGTACTCATGTAATACTACAATTACCAACAAACATCATGACTAAAAAAACATCAGATCTAAGAGTTATTAGCCATCAAAAAGTCTGACAAGGCTATTCTTCGACTGAAGAACCGTCGAGGTGCCTACTTTAGATCCTTATAACTTCCAATCTGTGTATTGTTTGTGTGATCTATCAATTGGAGTGTGTAGACAACATGTAGGACTACAACTAAAAAGCATCATAACACATTAACATCATAACATGAGCAAAATCTAGCTGGTCAAACTTCAACACAGAATCTGCTCAAAAAAATTCTGGGTTTGTGTTCTTCAGCGTTTTCGGTCAATGGGTTTTGACCATGAATAACTCCCGATCTACAAAAGCTATGAACTTGATTCTTTCTGCATATTAAAGACCACATATCTGACTACACATAACAACTTTTAAATAACAAAAATCGTGATCGAGCAAAGATTTATAAGCTCTGACATTTGCCAAAAAATATTTTCTGGACACTTAGAATATTTTCTGGGTTTGAAGAACAGCCGGTCAATGTCGGTCAACCCACTTTGACCTTAAATAACTTTTGATCCAAAATAGATATGGACCTGATTCGTTTTGGAGATTAAATACCACATAACAAGCTAGACATATCAACTTTTAGAACACAAAACACATTAAAGATCACAGAGATATAAGTCTTGACATTTGCCAAAAAATCACAGAAAATGAAATTTCTAGATTTTGGAAATCTTCAAATCCGAGCTTCTAAATGTTATGGATCCAACATATAGCAACCCAGATCATCCTTAGACACTATAATCAACATGTTCTAACATTTAAACATAACATCTAACACCAAAAATTTTAAAAAAAATCAAGCTAGAGTTTATACCTTTTCTAAGCTTTGATTCTTGATTCTAGCTACTGATTTGGTTATGGCTGATCGTGGGGCTTGATTATAGACTGATATATGATGATATTTTCGAAGGTTCTAGAGAGAGAAGCTCAAGGATGAGAGTAGGACAAAATGTTAGTGTATGATTACATTTATTTAACTCCAATCTATTTATAGACCAAGTGGATTGCCTTGGATGCTTGAATTGAATGATTCCATCTGATTTATTGAGCCTTGGATGCTAAGTGGGTAGGGTAGGAATGTTGGCTAGCAATGATACACCAATAATTCATTAATAATACACTAAAAGGGCATTTTGGTAATTTTCATTAAAACTGAAGGGCATTCTTGTCCAATGTGATTAAATCTAGGGTTTAATCACTAGATTGTAAATCTTAAAATTACCCAAATAATTCCTAGGGTTTGACAATTTAAAATAATTGTACAATAACATTTTAATTAAACACAATAAATTAAAATTAGGATTTTTAATTAGAAAAATAGGGTTTCTTAATATTAACAATTAGGGTTTCCTAATTAACCATTAGGGGTTCCTAATTGTCTATATATTTTACTAACACATTAATTACGATTTCTAATTTCAACCAATTAGGGTTATTTAAATAATAATTAGGGTTTCTCCTAATTACGGAAATTCTAATATACACAATAAAATTCATATAACGCAATTTCTACTCAGTCTTGAACTCACAACTGAGTTTAACAATTAAGGCTTAAAAATACGATATAAGGGTCATGATATAAATTTACCATAATTAACCAATCATTATCTGTCCACACATATACAGTACATATATATAGCATTGAAAATTCAAAAAATATATAATATTATATTATTATTCTCATCTCTTGATAAAAATCCAATTTAGGGTTTGGATTCCATAACTGACTTATCCATCGTATACAACATCAATAATCAAGTTAAAATAATTAACTTAAATATTCTGAACAGATTCATATAATAAAATATTTATTATCATAATTCTAATTGTCTCTTCATATATTATTTGAATAATATCCAATCATGTTTTCATGAAAAATAATTAATAAAAATATTTCTGCTTACAAAAATTAATTATCATAAGAATATAATTTGTAGTAATTAATAATTCTAAAAATTATTTCTAATTTTTCAAGTAATAAATATATTTGCATTTATCGTACACATTACTTGACACTTATTCTAAAAAAAATTCATATGCAAAAATTCCTTATTTATTTTTATAGAAAATATCGGGTTATTACATTCACCCTCCCTTATAAGGATTCCGTCTCCGGAATCATCGTTTTAAAACTCATATATACAAGGGTACATAGCATATATAATCATTGCAAGTAGACCTCGATCATAATTGATCGAACTGATCTTTTACTATTCAGCATAACGCTTGTCTACCTGATTAAACAAAAGTTTGATTTTTAAAAGGACTCAAATTCTTCATTCAAAATTTCTTTATAAAATAATTTACTATATATATAAGAAAATCATATAAGATATATAAGTTATTCGAATAACACCTGGAGTTCCATTTCCAGCTGCCACAGTATCCTGGACCGTCATGTTGAAGACCCTCGGAGTTGCTTTTGTTGGGTTATTGGTTGAGGTCGGCCCTGTGATTGCTAAAGTCCCACTGCCTTTTCCCGTGGTTACATTTCCTGCCTCCATTCTCCTCTTTGGACAATCCTTCACCTTATGTTCAGTCGATCCACATATAAAACACCCACTGTTCATCCTTGGGTTGGGGCAGTTGGGAGAGATATGACCCTCCTGCCCGCACTTGTAACATACAAACTTACCCTTCAGGCACTCACCAGAGTGATTCTTCCTGCAATTCTTGCACTGCACTACCTACTTCTTCACACCTTCCTGTTTCACCTGAACATTCCCAGAAAAATTCCCCTTTCTTTTCTCACCCCCATTTCTACTATTTCCTTCCACCTTCAAAGATCCTTCTGCCTTGCTTTTGTTCTTCTTCTCCTTGTTGTAGAGGCTCATGGCCTCACTCCCCTCCTCAGCTATGATAGCCTTCTCCATGAGTGCTGCAAAAGTATTGATTTGCAATACTGCCACCTTATTGTAGAGCCAGGGTTTTAAGCCTAGCTCAAACCTCCTTGCCTTTCTAGCCTCCGTATCAACTTGATGTGGAGCAAACCTAGCCAACTCATTAAACTTTGCGACATACTCCGCAACAGTCATGTTCTCCTGCTTTAAATTCAGAAATTTCACCTCCATCCTAGCTTGCATACTAGCTGAGAGATAGTTTTCAAAAAATAAAGTCTTAAACCTATCCCAAGTAACTACTCCTTCTCCTGCCCTAGTTTTATTTGCCTCCCACCAAAAGTTGGCTTCCCCTTTCATCATATAAGTGGCAAAAGCAGTCTTTTGCCCCTCATCTACCCTAGCAATTACGAACGCTTTTTCTATTTCATTAACCCATGTCTGGGCTTCTATAGGGTCAGCTGATCCTCTGAATTCTGGTGGTCCTATTGCTTTGAAGTCTTTAAATTTTGCCAAGCGATTATCTGGCTGGTTCCCTGCGGCTGGTATTCCCTGCTGCATAGCCTGAGCTACCATGTTTGCAAAGTTTTGCATCGGGTCTTGTTGTTGTTCCTCAGTATTGTTGAGAGATTCTTCTACCTTTTGGTTTCGAGTTTGACGTCTTGGTGGCATTATCTGGTTAAGTAAAATCATAAATTATACTTTATTAACTTACATTCTGAACCTTATTGCATAAGATTAATATATTAAACTTGTTTCATTTCTCAAACTTAGATTCATATTCATTCATCGAATATTTTACATAACATAGCACATACTGCTTTAAACACCAGCTATCCCTTTGTGACTACAAAAGTCGGGATTTACAAACTTGACCAACACACATATTATATTAAACATACCTACTCAACATAACCTAAAGCTTTTTCTTGGACATCTTTTCGCTTGATGACCTTTCCTCCCACAAATAAAATATGAACCTGGTTCAAGGTAAGGACAATAAGGAGAAGTATGTCCTTCACGTCCGCAATTATAACATATCATTTTCCTTTTCTTCTTACTAGGTCTTTCTAAGTCATAGTCTTCTATCTTTCTTTCATTATCTCTCGGAGCTGCACACGATGTGTTGCTTGAGGCTCCTATCTGATCAATTTGGATTTTAAGCTTATCCTGTTCTTTCATTGTTTCTATTAACGCCTGACGCAGTTGAATATTCAACAGCTTTTCTATTTCCCACAGCTTTTTCAAAGAAGAAACCTTGTTCCTCAAATCCTGCACCTCCGTTGATGCTTGATCAGCTTCAACTTTAGTGTCCGAATCACTATCTGTCAGTTCCACCATTTTCGGATCTGGTACTACATTTTCCACAATAACCACCTCGTCCGAGTTGGTTTCATTGTGAGCCTTTATTTCAGCTATTGGCTTCGATATTAGCTCGGGTGTATGGATCTGATTCTTCTTCAAGTTATAAGCCCATAACAATCCTTTTCCACCAGACATCTACACACATAAATTATCCTGATTAGCATATAGTATATACACACAGCAAACAATAGTTTTATAAGAGTTATCTTTTATTTTGTTCAACGATGAATTTATTCAATTCATCTCCTTTTAAAACTCTATATGAGTTATTTGTATTTTTAACGTTTCCCCATGTCCTAAGGTTATAGCCTAAGGTCGATCCCACCTAAGGTTTCTAACCCTAAAGCTCTGATACCAACCTGTGACGCCCCCAAATCCGGGTACTTGAAACCCGAACTCGGTGCTTCACGATACCATTTCTATGAGCAGAATTCTACGAATAATAATAACAATAACTTAATTTACATAATTATCAGAGTTTATCTCCCCAGGCACGAGACCTTAAAGTACATTCCAAACAATACATGATATTATTTATATATATATCATTGTCTTAATAATATAAACTATTACAGCAACTACCACAAATCTTATTCAGTTAGCTTTCCTTTTCCTTTGTTTCTGCACGAGCTTTCTGGTTCTTCAAACTTAACTGAAAATATTTAAATTAAGCAAGAATGAGCATTTAAGTGCCCATCAAGTAATAACAATAATATATATTAGCTGAAAGAATTAAATGTTTTCTTTGAAAGACACTTCTACAACGAATCAACAGTTCTGAAGTAAGTTGTACCAAGAATAATAATAACATAACAACTCTCTTTCACATTTTTGAAACTACGTATTGACTATAAGTAGGGTTAAGTGACATATTATGAACATTATTTTCTTTTTTTCGAAAAGGTTAAACAGAAATTCATCTGCAAACCGTCATAACTTACGGACACGAGGGTGATCAGCCCGTTGTGCCCTGCATTGATCAATACTACATTTCAAGAACTCTCTCCGCCTTGGGCGCATAAAAGTTTTCCCTATGTAAGGGATGTTCATACTTGTCTGGGTTCTAAAGCAAAGGTTTTATCTTGTTCTATAATTCAACATATATATATATATATATATATATATATATATATATATATATATAAGGGTAATTGACAAAGGTATATCAACATGTGATTAAATACAATGATTATCCAAGTGGGGACACTTATATAACCATTTTATAGAAATTGACGAACATAATATATATAACATGTTGATAAACAATGAGCAGATATAGAATATGTCGCAGTAGAGTTGATAATATAGCATAATAATAATTTAATTCTGAAACTTCTTACTCATGTCCATTGCATAAAGGAAATGCAAAGGTAGGATACTTGCCTGAGCTGCTGCTTACAATAACGCAACTTAGATTAATCTTTTATACAGCGACCTATCAGTAATAAGATCATTCGTTCGATTAGAATAATATACTATAACACATAGTACTGCATTTCGCAGTCAGCACATAACATAATCACATTATCACACATATCCAACAGTCATTGAATCATAATTAATCATTAATACAGTCAAAATATCTAAGTCTAGATGAATTTCTGAAATATTTTGGTGTACCGACAGCTTTATTTAATAATTATCGAGTCTAAGACTCTATTCTGTATCTCAATATTCATAAGTATCAGTTATATTATTTTTAATTGACTTAAAATAATTTTTAAACACTTATTATAATTTATCAAGAATTTTCAAACATCGGAATCATAATTAAATGATTTAAATATCAAATAATTTTATTATCATTAACATTTAATCAATATTAAATTATTAATGAAACTGTTGCCAAAATATTAAAGTTATGTACAATAACTCAAAATGCTTTTAAAACATTTATATTACTCTTAAATGATTTTTAAAACATTTAAAATTATTTTTAAATAATTACCATTAATATTAAAATATTAATGCACTATTTATCCAAATATTAAAAGTCATTTATTATAACTTAAAATATTTTTAATTCATTTATATCCTTTTTAAATGATTTTTAAATAAATAAAACCATTTTTAAACTATTTATTTAATATAATTATTAAATAAACTAAATATCATCAATATTAGATTAATATCATTAATATTAAATTAATAATATTTTTCATGACAAAATATCCAAAGTCATATTTTATAACTCAAAATATTTTTATGATACTTTAAATGATTTTTAAAATCATTAATTCTATTTTCCATAATTATTTCATACATTTATTAAATAACTTAAACATCATTAATATTAATTAATTAATGAACTTTCATCACAAAATATTAAAATTCATCAAAAATAACTTAAAATATTTTCTAACACAATAATATAATTTTTCATGATTTTTCATGAATTAAAATAATTTATTTAATATTATAATTAAATAAATAAATACCTTTTTATATTCCAAAAATACTAAATATTTTTGAAATATACTCAAAATAGTTAAAAACTATTTTTTAGACTTTAAAATAATTTTTCATAATTTATTAAGTATTTTTAATAATTAAAATCTAATTTTTCAAATTTTTAAATCATTTTCGGAATTTTCAGAAATTGAAAATTTTAAAATAAATCAAAACCGTCGCTAAAGGCTTTAGCGACGCTTATCTGTTGCCTTAGGTGTTCTTGAGCCTCAAGAACACTGACAAGGCAGTTATCAAGGTGTCTAGTTTGACCGATTATAATTCGCAATCCATTACGTTTCTGGGCAATCTAACACTTGGATCTTGTAGTGCTCATGTAATACTACAATTACCAACAAACATCATGACTAAAAAAAACATCAGATCTAAGAGTTATTAGCCATCAAAAAGTCTGACAAGGCTATTCTTCGACTGAAGAACAGTCGAGGTGCCTACTTTGGATCCTTATAACTTCCAATCTGTGTATTGTTTGTGTGATCTATCAATTGGAGTGTGTAGACAACATGTAGGACTACAACTACAAAGCATCATAACACATTAACATCATAACATGAGCAAAATCTAGCTGGTCAAACTTCAACACGGAATCTGCTCAAAAAAATTCCGGGTTTGTGTTCTTCAGCGTTTTCGGTCAATGGGTTTTGACCATGAATAACTCCCGATCTACAAAAAGTATGAACTTGATTCTTTTTGCATATTAAAGACCACACATCTGACTACACATAACAACTTTTAAATAACAAAAATCGTGATCGAGCAAAGATTTATAAGCTCTGACATTTGCCAAAAAATATTTTCTGGACACTTTTCTGGGTTTGAAGAACAGCCGGTCAATGTCGGTCAACCCACTTTGACCTTAAATAACTTTTGATCCAAAATAGATATGGACCTGATTCGTTTTGGAGATTAAATACCACATAACAAGCTAGACATATCAACTTTTAGAACACAAAACACATTAAAGATCACAGAGATATAAGGCTTGACATTTGCCAAAAAATCACAGAAAATGAAATTTCTAGATTTTGGAAATCTTCAAATCCGAGCTTCTAAATGTTATGGATCCAACATCTAGCAACCCAGATCATCCTTAGACACTATAATCAACATGTTCTAACATTTAAACATAACATCTAACACCAAAAATTTTAAAAAAAATCAAGCTAGAGTTTATACCTTTTCTAAGCTTTGATTCTTGATTCTAGCTACTGATTTGGTTATGGCTGATCGTGGGGCTTGATTATAGACTGATATATGATGATATTTTCGAAGGTTCTAGAGAGAGAAGCTCAAGGATGAGAGTAGGACAAAATGTTAGTGTATGATTACATTTATTTAACTCCAATCTATTTATAGACCAAGTGGATTGCCTTGGATGCTTGAATTGAATGATTCCATCTGATTTATTGAGCCTTGGATGCTAAGTGGGTAGGGTAGGAATGTTGGCTAGCAATGATACGCCAATAATTCATTAATAATACACTAAAAGGGTATTTTGGTAATTTCCATTAAAACTGAAGGGCATTCTTGTCCAATGTGAATAAATCTAGGGTTTAATCACTAGATTGTAAATCTTAAAATTACCCAAATAATTCCTAGGGTTTGACAATTTAAAATAATTGTACAATAACATTTTAATTAAACACAATAAATTAAAATTAGGGTTTTTAATTAGAAAAATAGGGTTTCTTAATATTAACAATTAGGGTTTCCTAATTAACCATTAGGGGATCCTAATTGTCTGTATATTTTACTAACACATTAATTACGATTTCTAATTTCAACCAATTAGGGTTATTTAAATAATAATTAGGGTTTCTCCTAATTACGAAAATTCTAATATACACAATAAAATTTATATAACGTAATTTCTACTCAGTCTTGAACTCACAACTGAGTTTAACAATTAAGGCTTAAAAATACGATATAAGGGTCATGATATAAATTTACCATAATTAACCAATCATTATCTGTCCACACATATACAGTACATATATATAGCACTGAAAATTCAAAATATATATAATATTATATTATTTTTCTCATCTCTTGATAAAAATCCAATTTAGGGTTTGGATTCCATAACTGACTTATCCATCGTATACAACATCAATAATCAAGTTAAAATAATTAACTAAAATATTCTGAACAGATTCATATAATAAAATATTTGTTATCATAATTCTAATTGTCTCTTCATATATTATTTAAATAATATCCAATCATATTTTCATGGAAAATAATTAATAAAAATATTTCTGCTTACAGAAATTAATTATCATAAGAATATAATTTGTAGTAATTAATAATTCTAAAAATTATTTCTAATTTTTCAAGTAATAAATATATTTGCATTTATCGTACACATTACTTGACACTTATTCTAAAAAAAAAAATTCATATGCAAAAATTCCTTATTTATTTTTATAGAAAATATCGGGTTATTACACCCTCTTTCTTGAGAACGGTCTGGTTGTCAGTATTGTGATTCTGTAATATTATTTGTGAATAATTAATTACTGATTTATATGATGAGGAAAATATTCATTGTATATGGATATAGATGGAGAAAATTTTTAATGTGACAATTGTTGAAAATTAATGTTTTATCTTTTTTTGATAAAAAATTTATTTAAATATATTATTATATTTTAATAATATAATAATAGTGATATTTTTACAATGAATATGTGATATATGAATTAATGAGGAGGAAGAGTATTTTTATTGTAATAAATGTTTAACACATGTTTTGTGTGTTGGTGAACCCCATTTCTTGACTGAAATTTGATTATAGCCTGCAAAATCGTCCGTATGTGAATTTCGGTCAATTTCTGCTTGGAATTTGAAAAAACTTAAACTTACAAAGTTGTAGATAATGGAATTTTCTATGGAAAAGATATAAGGTTTGAATTTTTCTGACAAAAGGGCTATTTATTATGAATTATTGAAGTTTCGAAGTTCCGAAATAATTGATTTTTGGAAGTTTTAATTCTGTTTATTAAGAAAAACATTTTTTTTTGTTTTGTGGGCTACACTAACATGTGCATAATACGCTTGAAAATAATATATATATATATATATATATATATATATATATATATATATATATATTATTAAATTTTCTACTTTGGTGTTCTAAGCATTTTCCTATAAATAGGGTGCTTAGGTTAGAATTAAAAATCACACCAGAAACTGAAGTTTTCTTTCTCTTTCTCTCTCTATATTATCGAGCGTATTCTTGTGAGTATTTTGATACTTTGAGTGTTGCTATATGGTACAAGTTTCCTTCAGCGTTATATTTGATATTCCAGCCAGAAGTATTATTCTTTTGAGGTAAGAGATGTTATTTTTTTTATAAATGATATTATTTCTTTCAATATCATTATACCGGAATATTGGTAAGATTTTTTTTGTGAAATTCTTATCTTTTCATGTCGGGGTTACTATTCACAAGTTACTATTCACGAGTTACTATTCACGAGTTACTATTCACAAGTTACTATTCATGAGTACTATTCACAAAGCATGATGATTTTTCTTATAAAATTTCTATCTTTTGGTGTTAGAATTACTATTCACGTATACGACATTATTCACGAATACGACACTATTCATAGAAAAAATTAAATTTTCTTTTCTATGTCCAAGATTGTTTGTTATGGTTCCTATCTTTGATTAGATCTATGTTTTAATCTTCAATTTTGAATTCTGTTCCACAATAGTTATTTATGAAGTAATTTTGAACTTGGATTGTTTAAAGTACGAATCCTTAATAGTTATTCTTTTGTTTCACTGGATTCGTTTTCTTTAAAATATTTTTCATCATCCTCAGTCCTAAATGATGATATTACTGAATACCTTTGGCCGGTAGTGCAAAGATGAGTGATTTCTTGATGAATATCTTTGGCCCGTAGTGTAAAGATGAACAGGTGTTGAGATGAACATGACCGACTGATTAATATCTTTGGCCTGTAGTGCAAAGATGACTATTTGATTCAAGATGTATATTGATTGATGTTACGGGGATAAAATATCAATTATAGACTTTTAAATTTATAGGTAATAGTAGATTTCATTCTCTACTTAACTCTTCTAATGAATTGTTGTTTCCGCTGCAGTTGTTGATCTAAAACTTGTTGTCTATTGTATTCTATCAGATTTTTTCCTGTTGAGGACTAACGATAATTTGTTCTATATTATCTTAGTCATAATATTTTCTACTGGGCTAGTTGAGCTCACCCTTTTCTTTTTTGTTCCATTTTTCTTCTCAGAAGGCGATCATGTAGCGGGTACTAGTCGGAGTGTGGAATGATGGTTCAAGATAGTTGTTTCAGTAGTCCTCACTATTTTGTAAAATAGTGTATAAATAATTGTAATGAGAACTCCATTTGAGTTTGAATACTGTCTAGATGACAATATTTGTATTTAAACTCACAGTATATGTGTTGTTGTATTTTGCACGACAATTGTAATAATAAAGTTGTAGTTATTTTTTGTACCATGTATTTGGCGACACAGAATGGGTTGGGTGGAATGAACCTACTTTGGGGGCGTCACAGTTGGTATCAGAGTTTAGGGATATGATCTCTGGCGGAGATCGGGGAATAGAACTAGGAGGGGAGAGACGAGCAAATCCTTCGCTAGTGTGTCCTACCTAAGCTTATTTGTTGGTCGGTCAAAATATATGGGTATTATGTGGTATGTCATTTTCTTTAATTAACCCTTATTTTATGATAGTATTTTAGAATGGCAGCTGAGAATGATAACAATGGAGTGAATGAGACCGTGGAAACACCTTTAATCACCTACCAAGGGAACGTGCAACAGGAAGGCAATATTCTTCCTGTAAACAACACCACTGATCAGACGATGAACGACGGGATGTTTAGAAGCTTTTTGCAGTTCATGCAAAATCAGACGAGGGAAACTCATGTATAAAATACAGGTGGAAATGATAGCAACATACGGTTTGTTACAGCCAAGCATTTTAAAGAGTTGGGACCACCAGAATTCTAGGGAAAGCCGGGTCCGATTAAGGCGGAGACGTGGGTCAAGCAAATTACCAAGATATTCGATGTCTTAGGATGCACGGAGGAACAAAAGGTTCTATTCGCCACTTTTATGTTTCGTAATGAGGCAGATTACTGGTGGGAATCTATGAAGCGTACCCAGCCAGCCGCACTCAATATGTCTTGGGAAACATTTCAGAAACTATTCAATGACAAGTACTTTCCTGAAAGTATTCGTCATATGAAGGAGGTAGAGTTTATTAGACTAGAACAGAACAACATGACAGTGTCCGAGTATGAGGCGAAGTTTATGGAGTTATCCAGGTTTGCACCTCATTTGGTGGAGAATGAGGAACGTATGACGCGGATGTTTCTGAGAGGTTTAAAACACGACATACGTCAATATCTCATTTCTCACAAATTTTCTCTGTATTCAGACGTTGTCAACAGGGCTCAATTATTAGAGCGAGATAATGAGTACGTTCAACCGGGGGACCACAACCAGGGTCGTACCGGTGGCAACAATCATCAGAGCAATGATAACCATTGTGGAGGAAATTATCGTGCCAAAAATGGTAACCACTTCGGTGGTAATCACGGTCAAGATAATAGAAGAAATGATTCAAGTGAAAATTTCAAGAAGAGAAGATTTAACGATGATGGGAAGACATCGGCAGCAGCATCAACATCAGCAACAAATTTTAGGGGAGGAGAACGAACGCCAGTTAGATGCTACAAATGTGGAGAGGAGGGACACATAAGTCCAAACTATCCACAACCTTCCAAGGTATGTTTTAGTTGTGGAAAAGATGGTCACATAGCTCGATTTTGTCCTATAGCAAAATTAAGTCCAGATGGGACGGTGGCACCAAAGGCGGATACGGACAAAACAAAGTCGGTGGTTTCAGGAAAAGCGTTTGTCGTGACTGGCCAAAACGCGAGGAACCCGAACGAAGTTATCACGGGTTAGTTAATCATAAAGTATTCTTACGAAGTCTATACCTTATTAGATACCGGTTCTATCCATTCTTTTATCTCTCCTGCTTGTGCTCAACGTTTGAACTTGACTCTTAAGAAATTAGACTTTGACTTATTTGTTGAAACTTTGTTAAGAGAAACCTTCATTACATCTACTGTTTATAAATTTTGCTTGATTCAGGATGGCACCATCACATTACCTGTTGATCTTATCTCTTTAAAGATACTTGCTTTTGATGTGATTTTAGGGATTGATTGGTTAACTACTCATCATGCCAAAATTGATTGCTTTCGTAAGGTTGTTAGTTTTCATATTCCTAAGCAACCTGTTATTCGAATTCAAGCAACCAAACCATTGAAGTCAAACTCTTTCATATCAAGCCATAAAGCCATTCGTTTATTAAAAAATGGATGTCAAGCTTTCTTAGCCCATGTCATGGACTTGAACAAAAATACGTCAGATTTGAATGATATTTTTGTTGTTAGTAAATTTTTTGACGTATTTCCTGAAGAATTTTCTGGCCTACTCCCAGAGCGTGATATTGAATTTTGTATCGACTTTGAACCCGGTACAAAACCCATTTCTAAAATCTTATATCGAATGGCTCCTATTAAAATTTAGGAGTTAGAAATCCAACTACAGGAGTTGGTACCCTAGCCTCTATTTGGTGACTTCCTTTGTGGAATGCACCGAAGCTAGACTCTCCGTAGGGACGTCATATTTGTGCGGTAGTAAACTGATAGGTGCCATTGTGACGTGATATCCAAGGTTGGGATATGATTCACAGTTGAGAGCAGCCTAAGTCAGTAATCGAAATACGTAGCTTTCTAGGCTTAGCTAGTTATTATCAGAGATTCGTGTAAGAATTTTCCCGAATCGCTACTCCATTAACTCAGCTGGCTCGTAAGGATACAAAATTTGAATGGAACGAGGAATGTGAGAAGAGCTTCCAAGAACTCAACATGCGACAACGACGTTGGCTTGAGATGTTGAAAGATTACGATCATACCATCCAATACCATCCTGGAAAAGCAAATGCGGTAGCTGACCTGTTGAGTAGAAGATCGTATGCGGGTACGAGTGCGATATTATTGAACACAAAGAATCATTTCAAAAGATGGAGATAGAGTTGAAGATTCTAAGAACCTGTGTGAAGATAACGAATATACGAGTAGAATCGACTTTAATCGATAAAGTTAAAATCGCTCAAGCTACACACCGGAGTTGATGAATATAAAGAAGAAGGTACAATAAGGCGTTATTCTAGAAGTAAGAGTCGATGAAGAGAAGAAATCTCAACCGTCGATTTGTTGGTCCATTTAAAATTCTTGATCGAGTAAGAAATGTGGCCTATAGACTCATTTGACCGCCAAGTATGTCTCGTGTCTATAATATTTTTTTGCATATCCACGCTACGTAAATATGTGAAAGACCCGAACCACATTATTGAGTTAGAACCAGAAGAGATAGCTGAAGACTTAACGTACGAGGAGGTACCTGTCAAGATCTTGGATAGGAAGGAGCATGTCCTACGCACAAAGGTTATACCACAAGTTAAAGTTTTATGGAATAACCGTGCTATTGAGGAAATGACCTAGGAGTTAGAAATGGAAATGAAAGCGAGGTATCCACACTTTTTTAAAATACCAGGTACGTACGTCAATTTCGAGGATGAAATTTTATAAGGAGGGGAGGTTGTAAGACCCCAACTTTTTATAAATAAAATTAATTTTCCTCTATTTATTATTTTCAAATAGTAAGGGTTGATTTGATTAATGTGGTAAGTTATGGGTAAAATGCGCAAATATTTTAAATAAGCAAGTGGTTATAAAATATTCATTGTTATCGGAGAATATTCGTTTGGTTATGGAATATTCTTACTGTCGGGGAATATTTGTACGACGGCGCAGCCTTGTGTGGGCCCCATAACGGAAATCGATTGGATGACGAAAATGACAAGTATAAGTTATTTATAAATAACGGCGTAGTTGTTATCGTTAATACTGTTGGAATACCCGGTGGTTAAAACACAGTAATACACGTTGTTGTACAATAGCACATGGTATTGCACCAATTATTGATTCTTACGTAAGAAGGCACTTCTCAATAATTGTTACAGTAATTACTGTTCAATATTTTATTTTATTGATTCAATAATTGTTGTTTCAATAATTGTCACTACACAATATTTTTCATTATCAGATCAATAATTCATATTATTTGAATAATATTATTAGATAACATTATTGGTAATATCTAGAAAGTTCTGTCTAAGGAGAGGTTTGGTCACCTAATTGCGCGCCAGTAAGGAAAAATCCTTATTAGAAAGCCCCCTCTTTCCTGAGAACGGCCTGGTTGTCAGTATTGTGATTCTGTAATATTATTTGTGAATAATTAATTATTGATTTATATGATGAGAAAAAATATTCATTGTATATGGATATAGATGGAGAAAATTTTTAATGTGACAATTGTTGAAAATTAATATTTTATCTTTTTTTGATAAAAAATTTATTTAAATATATTATTATATTTTAATAATATAATAATAGTGATATTTTTACAATGAATATGTGATATATGAATGAATGAGGAGGAAGAGTATTTTTATTGTAATAAATGTTTAACACATGTTTTGTGTGTTGGTGGACCCTATTTCTTGACTGAAATTTGATTATAGCCTGCAAAATCGTTCGTATGTGAATTTCGGTCAATTTCTGCTTGGAATTTGAAAAAACTTAAACTTACAAAGTTGTATATAATGGAATTTTCTATGAAAAAGACATAAGGTTCGAATTTTTCTGACAAAAGGGCTATTTATTATGAATTATTGAAGTTCCGAAGTTCCAAAATAATTGATTTTTGGAAGTTTTAATTATGTTTATTAAGAAAAATGTTTTTTTGTTTTGTGGGCTACACTAACATGTGCATAATGAGCTGAGATCAGTTGTCTAAGGTGGGCTTAAAAATTATATATATATATATATATATATATATATATATATATATATATATATATATTAATATTAATATTTTATTAAATTTCCTACTTTGGTGTTCTAAGCAATTTCCTATAAATAGGGTGCTTAGGTTAGAATTGAAAATCACACCAGAAACTGAAGTTTTCTCTTTCTTTCTCTCTCTATATTTTCAAGTGTATTCTTGTGAGTATTTTGATACTTTGAGTGTTGCTATATGGTACAAGTTTTCTTCAGCGTTATATCTGATATTCCAGCCAAAAGTATTATTCTTTTGAGGTAAGGGATGCTATTTTTTTTATAAATGATATTATTTCTTTCAATATCATTGTACCGGAATATTGGTAAGATTTTTCTTGTGAAATTCTTATCTTTTCATGTCCGGGTTACTATTCATGAGTTACTATTCACGAGTTACTATTCACGAGTTACTATTCACAAGTTACTATTCACGAGTACTATTCACAAAGCATGATGATTTTTCTTATAAAATTTCTACCTTTTGGTGTTGGAGTTACTATTCACGTATACGACACTATTCACGTATACGACACTATTTATGAATACGACACTTCACAGAAAAAATTAAATTTTTTTTTCTGTGTCCAAGATTGTCTGTTATGGTTCCTATCTTTGATTGGATCTATGTTTTAATCTTCATTTTTGAATTTTGTTCCACAATAGTTATTTATGAAGTATTTTTGAACTTGGATTGTTTAAAGTACGAATCCTTAATAGTTATTTTTTTGTTTCACTGGATTTGTTTTCTTTAAAATATTTTTCATCATCCTCAGTCGTAAATGATGATATTACTGAATATCTTTGGCCTGTAGTGTAAAGATGAATGATTTCTTGATGAATATCTTTGGCCCGTAGTGCAAAGATGAACAGGTGTTGAGATGAGCATGTCCGACTGATTAATATCTTTGGCCTGTAGTGCAAAGATGACTATTTGATTCAAGATGTATATTGATTGATGTTACAGGGATAAAATATCGTTGATGGACTTTTAAATTCATATATGATAGTAGATTTCATTCTCTACTTAACTCTTCTAATGAATTGTTGTTTTCGCTACAGTTGTTGATCTAAAACTTGTTGTCTATTGTATTCTATTAGATTTTTCCCTATTTAGGACTAACGATAATTTGTTCTATATTATCTTAGTCATAATATTCTTTACTGGGCTAGTTGAGCTCACCCTTTTCCTTTTTGTTCCATTTTTCTTCTCAGGAGGCGAAAAAGTAGCGGGTACTAGTCGGGGTGTGGAATGATGTTCAAGATAGTTGTTTTAGTAGTCCTCACTATTTTGTAAAATAGTGTATCAATAATTGTAATGAGGACTCCATTTGAGTTTGAATACTATCTAGATGACAATATTTGAATTTAAACTCACAGTATATGTGTTGTTGTATTTTGCACGACAATTGTAATAATAAAGTTGTAGTTATTTTCTGTACCATGTATTTGGCGACTCAGAATGGGTTGGGTGGAATGAACCTTTTTTTGGGGCGTCACAGCAGAAGCCAAGGCAGAAACGTAGAGCATAGAGGATCGTAGTGTACCTGCCTTGAAGGGCCTCTTCGAAAAACGTAGAGAGAACCCAACGTTTGCTGAGCCAACTCAGAGTTTGTAGTGTGCTCTCGGAAATGTAGAGCTTGTAAAACAAGCAAGTGAAGATCGTAGTGTGCAAGTCTTTAAGAGAAATCGTAGTGCCTTCTTTTGAGAGCATCAGACCAAGCACCAAAATGACAAGACACCACGATCTGGATCTTAGAGTATCATCTGCCTTGTGTCAGAAGCATCGAGCCCCACCTTTTGTTTGGAGACAAAGTCCAACAAATGTGGAATGTGTTTTAAACGTTGAAATCCTCACCAGTCCCAATGGCACAAAAGATATCATTAGTATGCAACAAAAGAAACGTATTCAAGAAGCTAAGGAAAGGACCATAGGATAGAGGAAAACACCTTTTCAGGTGTTAGGTGAGAAAGCTGTCTAATGTGTCAGTGGGCCAGAATGCAATTCAGAAGATGTGCAGAAACGTCTCCATCAAAGTTCAGAAATGTCAAACGCATTTAATGCTTCAACAAATGGCTTCAACGGATAGATTTCAAAGATCACATATGTGACGCCCCCAAAATAGGTATACATCACCCATCTTGAGTCGCCAAATATATGGTACAAAATTCAAATACAACTTAATAATATAGCTGTTGTGTAAAATACGATAAAACATAAACTAATAGTTTTAAAACGAATATTGTCTTCTAGACAGTTTTCAACTCAAATGGAGTCCTCAATACAATTATTATCACACTATTTCATAGAATAGTGAGGACTACGAATGCTATCATCTGGACCGTCACTCCGTTCCCCGACTAGTCCCGGCTACGTTCTCATTTCCTGAAGAGGACAGTGAAAGCAAAAGAGTGAGCTCAACTAGCCCAGTAAGAAATATTATGACCAAGATAATGTAGAATAATTTATCGTTACCCTTCAACAGTGTTAAACTGATAAAATATAACAAACATCAAGTTTAACTGCAGCGGAACAAGCAATCCATTAGAAGAGTCAAGTAGAGAGTAAAATCTACTATCTTCTATGATTTAAAAGGTTTTTCATCACTTTTATCGCTGAGACTCAGCTTAATAAATAATCCACATCATCCCTACACTACGGCCAAGGATATTCATTAGTATCACGACCACAAATTATCCATGCACTACGGGCTAAGAATATTTGTGTATTCATCAATGGTCATGATCATGCCAACAACTGTCCATTAATGCACTACGGGCTAATGAGGACTTTTACCACATCATTTGTAATATTACGGTCATGATTATACCGAATAATCCCTGGTCATAATCATACCAAGTCTATCTATGCACTACAGGCCATAGATGACTTTCAACATAATATAAACATGAGGATGATAATAATGATATAAGAATTCAATAAAACAAGTTCAAGGAAAATTTTTTAAAGATTTATAATTTAATTTATCCAGAAATCAATAACGTCCAAATTGTCAACATGATACTGCTTTGTGGAGTAAAATTCAAGAATAATATTGTACCAAAAATAATTTGGACCGAAAATGAATCAATTTTTATCATGAATAGTACTCCCGGGTAAATAGTACTACGGGAATAGTAACCCCGTGAATAGTACTTCGGCATGAAAAAGTTTAAACTTATCAAGAATGCTCAAAATAATATTTCTATGAAAAGATACTGGATGAAGCGCAAATATCAAGGATATTCTACTAATTTCATGGAGTATAGAATTCAAAATCTGAAACGAAATAATATTACTTACATACTACAGAGTATGGAAGAAAATATTATTTCAAGCGAATATTGAACAAAAATAACATCCCTTACCTTGAAAAGAAGAGTATTCCAACTGGTATAGCGGGGATATTCTTGAAGAAAACTTTCACTGTTCTCTACGCTCAAAGCTTTCTAAAACTCTAAAGAAATACCCTCAAGATTATAGAAGAAGAATTCTCTGATTCTGGTGTGATTTTCAATTCTAACTTAAGCGCCTATTTATAAGAAAATGCTAGAACGCCATAGGAGACTAAATAATAAAATAATATTATTATTTATACAAAATTTCTATGCATGCTTTGTTGAATTGTTGGCCAGCCATTTCTAAAAAATTTTGGCAGCCCAGAAGTTAAAAATAAAAGTGCGTCCCACCCAATTTTAATAAAAATTATTTTATTTTTTGAAACTACAGTAATTCATATAAATAGCCCTTTCATCAGAAAAATACAAATTTTATGCTCATTTCACACGTAATCGAATTCTCTACAACTTTACAGAAGAAAGTTTTTCCAAAATCCAAACAGAAAATATCTGAATTTCTCAAACGGACAATTTTCAACACCTCTTAAAATTCATAACAAATTATACGTTAATTTTTAACGGTTCAAAATTTGTGGACATATACTCAACTTATATATGCATAACATATCCAAAAATCACAACGATCCAACGGTCAGATTAAAATTATAACTCACACAATAGAGCTTTAAGGACACCGATTTGATTTTTTAATACTTCCAATCCGACAAAATACTAATAAAACGCCTCAACATTAATTCCTTCATTTATAACCGCATAAAATAAATATTTCCTTATCATATAAATCAATAATTAATTATTCACAAATAATATTACAGAATCACAATAATGACAACCGGGTCGTTCCCAGGAAAGAGGGGGCTTTCCGATAAGGATTTCTCCTTACTGGCGCGTAATTAGGTGACCAAACCTCTCATTGACAGAACTTTCTAGACATTGCCAATAATGCTATCTAATAATATTATTCAAATAATATGAATTATTGATCTGATAATGGGAAATACTGTGCAGTGACAATTATTGAAACAACAATAATATAAAATATCAACGCAGCAATTATTGAACCAATAAAATAAAATATTGAACAGTAATTACTGTAACAATTATTGAGTAGTGCATTCTTACGTAAGAATCAATAATTCAAAAATACTGTGCAATACCGTGTGCTACTGTGCAACAACGCGTATTACTGTATTTTAACCACCAGGCATTCCAATAGTGTTAACGGTAAAACTTTCGCAGTTATTTATAAAAAGATATTTTTATCGTTTTCTCAATCTGACAATAATTCTGTTGTGGGGTCCACCAATGATTGTGCCGTCGTACGAATATTCCCTGTTAAAATGAATATTCCCCAACCAATCGAATATAATATAACAACTTACGTACTTTGTAAAATTTATAAATATTACCCACAACTATAACATATATCAAATTCACTCTATAATATTTAAAAATGATATTTATAGAAAATTATCTTTATTTATAAAAGTTGGGATCTTACAACCTCCCCTTCTTATGAAATTTCGCCATCGAAATTAGGGTACATACCTGGTATGTCGAAGAGGTAAGGATACCTTGATTTCATTTCAGATTCTAACTCCCAGGTCATTTCCTCAACATCGTGGTTTCTCCACAAAACTTTGACTTGAGGTATAACCTTGGAGTGTAAAATATGCTCCTTCTTATCCAAGATTTTAACAGGAACCTCTTCATACATTAAATCTTTTACTATTTCGTCTGGTTCTAACTCAATAATGTGGTTCGGGTCTTTCACATATTTACGTAACATAGATATGTGAAAAACGTTACGAACACGAGATATACTTGGCGGTAAGGCGAGTCTATAGGTCACAGTTCCTACTCGTTCGAGGATTAAACATGGACCAATGAATCGAGAATTGAGCTTTCCTCTCTTTCCAAATCTCGTAACTCCTTTCTATGGAGCAACATGTAACAACACATGTTCTCCAATATTGAATTCTACGCCCTTTCGATGAAGATCAACATAACTCTTTTGTCGATCTTGTGAGGTTTTTATACGTTGTCGGATCGTTTGAATCTTTTCCGTAGTCATACGTACCAACTCCAGTCCCAACAATGTTGTTTCACCCACCTCATCCTAGCATACTGGAGAACGACACTTTCTTCCATACAACGCCTCGAATGGAGCCATGCCAATACTTGCTTGATAACTGTTGTTGTAGGAAAACTCCACCAATGGTAAGAACTTGTCCCAACTTCCTTTGAAGTCAAGGACACAGAGTCTTAATAGATCTTCAAGAGTTTGAATAGTCCTCTCTGACTGCCCGTCCGTTTGAGGATGATAAGCAGAATTAAATCATAAATTCGTGCCAATAGCTTTTTACAAACTAACCCAAAATCTTGAAGTGAATCTTGGGTCTCGATCATAAGCTATGGATACTGGCACACCATGCAATCTTACAATCTCGTTTAAGTACATAAGAGCAAGATGTTCAAGTGTATAAGTTTCTCGTATAGATAAGAAATGAGCTGACTTGAGTTCCTTTTGGGTGAAGAAATATTTGTGGCTTTTATGATCCGTATAGATCCCTACTTTCTCCCCATATAGATAGTGCCTCCAGATCTTTAGCGCGAAAATGACTGTTGCCAACTCTAGATCATGAATAGGATAATTCCTCTCATATTCTTTGAGTTGTTGCGAGGCATAGGCTATGACTTTTCCATGTTGCATGAGAACACATCCTAACCCTTTGCCTGAAGCATCGCTATAGATAACAAATCCATCCGAACCAGATGGTATTGTCAGAACAGGTGCCGAAATGAGTCTCCTCTTGAGCTCTTAGAAACTCTTCTCGCATTCCTCGCTCCATACGAATTTTATATCTTTTCGAGTCAGCTGAGTTAACGGGGTAGCGATTCGAGAAAATCCTTCCACGAATCTCCAATAATAACCAGATAAGCCCAAAAAACTACGCATTTCGGTCACCGACTTCGATTGCTCCCAACTTTGTATAGCTTCAATTTTCGTCGGGTCAATAGATACTCCATGTTTTGACACCACGTGCCCAAGGAATGCTACTTCCTCAAGCCAGAACTCACATTTCTTCAGCTTGACATATAGCTTGTTATCGCGAAGTCTTTGGAGTACCAGCTTCAAATGGTGCTCATGATCTTCCCGGCTTTTAGAATAGATGAGGATGTTATCAATAAAGATAACAACGAACTGATCTAAATATTCCTTGAATACTCGATTAATCATATCCATAAAAGCAGCAGGAGCATTAGTCAATCAAAAAGACATGACTAAGAATTCATAATGCTCGTACCGAGTTCTAAAAGCAGTCTTTGGAATACCCTCAGTTTTAACCTTCAACTGATGATATCCATAACGAAGATCGATCTTTGAAAAAAATTATGCTCCTTGTAACTGGTCGAATAGGTCATCAATGCGAGGTAGCGGATACCTATTCTTGATGGTGACATGGTTTAATTCCCGGTAGTCAATACAAAGTCGCATACTCCCGTTTTTTTTCTTTACAAATAAAACAGGAGCACCCCAAGGAGATGCACTAGGACGAATGAAACTGATGTCCAACAACTCCTGTAGTTGGACCTTTAACTCCTGAAGTTAAATAGGAGTCATTCGGTATAGGGTTTTAGAAATGGGCTTTGTACCCGGTTCAAGATCAATAAAGAATTTAACTTCACGTTCTAGGGGTAGACAAGGAAGTTCTTCAAGAAATACGTTGGGAAATTCACTAACAACAGAAATATTATTCAAATCTGACGTGTTTTTATTCAAGTCCATAACATGGGCTAAGAAAGCTTGACATCCATTTTTCAATAAACGAATTGCTTTATGGCTTGATATAACAGTGATTGATTTTAGTGGTTTGGTTGCTTAAATTCGCATAACAGGTTGGTTAGGAATATGAAAACTAACAACCTTACGAAAATAACAAATTTTGACATGATGAGTAGTTAACCAATCAATCCCTAAAATCACGTCAAATGCAAGTATCTTTAAAGAGATAAGGTCAACAGGTAATGTGATGGTGCTAACTTGGATCATACAAGATTTATAAATAGTGGATGTAATGAAGGTTTCTCCTAACGGAGTCTCCACAGATAAGTCAAAGTCTAATTTCTCCGGAGTCAAGTTAAAACGTTGAGCACAACCAAGAGAAATAAATGAATGGGTAGAACCGGTATCTAGTAAGGTATAAACTTTGTAAGAATTTATGATTAGCTTACCCGTGATCACCTCGTTTGGGTTGCTCGCATTTTGACCAGTTACGACAAACGCTCTACCAGGAACCGCTGACTTTGATTTTTCTGGAATAGTCTTCAAAGTCACCATTCCCACTGGACTTGGTTTCTCTACAAGACAATCTCTAGCTATATGACCTTCTTTTCCACAGTTATAACACACCTTGGATTGTTGTGGGCAGTTTGAGCTGATATGTCCCTCTTTCCTGCATTTGTAACAAACGACCGGTGCTCGTTCTCCTCCCCCAGTTGATGTTTGTGCTGACGTCTTCACGTTATCATTGTTGTACCTTCTCTTTTTGAAATCTCCTCCCGACTCGCTCCTTCTATTGTCACGGCCACGATTACCACCAGAGTGGGTACCGCTTTTGTCCGAATATTTTCCTCCCTGCTGGTTGTCATTGCTCCGATGACTGCTGCCACCGGTATGACCCTGGTTGTGGTCCTCTGGTTGAACATATTCATTGTCTTGCTCTAATAATTGAGCACTGTTTACAACATCTGAATATATAGAAAATTTATGAGAGATAAGATATTATCGAATCTCGGGTTTTAGACCTCTCAAAAACATCCTCGTCATACGTTCCTCGTTTTCCACCAAATAGGGTGCAAACCTGGATAACTCCGCAAACTTCGCCTCGTACTGAGACACAGTCATGTTGTTTTGTTCTAGTCTGATAAACTCTACCTCCTTCATATGACGAATACTTTCAGGAAAGTACTTATCATTGAACAGCTTCTGAAAAGTTTCACAAGACATGCTGAGTGCGGCAAGCTGGGTACGCTTCACAAATTTCCACCAGTAATCTGCCTCACCGCGGAACATAAAGGTGGCGAATGGAACCTTCTGTTCCTCCGTACATCTTAAGACATCAAATATCTTGGTAATTTGCTTGACCCACGTCTCCGCCTTAATCGGATCCAGCTTTCCCTAGAATTCTGGTGGTCCTAACTCTTTGAACTGCTTGGTCGTGACAAACTGCGCGTTGCTATCATTTCCACCCGTATTCAGCACAAGAGTCTCCCTCGTCTGATTTTGCATAAACTGCAAAAAGCTTCTAAACATCCCATCGTTCATCGTCTGATCCGTGGTGTTGTTTACAGGAGGAACATTGTCAGCCTGTTGCACATTCTCTTGATTGGTGACTCAAGGTGTTTCCACGGTCTCATACACTCCATTGTTAACGTTCTCAGTAGCCATTCTTAAATACAAGCCATAAAACAAGGGTTAATTAAACAAATTAACATATCACATAATATCCCTATATTATGAACAACCAATAAATAAGCTTAGGTAGGACACACTAGCGAAGGATTTACTCGTCTCTCCCCTCCTAGTTATATTCCCCGATCTCCGCCAGAGATCATATCCCTAAGCTCTGATACTAACTGTGGCGCCCCCAAAATAGGTATACACCACCCATTCTGAGTCGTCAAATATATGGTACAGAAACAAATATAACTTCATTAATACAATTCTCGTACAAAATACGACAACACAAAAACTGTGAGTTTAAATACAAATATTGTTTTTTAGACAATATTTAAACTCAAAAGGAGTCCTCATTACAATTATTTAAACACTATTTTACAAAATAGTGAGGATTGCTAACACAACTGACTGGAAACATCACTCCACACCCCGACTAGTTCCCGCTATATTCTCGCCTCCTGAGAAAAATGGAACAAAAAGGAAAAGGGTGAGCTCAACTAGCCCAGTAAAGAATATTATGACTAAGTTAATATACAACAACTTATCATTAGTCTTCAACAGAAAAAAATCTGATAAAATATAATAGACAATAAGTTTTAGATCAACAACTGCAGCGGAAACAACAATCCATTAGAAGAGTCAAGTGGAGAATAAATTATACTATCTTCTAAGATTTAAAGTCCATCACTAATATTTTATCCCTGTAACATCAATCAATATACATCTTGAATCAAATATTCATCTTTGCACTACAGGCCAAAGATATTCATTTGTATCACCAGTTAGTCATGTTCATCTCAACACCTGTTCATCTTTACACTACGGGCCAAAGATATTCATCAGATAATCATTCATGTAAGACCCCGAATTTTATGAAATAAAAGTATTCAATTTTTCTTATAATTACAATTCAGTAAATGGTTAAATTGATAAAAAGTTAAAGTTAAGGGTGATATATGAAATTTTGCAAAGTAAGCAAGTGGGTATAAAATATTCATTGTTGTCGGAGAATATTCGTTTGGTCGTGGAATATTCTTTCTGTCGGGGAATATTCATACGACGGCACAGCCATTTGTGGGCCCCGTAACAGAATAACTATCGGATGAAGATAACGACAAAAATTAAGTTTTTATAATTAACGGTGTAGTTGTTACCGTTAACACTGTTGGAATACCCGATGGTTAAAATACAGTAATACGCGTTATTTCACAGTAGCACACGGTATTACACAGTATTTTTGAAAGTATTGATTCTTACGTAAGAAGGCACTACTGAATAATTGTCACAGTAATTACTGTTTAATATTTTATTTTATTGATTCAATAATTGTTGCGTTGAAATTTTATATTATTGTTGTTCAATAATTGTCACTGCATAGTATTTCCCATTATTAGATCAATAATTCATATTATTTAAATAATATTATTAGATAACATTATTGGCAATGTCTAGAAAGTTCTGTCTAGGGAGAAGTTTGGTCACCTAATTGCGCGCCAGTAGGGAGAAATTCTTATTGAAAAACCCCCTCTTTCTTGGGAACGGCCTGATTGTCATAAATGTGATTCTATAATATTAATTGTGAATAATTAATTATTGATTCATATGATAAGGAAATATTTATTTTATGTGAATATAAATGTTGGATATATTTTGTAGTTAAAAATGAAGGAGTTAATGTTGAGGTGTTTTATCAGTATTTTTGTCGGAATGGAGGTATTAAAAATTAATCAGGATTTTTGAGATATATTGCGAGGGTTATAATTTTTAATCTGACCGTTGGATCGTTGTAATTTTTGGATATGTTATACATATATAAGTTGAGTATATGTCCACAAATTTTGAACCATTAAAAACGAACGTATGATTTGTTATGAATTTTACGAGATGACTTGTTCAGAAATTGTTGAATTTTCGGAGTTAATCATTTTGGTGGAAAATTCTAGAATTGGTGGGCCCAACTCTTGGTTGGTGAAGAAATGTGCTGAGATTTTTATTCAAATGTGGTGGGTGGGAATAGTAACAGGTAAAGCCATCAGGTTGCAGGTTAAGTCTGCTTCGGCGTGCTAACATTTTCCTATAAATAGAGGGCTAAGTTAGAATTGAAAATCACACCAGAAATAAATTTTCTTTCTTTCTCTCTCTAGATTACTGAGTATATTTTGTGAGTATTTAGATACTTGGTGAGTTGCTATTCATTAGTGCAAGTTTCCTTCGGCTTTGCATTCCAGTCAGAAATACTGCACTTTTGAGGTAAGGGATAGTAAGTGATTTTAAGGGTTATTATGTTTTTTTTAGTTCGTAATTCTTCTGACCTTCAAAAAATTCTAGAAAAATTTAAAATGATATTTTGATGAGTTTTATTGATTGTGTCCAAAAATGGTGATTTTTGGATGTATAGATTAAGAGTTATGAATTTTACGAGAAAAAACTATTTTAAAAGTAACCGCTTATAACTCCTTGTGATTAACTCCGAAATTGATGAAATTTTTATTGGAAGTATATCTATATAATATTAGTGTACTCTATGAATTTCGGAATTTTTGGATAAAAGTACAATTTATGATAAATGTCTAAATATTCGGCGGTTTTGGCCATATGAAAAATAGTAAATGAGTTTTAAAAATTCTAAGAAAAATATATGTTCAATATGGGACTATATTCTGCTAAATCCCAGAAAAGAAATATTTTTAGAATTGATTTGGTATTTTTCATGAAAATAGACTAGTTATGAGTAAATGAATTAAATATGTTATGTGAAGTAAGAAAATTGGAAAATAGGATTTTATGACTTGAGAATCCTATATGAGGTATGTGCAGATTTTTGATGACGGTTTTGGTTATTGGTAATAAAATCTTATGAGTTTGGCATTTTATGATGATTAAATGCATTATTTAGTAAAGTGTAAACATTTAAAATAAATTATTTATAAACTTAAGAAATGTTATTCTTTCAATATCATTATACCGAAATATTGGTATGGATTTTATTGTGGAATTTTTACCTTTTTGAGTCGGGGTTACTATTCACGAGTTACTATTTATGAGTTACTATTCACGAGTTACTATTCACAGGTACTATTCATGACAAAATTAGTTTCTTTTTCTGACCAAATTATAGTTAATTTATGAATATTACTCTTGAGATTAAATCTATATGTTGATTATATTGATTTTATTATCATATATAACATTTTTATAACCCTAATGATGATATTTCTCTTTGACTTGAGTGTAAAGATGGATAGATTTTTGGTATGATCATGACTATGGGTTCTCTTTGGCCAGTAGTGCAAAGTTGAATTGTTGACTGGTATGATCATGACTATTGAATTTATAATTGAATATCTTTAGCTAAAGTGCAAAGGTGAAATGATCAACATGGTTATAATTATTGTTTATATAAATTCTGAAATGATTATATATTTCTTTGAGATATTAATATATTTGGCATGTAGTGCAAATATGAATTATTGATGAATATCTTTGGCCTGTAGTGCAAAGATGACATGTTGTTGAATATCTTTGGCCTGTAGTGCAAAGATGAATTGTTGATGAATATCTTTGGCATGTAGTGTAAAGATGAAATGTTGATGAATATCTTTGGCCAGTAGTGCAAAGATGAACAGGTGTTGAAATGAACATGACCAACTGGTGATACAAATGAATATCTTTGCCCATAGTGCAAAGATGAAGTTATTAGTATGATTATGAACATGAACTGTGATTTGGTGTAACCATGATCTTTGATGTTTCAGGTAAAGACATGTGTTGAAAATATTCTTCGTCCTGGGTGCGAAGAAAAAATTTAGAATCACAATTATGATTATGAGTTATTCATATGATTGTGGAAAGGAACTGTTGAGTGATGTTACAGGGATAAAACATTGTTAGTGGATTTTTAACATGGTGAAGATAATAGACTTTATAATCTATTTGACTCTTCTAATGGATTGCTCGTTCCGTTGCTACTATGGTTGAAATTTTTATCATCTACCATATGTTCTAAATCTTTGATTTATTACTGATGATGACTATTGATAATTTATTTATCTTTAGTCATGATATTCTTTACTGGGCTAGTTGTGCTCACCCTTCTGTTTCATAATTTCTTTCAGGTAATAAGAGTGTAGCTGGGTCGAGCGGGGGTAACAAGGGAATAGAACGGTGGTCATCATTTAGTAGTTATATTTGGTGAAGAAAATAGGGTGAGGCGAACCAAACATTGAAAGGGTGTTTTGTCACTATCATACAAGATGTCTAATGACATACAACCTCGTGTCATCATAAGACATTGTTGTGCTCATCCACTTGCTGAGTATCTTTACGAGCACTACCTATATAATCTTGGTGTTTGTTTGAAGTATAATTTTCAATTAGAGATAGTGGAGATAATGATATGTCAAGAGAAGACTCACCATTGGGAAGAATATGATAGTAATCTTCTTATTTTTCTTTGGGGTCTATTGGGTCAACCAAGGATAATTCTGTGGCCATATGATATCTATCATAACCTAGACGCATGGCCTCCTATGTACGAAGATTTTCTTGAGCACTTCCCAAAGATTCTAATTTCTAAAACAATTTTTGACTATACCTTTATGTAAGGTGTCATTGTGAGGTGCTGTCCACGGTTGGGACATGAGTCACATTTGGTATATATTTGTATCCAAACTCACAGCATATGTATTGTTGTATTTTGCACGACAATTGTTGTAATAAAGTTGTAGTTATTTTCTATACCATGTATTTGACGACTCAAAATAGGTTGGATGGAATGGACCTATTTTGGGGTCGTTACAATTCATCTTTGCACTACAGGCCAAAGATATTCAGTAATATCATCATTTAGAACTGAGGATAATGAAAAATATCTTAAAGAAAATGAATCCAGTGAGACAAAAGAACAAATATTAAGGATTCATACTACAGTTTATCCAAGTTCAATAATACTCCATAATAATCAATTGTGAAGCAGAATTCAAAAATAAAGATCAAAACATGGATACAATCAAAGATAGTAGCCATAATAGACATCTTGGACAAAAAGGAGAAAATTTTATTTTTCGGTGAATAGTGTCGTTGTAAGACCCCAAATTATTAATAAATGAAATTTAATTTCCTCTATTTATTATTTTGAAATAGTAAGGGTTGATTTGATTAATATGGTTAGTTATGGTTAAAATACGCAAATATTTCAAATAATCAAGTGGTTATAAAATATTCATTGTTGTCGAGAAAATATTCGTTTGGTCGTGGAATATTCTTGCTGTCGGGGAATATTCGTACGACGACGCAGTCTTTTGTGGGCCCCATAACGGAAAGCGATTGGATGAAGAAAATGACCAAAATAAGTTGTTTATAAATAACGGCGTAGTTGTTACTGTTAATACTGTTAGAATACCCGGTGGTTAAAACACAGTAATACGCGTTGTTGCACAGTAGCACACGGTATTGCACCAATTATTGATTTTTATATAAGAAGGCATTACTCAATAATTGTTACAGTAATTACTGTTCAGTATTTTATTGATTCAATAATTGCTGCGTTGATATTTTATATTATTGTTGTTTTAATAATTATCACTACACAGTATTTTCTATTATCGGAGCAATAATTCATATTATCTGAATAATATTATTAGATAATATTATTGGCAATGTATAGAAAGTTCTGTCTAAGGAGAGGTTTGGTCATCTAATTGCGCGCCAGTAAGAAGAGATCCTTATTGGAAAGCCCCCTCTTTCCTAGGAACTGCCTGGTTGTCAGTAATGTGATTCTGTAATATTATTTGTGAATAATTAATTATTGATTTATATGGTGAGGAAAATATTGATATTATGTGGATATAGATGGAGAAAAATTTTTAAATGTGACAATTGTTGTAAATTAATATTTTATCTTTTTCTGATAAAATAATTCATTTAAATATATTATTTTAATAATATATTAATGGTGATATTTTTACAATTAATGTGGGATATATGAGTATATGAGGAGAAAGATTATTTTTGTTGTATTAAATGATTAACACATGTTTTGTGTGTCGGTGGACCCATTTCTTGACTGAAATATGATTACAGCTTGTAAAATCGTCCGTTTGTGGATTTCGGTCAATTTCTGTTTGGAATTTGGAAAAATTTTCTTCTACAAAATTGTAGAGAATTGAATTTCCTATAGAAAGTCGAGTGATTCGAATTTTCTGATAAAAGGGCTATTTATTGTGAATTATTGAAGCTTCGGTATATCGGGTGTGAATTGATTTTTGGAGTTTAAATGATTTTTGTTAGAAAAACATTTTTTTGTATTTTGTTGGACATCATTAACATGTGTGGCTGGTGTTTTTGACCAAAAGATGGGCTAAGGAAAATTTGTATAATTATATTAATATTATATTAAATTTTCTGCTTTGGTGTTCTAAGTATTTTCTTATAAATAGGGTGCTTAGGTTAGAATTGAAAATCACACCAGAAACTGAAGTTTTCTCTCTATTTCTCTCTCTATATTAGTGAGCGTATTCTTGTGAGTATTTTAATACTTTGAGTGTTGCTATACGGTGCAAGTTCAAGTCATATCCTATATCCGGTGTTTTAACTAGAAGTACTGTCTTTACGAGGTAAGGGATGTTATTTCTTCTTAAATGATATTATTTTCTTCAATATCATTATGCCGAAGTATTGGTTGGAAATTTTTATCAAATTTGGAACTTTTCATGTATGGGTTACTATTTATGAGTTACTATTCATAAGTTACTATTCACGAGTTACTATTCACGAGTTACTATTCACGAGTACTATTCACGAAGCATAATGATGATTTTTGTGAAATTTCTATCTTTTGGTGTCGGAGTTACTATTCACGTATACGGCACTATTCACGAATACGGTACTATTCACCGGAAAATGATTTTTTCTTCTTTTTGTCCAAAATATCTATTCTGGATACTAGCTTTGATTATATCCATGTTTTGATCATTCTTGAATTTTACTCCACTATGATTGTTTATTAGGTATTTTTGGACATGGATAAACTGTAATACGAATCCCTAATATTTGTTCTTTTGCTTCACTGGATTCGTTTTCTTTAAAATATTTTTCATTATCCTCAGTCCTAAATGATGATATTAATGAATATCTTTAGCCTGTAGTGCAAAGATGAATGATTTCTGATGAATATCTTTGGCCCGTAGTGCAAAGATGAACAGGTGTTGAGATGAACATGACCAACTGATGAATATCTTTGGCCTGTAGTGCAAAGATGACTATTTGATTCAAGATATTTATTAATTGATGTTAAATGTTGATGATGAACTTTTAAATTCATAGATAATCGTAGATTTCATTCTCTACGTAACTCTTCTATGAATTATTATTTTCCGCTGCGAATATTGATTTAAAGCTTGTTGTCTATTGTATTCTATTAGATTTTTCCCTGTTGAAGACTAAGGATAATTTGTTGTATATTATCTTAGTCATAATATTCTTTACTGGGCTAGTTGAGCTCACATTTTTCCTTGTTGTTCCATTTTTTCTTCTCAGGAGGCGAGAATGCAGCGAGTACTAGTCGGGGTATGGAATGATGGTTCAAGACAGTTGTTTTAGTAGTCCTCACTATTTTATAAAATATTGTATCAATAAGTATAATGAGGACTTAATTGAGTATGAATACTGTCTAGATGACAATATTTGTATTTAAACTCACAGTATATGTGTTGTCGTATATTGCACGACAATTGTAATAATAAAGTTGTTGTTATTTTCTGTACCATGTATTTGGCGACTCAGAATGGGTTGGATGGATTGGACCTATTTTGGGGGCGTCACAGTTGGTATCAGAACTTAGGGATATGATCTCTGGCGGAGATCGGGGAATAGAACTAGGAGGGGAGAGACGAGTAAATCCTTCGCTAGTATGTCCTACCTAAGCTTATTTGTTGGTCGGTCATAATATAGGGATATTATGTGAAATGTTAATTTGTTAAATTAACCCTTGTTTTATGGCAGTATTTTAGAATATCGACTGAGAATGTTAACAGTGGAGTAAATGAGACGGTGGAGATGCCTATACTCACTAACGAGGAAAATGTGCAACAGGTTGGCAATGTTCCTCCTGTGAACAACACCACTGAGCAGACGATGAACGATGAGATGTTTAGAAGCTTTTTGCGATTCATGCAAAACCAGACGAAGGAGATTCCTGTTCAAAATATAGGAAGAAACAATGGCAATGCACAGCTGGTTACAGCCAAGCAGTTCAAAGAGTTGGGACCACCAGAATTTAAGGGAAAGCCGGATCCGATCATGGCGAAAATGTGGGTCAAGCAAATTACCAAGATATTTGATGTCTTGGGATGCACGGAGGAACAGAAGGTTCCATTCGCCACCTTTATGTTTCGTGGCGAGGCAGACTACTGGTGAGAGTCTGTGAAGCGTACCCATCCAGCCGCACTCAGCATGTCTTGGGAGACATTTCAGAAACTGTTCAATGACAAGTACTTTCCTGAAAGTATTCGTCATATGAAGGAGGTAGAGTTTATTAGACTGGAGCAGAATAACATGACGGTGTCCCAGTACGAGGCGAAGTTTGCAGAGTTGTCCAGGTTTGTACCTCATTTGGTGGAGAATGAGGAATGTATAACGCGGATGTTTCTGAGAGGTTTGAAACCCGGCATACGTCAATATCTCATTTCTCATAAATTTTCTCTCTATTCAGATGTTGTCAACAGGGCTCAATTATTAGAGCGAGATAACGAGTACGGTCAACCGAGGAACCACAACCAGGATCATATCGGTGACAGCAGTCATCAGAACAATGATAACCAGCGGAGAAAGAAAAATACAAACAAGAATGGCAACCACTCTGGTGGTAGTCGTGGCTATGAAAATAGAAGAAGCGAGTCGGGAGGAGATTTTAAAAAGAGGAGATTCAACAATGACAATACGAAGACGTCAGCACCAGCAGCAACTGGTTCCAAGGGAGGAGAACGACCACCGGTTATATGCTATAAGTGCGGAAAAGAAGGACATATCAGCCCAAACTGCCCACAACAGTTTAAGGTATGTTATAATTGTGGAAAGGAAGGACATATCGCTCGAGATTGCACTGTAGCAAAATCAAGTCCAGCGAGGATGGTGACTCAAAAAGCTGTCCCAGAAAAGTCAAAGTCAACGGTTCCTGGAAGAGCATTTTTCGTGACTGGTTAGAATGCGAGGAACCCGAACGAAGTTAGCACGGGTTAGTTAATTATAAATTCTTACGAAGTTTATACCTTATTAGATATCGGTTCTACCCATTCATTTATTTCTCCTGCTTATACTCAACGTTTAAACTTGACTCCGGAGAAAATTAGACTTTGACTTATCTGTTGAAACTCCGTTAGGAGAAACTTTCGTTACATCCACTGTTTATAAATCTTGTTTGATCCAAGTTGGCACCATCATATTACCTGTTGGCCTTATCTCTTTAAAGATACTTGTTTTTGATATGATTTTAGGAATTGATTGGTTAACTACTCATCATGCCAAAATTGATTGTTTTCGTAGGGTTGTTAGTTTTCATATTCCTAAGCAACCTGTTATTCGAATTCAAGTAACCAAACCATTGAAGTCAAACTCTTTCATATCAAGCCGTAAAGTCATTCGTTTATTGAAAAACGGATGTCAAGCTTTCTTAGCCATGTCATGGACTTGAACAAAAATACGTCAGATTTGAATGATATTTCTGTTGCTAGTAAAATTTTTGACGTATTTCCTGAAGAATTTCTTGGCTTACTCCCAGAGCGTGATATTGAATTTTGTATCGACTTTGAACCCGGTAAAAAACCCATTTCTAAAATCTCATATCGAATGGCTCCTATTGAACTTCAGGAGTTAAAAACCCAACTATAGAAGTTGATAACCGAGCCTCTATCTGGTGACTTCCTTTGTGGAATGTACCAAAGCCAGACTCTCCGTAGGGGACGCCATATTCGTGCGATAGTAAACTGATAGGTGTCATTGTGACGTGATATACAAGATTGGGATATGAGTCATAGTTGAGAGCAACCTAAGTCAGTAATCGAAATACGTAGCTTTCTAGTTATTATCGGAGATTCGTAAAAGGATTTTCTCGAATCGCTACTCCATTAACTCAGCTGACTCAAAAAGATACAAACTTCGAATGGACCGAAAAATGCGAGAAGAGCTTCCAAGAATTCAACATGCGACACCGACGTTGGCTCGAGCTGTTGAAAGATTTCGATCATACCATCCAATACCATTCTAGAAAAGCAAACGTGGTAGCTGACGCATTGAGTAGAAGATCATATGCAGGAATGAGTGCGATGATGTCAAGTATACGCGTAGAATCAACTTTAATCGATAAAGTTAAAGTTGCTCAAGCCACCGACCTGGAGCTGATGCGTATGAAGAAGAAAGTACAAGAAGGTGCTATTTCGAAAGTGAGAATCGATGAAGAAGGAATACTTCGAGTCTACTCTAGACTTTGTATTCCTAATGACTCTGATTTGAAGTACAAGATTATGATGGATGCACACAATACACCATTTACGATCCATCTTGGAAGTACCAAAATGTATCGTGATCTTCGACATACATTTTGGTGGAACAATATGAAGAGAGAGATTGCAAAGTTTATTTCGAGGTGTTTAACTTGTCAACGTGTAAAGGCGGAGCATCAAGTGCCAAAGGGTCCATTACAACCACCTGAGATTCTGAAATGGAAGTGGGAACACATTATCATGGATTTAGTTACGGGTCTTCCCACGGTTTCTAAAGGCATAAATGTTATTTGGGTTATTGTTGATGGATTAACCAAGTCTGCTCATTTCTTGCCGATACGGGAGACTTATTCCCTTGAACGTTTTGCTTGTATATACATAGATGAGATTATGAGGTTGCATGGCATGCCAGTATCTATAGTTTCGGATCGTGACCCAAGATTCACTTCAAGATTTTGGGTTAGCTTGTAAAAAGCTATGGGCACGGATCTACGATTTAGTTCGGCATACCATCCTCAAACGGACGGACAATCAGAGAGGACTATTCAAACTCTTGAAGATCTATTAAGACTTTGTGTCCTAGATTTCAAAGGGAGTTGGGATAAGTACCTACCATTGGTGAAATTCTCCTACAATAGTAGTTATCAGGCAAGTATAGGCGTGGCCCCATTTAAAGCATTATATGGACGAAAGTGTCGCTCTCTAGTATGTTAGGATGAGGTGGAAGAAGCAACGTTGTTAGAACCAGAGTTGGTACGAATGACTACAGAGAAGATCCAAACGATTCGACAACGTATACAAATGGCACAGGATCGACAAAAGAGTTATGCGGATCTTCATCGAAAGGACGTGGAATTTGACATTGGGGATCATGTATTGTTGCGTGTGGCTCCATGGAAAGGAGTTACAAGATTTGGGAAGAGAGGAAAGCTTAATCCACAATTTATTGGTCCATTTCAGATTCTTGATCGAGTAGGAAATGTGGCCTATAGACTCGCGTTACCTCCAAGTATGTCTCGTGTTCATAATGTTTTTCATATATCTGTACTACATAAATATGTGAAAGACCCAAACCACGTTATTGAGTTAGAACCGGACGAGATAGCCGAAGACTTAACGTACGAAGAGGTACTTGTCAAGATCTTGGATAGGAAGGAGCATGTCCTACACACGAAGGTCATACCACAAGTTAAAATTTTGTGGAGAAACCATGCTATTGAGGAAATGACCTAGGAGTTGGAAATAAAAATGAAAGCGAGGTATCCTCATCTTTTTGAAATACCAGGTACGTACGTCAATTTCGAGGACGAAATTTCATAAGGAGGGGAGGTTGTAAGACCCCAAATTATTAATAAATGAAATTTAATTTTCTCTATTTATTATTTTGAAATAGTAAGGGTTGATTTGATTAATGTGGTTAGTTATGGGTAAAATACGCAAATATTTCAAATAAGCAAGTGGTTATAAAATATTCATTGTTGTCAGGGAATATTCGTTTGGTCGTAGAATATTCTTGCTGTCGGGGAATATTCGTACGACGGCGCAGCCTTTTGTAGGCCCCATAACGGAAAGCGATTGGATGAAGAAAACGACAAAAATAAGTTATTTATAAATAACGGCGTAGTTGTTACTGTTAATACTGTTGGAATACCCGGTGGTTAAAACACAGTAATACGCGTTGTTGCACAGTAGCACACGGTATTCCACCAATTATTAATTTTTACGTAAGAAGGCATTACTCAATAATTGTTACAGTAATTACTATTCAGTATTTTATTGATTCAATAATTGCTGCGTTGATATTTTATATTACTGTTGTTTTAATAATTGTCACTACACAGTATTTTCTATTATCGGAGCAATAATTCATATTATCTGAATAATATTATTAGATAACATTATTGGCAATGTCTAGAAAGTTCTGTCTAAGGAGAGGTTTGGTCATCTAATTGCGCGTCAGTAAGAAGAGATCCTTATTGGAAAGCCCCCTCTTTCCTGGGAACTGTCTGGTTGTCAGTAATGTGATTCTGTAATATTATTTGTGAATAATTAATTATTGATTTATATGGTGAGGAAAATATTGATATTATGTGGATATAGATGGAGAAAAATTTTTAAATGTGACAATTGTTGTAAATTAATATTTTATCTTTTTCTGATAAAATAATTCATTTAAATATATTATTTTAATAATATATTAATTGTGATATTTTTACAATTAATGTGGGATATATGAGTATATGAGGAGTAAGAGTATTTTTGTTGCATTAAATGATTAACACATGTTTTGTGTGTCGGTGGACCCATATCTTGACTGAAATATGATTATAGCTTGTAAAATCGCCCGTTTGTGGATTTCAGTCAATTTCTGTTTGGAATTTAGAAAAATTTCTTCTGCAAAGTTGTAGAGAATTGAATTTTCAATAAAAAACGCGAGATTTGAATTTTCTGATAAAAGGGCTGTTTATTGTGCATTATTGAAGTTTCGGTATATCGGATGTGAATTGATTTTTGGAGTTTAAATGATTTTTGTTAGAAAAACGTTTTTTGTATTTTGTTGGACATCATTAACATGTGTGGCTGGTGTTTTTGACCAAAAGATGGGCTAAGGAAAATTTGTATAATTATATTAATATTATATTAAATTTTCTGCTTTGGTGTTCTAAGCATTTTCTTATAAATAGGGTGCTTAGGTTAGAATTGAAAATCACACCAGAAACTGAAGTTTTCTCTCTATTTCTCTCTCTATATTAGTGAGCGTATTCTTGTGAGTATTTTAATACTTTGAGTGTTGCTATACGGTGCAAGTTCAAGTCATAGCCTATCCGGTGTTTCAACTAGAAGTACTGTCTTTACGAGGTAAGGGATGTTAATTTCTTCTTAAATGATATTATTTTCTTCAATATCATTATGCCGAAGTATTGGTTGGAAATTTTTATCAAATTTGGAACTTTTCATGTCGGGGTTACTATTTATGAGTTACTATTCATGAGTTACTATTCACGAGTTACTATTCATGAGTTATTATTCACGAGTTACTATTCACGAGTACTATTCACGAAGCATAATGATGATTTTTGTGAAATTTCTATCTTTTGGTGTCGGAGTTACTATTCACGTATACGATACTATTCACGTATACGGCACTATTCACGAATACGGTACTATTCACCGAAAAATGATTTTTTCTTCTTTTTGTCCAAAATATCTATTCTGGATACTAGCTTTGATTGTATCCATGTTTTGATCATTCTTGAATTTTACTCCACTATGATTGTTTATGAGGTATTTTTGGACATGGATAAACTGTAATACGAATCCCTAATATTTGTTCTTTTGCTTCACTGGATTCGTTTTCTTTAAAATATTTTTCATTATCCTCAGTCCTAAATGATGATATTAATGAATATCTTTAGCCTGTAGTGCAAAGATGAATGATTTCTGATGAATATCTTTGGCCCGTAGTGCAAAGATGAACAGGTGTTGAGATGAACATGACCAACTGATGATTATCTTTGGCCTGTAGTGCAAAGATGACTATTTGATTCAAGATATTTATTGATTGATGTTAAATGTTGATGATGGACTTTTAAATTCATAGATAATCGTAGATTTCATTCTCTACGTAACTCTTCTATGAATTATTATTTTCCGCTGCGAATATTGATTTAAAGCTTGTTGTCTATTGTATTCTATTAGATTTTTCCCTGTTGAAGACTAAGGATAATTTGTTGTATATTATCTTAGTCATAATATTCTTTACTGGGCTAGTTGAGCTCACCTTTTTCCTTGTTGTTCCATTTTTTCTTCTCAGGAGGCGAGAATGTAGCGAGTACTAGTCGGGGTGTGGAATGATGGTTCAAGACTGTTGTTTTAGTAGTTCTTACTATTTTGTAAAATATTGTATCAATAAGTATAATGAGGACTTAATTGAGTATGAATACTTTCTAGATGACAATATTTGTATTTAAATTCACAATATATGTGTTGTCGTATTTTGCACGACAATTGTAATAATAAAGTTGTAGTTATTTTCTGTACCATGTACTTGGCGACTCAGAATGGGTTGGATGGATTGGACCTGTTTTGGGGGCGTCACAGTCGTATTCGTGAATAGTGCCGTATACGTGAATAATGTCGTATACGTGAATAGTAACCCCGACACAAAAAGTTTTAAATTTGATAAAAAGTTCAAACCAATATTTCGGCATAATGATATTGAAGAAAATAATATCATTTAAGAAGAAAATAACATCCCTTACCTCAAAATAACAATACTTCTGATAGGAATATCGGATGTAAAGCCGAAGGAAGCTTGCACTGAATAGCAACTCTCAAAATATCTAAATACTCACTAAAATACGCTCGACAATATAGAGAGAAAGAAAACTTATTTCTGGTGTGATTTTCAATTCTAACATAAACGCATATTTATAGAAAAATGCTAGAACGCCATAGGAGACTAAATTAATAAAATAATAATATTTATATTCTTTTCTTCTACGCATGCAATATCAGACCATCTAGCATGCCATTCTTAAAATCCCAGCAGGCCACATGTTTTTAACAAAAGTGGGTCCCATCCAAGTTTGATAAAAATTATTTTATTTTCCAAAACTTCAGTAATTCATAGAAAATAGCCCGTTTATCAGAAAAATACGAATTTTATGTCCATTCCACACAAAATCGAATTCTCTACAACTTTATAGCTTTAAGTTTTTTCCAAATTCCAGACAGAAAATAACCGAAATCCATAAACGGATGATTTTTAACATCTCTTAAAATTTATAACAAATCATTCGTTCATTTGTAACGGTTCAAAATTTTTGGATATATACTCAACTTATATATGTATAACATATCCAAAAATCACAACGATCCAACGGTCGGATTAAAATTATAACTCACGAAATAGAGCTTTAAGAACACCAATTTGATCTTTTAATACCTCCAATCCGACAAAATACTGATAAAACACCTCAACATTAATTCTTTCATTTATAACCACATAAATAAATCCATCATTTATATCAACATCAAATAAATATTTCCTTATCATATAAATCAATATTTAATTATTCACAAATAATATTACAGAATCACAATTACGACAATCAAGCCGTTCCCAAGAAAGAGGGAGCTTTTCAATAAGAATTTCTCCTTACTAGCGCGCAATTAGATAACCAAACCTCTCTTTAGACAGAACTTTCTAGACATTGCCAATAATACTATCTAATAATATTATTCAAATAATATGAATTATTGATCTGATAATGAAAAATACTGTGCAGTGACAATTATTGAAACAAAAATAATATAAAATATCAATGTAGCAATTATTGAATCAATAAAATAAAATATTAAATAGTAATTACTGTAACAATTATTGAGTAGTGCCTTTTTACGTACGAATCAATAATTGGTGCAATAACGTGGGTTACTGTGTTTTAACCACCGAGTATTCTAACAGTATTAACGGTAACAACTACGCCGTTATTTATAAATAACTTATACTTGTCATTTTCTTCATCTAATCGCTTTTCGTTATGGGGCCCACACAAGGCTGCGTCGTCGTACGAATATTCTCCGATAGCAAGAATATTTCACGACCAAACGAATATTCACCGACAAAAATGAATATTTTATAACCACTTGCTTATTTGAAATATTTGCGCATTTTACCCATAACTAACCACATTAATCAAATCAACCCTTACTATTTCAAAATAATAAATAGAGGAAATTTAATTTCATTTAATAATAAGTTGGGGTCTTATAACCTCCCATCCTTATGAAATTTCGTCCTCGTACGTACCTTGTGTTTTAAAAAGGTGAGGGTACCTCGCTTTCATTTCCGATTCTAACTCTCAGGTCATTTTTTTAATAGCATGGTTCCTCCACAAAATCTTGACTTGTGGTATGACCTTTGTGCATAGGACATGCTCTTTCCTATCCAAGATTTTGACAGGTACCTCCTCGTACGTTAAGTTTTCAGCTATCTCGTCTGGTTTTAACTCAATAATGTGGTTTGGGTCCTTCACATATTTACGAAGCATAGATATGCGAAAAACATTATGAACACGAGACATGCTTGGAGGTAATGCGAGTCTATAGGTCACATTTCCTATTCGGTCAAGAATTTCAAATGGACCAATAAATCTTGGATTAAGCCTTCCTCTCTTCCCAAATCTTGTAACTCCCTTCCATGGAGCAATACGTAACAATACATGATCCCCAATATTAAATTTCATGTCCTTTCGATGAAGATCTGCATAACTCTTTTGTCAATCTTGTGTCGTTTGTATACGTTGTCAGATCATTTGGATCTTTTCTATAGTTATGCGTACCAATTCTGGTCCCAACAATGTTGCTTCTCCTACCTCATCCCAGCATACTGGAGAGCGACACTTTCATCCATACAATGCTTCAAATAGAGCCACACCTATACTTGCCTGATAACTGTTGTTGTAGGAGAATTCTACCAATGGTAGGTACTTATCCCAACTCCCTTTGAAATCTAAGATACATAGTCTTAATAGATCTTCAAGAGTTTGAATAGTCCTCTCTAATTGCCCGTCCATTTGAGGATGATATACTGAACTGAATCGTAAATCTGTGCCCATAGCTTTCTGTAAGCTAACCCAAAATTGTAAAGTGAATCTTGGGTCACGATCCGAAACTATAGATACTGACATGCCATGCAATCTCACAATCTCATTCACGTACATACGAGCAAGACGTTCAAGGGAATAAGTCTCACGTATAGGCAAGAAATGAGCGGACTTGGTTAATCTATCAATAATAACCCAAATCGCATCTATACCTTGAGAAACCTTGGGAAGACCCGTAACGAAATCTATGGTAATGTGTTCCCACTTCCATTTTGAAATCTCAAGTGGTTGCAATGGACCCTTTGGCACTTGATGCTCAGCCTTTACTCGTTGACAAGTTAAATACCTCGAGATAAACTTCACGATCTCTCTCTTCATATTATTCTACCAAAATGTATGTCGAAGATCATGATACATTTTGGTACTCCCTGGATGGATTGAAAATGGTGTGTTGTGTGCCTTCATCATGATCTTGTACTTCAAATCAGAATCGTTAGGAACACAAAGTCTGGAGTTGACTCTAAGTATTCCTTCTTCATCGATTCTTGCTTCTAGAATAGCACCTTCTTGCACTTTCTTCTTCATACGCATCAGCTCCAGGTCCGTAGATTGAGCAGTTTTAACTTTATCGATTAAAGTCGGTTCTACTCGTATATTTGATATCATCACGTGGGTACTTGGAGCCTTTACCTCTATCTCCATCCTTTGCAAGTCATATAAAATGGGTCTTTGCGTTAACAACATCGTACTTGTACCTGCATACGATCTTCTACCCAATGCGTCAGCTACCACATTTGCTTTTCTAGGATGATATTGGATGGTATAATCGTAATAATTCAACAGCCCAAGCCAATGTCGTTGCCGCATGTTGAGTTTCTTTTGGGTGAAGAAATATTTGAGGCTTTTATGATCCGTATAGATCTCCACTTTATCCCCATATAGATAGTGCCTCCAGATCTTTAGCGTGAAAATGACTGCTGCTAACTCTAGATCATGAGTAGGATAATTCCTCTCATATTCTTTGAGTTGTCGCGAGGCATAGGCTATGACTTTTCCATGTTGCATAAGAACACATCCTAACCCTTTTCCTGAAGTATCGCTATAGATAATAAATCCATCCGAACCAGATGGTATTGTTAGAACAGGTGCCAAAATGAGTCTTCTCTTGAGCTCCTGGAAACTCTTCTCGTATTCCTCGCTCCATACGAATTTTGTATCTTTCTGAGTCAGCTGAGTTAACGGGGTAGCGATTCAAGAAAATCCTTCCACGAATCTCCGATAATAACCAGCTAAGCCTAGAAAACTACGCACTTTGGTCACCGACTTCGGTTGCTCCCAACTTTGTATGGCTTCAATCTTCGTCGGGTCAACAGATACTCCATGTTTTGACACCACGTGCTCAAGGAATGCTACTTCCTCAAGCCAGAACTCACATTTCTTCAGCTTGGCATATAGCTTATTATCGCGAAGCCTTTGGAGAACCAGCTTCAAATGGTGCTCATGATCTTCACGACTTTTGAAATAGATGAGGATGTCATCAATAAAGACAACAACGAACTGATCCAAATATTCCTTGAATACTCGATTCATCATATCCATGATAGCAGCAGGAGCATTAGTCAATCCAAAAGACATGACTAAGAATTCATAATGCCCGTACCGAGTTCTAAAGGCAGTCTTTGGAATATCCTCAGTTTTAACCTTCAGCAGATGATATCCAGAACGAAGATCGATCTTTGAAAAGAATTGTGCTCCTTGCAACTGGTCGAATAGGTCATCAATGCGAGGTAGCGGATACCTATTCTTGATAGTGACATGGTTTAATTCCCGGTAGTCAATACAAAGTCGCATACTCCCGTCTTTTTTCTTTACAAATAAAACAGGAGCACCCCAAGGAGATGTACTAGGATGAATGAAACCGATGTCCAACAACTCCTGTAGTTGGACCATTTACTCCTGAAGTTCAATAGGAGTCATTCGATATGGAGTTTTAGAAATGGGCTTTGTACCCGGTTCAAGATCAATAAAGAATTTAACTTCACGTTCTGGGGGTAGACCAGAAAGTTCTTCAGGAAATATGTCAGGAAATTCACTAACAACAAAAATATAATTCAAATCTGACGTGTTTTTGTTCAAGTCCATAACATAGGCTAAGAAAGCTTGACATCCATTTTTCAATAAACGAATGGCTTCATGGCTTGATATAACAGTGATTGATTTTAGTGGTTTGGTTGCTTAAATTCGCATAATAGGTTGGATAGGAATATGAAAACTAACAACCTTACGAAAACAATCAATTTTGGCATGATGAGTAGTTAACCAATCAATCCCTAAAATCACGTCAAATGCAAGTATCTTTAAAGAGATAAAGTCAACAGGTAATGTGATGGTGCTAAGTTGGATCAAATAAGATTTATAAACAGTGGATGTAATGAAGGTTTCTCCTAACGGAGTCTCCACAGATAAGTCAATGTCTAATTTCTCCGGAGTCAAGTTTAAACGTTGAGCAGAAGCAGGAGAAATAAATGAATGGGTATAACCGGTATCTAGTAAGGTATAAACTTTGCAAGAATTTATGATTAGCTTACCCGTGATCACCTCGTTTGGGTTCCTCGCATTTTGACCAGTTACGACAAACGCTCTACCAGGAACCGCTGACTTTAATTTTTTCGGAACAGTCTTCGAAGTCACCATTCCCACTGGACTTGGTTTCGCTACAAGACAATCTCTAGCTATATGACCTTCTTTTTCACAGTTATAACACACCTTGGATTGTTGTGGGCAGTTTAAGCTGATATGTCCTTCTTTCCCGTATTTGTAACAAACGACCAGTGCTCGTTCTCCTCCCCTAGTTGATGTTTGTGTTGACGTCTTCACGTTATCATTGTTGTACTTTCTCTTTTTGAAATCTTCTCTCAACTCGCTGATAAGTGGATTTTATATACACGAATCGATATTCATTTCAAGTTTAAAGTCATAGTTATCTTTGTGTTTTGTGTTCATTTTTACTCGTTTCGTGTTATTTTATGTGTAGGGTGGTTATGGATCCAAGTGGTGAAGAATGGCGGAGTTCTGGAGCAAAAGTGGAAAAACTCATGAAAGTAAAAAAAAATCTTTAGCAGAAGCCAAGCCCGCCGGTGCGGGCCTTTCTGAGCTTATACCCCCCGCCGGGGTGGGGGTCTCGAATCCTGCAAGTGACCTGCTGCTGTTTGAATTCTGCTGCGACTTGAATTGTTGGTTTTTTTGTTAGGCACCTGGACTCTATAATAACAAATTTCGGCTAGAACAAAAGGGAGAGCTGAATATTACGTTAAAAAAACAACAATCACACAACACAAGGAGCATAACACAGAGATCAATTCTAGGATTCAAGTGCGAGCGTTGGAGGAATAATTTGAGGAGATTATCGTGACGATTGCAAATCTAGGCTACGTGAAGGTGTTTTCATTATTCTTCTTCTCTTTAGTCGTTTATTTGTAATTGAAAGGATGGTTTCATTAGATTATTCAATTTTTGATTCATTCGTTATGAACTAATTCGCTTATTAGACTTGTGATGGATCCTTGGGTAAAACGATGATTTTATAACTTTGATTTCCAATTCAATAAAGTATTTTCAGTTTATCTATATTACTTCAAGCGTGAATTTATGAATTGCTTGATCAACAATTCCTCGTGGATTTGTATGGAATCGAGAGAGGATATTCGAATCTAGACCCAGTTAATATAGCACGTGTCATGAATTTTGTGAATAGCAGATTTTTGATTATTGTTGAGGTAGAGATATGCTTGACATCACATGTAATCGGATAGAGAACTTGTTCTTAAACCTTCTTTAATTGCAGTTCATATAGAGATATAGTGAGTTGGTAGATTTAGGTGTTTAACGGATTTCTATCTTAGTTGTGGATTGACGTTAATACGGTATTAGTGCATCGAGTGGTGGTTAATACTACCGTTCGTGTTCTTGATTAATAAACTGGGATAGTGAATTGAATTGGAATAAACGTGTTAAATTCAAAGTGAAGCTTAGGGTGAAATCATAAGTCTAATTCTCCATTAATTGTTTGAAATTCCAGATTTTGCTATTGGTGATTGGTTTGGGGTATTTTATTTGTTTTTAATTTAGTTTCTATAATTTTTAATCATTGAATTGGATATTTTAATAAAATTAGGATCAATAGGAAATTGATAATTGTGAAGTTAAGTTTCTTATTAAATTGTCTCTGTGGGAACGATACTCTATTCATCACTTTATTACTTGTTGACCACGTACACTTGCGTGTTTTACGCGTATCGATTTTACACCAACAAGTTTTTGGCGCCGTTGTCGAGGACTATTTAGTATAAATCTTAATAGTTTTACAATATCAGTTTAATTAATCCAGTTTTACTTAGACATTTTTATTTTTGTTTTGTTTCTTCTATTTCAGGTGTGGAAGCAGTTTATGCAAACTCGGTCCAAAAATCCAAATTTGCTGCCTGTTGACAATGACATTGACAAAAGGTTTCAGAGGTTGAGCAAGCGGATCAAGGAAACGAGACAAGAATTTGAAACACCTGAGAAAGAAGAGGAAATGGCAGCCGAAGATCGGAAAGCATTAAGGGACTACGACACACCCAAGGTGACTAAACTGCAATCAAGCATCACCAGGCCCGCAATAGCAGCGAATACATTTGAAATTAAGCCAGGGATGATACAAATGATTCAGAATTTAGTTCAGTTTGGGGGATTGGCAAATGACGATCCGAACGAGCATCTAGTCAGTTTTTTGGAACTATGCGACACCTTTAGGTTCAATGGGATGTCGGATGAAGCTGTGAAACTTTGATTGTTCCCATTCTCTTTATGGGACAAGGTGAAGAGCTGGTTACATTCTTTACCATCCGGTTCGATAACTACATGGGAGAATTTAGCTCAGAAATTCCTAACAAAATTCTTTCCACCGGCAAAAACTGCAAAGATGAGAAACGAGATAACGATGTTTGAATAGAAACATGGGGAGTCGTTATATGAGGCTTGGGAGAGATACAAAGAATTGCTCAGAAAATGCCCACATCATGGATTGCCCAAGTGGCTGCAGGTGAACACTTTTTACAACGGGTTACATGGGAATCTCAGGACAAGTATTGATGCAGCGTCGGGCGAAGAATTCATGGCTAAGAGTTACGAGGAAGCATACGAGTTGATTGAAACCATGGCGGCTAATAACTACCAGTGGCCCACAGCAAGAATGACACAAGCGAAGGTAGCTGGGGTGTTAGAAGTAGATAGTATGACAGCGATGCAAGCACAGATATCTGCACTTTCAAAGATGTTGGAATCGGTAACAGCAGCACAAACACAACAAACACAGCAAGTACATCAAGAGGCAATAATATGAGAGTTATGTGCGGGAGAGCTCCCAACGGAGCAATGTGCGATTAATCCAGCAGCTGTGCAGTTCATCGGCAGTTACAGCAGAATTCTGGAAAACACATATCAGAACACATACAATCAAGGAAATAGGAATCATCCGAATTTCTCATGGAGCAACAACCAGCAAAATCAAGCTTCACGACAATCATATCCACCAGGATTTCAGAACCAGCAACAACCAGCTTAATATCAAGAAAGGAAATCTGATCTGGAGGAAGCGTTGGCAAAATTCATGACTAGCACCGATTTGGCTATATAAAATCAAGCTATGGCTATGAAATCACAAGAGATGGCTATCAAAAATCTAGAGAATCAGATAGGTCAAATTGCGTTGGCATTGAATAACAGACCGCAAGGGACATTACCAAGTGACACCAAGAGAAATCCTAAGGGAAATCACGAGCAGTGTTAAGCTATTATGTTGAGGAGTGGAAAATAGCTTGATGGTCAAGAGCCAGAAATTTTGGTTACAAAGGAGGTTGAACCAGAGAAAGAAAATACAGTGGGTGAGGTTAAGCAAGGGCACGAAAAACACATGGAAAAGAACAGACCAGTTAACGAACCAGCTGTTTATCCTCCCCCACCATTCTAGCAAAGAGTTCAAAAACAAAAAATAGACAAATAATTCGCCAAATTTTTGGAAGTTTTCAAGAAACTTCAAATCAACATACCATTTGCAGAGGCCCTAGAACAAATGCCGAGCTACGCAAAATTTATGAAAGGAATTCTATCAAGGAAGAAGAAATGGGAAGATTTTGAGACTGTGGCACTAACAGAGGAGTGTAGTGCAGTATTATAGCAGAAATTACCACCAAAACTCAAGGACCCGGGGAGCTTCACTATCCCATGCACAATCAGGAGTATGCATTTCAGCAAGTGTTTATGTGATTTGGGGGCAAGTGTAAACCTGATGCCATTATCCGTATACTTAGAATTGGGTTTACCTGCACCAAGGTCGACGAACATTTCATTACAATTGGCAGATAGGTCAGTTACATATCCGAGAGGAATAGTAGAGGATATTTTAGTGAAGGTGGATAAGTTTATATTCCCTGCGGACTTTATCATTCTGGATTTCGAGGAGGATAAGAACATACCGATTATCCTAGGGAGAACTTTCTTGGCTACGGGAAGGACACTCATAGACGTGCAAAATGGAGAACTTACTATGAGAGTCCAAGACCAAGAAATCAAATTTAATGTGTTCAAGGCCATGAAATTCCCTATGGATAAGGAAGAATGTTTTCGGATGGATTTAATTGAGCAAATCATCAGTGAAGATATGAGCAAGAGTTTGGTTAACGATCCATTAGAAACAACCTTACTAGGGGATGAAGAAAAGGACGACCCAGAATTTGTGGACTTCTTACAGATGCTAGACTCATTGCCACGAGTTAGCAGATTCAGAGCACTGTTTGAACCTTTGCACAAGGAGGAAAAAGCTGCTAAAAAACTGAAATCGTCATTGGAGGAGCCACCAACATTGGAGCTAAAGCCACTCCCTAAACATCTCAGGTATGTGTATTTAGGCAATTCAAATTCTTTACCTGTAATTATTTCTGCTGCACTTAACGAATTGCAGGAAGAAAAGTTGTTGAGGGTGCTTAGGGATCACAAATCAGTGATTGGTTGGACAATTGTGGATATAAAGGGAATTAGTCCGTCATTCTGCATGCACAAGATTCTGATGGAGGATGATGCAAGACCGTCGGTGGAGCATCAACGTCGACTTAACCCAATTATGAAGGAAGTGGTAAAGAAGGAAATTCTAAAATTATTGTTTGCTGGTATCATATATCCAATAGCTGACAGTAAATGGGTTAGTCCAGTTCATTGTGTTCCGACTGTGGTACAGAATGAGGACAACGAGTTAATTCCAACAAGAACAGTTACAGGATGGAGGGTGTGCATCGATTATAGGAGATTGAATAAGGCAACCCGAAAAGATCATTTCTCGCTGCCATTTATTGATCAAATGTTAGACAGATTAGCGGGACATGAGTACTACTGTTTATTGGATGGATACTCAGGCTATAACCAGATCGCCATCGGTCCTGAGGATCAAGAGAAGATAACATTTACATGCCCTTACATCACATTTGCATTCAGGAGGATGTCATTCAGGTTATGCAATGCACCTGCAACTTTCCAATGGTGTATGATGGCCATTTTTTCGTTGAAGTCTTCATGGACGATTTCTCGGTCTATGGAGACAACTTTGATACATGCCTAGGGAATCTGGTCATGGTATTGCAGCGATGTAAGGACACAAACCTCATACTCAATTGGGAAAAATGCCACTTCATGGTTGAAGAAGGCATAATTTTGGGCCATAAGGTGTCGGCTCAAGGATTAAAGGTGGACAAAGCAAAGCTGGATACGATCGAGAAATTGCCTCCACCGAGATCAGTTAATGGTATTAGAAATTTTCTTGGGCATGCTGGGTTCTACAAGAGGTTTATAAAAGATTTTTCTAAAATTGTAAAACCTCTTTGCAGTCTTTTAGAGAAGGATGTTACTTTCAGTTTTACTGCGAAATGTAAGTCAGCGTTAGAATTATTGAAGAAGAAATTAACTACAACCCCCGTAATAGTCGCACCGGACTAGAATATGCCATTCGAGCTTATGTGTGATGCAAGCGAATATGCAGTTGGGCCTGTTTTGGGACAAAGAAGACAAGGTGTTTCACGCCATATACTATGCAAGCAAAACACTCACAGACTCAAATGAATTACACTACCACGGAAAAGGAATTGCTTACAGTGGTGTACGCGTTTGACAAATTCCGGGCATACTTGATCGGGACTAAGGTGATAGTCTACACGGACCATTCGGCGATTCAGTACCTGATAGTGAAAAAAGATGCTAAGCCACGCCTTATCCGATGGATTCTCCTACTTCAAGAGTTTGACTTAGAAATTAAAGATAGAAAGGGGACGGAGAATCAAGTTGCTGACCATTTATCAAGGCTGGAAAATCCGGAGAAAAAGGATGAAGATAGATGCACAATTAATGAGTCGTTCCCGGATGAGAAACTATTTGGGTTAAATGCAGAATTTCCTTGGTATGCAGACTTCACAAATTATCTGGTGAGCAATATGCTTCCCTCTGATCTTACACGACAACAAAAAAAGAAGTTTCTTCATGATGTCAAGTGGTACATGTGGGATGAGCCTTATCTATTCAAACAGTGTGCCGATAAGATGACTCGACGATGTATCCCTTACAGTGAAGTGCACAATATACTGCAGGAATGCCACTCATCGGCATATGGGGGACATTATGGGAGTGAGCGCACCGCAGGAAAAGTGCTTCAACTTCAATCCGAATTTTATTGGCCAACATTGTTCAAAGACGCCCACCAATTTGTGAAAACATGTGATAGATGCCAAAGGGTGGGAAACACCTCCAAACAGAATGAGATGCCCCTACAAACAATTCTTGAAGTGGAAATCTTCGATGTATGGGGTATCGATTTCATGGGACCCTTCCCCTTGTCCTTGAGCAATCAGTATATTCTAGTCGCCATGAATTACGTCTCGAAGTGGGTAGAAGCTGCAACACTACCATTCAACGATGCCAAGGTGGTCCTTAAATTCCTACAGAAAAACATTTTTACGAGGTTTGGCACGCCAAGAGCAATAATCAGTGACGAAGGTAGTCACTTCTGCAATAAATTGTTTACAGCTCTTTTAGCTAAGTATGGGGTTAACCACAAGGTGGCTACATCGTATCACCCTCAAACAAATGGACAGGCTGAGGTATTAAACAGGGAAGTTAAGAAGATATTGGAAAAAGTTATAAATCCGAGTCGAAAAGATTGGTCACTTCGGTTGGATGATACATTATGGGCTTACCGGACTGCATACAAAACACTAATCGGGATGTCACCATATCAACTCCTGTACGGAAAAGCATGTCACTAACCGGTGGAGCTACAGCACAAGGCCTATTGGGCAATACAGAAATTAAATTTTGATCAATCCGCCGTCAATGAATTTCGACTTCATGCATACCAGAATGCCAAGCTTTATAAAGAAAAGGTTAAAAGATGGCATGACCAGAAAATTGTGCATCGAACATTCGAGCTGGGTCAATCAGTCCTCTTGTTCAACTCACGGCTGCGATTGTTTCCAAGAAAGCTTAAGTCGAGATGGTCCGGACCATTCACTATAAAGCGAGTATTCCCTCATGGCGCCGTTGAACTCTACAGTCGTAATCCATTATAGACGTTTAAGGTCAATGGTCAACGGATAAAGCATTACTGGGGTGGCGAATCAAACTGGGATGTCGTCAACATCACCCTCGCTGATACATAGTAAAACAGGGAGTAGTCAGGCTGAACGACTTAAAATTAAGCGCTAATGGGGAGGCAACCCAATATTTTGTTATTTTTTTCGTAGTTTTATTTATAATTGTTAGAATGTAGCTTTTATTAAGTATTAGATAGGTATTATCGCTAAAAATTTTGTTAAAACTCTCAATCCTACTCCAAGTTTTCAATAATCTAACATCTTGCGTGTTTATGGTTGCAGGAGGGGTCAAAAGTGAGTAAGAGCAATAACGGGCAAGAAAGGAAGGAAAATCGGAGAATTTTGCATGACCAAATTTTAGGCCAAAAATCTAAAGTCAGTGGGCATGCCTGCTGGGGCGGGCTATTTTAACCTTACACCCCCCGTTGGGGAGGGGGGTCCTTGATTCTGGGCAGACACGTTCAGCTTATACACATGCTGCCTTCTTATTTCCCTAAATACACGCCTCTTTCTAGCTCACTCCCTACCCATTTGACCCACTCCTTCGAACCACTCCATTGCAAGAACACCTTCTACCCACGATACCAACTTACTCCTACCCACTACCTAAATCCAGTGCACCTACTTTCCACCCCATAGATTCCATTACCTCACACCATTAAGTCCACCACTTCCTCTAACCTACATCACCTCTATATAAACCCTACTACATACTCCCATAGTCATCTCCAAATATACGAATTCCTCAAGAAATTGGGCTACACATTGAGCAATTGAGAGTAAGTTACCTTGTTATTGAGTTTCCATCTTCTCTCCACTAAAGTACCATAGAAACAATCAAGTTTTGGGGGAAGAACGGATTGCGCACACCAAGTGTTTGATAAATTGAGTGAACCAAGTGTAAGGGGAAGGAAGTGTGTGCTAGCAAGTTTCAAACATCCAGAAATCAATGGCTTCATAACCAACATCAAAACGCCAAAGGGGAGAGGGTTCAAGTTCCGCTCCACCAACACGAACATTCGACCGCCAAAAATTTAGAAGTGTCGCCGCCGCCACCGCTGATCGGTACGATTATATGGTTACCAAGGCTCTTACACCAGAGCGGGGGTTGGCTCCCGAAGCCCATGACGGTCAGATGATGCAACAAATTTATCAGCAAGGGTGGGTAAAATTTACGGAGGATCCCGAGCCCGTCGTTGTGAATGTCATCAAGGAGTTCTATGCGAACGCCGAGGACAAGGCACCATTCAATGCCTTTGTGCGGGGTCGCATGGTCTCGTTCAGTGCTGATGCAATCAATACATATTATCAGCTGAGGGTGCCGCGCTAGTACCAGTATGCCTATATGCGGGATTTCGATCCTGACTTTGAGGAGGTTATCCAAAACATGACTAACCCGGGTACAACATGGATAAAGGGTAGGAAAGGAGGCACATTGTTTCACAGCAAGGACCTCAGTCGGTACAGGAAAATCTGGAATGCCTTCCTCTGTGCTAAATTGCTACCGTCCACGCACACCTCAGACGTGACCAAGGAGAAGGCACTCCTCCTGTATGCCATCGTGCAAGACTTCATCATAGACATCGGGGCAATTATAAATTTTTCTATTTGAAGATGTCTCCGGGGTAACTTTTTTGGCGACTTACCACACCCATCGCTCACATGTGGGTTGTGTCGTCAAGCCAGAGTGCGTTGGTCCGATGATGAACCCACTCTGATGTCGCTGCAGCTCTTAGATACTAGAATGATAGCGCGGTATTCATTGTGGCTCGGTGGTGAATCGTATCCTAGAGGTTTAGGATTTATGTTTCCATCAGCTTCAGAGGACGAGGCTGAAGTTGAAGATACTTCTGAGGATGAGGATGAAGCTATAGGAGATCAAGGAACCGAGCAAGTACCACAAACTGAGGCAATATCCAGTCCTCAGCTCCTTGAGTTCCAAAATCAGATGAATGCGTACAATAGGATAGCACGCCGAGAAATGCAGCGATTGGCGATGCGACAAGATCACCTATTTGATACTATGAACGTATCTTTCGCCTCGCTCAACACAACACTCCAAAGCTTCAACCCGGTGGCTCAGTATCCATATCAACAACCTGGACCACTGCCTCGATTTCCTTTGAGTGATTCAGATGATGAAGAGCAACAACCACCTCCCCAGACTTAGGCGATTGCAGGGAAGTCCTCATGCACTTAATTTTATTTTTATCCAATGAGGGCACTGTGTTACTTAAGTTTGGGGGATTTAATTGTTTAGTTGCATGCATTTTGTTATTTTTGTTTTCATTTCTATTTGCATTATAGATTAGGTGTTGCATAGTAGTTAGGATTTTGCATTGTTTTCATAAATGTTATGTTCAGTTTAAAAAATAATAATAATAATAATAATAATAATAATAATAATAATAATAATAATAATAATAATAATAATAATAATAATAATAATAATAATAATAATAATAGTAGTAGTAGTAATAATAATAATAATAAATTTAGTTAAATATTGTGTTTGCATATGTCCAACGGTGTTGCTTTTCATGTTATTTGTGGGCCAATGATGAGATTGTGAACTAGTTAACCACTACAGTATTGATTATTAGAACTATGAGGCAATTTCTGTTATGAATCGATTCTGGGACTTGTTTGAAACTGTTATAAAAAGGTTAGCACTAATAACATCTTTGTTGATCGGTCAGTTCAAATTGATAAATAAATAGTTTCTAAAGGATAATGCTATGGTGAACCACAAAACGACAATGAGAGGCAGTAAAGGCTTAAATTAGGCAATAACCTAAGTTTGGGAAAATATTTGGGGTATATAAGCTATATATAAAAAAAAGAGTACGAATAAACACCGTGACGTGCTTGTCTAGTTTTGTGGCCTTTGTTACTTGAGTAACTAAGCCCGAGGGGATTGTTTTTACACCTAGCGCCCTAAGGTCTTAATGGTCTGGGAGTCGTTGGTCGAAAGCTCGTTAAGGTAGCATTGAAAAGCCTAAGGGAATAAGACATTGCATAGCTATGTGTATTATCTAAAAAAAAGAAAAAAAAGAATAAAACGGGAAATAAGAGCAAAAAGCCCCCGTAGATGAAAATAAAGCATAAGTATCCCATGTTGACCCTCGATATTGGTAATTATTTGATTTTAGTTGGATCTAGCTTATCTTTGAAATTTTTAAGTTTGCACTGTATGATTCCTTCTAAGAAGTTGCTTCTGTATCGAATTTGGGTTCGTATCAGTTATCTTAGATGTTGATCACACACGCACGCTATACTAGTGATAATTGTTCAAGATTTGAGAATTAATAAGAAAGTGCGGATTGCATTTGGTAATTCATATTGTAAGGTTGCTTGTTTTCTCTGAGGCCGATGGGATAATTTAGTTACTGCAATATTGTTGGAATCTAAGGCATTTAGTGTAAGACCCCAACTTTTATAAATAAAGATGAATTTTCTATAAATATCATTTTTGAATATTATGGAGTTAATTTGATATAATGTTATAGTTGTGGGTAATATTTATAAATTTTGCAAAGTACGCAAGTTGTTATATAATATTCGATTGGTCGAGGAATATTCGTTTTAATAGGAAATATTCGTACAACGGCACAATCATTGGTGGACCCTACAACGGAATTATTGTCGGATTGAGAAAATGACAAAAATATTTTATTAAAAATAACGGCGGAAGTTTTACCATTGTTACTGTTGAACTACTCGGTAGTAAAAGTACAGTAATACGTGTGGTTGCATAGTAGCACACGGTATTGATTATTAATACTTATGTGAGAAGTCACTCAGTTTGATTCAATTATTGTCAGTTAATAATAAGAATTATTTAGCGATAATGACGTTTTGTTTTATTCGTATTATTAACGTAATAAAACAGAAACATCTTTTTATATAAAATAAAATACTTTATTAAAGTTATTCTATAAATAGAATATATTGTATTTTATTTAATAAAATTTCTTTAAATATGGACCGTCAGATTAAAGTAATCAATCTGGACCGTTCATGGATTGGTTACTATGCATTCTATTTTTCTATAAATAGCAGCTCATTCCTTCATTATTTCTTACGAATTCACTGAACTCTAGAGACAGAAACTATAGAGAGAAACTATAGAGAGAGAGAATAAAAGTATTCTGCTACTTAACTACTCCCTTATTTCAGCTCTTCTTTAAAATGGTAAGGGGTGTTATTCTTTCTTATTCATGAAGAGAACTGTTGTTATTCCATTTTTTATTATTCTGTTGGAATAACCTGTATACGCGGTCTACCCTATACTTGGTGACATTCTTCTATTATTCTGTTAGAACATCCTGTCTGTGTGTTTTACACCGGACCTGGTTCCGTTTTTATTATTATTCTGTTGGAACATCATGTCTGTGTGTTTTACACCGGACCTGGTTCCGTCTTGTTATTATTCTGTCGGAATATCCTGTCTGTGCGTTTACGCCGAACCTGGTTCCATTATTTATTATTCTGTCGGAATATCCTGTCTGTGCGTTTACGCCGGACCTGGTTCCATTATTTATTATTCTGTTGGAATAACCTGTCTGTGCGGTCTATCGCATGCATGGTGATTTCTTTTGTTATTCCATTCTTTATTGTACTCAGTTGGTTAAGTTTTGACTTCTATACTCCATGAAATTTGTGGAATATCCTTGATAATTGCGTTTCATCCAGTAACTTTTCATGAAAATATTCTTCTAAGTATTCTTGAATTTTACTCCACAAAGCAGTATCATGTTGACAATTTGGACGTTGTTAATTCTTGGATAAATTAATTCTTGAACTTGTTTTATTGAATTCTTATATCATTGTCATCATCCTCATGTTTATAAAATGTTGAAAGTCATCTGTGGCCTGTAGTGCATAGATGGACTTGGTATGATTATGACCAGGGATTATTCGGTATAATCATGACCGTAATGTTATAAATGATGTGGTAAAAGTCCTCATTGGCTGTAGTGCATTGATGGACAGTTGTTGGCATGATCATGACCATTAATGAATACACGAATATCCTTGGCCGTAGTGCAGGGGTGATTCGATGATGTGGATTATTTTATTAAGCTGAGTCCCAGCGATAACAGTGTTGAAAAATCTTTTAAATCATAAAAGATAGTAGAGTTTATTTTCTACTTGACTCTTTTAATGGATTGCTTGTTCCACTGCAGTTAAACTTGATGTCTATTATATTTTATCAGTTTAATATTGTTGAAGGCTAATGATAATTTATTCTGCATTATCTTAGTCATAATATTTCTTACTGGGCTCGTTGAGCTCACCCTTTCTTTCACTGTTCTCTTCAGGAAATGAGAACGTAGCTGGGGGCAAGCCGGGGAACGGAGTGATGGTCCGAATGATATTATTAGTTAGTAGTCCTCACTATTCTATGTAATAGTGTGTTAATAAATGTAATGAGGACTCCTTTTGAGTATGAATACTCTCTAGAAGATAATATTTGTATTCAAACTCACAGTTTATGTTTTGTCATATTGTACACGACAGTTGTATTAGTAAGTTGTATTTGTATTCTATACTATGTATCTGACGACCCAAGATGGGTGATGTATACCTAATTTTGGGGGCATCACATTTAGATTTTATTTATTTCATCTCATTGCATTGTATAGCATGTAGTTTGTTTTGTGCTCGAGGACTAGCACGGTTTAAGTTTGGGGGATTTTGATAAGTGAATTTTATATACACGAATCGATATTCATTTCAAGTTTAAAGTCATAGTTATCTTTGTGTTTTGTGTTCGTTTTCACTCGTTTCATGTTATTTTATGTGTAGGGTGGTTATGGATGCAAGTGGTGAAGAATGGCGGAGTTCTGGAGCAAAAGTGGAAAAACTCATGAAAGTAAAAAAAAATCTTTAGCAGAAGCCATGCCCGCCGGGGCGGGCCTTTCTGAGCCTATACCCCCCGCCGGGGCAGGGGTCTCGAATCCTGCAAGTGACCTGCTGCTATTTGAATTCTGCTGCGACTTGGATTGTTGGTTTTTTTGTTAGGCGCCTGGACTCTATAATAGCATAATTCGGCTAGAACAAAAGGGAGAGCTGAATATTACGTTAAAAAAACAACAATCACACAACACAAGGAGCATAATACAGAGATCAATTCTAGGATTCAAGTTCGAGCGTTGGAGGAATAATTTGAGGAGATTATTGTGACGGTTGCAAATCTAGGCTACGTGAAGGTGTTTTCATTATTCTTCTTCTCTTTAGTCGTTTATTTGTAATTGAAAGGATGGTTTCATTAGATTATTCAGTTTTTGATTCATTCGTTATGAATTAATTCGCTTATTAGACTTGTGATGGATCTTTGGGTGAAACGATGATTTTATAACTTTGATTTCCAATTCAATAAACTATTTTCAGTTTATCTATATTACTTCGAGCGTAAATTTATGAATTGCTTGATCAACAATTCCTCGTGGATTTGTATGGAATCGAGAGAGGATATTCGAATCTAGACCCAGTTAATATAGCATGTGTCATGAATTTTGTGAATAGCAGATTTTTAATTATTTGAGGTAGAGATATGCTTGACATCACATGTAATCGGATAGAGAACGTGTTCTTAAACCTTCTTTAATTGCAGTTCACATAGAGATATAGTGAGTTGGTTGATTTAGGTGTTTAATGGATTTCTATCTTAGTTGTGGATTGACGTTAATACGGTATTAGTGCATCGAGAGGTGGTTAATACTACGTTCGTGTTCTTGATTAATAAACTGGGATAGTGAATTGAATTGGAATAAACGTGTTAAATTTAGAGTGAAGCTTAGGGTGAAATCATAAGTCTAATTCTCCATTAATTGTTTGAAATTCCAGATTTTGCTATTGGTGATTGGTTTGGGGTATTTTATTTGTTTTTAATTTAGTTTCTATAATTTTTAATCATTGAATTGGATAGTTTAATAAAATTAGGATTAATAGGAAATTGATAATTGTGAAGTTAAGTTTCTTATTAAATTGTCTCTATGAGAACGATACTCTATTCATCACTTTATTACTTGTTGACCACGTACACTTGCGTGTTTTGCGCGTATTGATTCTACACCAACACTCGCTCCTTCTATTGTCACGGCCACGATTGCCACCAGAGTGGTTACCGATTTTGTCCGAATGTTTTCCTCCCTGCTGGTTGTCATTGCTCCGATGACTGCTGCCACCGGTATTACCCTGTTTGTGGTCCCTTAGTTGAACATATTCATTATCTCGCTCTAATAATTGAGCCCTGTTTACAACATCTGAATATAAAGAAAATGTATGAAAGATAAGATATTGTCGAATCTCGGGTTTTAGACCTCTCAGAAACATCCTCGTCATACGTTCCTCGTTTTTCACCAAATGAGGTGCAAACCTGGATAACTCCTCGAACTTCGCCTCGTACTGAGACACAGTCATGTTGTTTTGTTCTAGTCTGATAAACTCTACCTCATTCATATGAAGAATACTTTCAAGAAAGTACTTATCATTGAACAGCTTCTAAAACGTTTCCCAAGACATGCTCAGTGCGGCAGGCAGGGTACGCTTCACAGATTCCCACCAGTAATCTGCCTCACCATGGAACATAAAGGTGGCGAATGGAACCTTCTGTTCCTCCGTGCATCCCAAGACATCAAAAATCTTGATAATTTGCTTGACCCACGTCTCCGCCTTAATCGGATCCGGCTTTCCCCAGAATTCTGGTGGTCCCAACTCTTTGAATTGCTTGGCTACAAACCGCGCGTGTTGCTATCATTTTCACCCGTATTCTGCACGCGAGTCTCCCTCGTCTGATTTTGCATAAATTGCAAAAAGCTTCTAAACATCCCATCGTTCATCGTCTGATCAGTGGTGTTGTTTACAGGAGGAACATTGTCAGCCTGTTGCACATTCTCCTGATTGGTGACTCAAGGTGTTTCCACGGTCTCATACACTCCATTGTTAACGTTCTCAACAGCCATTCTTAAATACTGTCATAAAACAAGGGTTAATTAAACAAATTAACATATCACATAATATAACAAATAAGCTTAGGTAGGACACACTAGCGAAGGATTTACTCGTCTCTCCCCTCCTAGTTCTATTCCCCGATCTCCGCTACAGATCATATCCCTAAGCTTTGATACCAACTGTGACGCTCCCAAAATAGGTATACACCACACATTCTAAGTCGTCAAATACATGGTACAGAAACAAATACAACTTCATTAATATAATTATCGTGCAAAATACGACAACACAAAAACTGTGAGTTTAAATACAAATATTATCTTCTAGACAGTATTCAAACTCAAACGGAGTCCTTATTACAATTATTTAAACACTATTTTACAAAATAGTGAGGACTGCTAACACAACTGACTGGAAACATCACTCCACACCCCGACTAGTTCCCGTATATTCTCGCCTCCTGAGAAAAATGGAACAAAAAGGAAAAGGGTGAGCTCAACTAGCCCAGTAAAGAATATTATGACTAAGGTAATATACAACAACTTATCATTAGTCTTCAACAGGGAAAAATCTGATAAAATATAATAGACAACAAGTTTTAGATCAACAACTGTAGCGGAAATATCAATCCATTAGAAGAGTCAAGTAGAGAATAAATTCTACTATCTTCTAAGATTTAAAAGTCCATCACCGATATTTTATCCCTGTAACATCAATCAATATACGTCTTGAATCAAATATTCATCTTTGCACTACAGGCCAAAGATATTCATTTGTATCACCAGTTAGTCATGTTCATCTCAACACCTGTTCATCTTTGCACTACGGGCCAAAGATATTCATCAGATAATCATTCATCTTTGCACTACAGGCTAAAGATATTTAGTAATATCATCATTTAGAACTGAGGATAATGAAAAATATCTTAAAGAAAACGAATCCAGTGAGACAAAAGAAAAAATATTAAGGATTCGTACTACAGTTATCCAAGTTCAATAATACTCCATAATAACCAATTGTGAAGCAGAATTAAAAAATAAAGATCAAAACATGGATACAATCAAAGATAGTAACCATAATAGACATCTTGGACAAAAAGGAGAAAATTTTATTTTTTGGTGAATAGTGTCGTATACGTGAATAGTAACCCTGACACAAAAAATTCTAAATTTGATAAAAAGTTCAAACCAATATTTCGGCATAATGATATTGAAGAAAATAATATCATTTAAGAAGAAAATAACATCCCTTACCTCAAAATAACAGTACTTCTGATCGGAATATCGGATGTAAAGTCGAAGGAAGCTTGCACTGAATAGTAACTCTCAAAGTATCTAAATACTCACTAAAATACGCTCGACAATATAGAGAGAAAGAAAACTTATTTCTGGTGTGATTTTCAATTCTAACCTAAGCGCCTATTTATAGAAAAATGCTAGAACTCCATAAGAGACTAAACTAATAAAATAATAATATTTATATTCTTTTCTTCTACGCATGCAATATCAGACCATCTAGTATGCCATTCTTGAAAAATCCCAGCAGCCCACATGTTTTTAACAAAAGTGGGTCCCACCCAATTTTAATAAAAATTATTTTATTTTTCAAAACTTCAATAATTCATAGAAAATAGCCCGTTTATCAGAAAAGTACGAATTTTATGTCCATTCCACACGAAATCGAATTCTCTACAACTCTATAGCTTTAAGTTTTTTAAATTCCAGATAGAAAATATCCGAATTCCACAAACGGATGATTTTCAACACCTCTTAAAATTCATAACAAATCATTCTTTCATTTTTAACGGTTCAAAATTTATGGATATATACTCAACTTATATATGTATAACATATCCAAAAATCACAACGATCCAATGGTCGGATTAAAATTATAACTCACGAAATAGAGCTTTAAGAACACCGATTTGATCTTTTAATACCTCCAATCCGACAAAATACTGATAAAACACCTCAACATTAATTTCTTCATTTATAACCACATAAATAAATTCATCATTTATATCCGCATCAAATAAATATTTCTTTATCATATAAATTAATAATTAATTATTCACAAATAATATTACAGAATCACAATTACGACAACCAGGCCGTTCCTAGGATAGAGTGGGCTTTCCAATAAGGATTTCTCCTTACTGGCGCGTAATTAAATGACCAAACCTCTCCTTAGACAGAACTTTCTAGACATTGCCAATAATGCTATCTAATAATATTATTCAAATAATATGAATTATTGATCTGATAATGGAAAATACTGTGCAGTGACAATTATTAAAACAACAATAATATAAAATATCAACGTAGCAATTATTGAATCAATAAAATAAAATATTAAATAGTAATTACTGTAACAATTATTGAGTAGTGCATTCTTACGTAAGAATCAATAATTGGTGCAATATTGTATGCTACTGTGTTTTAACCACCGGGTATTCCAACAGTATAAACGGTAACAACTACGTCGTTATTTATAAACAACTTATACTTGTCGTTTTTTTCATCCAATTACTTTTCGTTATGGGGCCCACACAAGGCTGTGCCGTCGTACGAATATTTCCCGATAGCAAGAATATTCCACGACTAAACGAATATTCACCGACAAAAATGAATATTTTATAATTACTTGCTTATTTGAAATATTTGCTCATTTTACCCATAACTAACCACATTAATCAAATCGACCCTTACTATTTCAAAATAATAAATAGAAAAAATTTAATTTCATTTAATAATAAGTTGGGGTCTTTTACTTTAGCTTGAGCAGCTTTAACTTTATCGATTAAAGTCGGTTCTACTCGTATATTCGCAATAATCACATGGGTCCCTGGAGTCTTTAACTCTATCTCTATCCTTTGCAAGTCATATAAAATGGGCCTTTGCGTTGACAATATCGCACTCGTACCCGCATATGATCTTCTACTCAATGCGTCAGCTACTACGTTCGCTTTACCAGGATGGTATTGAATGGTATGATCATAATCTTTCAAAAGTTCAAGCCAACGTCGTTGTCGCATATTGAGTTCCTTTTGGGTGAAGAAATATTTGAGGCTTTTATGATCCGTAAAGATCTCCACTTTCTCGCTATACAAGTAATGCCTCCAAATTTAAGTGCGAAGACAACATCTGCCACCTCTAAATCACGAGTAGGATAATTTCTCTCATATTCTTTGAGTTGCCGAGAGACATAGGCTATGACTTTCCTATGTTGCATGAGAACACATCCTAACCCTTTGCCCGAAGCATCACTGTAGATGACAAATCCCTCCGAGCCAGATGGCATTGTCAAAACTGGTGCTAAAATGAGTCTTCTCTTGAGTTCTTGAAAACTCTTCTCACATTCCACGCTCCAACCGAATTTTGTATCTTTTCGAGTCAGCTGAGTTAATAGAGTAACGATTCAAGAAAAACCTTCTACGAATCTCCGATAATAACTAGCTAAGCCGAGAAAGCTACGTACTTCGGTCACTGATTTAGGTTGCTCCCAGCTTTGAAAAGCTTCAATTTTTATCGGGTCAACAGATATTCCATAACTTGATACTACGTGTCCAAGGAATGTTACTTCCTCAAGACAGAACTCGCATTTCTTCAACTTGGCATAAAGCTTGTTTTCACGAAGCTTTTGGAGTATCAGCCTCAAGTGTTGCTCATGATCTTCACGGCTTTTGGAATATATGAGGATGTCATCAATAAAGGCGACCACAAAGTGATCCAAATATTCCTTGAATACTCGATTCATCATATCCATGAAGGCAGCAGGACCATTAGTCAATCTAAAAGACATGACTAGGAATTCATAATGCCCGTGCCGAGTTCTGAAAGCCGCCTTTGAAATGTCATCGGTTCTAATCTTTAACTGATGATATCCGGAACGAAGATCGATCTTTGAAAAGAATTTAGTGCATTACAACTGGTCAAACAGGTCATCAATACGTGGCAATGGGTACCTATTCTTGACAGTGATATGATTCAACTCCCGATAATCAATACAAAGTCGCATACTCCCATCTTTCTTCTTCACGAATAGAACATGAGCATCCCAAGGAGATGTACTAGGACGAATAAAACTTATGTCTAATAATTCCTACAATTGGGTCTTTAACTCCTGAAGTTCAATAGGAGTCATTCGATATGGGGCTTTAGAAATGGGTTTTGTACCAGGTTCAAGGTCGATACAAAATTCAATTTCTCGCTTTGGGGGTAGGCCAGGAAGTTCTTCAGGGAATAGATCAGAAAATTTATTAACAATAGAAATATCATTCAAAACTGACGTATTTTTGTTTAAATCCATAACATGAGCTAAGAAAACTTGACATCCATTTTTCAATAAACGAATAGCTTTATGGCTTGAGATGACAATGATTGATTTTAATGGTTTGGTTGCTTGAATTCGCATAAAAGGTTGGTTAGGAATATGAAAGTTAACAACCTTACAAAAATAATCAATTTTTGCATGATGAGTAGTTAACCAATCAATCCCTAAAATTACGTCAAATGTAAGTATTTTCAATGAAATAAGATCAACAGGTAATGTGAGGGTACCAATTTAAACCAAATACGACTTATAAACAGTGGATGTAATGAAGGTTTCTCCCAACGGAGTTTCAACAGATAAGTCAAAGTCTAATTTCTCTGGAGTCAAATTTAAACGTTGAGCGCAAGCAGGAGAAATAAAAGAATGGGTAGAACCAGTATCAAATAAGGTATAGACTTCGCTAGAGTTTATGATAAGCTTACCCGTGATGACCTCGTTCGGGTTCCTTATTTTCTGGGAGGTCGCGACAAACGATCTCCCTTGAACTACAGGTTTTGACTTTTTCGGGATGGCCTTTGATGCCTCCATCCCAGCTGGACTTGTCTTCAGTGCAAGACAAAATCGGGCTAGGTGACCTTCTCTTCCACAATTATAACACGCTTTGGACTGCATCGCACAGTTTGGAATGATGTGTCCCTCCCCTCTACATTTGAAGCATATGATAGGTGGTCGTTCTCCTTCCTTAACAACTAGTGCTGCTACTGACGTCTTTCCATCATTGTTGAATCTCCTCTTCTTGAAATGTTCACTCTTATTGTCTTGGCCATGATTACCACCGAAGTGGTTACCATTTCTGGCATGTTGATTCCCTCCACGTTTGTTGTCACCGCTTCGATGACTGCTACCACTGGTATTATCATTTTGCCAGCTGCTCTCTCTTGATTGGGTTGACTCATTATCACGTTCCAATAACTGAGCCCTATTTACAACATCTGAATACAAACACAGTTTATTAGAAATTAGGTATTGACGTATATCAGGTTTTAAACCTCTTAGAAACATCCGCGTCATTCTCTCCTCATTATCAACCAAGTGGGACACAAACCGGGACAACTCGGCAAACTTAGCTTCGTACTGCGACACGGTCATATTGTTCTGCTCCAGCTTGATGAACATAAGCAATCCATTAGAAGAGTCAAGTAGAGAATAAAATCTACTATCTTCTATGATTTAAAAGGTTTTTCATCACTTTTATCGCTGAGACTCAGCTTAATAAAAAATTCTCGTCATCCCTGTACTACGGCCAAGGATATTCATTAGTATCACGACCAGAAATTATCCATGCACTACGGGCCAAGGATATTCGTGTATTCATCAATGGTCATGATCATGTCAACAACTGTCCATCAATGCACTACGGGCCAATGAGGACTTTTACCACATCATTTGTAATATTATGATCAAGATTATACCGAATAGTCCCTGGTCATAATCATACCAAGTCCATCTATGCACTATAGGCCACAAATGACTTTTAACATAATATAAACATGAGGATGATGATAATCATACGTTAATTATTAACGGTTCAAAATTTATAGACATATACTCAACTTATATATGCATAACATATCTAAAAATCAGAACGATCCAATGGTCGAGTTAAAATTATAACTCACGCAATAGAGCTTTAAGAACACCGATTTGATTTTTTAATACTTCTAATCCAACAAAATACTGATAAAACACCTCAACATTAATTCCTTCATTTATAACCACATTAAAAAATATTTCCTTATCATATAAATCAATAATTAATTATTCACAAATAATATTACAGAATCACAATAATGACAACTAGGTCGTTCCTAGGAAAGAGGGGGCTTTTCGATAAGGATTTCTCTTTACTGGCGTGCAATTAGGTGACCAAACCTTTCCTTGACAAAACTTTCTAGACATTGCCAATAATGTTATCTAATAATATTATTCAAGTAATATGAATTATTGATCTGATAATGAAAAATAATGTGCAGTGACAATTATTGAAACAACAATAATATAAAATATCAACGCAGCAATTATTGAACCAATAAAATAAAATATTGAACAGTAATTATTGTAACAATTATTGAGTAGTGTCTTCTTACGTAAGAATCAATAATTCAAAAATATTGTGCAATACCGTGTGTTATTGTGCAACAACGCGTATTACTATATTTTAACCACCAGGTATTCCAACAGTGTTAACGGTAAAACTTTCACCGTTATTTATAAAAAGATATTTTTGTCATTTTCTCAATCCAACAATAATTCCGTTGTGAGGTCCACCAATGATTGTGTCGTCGTACGAATATTCCCTGTTAAAACGAATATTCCCCGACCAATCGAATATAATATAACAACTTGCGTACTTTGAAAAATTTATAAATATTACCCACATCTATAACATATATTCATAAAAGTTGGGGTCTTATAACCTCCCCTTCTTATGAAATTTCGCCCTTAAAATTAGGGTACATACCTGGTATGTCGAAGAGGTAAGGATATCTTGATTTCATTTCAGATTCTAACTCCCAGGTCATTTCCTCAACATCGTGGTTTTTTCACAAAACTTTGACTTGAGGTATAACCTTGGAGCGTAAAATATGCTCCTTCTTATCCAAGATTTTAACAGGAACCTCTTCATACGTTAAATCTTCCGCTATTTCGTCCGATTCTAACTCAATAATGTGGTTCGGGTCTTTCACATATTTACGTAACATAGATATGTGAAAAACGTTATGAACACGAGACATACTTGGCGGTAAGGCGAGTCTATAGGCCACTGTTCCTACTCATTCGAGGATTAAAAATGGGCCAATGAATCGAGGATTGAGCTTTCCACTCTTTCCAAATCTCGTAACTCCTTTCCATGGAGCAACACGTAACAACACATGTTCTCCAATATTAAATTCTAAGTCTTTTTGGTGAAGACCAGCATAACTCTTTTGTCGATCTTGTGAGGTTTTTATACGTTATCAGATCGTTTGAATCTTTTCCGTAGTCATACGTACCAACTCCAGTCCCAACAACATTGCTTCACCCACCTCATCCCAACATACTGAAGAACGACACTTTCTTCCATACAACGCCTCGAATGGAGCCATGCCAATACTTGCTTGATAACTGTTGTTATAGGAAAACTCCACCAGTGGTAAGAACTTGTCCCAACTTCCCTTGAAGTCAAGGACACATATTCTTAATAAATCTTCTAGAGTTTGAATAGTCTTCTCTGACTGCCCGTCCGTTTGAGGATGATAAGCCGAACTAAATCGTAAATTCGTGCCCATAGCTTTTTTGTAAACTAACCCAAAATCTTGAAGTGAATCTTGGGTCTCGATTAGAAACTATAGATATTGGCATATCATGCAATCTTACAATCTCGTTTATGAACATACGAGCAAGACGTTCAAGTGTATAAGTTTCTCGTATAGATAAGAAATGAGCCGACTTGGTCAATCTATCAACAATGACCCAAATCGCATCTATGACTTAAGAAACCTTGGGAAGACCGGTAACGAAATCCATGGTAATGTGCTCCCACTTCCATTCTAGAATTTCAGGTGGTTATAATAGACCTTTTGGTACTTGATGCTCCGTCTTGACTCGTTGACAAGTTAGACAACTTGAGATAAACTCCATGATCTCTCTTTTCATATTGCTCCACCAAAATGTATGTCAAATATCATGATACATTTTGGTACTCCCGGGATGGATTGAAAACGGTGTGTTGTGCGCCTCCGTCATGATTTTATACTTTAAATCAGGGTCGTTAGGAACACAAAGTCTTGAGTTGACTCAAAGTATTCCTTTTTCATCGATTCTTGCTTCCGGCATAGCACCTTCTTGCACTTTCTTCTTTATACACATCAACTCCAGGTCTGTAGCTTGAGCAGGTTTAACTTTATCGATTAAAGTCGGTTCTACTCGTATATTCGCAATCATCACATGGGTCCCTAGAGTCTTTAACTCTAACTCCATCCTTTGCAAGTCATATAAAATCGGCCTTTGCGTTGACAATACCGCACTCGTACCCGCATATGATCTTCTACTCAATGCGCCAGCTACTACGTTCGCTTTACGAGGATGGTATTGAATGGTATAATCATAATCTTTCAACAGTTCAAGCCAACGTCGTTACCGTATGTTGAGTTCCTTTTGGGTGAAGAAATATTTGAGGCTTTTATGATCCATAAAGATCTCCACTTTCTCCCCATACAAGTAATGCCTCCAAATTTTAAGTGCGAAGACAACAACGGCCAACTCTAGATCATGAGTAGGATAATTTCTCTCATATTCTTTGAGTTGTCGAGAGGCATAGGCTATGACTTTCCCATGTTGCATGAGAACACATCCTAACCCTTTGCCCGAAGCGTCACTGTAGATGACAAATCCCTCCGAGCCAGATGGCATTGTCAAAACAGGTGCTGAAATGAGTCTCCTCTTGAGTTCTTGAAAACTCTTCTTACATTCCACGCTCCAATCGAATTTTGTATCTTTCCGAGTCAGTAGAGTTAATGGTGTAGCGATTTGAGAAAACCCTTCTACGAATCTCTAATAATAACCAGCTAAGCCGAGAAAGCTACGTACTTCAGTCACTGATTTAGGTTGCTCCCAGCTTTGAATAGCTTCAATCTTTGTCGGGTCAACAGATATTCCATGACTTAATACTACGTGCCCAATGAATGCTACTTCCTCAAGCTAGAACTCGTATTTCTTCAACTTGGTATAAAGTTTATTTTCACGAAGCGTTTGGAGTATCAGCCTCAAGTGTTGCTCATGATCTTCACGACTTTTGGAATATATGAGGATGTCATCAATAAAGACGACCACAAAGTGATCTAAATATTCCATGAATACTCGGTTCATCATATCCATGAAGGCAGCATGAGCATTAGTCAATCTAAAAGACATGACTAGAAATTCATATTGCCCGTACTGAGTTCTAAAAGCCGTCTTTGGAATGTCATCGATTCTAATCTTTAACTGATGGTATCCGAAATGAAGATAGATCTTCGAAAAGAATTTGGCGCCTTGCAACTTGTCAAACAAGTCATCAATACTTGGCAATGGGTACCTATTCTTGATGGTAACATGATTCAACTCCTGATAATCAATACAAAGTCGCATACTCCCATCTTTCTTCTTCACGAATAGAACAGGAGCACCCCAAGGAGACGTACTAGGACGAATGAAATTAATGTCTAATAATTCCTGCAATTGGGTCTTTAACTCCTCAAGTTTAATAGGAGTCATTCGATATGGGGCTTTGGAAATGGGTTTTGTACCAAGTTCAAGGTCGATACAAAATTTAATTTCTCGCTCTGGGGTAGGCCAGGATGTTCTTCAGGGAATACGTCAGGAAATTTATTAACAATAGAAATATTATTCAAAACTGACGTATTTTTGTTTAAATCTGTGACATGAGCTAAGAAAGCTTGACATCTATTTTTTAATAAATGAATAGCTTTATGGCTTGAGATAACAGTGATTGATTTTAATGGTTTGGTTGCTTGAATTCGCATAATAGGTTGGTTAGGAATATGAAAGCTAACAACCTTACAAAAATAATTAATTTTTGCATGATGAGTAGTTAACCAATCAATCCCTAGAATTACGTCAAATGAAAGTATTTTTCATAAAATAAGATCGACAAGTAATGTTAGGGTACCGATTTGAACCAAACAAGACTTATAAACAGTGGATGTAATGAAGGTTTCTCCCAATGGAGTTTCAACAGATAAGTCAAAGTCTAATTTCTCTGGACTCAAATTTAAACGTTTAGTACAAGTAGGAGAAATAAAAGAATGGGTAGAACCGGTATCAAATAAGGTATAGACTTCACTAGAGTTTATGATAAGCTTACTCGTGATGACCTCATTTGGGTTCCTTACTTTCTGGGAGATCACGGCAAAAGCTCTCCCTTGAACTACCGGTTTTGACTTTTCTGGGACGGCCTTTGGTGCCTCTATCCTAGATGGACTTATCTTCGGTGCACGACAAAATTGGGCTAGGTGACATTCTCTTCCACAATTATAACACGCTTTGGACTGCATCGCACAGTTTGGACTGATATGTCCTTCACCTCCGCATTTGAAGCATATGATAGGTGGTCGTTCTCCTTCCTTAACAACGGGTGCTGGTGTTGATGTCTTTCCATCATTGTTGAATCTCCTCTTCTTGAAATATTCACTCTTATTGTCTTGGCCATGATTACCAACGAAGTGGTTACCATTTTTAGCATATTGATTCCCTCCACGTTTGTTGTCACCGCTTCGATGACTGCTACCACTGGTATTATTATTTTGATGGCTGCTCTTTCTTGGTTGGGTTGACTCATTATCACATTCTAATAAATGAGCCCTATTTACAACATCTGAATACAAACACAGTTTATTAGAAATTTGGTATTGACGTATATCAGGTTTTAAACCTGTTAGAAACATCTGCGTCATTCTCTCCTCATTATCAACCAAGTGGGATGCAAACCGGGACAACTCGACAAACTTAGTTTCGTACTGCGACACGGTAATATTGTTCTGCTCCAGCTTGATGAACTCCACCTCCTTCATATGACGAATACTTTCGGGGAAGTACTTGTTGTTGAACAGTTCTTGGAACTTCTCCCAAGACATATTCAGTGCGGCACTTTGAGTACGCTTTACAGATTTTCACCAGTAATCTGCTTCTGCCCGCAACATGAAGGTGGCAAAGGGAACCTTTTGCTCCTCAGAGCATCCCAAGACATTAAATATCTTGTTGATCTGCTTTATCCATGTCTCCGCCTTAAGTGGTTTTGGCTCTCCAAAAACTCCGGTGGTCCCAACTCCTTGAACTGTTTAGCAGTGACCGTCCGAGAGTTGCCAGTGTTTCCACCTGTATTTCGGACAGGAGTCTCTCTTGCCTGATATTGCATGAATTGCAAAAAGCCTCTGAACATTCCATCGTTCATCATTTGGTCAGTGTTGTTGTTTGCATGAGGATTGTCGCCTTCCTGATGTACATTATCCTGATTGTTGATCTGTGGAGACTTAATGGTCTCCTGTGCTCCATTGCTATTCTCAACTTTCTCAGATGTCATTTTCAAATACTGTCACAAAATAAGGGTTAATTGACATGTCACATATTATCCCTATACTCTGACCGACTAATTAAATACCAAATAAACTTAGGTAGGTCATACTAGCGAAGGAATTTCCCGTCTCTTCACTCCTAGTTCTTGTCTCACATCTCAGCCAGGGATCATATCCCTAAGTTTTGATACCAACTGTGACGCCCCCGAAATAGGTATACATCACCCATCTCGAGTCGCCAAAACATGGTACAAAATTTAAATACAACTTAATAATACAGCTGTCGTGTAAAATATGACAAAACATAAACTGAGAGTTTTAAAACGAATATTGTCTTCTATACAGTATTCAACTCAAATGTAGTCCTCAATACAATTATTATCACACTATTTCGTAGAACAGTGAGGACTACTAATGCTATCATCTGGACAGTCACTCCGTTCTCCGACTAGTTCCGGCTACGTTCTCATTTTCTGAAGAGGACAATGAAAGCAAAAGGGTGAGCTCAACTAGCCCAGTAAGAAATATTATGACTATGATAATGTAGAATAATTTATCGTTAGCCTTTAACAGTGTTAAACTGATAAAATATAACAAACATCAAGTTTAACTGTAGCGGAACAAGCAATCCATTAGAAGAGTCAAGTAGAGAATAAAATTTACTATCTTCTGTGATTTAAAAGGTTTTTCATCACTTTTATCGTTGAGACTCAGCTTAATAAATAATCAACATCATCCCTGCACTACGGCCAAGGATATTCATTAGTATCACGACCAAAAATTATTCATGCACTACGGGTCAAGGATAATCGTGTATTCATCAATGGTCATGATCATGCCAACAACTGTCTATCAATGCACTACGGGCCAATGAGGACTTTTACCACATCATTTATAACATTACGGTCATGATTATACCGAATAATCCCTGGTCATAATCATACCAAGTTCATCTATGCACTACAGGCCACAGATGACTTCTAACATAATATAAAATGAGGATGATGATAATGATATAAGAATTCAATAAAACAAGTTCAAGGATAAATTTTTAAAGATTTGTAATTTAATTTATCCAGAAATCAATAACGTCCAAATTGTCAACATGATACTGCTTTGTGGAGTAAAATTCAAGAATAATATTGTACCAAAAATAATTTGAAACGAAAATGAATCAATTTTTATCATGAATAATACCCCGGGTGAATAGTACTCGAGTGAAGAGTACCCCGTAAATAGTACTTCGGGAATAGTAACCCCGTGAATAGTACTCTAGCATGAAAAAGTTAAAACTTATCAAGAATGCTCAGGATAATATTTTCATGAAAAGATACTGGATGAAGCGCAAATATCAAAGATATTCTACTAATTTCATGGAGTATAGAAGCCAAAATTTTAACAAACGAGTATAGAATTCGAAATCTGAAACGAAATAATATTACTTACATACTACAGAGTATGGAAGAAAATATTATTTCAAGCGAATATTGAACAAAAATAACATCCCTTACCTTGAAAAGAAGAGTATTTCAACTGGTATAGCGTGGATATTCTTGAAGAAAACTTTCACTGTTCTCTACGCTCAAAGCTTTCTAAAACTCTAAAAAAATATGCTCAAGATTATAGAAGAAGAATTCTCTGATTCTGGTGTGATTTTCAATTCTAACTTAAGCGCCTATTTATAGGAAAATGCTAGAACGTCATAGGATACTAAATAATAAAATAATATTATTATTTATAAAAAATTTCTATGCATGCTTTGTTGAATTGTTGGGCAACCAGTTTTGAAAATTTTTGGCAGCCCACATGTTAAAAACAAAAGTGGGTCCCACCCAATTTTAATAAAAATTATTTTAATTTCTGAAACTTCAGTAATTCATATAAAATTCCCTTTTATTTAAAAAAATACGAATTTTATGTCTATTCCACACGAAATCGAATTCTCTACAACTTTGCAGAAGAAAGTTTTTCCAAAATTCAAACAAAAAATATCCGAATTTCTCAAACGGACAATTTTCAACACCTCTTAAAATTCATAACAAATCATACGTTAATTTTTAACGGTTCAAAATTTGTGGACATATACTCAACTTATATATGCATAACATATCCAAAAATCAGAACGATCCAACGATCAGGTTAAAATTATACCTCACGCAATAGAGCTTTAAGAACACCGATTTGATTTTTTAATACTTCTAATCCGACAAAATACTGATAAAACAACTCAACATTAATTCCTTCATTTATAACCACATAAAAAAATATTTCCTTATCATATAAATCAATAATTAATTATTCATAAATAATATTACAGAATCACAATAATGATAACTAGGTCGTTCCCAAGAAAGATGGGGCTTTCCGATAAGGATTTCTCCTTACTGGCGCGGAATTAGGTGACCAAACCTCTCCTTGACAGAACTTTCTAGACATTACTAATAATGCTATCTAATAATATTATTAAAATAATATGAATTATTGATTTGATAATGGGAAATAATGTGTAATGACAATTATTAAAACAACAATAATATAAAATATCAACGCAGCAATTATTGAACCAATAAAATAAAATATTGAACAGTAATTATTGTAACAATTATTGAGTAGTACCTTCTTACGTAAGAATCAATAATTCAAAAATATTGTGCAATACCCTGTGCTACTGTGCAACAACGCGTATTACTATATTTTAACCACCAGGTATTCCAACAGTGTTAACGGTAAAACTTTCGTCATTATTTATAAAAAGATATTTTTGTCGTTTTCTCCATCCGACAATAATTCCGTTATGGGGTCCACTAATGATTGTGTCATCGTACGAATATTCCCTGTTAAAATGAATATTCTCCGACCAATCGAATATAATATAACAACTTGCGTACTTTGAAAAATTTATAAATATTACCCACAACTATAACATATATTCATAAAAGTTGGGGTCTTACAACCTCCCTTCTTATGAAATTTCGCCCTCGAAATTAGGGTACGTACCTGGTATGTTGAAGAGAAAAGGATACCTTGATTTCATTTCAGATTCTAACTCCCAGGTCATTTCCTCAATATCGTGGTTTCTCCATAAAACTTTGACTTGAGGTATAACCTTGGAGCGTAAAATATGTTCCTTCTTATCCAAGATTTTAACAGGAACCTCTTCATACGTTAAATCTTCCGCTATTTCGTCCGGTTCTAACTCAATAATGTGGTTTGGGTCTTTCACATATTTACGTAACATAGATATGTGAAAAACGTTATGAACACGAGACATACTTGGCGGTAAGACGAGTCTATAGGCCACAGTTCTTACTCGTTCGAGGATTAAAAATGGGCCAATGAATCGAGGATTGAGCTTTCCTCTATTTCCAAATCTCGTAACTCCTTTCCATGGAGCAACACGTAACAACACATGTTCTCCAATATTGAATTCTACCTCCTTTCGATGAAGATCATCATAACTCTTTTGTCGATCTTGTGAGATTTTTATATGTTGTCGGATCGTTTGAATCTTTTTCGTAGTCATACGTTGTGAGATCCCGAAATTATAAAATGAAAGTATTCAATTTTCTTATAATTATTATTTTATTTAGTAAATGGTTAAATTGAGAAAGGGTTAAAGTTAAGGGTGATATGTGAAAATTTTGTAAAGTATGCAAGTTGTTATAAAATATTCGTTTGGTCGGAAAATATCCGTACGAGGACAAAGTTATTCATATTATTATTTGTAATATTGGCAATGTCTAGAAGTTCTGTCAAGGAGAGGTTTGGTCACCTAACTACGCGCCAATAAGGAGAAATCCTTATCGAAAAGCCCCCTTTTTCCTTGGAACGACCTAATTGTTAAATATTGTGAGTTATAATATTAATGATGAATAAATTCTTGTTGATTAAAGATGAAATTGATAGTTCCATTGTGTTAGAATTTTTAGTGTTAGTGGAAATCGATATTTATTTCTATAATAATTGATGTCTGGAGGTTATATTGACCAATCGGGTAATTAACCAGATAAATGAGCAATTAATTACTATTAATTCACATGCTTATAACTATGTGTTCACATGTGTGTACTATTGATTCACATGATTTACTATTAGGGGAGTTGGTGCAAGATTGATAATACTTTCATGACTAAATTAGAAATGGAGGTATATTTGAAGGTACTATACTGATTAGTTTTTTCACATGATTAGAACTGTTGAGTTACATGATTTACTATTGATTCACATGATTTACTATTACGGGAGGTGGTGCAAGTTTGATAATACTTGCAGGACTAAATTAAAAATAAAGAAAAAGAGGAAGGTATTATACTCTAATATTTTGAGCCCCAAAATGTGTAATTATTGAAACTATATTTTCCTATAAATAGAAGCTCATCCCTTCATTATTTTTCACCAATTCACTAAAGCTATAGTGCAATTATTATAGAGAGAAATTATAGAGAGAAAGGAGAAGAGAAGTCTGTTACCTCACTATTCCAGTTTTCTTCAAGGTAAGGGGCATTATTTCTTTCGTATTCATGAAGAGAGCTTCTGTTATTCCATTCTTTATTATTATGTTGGAATAACATGTCTATGTGAAGTACCGCATACATGATAAAATTCTTCTGTTATTCCATTCTTTATTACTCTGTTGGAATATCCTGCCGGTGCGGATTACGCATGACCTGGTTCCATTCTTTATTATTCTGTTGGAATATCCCGTCTGTGCGTATTACGCATGACCTAGTTCCATTCTTTATTATTCTGTTGGAATACCCTGTCGGTACAGATTACGCATGACCTAGCTCCGTTATTTATTATTCTGTTGGAATAACCTGTCTGTATGGTCTATCGTATGCCTGGTGAATTCTTATGTTATTTCATTCTTTATTATTCTGTTAGAATAACATGTCTACGCGGACTACCGTATGTATGGTGAATTCTTCTGTTATTCCATTCTTTATTATTCTGTTGGAATAACCTGTCTATGTGGATTACCGCATGCTTGGTGAATGATCCTTCGTATTCATTCCTTATTAAATTGTGAAAATGATATGTTTACGTGGATTACTACATGGCGGGCGAAAATCCATTTACAGTTTCGTAATTTTTCTGACCCTCAAAAATTTTGAAAAAATTTGAAATGATAATTTGATGAGTTTTCTAGATTGTGTCCAAAAATGGCGATTTTTGGATGTATAGATTAGGAGTTATGAATTTTATAGGAAAAGACTATTTTAAAAGTAAACCCTTATAACTTCTTGTGGTTAACTCTAAAATTTGTGAAATTTTTATTGGGAGTACATATATATAACAGGAGTATACCCTGTAAATTTCGGAATTTTTGGACAAAAGTACAGTTTATGTCTAAATATTCGACAGTTTTAGCAATATGAAAAATAGTAAATGAATTTTAAAAATTCCGAGAAAAATATATGTTCAATATGAGACTATATTATGCTAAATTCTAGGAAAAAAAAAACTTTTTGGTACTGATTTGTTATTTTTCATGAAAATAGTTTAGTTACGAATATATGAATTAAATATGTTATGTGAAGTTGAAAAATTGGTCAATAGGATTTTATGGCTTGAAAATTCTATATAAGGTATATGCAGATTTTTGATAAGCGATTTGATCATTGGTGATTAAATCTTATGAGTATGGCATTTTTGAATGATTAAATGTATTATTTGATAAAGTGTAAATAATTAAAATAAATTATTTATAAGTTTAAGAAATGATTAAAATATTATTATAATATTAATGATATTAGATTATGGGATTATTAAGTGATTGATAACATTTAGATATTTTAAACTCTGGATAAATTTAAATTCTTTAATATTTATCCTTGATTTCGTTTGATTAATGCTTATATTATTGTCGTCATCATCATGCTTATATTATGATGAAAGTCATCTTTGGCTTACGTGCAAAGATGGGTTGTTGATTATTGGTTTTATAATTGTATATCTTTGGCTTACGTGCAAAGATGGACTGTTGATTATTGGTTTTACAGTTGTATATCTTTAGTTTACATGCAAAGATGAACTATTGATTGATGAGTATATTTGGCTTATGCGCATAGATGAACTGTTTATTGGTATGATTATGACCAGGGATCATTCGGTATAATCATGACCCGTAATATTATAGATGATGTGGTAAAAGTCATCATTGGCCCGTAGTGCATTGGTGGATAGTTATTGGTATGATTATAACCAGTGATTATTCGGTATAATCATGACCATTGATGATTACATGAATATCCTTGGCCGTAGTGCAGGGATGATTCGATGATGTGGATTATTAAGCTGAATCTCAGCGATAAAATATTGATTATACACTTTTAATTCGTAGAAGATAGTAGATATCATGCTCTACTTGACTCTTCTAAAATATAGTTGTATGTCTTTGGCCTGTAGTGAAAAGATAAATTGTTAATGAATATCTTTAGCCGTAGTGAAAAGATGAATTTATTAGTATTATTATGAGCAGAAATTGTGATTTGGTATAACCATGATTTTTTATGTTTCAGGTGAAAATGGGTGATGAAAATTATCTTCGTCCTGGGTGCGAAGAGGAATTTTGAATCACAATTATGATTACGGGTTATTCATATGATTGTGGACATGAATTGTTGATTGATGTTATAGGGATAAAAAATTATTAGTGGACTTTTAACATGGAGAAGATAATAGACCTGATGGTCTATTTGACTTTCTAATGGATTGCTCGTTCCGCTGTAACTATGGTTGAAAAGTTTTATCATCTACCATATGTTCTAAATATCTGATTTATTACTGATGAAGGCTATTGATGATGTAAATTATCTTTAGGCATGATATTCTTTACTGGGCTAGTTGTGCTCACCCTTTTTGCTTCACAATTCCTTTCAAGTAATAAGAGTGTTGCCGGGTCGAGCGGGGATAACAGGGGAATAGAACGGTGGTCTATTGCTATTGAGGTTCTCCCTAAATTGTATGGAAATAATTTTGTTGAGAACTTTAGATAAGTGTGTCGTATTGTATACGTCATTTGATATTTAATTTTGGTGAACCGAATAGGGTGAGGTGAACCCAACTTGGGAAGGGTGTTTTGCTACTATCATACAAGATGTCTAATGACATACAACCTCATGTTATCATAAGATAGGGTTGTGCACATCCACTTATTGAGTATATCTACGAGCACTATCTATATGATCTTGGAGTTTATTTCAAATATAATTTTCACTTGGAGACAACGGATATAATTATATGTCAAGAGAAGACTCACAATTGGAAAGAAGATGATAGTACTCTTCTTGTTTTTCTTTAGGGACTTTTGCGTCAACCAAAAATAATTCTGTGGACATATGATATCTATCATAACCTAGACGCATGGCCTCCCATGTACGAAGGTTTCCTTGAGTATTTTCCAAAGATTCTAATTTCTAAAACAATTATTGAATGTACCTTTATGTAAGGTACCATTGTAAGGTCTTGTGGTCAAGGCACAACGAGAGTTATATATAATTATATTAAAACTCACAGCTTATCTGTTGTCGTACTATGCACGACAGTTCAACAATTGTATAAATAAAGTTTATATTTGATTTTTATAGTGCGATATCTGGCGACTCAGAATGGGTCGTGTAGACCTATTTTGGGGGCGTCACATATGTACCAACTCCGGTCCCAACAACTTGCTTCACCTACCTCATCCCAGCATACTGGAGAACGACACTTTCTTCCATACAACGCCTCAAATGGAGTCATGCCAATACTTGCTTGATAACTATTATTGTAGGAAAACTCCACTAATGATAAGAACTTGTTCCAACTTCCCTTGAAGTTAAGAACACAGAGTCTTAATAAATCTTTAAGAGTTTGAATAGTCCTCTCTGACTGCCCGTCCGTTTGAGGATGATAAGCCGAACTAAATCATAAATTCGTGCCCATAGCTTTTTGTAAACTAACCAAAAATCTTAAAGTAAATCTTGGGTCTCAATCAGAAACTATGGATACTGGCATACCATACAATTTTACAATCTCATTTATGTACATACGAGTAAGACGTTCAAGTTTATAAGTTTCTTGTATAGATAAGAAATGAGCCGACTTGGTCAATCTATAAACAATGACCCAAATCGCATCTATGCCTTGATAAACCTTAGGAAGACCCGTAACAAAATGGTAATGTGCTCCCACTTCCATTCTGGAATTTCAAGTGGTTACAATGGACCTTTTGGTACTTGATGCTCCGCCTTGACTCGTTGACAAGTTAGACACCTTGAGATAAACTCCGCGATCTCTCTCTCTTCATATTGCTCCACCAAAATGTATGTCGAAGATCATGATATATTTTGGTACTCCCAGGATGGATTGCAAACGGTGTGCTGTGTGCCTCTGTCATGATTTTATACTTTAAATCAGGGTACTCGAAGTATTCCTTCTTCATCTATTCTTGCTTCCGGCATAGCACCTTCTTGCACTTTCTTCCTCATACGCATCAGCTCCAGGTCTGTAGCTTGAACAGCTTTAACTTTATCGATTAAAGTCGGTTCTACTCGTATATTCACAATCATCACATGGGTCCCTGGAGTCTTTAACTCTATCTCCATGCTTTGCAAGTCATATAAAATGGGCCTTTGCGTTGACAATATCGCACTCATACCCGTATATGATCTTCTACACAATGCGTCAGCTACTACGTTCGCTTTACCATGATGGTATTGAATGGTATGATCATAATCTTTCAACAATTCAAGCCAACGTCATTGCCGCATGTTAAGTTCCTTTTAGGTGAAGAAATATTTGAGGCTTTTATGATCCGTAAAGATCTCCACTTTCTCCCCATACAAGTAATGCCTCCAAATTTTAAGTGCGAAGAGAACAGCTGCCAACTCTAGATCATGAGTAGAATAATTCCTCTCATATTCTTTGAGTTGCCGAGAGGCATAGGCTATGACTTTCCCATGTTGCATGAGAACACATCCTAACCCTTTGCCCGAAGCATCACTGTAGATGACAAATCCCTCCGAGCCAGATGATATTGTCAAAACAGGTGCTAAAATGAGTCTCCTCTTAAGTTCATAAAAACTCTTCTCACATTCCACGCTCCAACCGAATTTTTTATCTTTCCGAGTCAGCTGAGTTAATGGAGTAGCGATTCGAGAAAACCTTTCTACGAATCTCCGATAATAACTAGCTAAACCGAGAAAGCTACGTACTTCGGTCACTGATTTAGGTTGCTCCCAGCTTTGAATAGCTTCAATCTTTGTTGGGTCAACAGATATTCCATGACTTGATACTACGTGCCCAAGGAATGCTACTTCCTCAAGTCAGAACTCGCATTTCTTCAGCTTGGCATAAAGCTTATTTTCACGAAGCTTTTGGAGTATCGGCCTCAAGTGTTGCTCATGATCTTCACGGCTTTTGGAATATATGAGGATGTCATCAATAAAGACGACCACAAAGTGATCCAAATATTCCTTGAATACTCAGTTCATCATATCCATGAAGGCAGCAGGAGCATTAGCCAATCCAAAAGCATGACTAGGAATTCATAATGCCCGTACCGAGTTCTGAAAAGCCGTCTTTGGAATGTCATCGGTTCTAATCTTTAACTGATGATATCTAAAACGAAGATCAATCTTTGAAAAGAATTTGGTGCCTTGCAACTAGTCAAACAGGTCATCAATACGTGGTAATGGGTACCTATTCTTGATGGTGACATGATTCAACTCCCGATAATCAATATAAAGTCTCATACTCCCATCTTTCTTTTTCACGAATAGAACAGGTGCACCCCAAGGAGACGTACTAGGACTATAAGACCCCAACTTTTATGAATAAAGAATAATTTTCTCGAAATATATTTTTTTTAAAATATTATGGTGTGGATTGATATAATGTTATAGTTGTGGGTAATATTTACAAATTTTACAAAGTAAGTAAGTGGTTATATAATATTTGATTGGTTAGGGAATATTCGTTTTAACAGAAAATATTCGTACGACGACACAATCATTGGTGGACCACACAACGAAAGTATTGTCGTAGTTAGAAAACGACATAATTATCTTTTTATAAAAATAACGGCGGAAGTTTTACCATTAAACTGTTGAACTACCCGGTAGTAAAAGTACAGTAATACGCGTGGTTGTATAGTAGCACACGTTATTGATTATTGATGCTTACGTGATAAGTCACTCAGTTATATTCAATTATTGCTACAGTAATTGTTGCATCATATCTCTCATATTATTGATTCAGTTAGTGTCACAGTATCATCTGCATAATATGTTAAATCAATAATTGAGATGACAAAGTTATTCATATTATTATTTACAATATTGACAATGTCTAGAAAGTTCTATCAAGGAGAGGTTTGGTCACCTAATTGCACGCCAATAAGGAGAAATCCTTATCGGAAAGCCCCCTCTTTCCTAGGAATGATCTGGTTGTTAAATATTGTGAGTTATGATATTAATGATGAATAAGTTTGTGTTGATTAAAAATGAAATTGATGGTTCCATTATGTGGGAATTATTAGTTGTAATGGAAATCGACATTTATTTCGATAATAATTAATGTCTGGAGGTTATATTGACCAATCGGGTAATTAACCGGATAAATGAGCAATTAATTGCTATTAATTCACATGCTTATAACTATGTGTTCACATGTGTGTACTATTGATTCAAATGAATTACTATTAGGGGAGTTGGTGCAAGATTGATAATAATTGCAGGACTAAATTAAAAATAAAGAAAAAGAGGGAGGTATTATACTATAATATCTTGAGCTCCAAAATGTGCAATTATTGAAACTATATTTTCCAATAAATAGAAGCTCATTCTTCCTTCATTTCTCACCAATTCACTAAGTCTTACAAGAGCAATTATTATAGAGAGAAATTATAGAGAGAAAGAAAAAAAGAAGTCTGCTACCTCACTATTCTAGTATCCAGTTTTCTTCTAAGGTAAGTGGTATTATTTCTTTCGTATTCATGAAGAGAGTTATTTCTTTCAATACTCATAAGGGTTGTTATTCCATTCTTTATTATTCTGTTGGAATAACCTGTCTGTGCGGTCTATCGCATGCCTGGTGAATTCTGTTGTTATTCCATTCTTTATTATTCTGTTGGAATAACCTGTCTGTGCGGTCTATCGCATGCCTAGTGAATTTTGTTGTTATTCTATTCGTTATTATTCTGTTGGAATATCATGTCTGTGCGAATTACGCATGACCTGGTTCCATTCTTTATTATTATGTTAGAATATCATGTCTGTGCGTGTAACGACCCCAAAATAGGTCCATTCCATCCAACCTATTCTGAGTCGCCAAATACATGGTACAGAAAATAACTACAACTTTATTACAACAATTGTCGTGCAAAATACAACAACACATATGCTGTGAGCTTGGATACAAATATATATCAAATGTGACTACACTCTTATTACCTGAAAGGAATTGTGAAGCAAAAGGGTGAGCAGAACTAGCTCAGTAAAGAATATCATAACTAAAGATAATTAAATTTTCAATAGCCTTCATCAGTAATAAATCAGATATTTAGAACATATGGTAGATGATAAAAAATTTCAACCATAGTTGCAGCGGAACGAGCAATCCATTAGAAGAGTCAAATAGACTATAAAGTTTATTTTCTTCCCCATGTTAAAAATCCACCAACAATGTTTTATCCATATAACATCACTCAACAGTTCCTTTCCACAATCATATGAATAACTCATAATCATAATTGTGATTCTAAATTTTTCTCCGCACCCAGGACGAAGATAATTTTCATCACCTGTCTTTACCTGAAACATCAAAGATCATGGTTATACCAAATCACAGTTCCTGTTCATAATCATACTAATAAATTCATCTCTGCACTACAGGCCAACGATATTCGTCAACAGTTCATCTTTGCACTACTGGCCAAAGATATTCAACAACAGGTCATCTTTGCACTACGGGGTAAAGATATTCATCAACAATTCATCTTTTCACTACAAGCCAAAGATATTCCTCAACCGTTCATATTTGCACTACATGCCAAATATATTCATATCTCAAAGAAATATATAATCATTTCAGAATTTATATACACCATAATTATAACCATGTTAATCAATTCATCTTTAGACTTAAGCTAAAGATATTCAATTATAAATTCAATGGTCATGATCATACCAGTTAACAATTCAACTTTGCACTACTGGCCAAAGAGAACCCTAGTCATGATCATACCAATAATCTACCCATCTTTATACTCAAGTGAAAGAGAAATTCAACATCAGGGTTATAAAAATGTTATATATGATAATAAAAATAATATGATCAACAACTGCATTTATTTTCGAGAGCAACAATCATAAATCAACGATAATTTGGTCAGAAAAAGAAACTAATTTTTGTCGTGAATAGTAACTCGTGAATAGTAACTCATGAATAGTAACTCGTGAATAGTAGTCGTGAATAGTAACTCATGAATAGTACTCCATATTCGTACATAGTACCGTATACGTAAATAATGTCATATACGTAAATAGTGACATATACATGAATAGTGCCGTATACGTGAATAATGCCGTATACGTGAATAGTAACCCTGACTCAAAAAGGTAGAAATTCCACAATAAAATTCATACCAATATTTCAGTATAATGATATTGAAAGAATAACATCATTATGAAGAATATAGCATCCCTTAATATCTCTTACTATCCCTTACCTCAAAAGTGCAGTATTTCTGACTGGAATGCAAAGTCGAAGGAAACTTGCACTGAATAGCAACTCTCAAAGTATCTAAATACTCACCAAATATGCTTCATAATATAGAGAGAGAAAGAGAGAAAGCTTATGTTTCTGGTGTGATTTTCAATTCTAACTTAGCCCTCTATTTATAGGAAAATGTTAGCACGCCGAAGCAGACTTAACCTGCAACCTGATGACTTTACCTACTAATATTCCCACCCACCACATTTGAATAAAAATCTCAGCACATTTCTTCACCAACCAAGAGTGGGGCCCACCAATTCTAGAATTTTCCACCAAAATTATTAACTCCGAAAATTCAATAATTTCTGAACCAGTCATCTCGTAAAATTCATAACAAATCATACGTTCATTTTTAACGGTTCAAAATTTATGGACATATACTCAACTTATATACGTATAACATATCCAAATATCACAACGATCCAACGGTCGGATTAAAAATTATAACCCCCGCAATATATCTCAAAAACCCTAATTTTTAATACCTCCATTCCTACAAAAATACTGATAAAAATATCAACATTAACTCCTTCGTTTTTAACCACAAAAATATATCCCTCATTTATATACACATAAAATAAATATTTCCTTATCATATGAATCAATAATTAATTATTCACAAATAATATTACAGAATCACATTTATGACAACCAGGCCGTTCCCAGGAAAGTGGGGGCTTTCCGATAAGGATTTCTCTTTACTGGCGCGCAATTAGATGACTAAACCTCTCCTTAGATAGAACTTTCTAGATATTGTCAATAATGCTATCTAATAATATTATTCTAAATAATATGAATTATTGATCTGATAATGGAGATGATGTACAGTGACAATTATTGAGCAACAATAATATAAAATATCAACGCATCAATTATTGAATCAATAAAATAAAATATTGAACAGTAATTACTGTAACAATTATTGAGTAGTGCCTTCTTACGTAAGAATCAATAATTTCAAAAATACTATGCAATACCGTGTGCTACTGTGCAATAACGCGTATTACTGTATTTTAACCACCGGGTATTCCAACAGTATTAACGGTAACAACTACGCCGTTATTTGTAAAAATTCAAATTTGTCATTTTCTTCATCCGACAGTTATTCTATTATGGGGCCCACAAATGGATGCACCGTCGTACGAATATTTCCCGATAACAATGAATATTTTATAACCACTTGTGTATGTTGAAAAAAATTCATATATCACCCTTAACTTTAACATTTATCAATTTAACCATTTATTGAATAGTAATTATAAGAAAAATTGAATACTTTTATTTCATAAAATTTGGGGTCTTACAATCTCCCCTCCTTATGAAATTTCGTCCCCGAAATTTACGTACCTGGTATTTCGAAGAGTTGAGAATACCTTGCTTCCATTTCAGATTCTATCTTTCAGATCATCATGATTTCTCCATTGCTCATCTCTCATGATAACTTCATTTGGGTTCCTCATTTGTTGGGAAGTCATGACAACAGCCATCCCTCGAACTACTCGGTTTTAACTTGTCTGGAGCAGCATTTGGCGTCATCATTACCGTTGAAATATACTTTTCTATAGGACATATTCCTCCCTCAACTGCCTCTTCGTACTCCTCATTCATGATCTGAATCATCAATCTTCGATCCATATCGGATTTACGTTGACCGCTATGTACAGGGTAATTCAAAACTCGATGTTGGGTTCTCCCAATTGCTTTCCAAAAAGAGAAATTCATATCATCTATTTTAGCCTTCTTAGATCGAACATCTCTTTCCACAATATCCACGTGTCGTGCGGCTTTTGCCCATGCATCACTTATTCTCACTCGTTCTGTTTTTTTTTCTTTCAGCTCAGATTCCATTTTTATCATCTAATACTCTGCCAAAGAATGCTTCTGTTCAAGCATCACATATCGGGTAACACAAGCTTGAATTGTTGCATCCTTTTGTTCCGCGACCGCCTATCGTTCTTCTGCCTGCTCTTCTAACTCATGAATACGATTTTAAAATTCTACATTTTGATCATATAATACATCTAATAAACTCTCCTCAGGTACTTCTTCTTCCTCTTCTTCCTCAGTCTCAGCTGTTACCTCTGCGACTATCTCGGGTGCAACTATCAATTCTTCACTCACCACATGGATATCTCTAATTCTTTCTTCGTCTGACACCACATTATCATGGTTAGTGATTAGAGGTATCCCCACAGTCTCATTCACTCCATTGTTAGCATTCTCAGCTGCCATTCTCAAATACTGCCATAAAACAAGGGTTAATTAAACAAATTAACATATCACATAATATCCCGATATTATGACTGACCAACAAATAAGCTTAGGTAGGACACACTAGTGAAGGATTTACTCATCTCTCCCCTCCTAGTTGTATTCCCCGATCTCCGCCAAAGATCATATCTCTAAGCTCTGATACCAAAATGTAACGACCCCAAAATAGGTCCATTCCATCCAACCTATTTTGAGTCGCCAAATACATGGTACAGAAAACAACTACAACTTTATTACAACAATTGTCGTGCAAAATATAACAACACATATGTTGTGAGTTTGGATACAAATATATACCAAATGTGACTCATGTCCCAACCGTGGACAGCACCTCACAATGACACCTTACATAAAGGTATAGTCAAAAACTGTTTTAGAAATTAGAATCTTTGGGAAGTGCTCAAGAAAATCTTCGTACATAGGAGGCCATGCGTCTAGGTTATGATAGATATCATATGGCCACAGAATTATCCTTGGTTGACCCAATAGACCCCAAAGAAAAATAAGAAGATTACTATCATATTCTTCCCAATGGTGAGTCTTCTCCTGACATATCATTATCTCCACTGTCTCTAATTGAAAATTATACTTCAAACAAACACCAAGATTATATAGGTAGTGCTCGTAAAGATACTCAGCAAGTGGATGAGCACAACCCTGTCTTATGATGACACGAAGTTGTATGTCATTAGACATCTTGTATGATAGTGACAAAACACCCTTCCAACGTTGGGTTCGCCTCACCCTATTCTCTTCACCAAATATAACTACTAAATGATGACCACCGTTCTATTCCCTTGTTACCCCCGCTCGACCCAGCTACACTCTTATTACCTGAAAGGAATTGTGAAGCAAAAGGGTGAGCACAACTAGCTCAGTAAAGAATATCATGACTAAAGATAATTAAATTATCAATAGCCTTCATCAGTAATAAATCAGAGATTTAGAACATATGGTAGATGATAAAAATTTTCAACCATAGTTGCAGCGGAACTAGCAATCCATTAGAAGAGTCAAATAGACTATAAAGTCTATTTTCTTCTCCATGTTAAAAATCCACCAACAATGTTTTATCCCTATAACATCACTCAACAGTTCCTTTCCACAATCATATGAATAACTCCTAATCATAATTGTGATTCTAAATTTTTCTTCGCACCCAGGACGAAGATAATTTTCATCACCTGTCTTTACCTGAAATATCAAAGATCATGGTTATACCAAATCACAGTTCATGTTCATAATCATACTAATAAATTCATCTCTGCACTACAGGCCAACGATATTCGTCAACAGTTTATCTTTGCACTACTGGCCAAAGATATTCAACAACAGGTCATCTTTGCACTACGGGCCAAAGATATTCATCAACAATTCATCTTTGCACTACAGGCCAAAGATATTCCTCAACAGTTCATATTTGCACTACAGGCCAAATATATTCTTATCTCAAAGAAATATATAATCATTTCAGAATTTATATACACCATAATTATAACCATGTTAATCAATTCATCTTTACACTTAAGCTAAAGATATTCAATTAAAAATTCAATGGTTATGATCATACCAGTTAACAATTCAACTTTACACTACTGGCCAAAGAGAACCCTTATCATGATCATACAAATAATCTACCCATCTTTATACTCAAGTGAAAGAGAAATTCAACATCAGGGTTATAAAAATATTATATATGATAATAAAAATAATATGATCAACAACTGCATTTATTTTCGAGAGCAACAATCATAAATCAACGATAATTTGGTCAGAAAAAGAAACCAATTTTTATCGTGAATAGTACCCGTGAATAGTAACTCGTGAATAGTAACTCGTGAATAGTAACTCATGAATAGTAACTCGTGAATAGTAACTCATGAATATTAACTCATGAATAGTACTCTATATTCGTACATAGTACCGTATACGTAAATAATGTCATATACGTAAATAGTGACATATACATGAATAGTGCCGTATACGTGAATAGTGCCGTATACGTGAATAGTAACCCTGACTCAAAAAGGTAGAAATTCCATAATAAAATCCATACCAATATTTCAGTATAATGATATTGAAAGAATAACATCATTATGAAGAATATAGCATCCCTTAATATCCTTTACTATCCCTTACCTCAAAAGTGCAGTATTTCTGACTGGAATGTAAAGTCGAAGGAAACTTGCACTGAATAGCAACTCTCAAAGTATCTAAATACTCACAAAATATACTTCATAATATAGAGAGAGAAAGAGAGAAAGCTTATGTTTCTGGTGTGATTTTCAATTCTAACTTAGCCCTCTATTTATAGGAAAATGTTAGCACGCCGAAGCAGACTTAACCTGCAACCTGATGGCTTTACCTACTACTATTCCCACCCATCACATTTGAATAAAAATCTCAGCACATTTCTTCACCAACCAAGAGTGGGGCGCACCAATTCTAGAATTTTCTACCAAAATTATTAACTCCGAAAATTTAACAATTTCTGAACCAGTCATCTCGTAAAATTCATAACAAATCATACGTTCATTTTTAACGGTTCAAAATTTATGGACATATACTCAAGTTATATACGTATAACATATCCAAATATCACAACGATCCAACGGTCGGATTAAAAATTATAACCCCCGTAATATATCTCAAAAACCCTAATTTTTAATACCTCTATTCCTACAAAAATACTGATAAAAATATCAACATTAACTCCTTCGTTTTTAACCACAAAAATATATCCCTCATTTATATCCACATAAAATAAATATTTCCTTATCATATGAATCAATAATTAATTATTCACAAATAATATTACAGAATCACATTTATGACAATCAGGCCGTTCCCAGGAAAGTGAGGGCTTTCCGATAAGGATTTCTCTTTACTGGCGCGCAATTAGATGACCAAACCTCTCCTTAGACAGAACTTTCTAGATATTGTCAATAATGCTATCTAATAATATTATTCTAAATAATATGAATTATTGATCTGATAATGGAGATGATGTGCAGTGACAATTATTGAGCAACAATAATATAAAATATCAACGCAGCAATTATTGAATCAATAAAATAAAATATTGAACAGTAATTACTGTAACAATTATTGAGTAGTGCTTTCTTACGTAAGAATCAATAATTTCAAAAATACTATGTAATACCGTGTGCTACTGTGCAATAACGCGTATTACTGTATTTTAACCACCGGGTATTCCAACAGTATTAACGGTAACAACTACGCCGTTATTTGTAAAAACTCAAATTTGTCATTTTCTTCATCCGACAGTTATTCTGTTATGGGGCCCACAAATGGCTGCGCCATCGTACGAATATTCCCCGACAACAATGAATATTTTATAACCACTTGTGTATTTTGAAAAAAATTCATATATCACCCTTAACTTTAACATTTATCAATTTAACCATTTACTGAATAGTAATTATAAGAAAAATTGAATACTTTTATTTCATAAAATTTGGGGTCTTACAGTGCGGGTTACGCATAACCTGGTTCCATTCTTTATCATTCTGTGGGAATAACCTGTCTGTGCGGATTACGCACGCCTGGTGAATTCTTATGTTATTCCATTCTTTATTATTCTGTTGGAATAACCTGTCTGTGTCGATTACCGCATGCATGGTGAATGATCCTTCGTATTCATTCCTTATTAAATTATGGAAATGATCTGTCTACGTGGATTACCACATGGCGGACAAAAATCTATTTACAGTTTCACATATTCTATTATACTCAGTTGGTTAAAGTTTTGGCTTCTATACTCCATGAAATTAGTGGATTATCCTTGATATTTGTACTTCATTCAGTATCTTTTCATGGAAATATTCTTCTGAGCATTCTTAAATTTTACTCCACAAAGCAGTATCATGTTGACAATTTAGACGTTATTGATTTCAGGATAAATTAACTTATAAATCTTTAAAATTTATTCTTGAACTTGCTTTATTGAATTATTATGTCATTGTCATCATCCTCATGCTTATATTGTGATGAAAGTCATCTTTGGCTTACGTGCATAGATGGACTTGGTATGATTATGACCAGGGATCATTCGGTATAGTCATGACCTGTAATATTATAAATGATGAGGTAAAAGTCCTCAGTGGCCTGTAGTGCATTGATGGACAGTTTTTGGTATGATTATGACTAGGGATTATTCGGTATAGTCATGATCATTGATGATTTAATGAATATCCTTGGCTCGTAGTGCAGGGATGATTCGATGATGTGGTTTATTTATTAAGCTGAGTCTCAGCGATAAAAATTGATGAAAATATTTTAAATCATAGAAGATAGTAGATATCATGCTCTACTTGACACTTCTAATGGATTGCTTATTCCGTCGCAGTTAAACTTGTTGTCTATTATATTCTATCAGTTTAACATTGTTGAAGGCTAATGATAATTTATTCTGCATTATCTTAGTCATAATATTTCTTACTGGGCTAGTTGAGCTCCCTTTCTTTCAATGTTCTCTTCAGGAAATGAGAACGTTGCCGGGACTAGTCGGGGAACAGAGTGAAGGTCCAGATGATAGCATTAGTAGTCCTCACTATTCTGTTAAATAGTTTGACAATAAATGTAATGAGGACTCCATTGAGTGTGGATATTGTCTAGATGACAATATTCTTATTAAAACTTTTAGATTATGTTTTGTCGTATTTTACATGACTGTTGTATAATTAAGTTGTATTTGAATTTTGTACCATGTATTTGGCGACTCAAGATGGGTGATGTATACCTATTTTAGGGGTGTCACAGTTAGTATCAAAGCTTAGGGATATGATCCATGGCTGAAATGTGAAACAAGAACTAAGAGGGGAGAGATGGGGAATTCCTTCGCTAGTATGACCTACCTAAGTTTATTTGGTATTTAATTGGTCGGTCAGAGTATAGGGATAATATGTGATATGTTAATTAACCCTTGTTTTGTGGCAATATTTGAAAATGACATCCGAAAATGTCGAGATAAGCAATGAGCACATGAGACCATTGAGTCACCACAGATTAATACCCAGGATAATGTGCAACAGGAAGACAATAATCCTCAGGTAAACAACAACGATCAAATGATGAACGATGGGACGTTCAGAGATTTTATGCAATTCATGCAACATCAGGCGAGGGCGGCTCCTGTCCAAAATACAGGTGGAAGCACTGACAACTCTCAGACGGTTACCGCTAAGCAGTTCAAGGAGCTGGGACCACCGGAGTTTTTTGGAGAGCCAAAACCACTTAAGGCGGAGACGTGAATAATGCAGATCAACAAGATATTTGATGTCTTGGGATGCTCCGAGGAGCAAAAAGTTCCCTTTGCCACCTTCATGTTGCGAGCAGAGGCAGATTACTGGTGGGAATCTGTAAAGCGTACTCAACCTGCCGCACTGAAGATGTCTTGGGAGAAGTTCCAAGAACTGTTCAACGACAAGTACTTTCCTGAAAGTATTCGTCACATGAAGGAGGTAGAGTTCATCAAGCTTGAGCAAAATAATATGACCGTGGCGCAGTACGAAGCTAAGTTTGCTAAGTTGTCTCGGTTTGCGTCCTACTTGGTTGATAATGAGGAGAGAATGACACGGATGTTTCTAAGAGGTTTGAAACCTGAGATACGCCAATACTTAATTTCTCACAAACTGTGTTTGTATTCAGATGTTGTAAATAGGGCTCAATTATTGGAACGCGATAACGAGTCGACCCAACCAAGAGAAAGCAGCCGACAAAATGATAATACCAATGGTAGCAGCCATCGAAGCGGTGACAACAAGCGTGGAGGGAATCAACATGCCAGAAATGGTAATCACTTCGGTGGTAATCATGGCTATGACAATAAGAGTGCACTTTTCAAGAAGAGGAGATTCAACAATGATGAAAAGACGTTAGCACCAGCACCTGTTGTTAAGGAAGGAGAACGACCGTCGGTCGTATGTTACAAATGTAGAGGGGAGGGACATATCAGTCCAAACTGCGTGATGCAGTCCAAAGCGTGTTACAATTATGGAAAAGAAGGTCACCTAGCCCGATTTTGTCATGCACCAAAGTCAAGTCCAGCCGGGATGGAGGCATCAAAAGGTGTCCCAGACAAGATAAAACCGGTAGTTCAAGGGAGTGTGTTTGTCGTAACCTCCCAAAAAAACAAGGAATCCGAACGAGGTGATCACGGGTAAGCTAATCATAAACTCTAGTAAAGTATATACCTTATTTGATACCGGTTCTACCCATTCTTTTATTTCTCCTACTTGAGCTCAACGTTTAAATTTGACTCCGAAGAAATTAGACTTTGACTTATCTGTGGAAACTCCTTTGAGAGAAACCTTCATTACATCCACTATTTATAAGTCTTGTTTGATTCAAATCGGTAACCGCACGTTACACGTCGATCTTATTTCTTTGAAAATACATGCATTTGATGTGATTTTAGGGATTGATTGGTTAACTACTCATCATGCTAAAATCGATTGTTTTCGTAAGGTTGTTAGCTTTCATATTCCTAACCAACCTGTTATGTAAATTCAAGTAACCAAACCATTAAAATCAATCACTGTCATATCAAGCCATAAAGCTATTCGTTTATTGAAAAACGGATGTCAAGCATTTTTAGCCCATGTCACGGATTTAAATAAAAATACGTCAGATTTGAATGATATTTCTATTGTTAATAAATTTCCTGACGTATTCCCTGAAGAACTTCATGGCCTACCCCCAGAGTGTGAAATTAAATTTTGTATCGATCTTGAATCCAGTACAAAACCCATTTCCAAAGCCCCATATCGAATGGTTCATATTGAACTTCAGGAGTTAAAAACCCAACTACAGGAATTATTAGACATCGGTTTCATTCGTCCTAGTACGTCTCCTTGGGGTGCTCTTATTCTATTCGTGAAGAAGAAAGATGGAAGTATGCGACTTTGTATTGATTATCAAGAGTTGAATCATGTTACCATCAAAAATAGGTACCCGTTGCCTCGCATTGATGACCTGTTTAACCAGTTGGAAGGAGCCAAATTCTTTTCAAAGATTGATTTTCGTTCCGGATATTATCAGTTGAAGATTAAAACTGATGACATTCCAAAGACTGCTTTTAGAACTCGGTACAAGCATTATAAATTTCTAGTCATGTCTTTTGGATTGACTAATGCTCATGTTGCCTTCATGGACATGATGTACCGAGTATTCAAGGAATATTTGGATCACTTTGTGGTCGTCTTTATTGATGACATCCTCATATACTCCAAAACTCGTTAAGACCATAAGCAACACTTGAGGCTGATACTCCAAAAGCTTTGTGAAAATAAGTTATATGCCAAGTTAAAGAAATGCGAGTTCTAGCTTGAGGAAATTGTATTCCTTGGGCACGTGATATCAAATCATAGAATATCTATTGACCCAGCGAAGATTAAAATAATTCAAAGCTGGGAGCAACCAAAATCAATGACCGAAATACGCAGCTTTCTCGGCTTAGCTGGTTATTATCGGAGATTCATGGAAGAATTTTCTCGAATCGCTACTCCATTAACTCAGCTGACTCGAAAAGATACAAAGTTCGGTTGGAGCGAGAAATGTGAGAAGAGTTTTCAAGAACTCAAAAGGAGACTCGTTTTAGCACCTGTTCTGATAATACCATCTGGCTCGGAGGGATTTGTCATCTACAGTGATGCTTCAGGCAAAGGGTTAGGATGTGTTATCATACAACATGGAAAAGTCATAGCCTATGCCTCACGACAACTCAAAGAATATGAGAGAAATTATCCTATTCATGATCTAGAGTTGGCAGTAGTTGTTTTTGCGCTTAGGATTTGGAGGCATTACCATTATAGAGAGAAGGTGGAAATCTATACGGATCATAAAAGCCTCAAATATTTCTTCACTCAAAAGGAACTCAACATGCGGCAACGATGTTGGCTTGAGCTATTGAAAGATTATGATCATACCATTTAATACCATCCTGGAAAAGCGAACATAGTAGCTGACGCATTGAGTAGAAGATCATATGCGGGTACGAGTGCGATATTATCAACGCAAAGGCCCATTTTGTATGACTTACAAAGGATGGAGATAGAGTTAAAGACTCCAGGGACCCATGTGATGATGGCGAATATACGAGTAGAACCGACTTTAATCGATAAAGTTAAAGATGCTCAAACTACAGACCTGGAGCTGATGCGTATGAAGAAGAAAGTGCAAGAAGGTGCTATTCCGGAAGCAAGAATCGATGAAGAAGGAACACTTCGAGTCAACTCCAGACTTTGTGTTCCTAACGATTTTGACTTGAAGTATAAAATCATGATGGAGGCGTATAACACACCGTTTGCAATCCATCTTGGGAGTACCAAGATGTATCGTGATCTTCGACATATATTTTGGTGGAGCAATATGAAGAGAGAGATAGTGGGGTTTATCTCAAGGTGTCTAACTTCTCAACGAGTCAAGGCGGAGCATCAAGTGCCAAAAGGTCCATTGCAATCACTTGAAATTCTATAATGGAAGTGGGAGCACATTACCATGGATTTTATTACTGGTCTTCCCAAGGTTTCTCAAAGCATAGATGCGATTTGGGTCTTTGTTGATAGATTGACCAAGTCTGCTCATTTCTTACCGATACGAGAAACTTATACACTTGAACGTCTTGCTAGTATGTACATAAACGATATTATAAGACTACATGGTATGCCAGTATCCATAGTTTCTGATCGAGACCCAAGATTCACTTCAAGATTTTGGGTTAGTTTGCAAAAAGCTATGGGCACGGATTTATAATTTAGTTTGACATATCATCCTCAAACGGACGACAAATCAAAAAGGACTATTCAAACTCTTGAGGATTTATTAAGACTGGGTGTCCTTGACTTTAAAGGAAGTTGAGACAAATTCTTACCATTAGTGGAGTTTTCCTACAATAACAATTATCAAGCAAGTACTAGCATGGTCCATTTGAGGTGTTGTATGGAAGAAAATGACGTTCTCCAGTATGCTGGGATGAGGTGGGTGAAGCAACGTTGTTGGGACCGAATTTGGTACGTATGACTACAGAAAAGATTCAAACGATCCGGCAACATATAAAAATCTCACAAGTTCGACAAAAGAGTTATGTTGATCTTCATCGAAAGGACGTGGAATTCAATATTGGAGATCATGTGTTGTTACGTGTTGCTCCATGAAAAGGAGTTACGAGATTTGAAAAGAGAAGAAAGCTCAATTCTCGATTCATTGGCCCATTTTTAATCCTCAATCGAGTACGAACTGTGGCCTATAGACTCGCCTTACCGCCAAGTATGTCTCGTGTTCATAACGTTTTTCACATATCGATGTTGCGTAAATATGTGAAAGACCTGAACCACATTATTGAATTAGAACCAGATGAGATAGAGGAAGATTTAACGTATGAAGAGTTACCTGTTAAAATCTTGGATAAGAAAGATCATATTCTACGCTCCAAAGTTATACCTCAAGTCAAAGTTTTGTGGAGAAACCACGATGTGGAAAAAATAACCTGGGAGTTAGAATCTGAGATGAAGTCATGATATCCTCACCTCTTCGATATATCAGGTACGTACCCTAATTTTGAGGATGAAATTTCATAAGAAGGGGAGGTTGTAAGACCCCAACTTTTATGAATAAAGAATAATTTTCTCAAAATATATTTTTTTAAAAATATTATGGAGTGGATTGATATAATGTTATAGTTGTGGGTAATATTTAAAAATTTTACAAAGTAAGCAAGTGGTTATATAATATTCGATTGGTCGAAGAATATTCGTTTTAACAGGGAATATTAGTACAACATCACAATCATTGGTGGACCCCACAACGGAAGTATTGTCGTAGTTAAAAAACGACATAATTATCTTTTTATAAAAATAACGGCGAAAGTTTTATCGTTGAACTACTCGGTAGTAAAAGTACAGTAATACGCGTGGTTGCATAGTAGCACACGGTATTAATTATTGATGCTTACGTGAGAAGTCACTCAGTTATATTCAATTATTGCTACAGTAATGTTACATCATATCTCTCATATTATTGATTCAATTATTGTCACAGTATCATCTGCATAATATGTTAAATCAATAATTGAGACGGTAAAGTTATTCATATTATTATTTACAATATTGACAATGTCTAGAAAGTTCTGTCAAGAAGAGGTTTGGTCACCTAATTACGCGCCAATAAGGAGAAATCCTTATCGGAAAGCCTGCTTTTTCCTGGGAATGATCTAGTTGTTAACTATTGTGAGTTATGATATTAATGATGAATAAGTTCGTGTTGATTAAAGATGAAATTGATGGTTCCATTGTGTGAAAATTATTAGTGTTAATGGAAATCGACATTTATTTCGATAATAATTAATGTCTGGAGGTTATATTGACCAATCGGGTAATTAATCGGATAAATGAGCAATTAATTGCTATTAATTCATATGCTTATAACTATGTGTTCACATGTGTGTACTATTGATTCACATGAATTACTATTAGGAGAGTTGGTGCAAGATTGATAATACTTGCAGGACTAAATTAAAAATGAAGAAAAAAAGGGAGGTATTATACTGTAATATTTTGAGCCCCAAAATATGCAATTATTGAAACTATATTTTCTTATAAATAGAAGCTCATTCTTCCTTTATTTCTCACCAATTCACTAAGTCTCACAAGAGCAATTATTATAGAGAGAAAATATAGAGAGAAAGAAGAAGAGAAGTCTGCTACCTCACTATTCTAGTATCCAGTTTTCTTCTAAGATAAGGGGTATTATTTCTTTCGTATTCATGAAGAGAGTTATTTCTTTCAATACTCGTAAGGGTTGTTATTTTATTCTTTATTATTCTGTTGGAATAACCTGTATGTGTGGTCTATCGCATGCCTGGTGAATTCTGTTGTTATTCCATTCTTTATTATTCTGTTGGAATAACCTGTTTGTGCGGTCTATCGCATGCCTAGTGAATTTTGTTGTTATTCCATTTGTTATTATTCTGTTAGAATATCCTGTCTGTGTGGATTACGCATGACCTGGTTCCATTCTTTATTATTTTGTTGGAATATACTATCTGTGCGGGTTACGCATGACCTGATTCCATTCTTTATCATTCTGTGGGAATAACATGTCTGTGCGGATTACGCACTTCTGGTGAATTCTTCTGTTATTTCATTCTTTATTATTCTGTTGGAATAACCTGTCTATGTGGATTACCGCATGCATGGTGAATGATCCTTCGTATTCATTCATTATTAAATTATAGAAATGATCTGTCAACGTGGATTACCGCATGGCGGATAAAAATCTATTTGTGGTTTCATATATTCTATTATAATCAATTGGTTAAAGTTTTGGCTTCTATACTCCATGAAATTAGTGGAATATCCTTGATATTTGCGCTTCATCCAGTATCTTTTCATGGAAATATTCTTCTGAGCATTCTTAAATTTTACTCCACAAAGCAGTATCATGTTGACAATTTGGACGTTATTGATTTCAGGATAAATTAACTTATAAATCTTTAAAATTTATTCTTAAACTTGTTTTATTGAATTATTATGTCATTCTCATCATCCTCATGCTTATATTGTGATGAAAGTCATCTTTGGCTTACGTGCATAGATGGACTTGGTATGATTATGACCAGGGATTATTCGGTATAGTCGTGACCTGTAATATTATAAATGATGAGGTAAAAGTCCTCAGTGGCCTGTAGTTCATTGATGGACAGTTTTTGGTACGATTATGACCAGGGATTATTTGGTATAGTCATGACCATTGATGATTTAATGAATATCCTTGGCACGTAGTGCAGGGATGATTCGATGATGTGGTTTATTTATTAAGCTGAGTCTCAGCGATAAAAATTGATGAAAACATTTTAAATCATAGAAGATAGTAGATATCATGCTCTACTTGACTCGTCTAATGGATTGCTTATTCCGCTGCAGTTAAACTTGTTGTCTATTATATTCTATCAGTTTAACATTGTTGAAGGCTAATGATAATTTATTCTGTATTATCTTAGTCATAATATTTCTTACTGGGCTAGTTGAGCTCACCCTTTCTTTCAATGTTCTATTCAGGAAATGAGAACGTATCCGGGACTAGTCGGGGAACGGAGTGAAGGTCCAGATGATAGCATTAGTAGTCCTCAATATTCTGTTAAATAGTGTGACAATAAATGTAATGAGGACTCCATTGAGTGTGGATATTGTCTAGATGACAATATTCTTATTAAAACTTTTAGATTATGTTTTGTCGTATTTTACACGACTGTTGTATAATTAAGTTGTATTTAAATTTTGTACCATGTATTTGGCGACTCAAGATGGGTGATGTATACCTATTTTGGGGGCGTCACAAGGACGAATGAAACCGATGTCTAATAATTACTGCAATCGGGTCTTTAACTCTTGAAGTTCAATAGGAGCCATTCGATATGGGGCTTTGGAAATGGGTTTTGTACCAGGTTCAAGGTCGATACAAAATTCAATTTCTCGCTCTGGGGGTAGGCCAGGAAGTTCTTCAGGAAATACGTCAGGAAATTTATTAACAATAGAAATATCAATCAAAACTGACGTATTTTTGTTTAAATCCATGACATGAGCTAAGAAAGCTTGACATCCATTTTTTAATAAACGAATAGCTTTATGGCTTGAGATGACAGTGATTAATTTTAATTTTTTGGTTGCTTGAATTCACATAATAGATTGGTTAAGAATATGAAAGCTAACAACCTTACGAAAATAATTAATTTTTGCATGATGAATAGTTAACCAATCAATCCCAAGAATTATGTCAAATGCAAGTATTTTCAATGAAATAAGATCGACAGGTAATGTGAGGGTACCGATTTGAACCAAACAAGATTTATAAACAGTGGATGTAATGAAGGTTTCTCCCAACGGAGTTTCAACAGATAAGTCAAAGTCTAATTTCTTCGGAGTCAAATTTAAACGTTGAGCACAAGTAGGAGAAATAAAAGAATGGGTAGAACCGGTATCAAATAAGGTATAGACTTCGCTAGAGTTTATGATAAGCTTACCCGTGATGACCTCGTTCAGGTTCCTTGCTTTTTAGGAGGTCCCGACAAACGCTCTCCCTTGAACTACCGGTTTTGACTTTTCTAGGACCGCCTTTGGTGCCTCCATCCCAGCTGGACTTGTCTTCGGTGCACGACAAAATCGGGCTAGGTGACCTTCTCTTCCACACTTATAACACGCTTTGGACTGCATCGCGCATTTTGGACTGATGTGTCCCTCCCCTCCACTTTTGAAGCATATGATAGGTGGTCGTTCTCCTTTCTTAACAATGGGTGCTGGTGCTGACGTCTTTCCATTATTGTTGAATCTCCTCTTCTTGAAATGTGAACTCTTATTGTCTTGGCCATGATTACCACCGAAGTGGTTACTATTTCTGGCATATTGATTCCCTCCACGTTTGTTGTCGCCGCTTCGATGACTGCTACCAATGGTATTATCATTTTGTCGGATGCTTTCTCTTGGTTGGGTTGACTCATTATCACGTTCCAATAACTGAGCCATATTTACAACATCTGAATACAAACACAGTTTATGAGAAATTAGGTATTAACGTATCTCAGGTTTTAAACCTCTTAGAAATATCCGCGTCATTCTCTCCTCATTATCAACCAAGTGGGACGCAAACCGGGACAACTCAGCAAACTTAGCTTCGTACTGCGACACGGTCATATTGTTCTGCTCCAGCTTGATGAACTCCACCTCCTTCATGTGATGAATACTTTCGGGAAAGTACTTATCGTTGAACAGTTCTTGGAACTTCTCCCAAGACATCTTCAGTGCGGCAGGTTGAGTACGCTTTCAAGATTCCCACCAGTAATCTGCTTCTGCCTGCAACATGAAGGTGGCAAAGGGAACCTTTTGCTCCTCGGAGCATCCCAAGACATCAAATATCTTGTTGATCTACTTTAACCATGTATCCGCCTTAAGTGGTTTGGCTCTCCAAAAAACTCCGGTGGTCCCAGCTCCTTGAACTGTTTATCAGTGACCGTCCAAGAGTTGCCAGTGTTTCCACCTGCATTTTGGACAGGAATCTCTCTTGCCTGATGTTGCATGAATTGCAGAAAGCCTCTGAACATTCTATCGTTCGTCATTTGGTCAGTGTTGTTGTTTGCATGAGGATTATCGCCTTCTTGATGTACATTATCCTGATTGTTAATCTATGGAGACTCAACTGTCTCCTGTGCTCCATTGCTAATCTCAACATTCTCAGATGTCATTTTCAAATACTGCCACAAAACAAGTTGACATGTTACATATTATCCCTATACTCTGACCGACCAATTAAATACCAAATAAACTTAGGTAGGTCATACTAGCGAAGGAATTCCCCGTCACTCCCCTCCTAGTTCTTGTCTCACATCTCAGCCAGGGATCATATCCCTAAGCTTTGATACCAACTGTGACGCCCCCAAAATAGGTATACATCACCCATCTTGAGTCGCCAAATACATGGTACAAAATTCAAATACAACTTAATAATACAACTGTCATGCAAAATACGACAAAATATAAACTGAGAGTTTTAAAACGAATATTGTCTTCTAGACATTATTCAACTCAAATGGAGTCCTCAATACAATTATTATCACACTATTTCATAAAATAGTGAGGACTACTAATGCTATCATCTGGACCATCACTCCGTTCCCCGACTAGTCCTGGCTATGTTCTCATTTCCTAAAGAGGACAATGAAAGCAAAAGGGTGAGCTCAACTAGCCCAGTAAGAAATATTATGACTAAGATAATGCAGAATAATTTATCGTTATCCTTCAACAGTGTTAAACTGATAAAATATAACAAACATCAAGTTTAACTGCAGCGGAAGAAGCAATCCATTAGAAGAGTCAAGTAGAGAATAAAATCTACTATCTTCTATGATTTAAAAGGTTTTTCATCACTTTTATCGCTAAGACTCAGCTTAATAAATAATCAACATCATCCCTGCACTACGGCCAAGGATATTAATTAGTATCACGACCACAAATTATCCATGCACTATGGGCCAAGGATATTCGTGTATTCATCAATGGTCATGATCATGCCAACAACTGTCCATCAATGCATTACGGGCTAATGAGGACTTTTACCACATCATTTGTAACATTACGATCATGATTATACCGAATAATCCCTGGTCATAATCATACTAAGTCCATCTATGCACTACAGGTCACAGATGACTTTCAACATAATATAAACATGAGGATAATGACAATGATATTAGAATTCAATAAAACAAGTTTAAGGATATATTTTTAAATATTTATAATTTAATTTATTCAGAAATCAATAACGTCCAAATTGTCAACATGATACTGCTTTGTGCAGTAAAATTCAAGAATAATATTGTACCAAAAATAATTTAGACCGAAAACGAATCAATTTTTATCATGAATAGTACCCCGGGTAAATAGTACTCGAGTGAATAGTACCCCGTAAATAGTACTTTGGGAATAGTAATCCCGTGAATAGTACTCCAGCATGAAAAGGTTAAAACTTATCAAGAATGCTCATAATAATATTTTCATGAAAAGATATTGGATGAAGCGCAAATATCAAGGATATTCTACTAATTTTATGGAGTATAGAAGCCAAAATTTTAACAAACGAGTATAGAATTCAAAATCTGAAACGAAATAATATTACTTACATACTACAGAGTATGGAAGAAAATATTATTTCAAGCGAATATTGAACAAAAATAACATCCCTTACCTTGAAAAGAAGAGTATTTCAAATGGTATAGCGGTGATATTCTTGAAGAAAACTTTCACTGTTTTCTACGCTCAAAGCTTTCTAAAACTCTAAAGAAATTACGCTCAAGATTATTAAAGAAGAATTCTCAGATTCTGGTGTGATTTTCAATTCTAACTTAAGTTCCTATTTATAGAAAAACGCTAGAACGCCATAGGAAACTAAATAATAAAATAATATTATTATTTATACAAAATTTCTATGCATACTTTGTTGAATCGTTGGGCAGCCATTTCTGAAAATTTTTGGCAGCCACATGTTAAAAACAAAAGTGGATCCCACCCAATTTTAATAAAAATTATTTATTTTCTGAAACTTCAGTAATTCATATAAAATAGCCCTTTTATCAGAAAAATTCAAATTTTATGTCCATTCCACATGAAATCGAATTCTCTACAACTTTGCAGAAGAAAGTATTTCCAAAATCCAAACAGAAAATATCCGAATTTCTCAAACGGATAATTTTCAACACCTCTTAAAATTCATAACAAAACATACGTTAATTTTTGACGGTTCAAAATTTATGGACATATACTCAACTTATATATGCATAACATATCCGAAAATCACAACGATCCAATGGTCAGATTAAAATTATAACTCACGCAATAGAGCTTTAAGAACACCGATTTGATTTTTTAATACTTCCAATCCGACAAAATACTGATAAAATACCTCAACATTAATTCCTTCATTTATAACAACATAAAATAAATATTTTCTTATCATATAAATCAATAATTAATTATTCACAAATAATATTGCAGAATCACAATAATGACAACCAGTCCGTTCCCAGGAAAGAGGGGGATTTCCGATAAGGATTTCTCCTTACTGGCGCGCAATTAGGTGACCAAACCTCTCCTTGACAGAACTTTCTAGACATTGTCAATAATGCTATCTAATAATACTATTCAAATAATATGAATTATTGATCTGATAATGGGAAATACAGTGCAGTGACAATTATTGAAACAACAATAATATAAAATATCAACGCAGCAATTACTGAACCAATAAAATAAAATATTGAACAGTAATTACTGTAACAATTATTGAGTAGTACCTTCTTACGTAAGAATCAATAATTCAAAAATACTATACAATACCGTGTGCTACTGTGCAACAACGCGTATTACTGTATTTTAACCACCAGGTATTCTAACAGTATTAACGGTAAAACTTTCGTTGTTATTTATAAAAAAGATATTTTTGTCGTTTTCTCAATCCGACAATAATTCCGTTGTGGGGTCCACCAATGATTATGTCATCGTACGAATATTCCATGTTAAAACGAATATTCCCCGACCAATCGAATATAATATAACAACTTCCGTACTTTGTAAAATTTATAAATATTATCCACAACTATAACATATATCAAATTCACTCCATAATATTCAAAAATGATATTTATAGAAAATCATCTTTATTCATAAAAGTTGGGATCTTACAACCTCCCATTCTTATGAAATTTCGCCCTCAAAATTAGGGTACGTACCTGGTATGTCGAAGAGGTAAGGATACCTTGATTTCATTTCAAATTCTAACTCCCAGGTCATTTCCTCAACATCGTGGTTTCTCCACAAAACTTTGACTTGAGGTATAACCTTGGAGCGTAAAATATGCTCCTTCTTATCCAAGATTTTAACAGGAACCTCTTCATACGTTAAATCTTCCGCTATTTCATCCGGTTCTAACTCAATAATGTGGTTTAGGTCTTTCACATATTTACGTAACATAGATATGTGAAAAACGTTATAAACACGAGACATACTTGGCGGTAAGGAGAGTCTATAGGCCACAGTTCCTACTCGTTCGAGGATTAAAAATGGGCCAATGAATCGAGGATTGAGCTTTCCTCTCTTTCCAAATCTCGTAACTCCTTTCCATGGAGCAATATGTAACAACACATGTTCTCCAATATTGAATTCTACGTCCTGTCGATGAAGATCAGCATAACTCTTTTGTAGATCTTGTGAGGTTTTTATACGTTATCGAATCGTTTGAATACTGTGCAGTGACAATTATTGAAACAACAATAATATAAAATATCAACGCAGCATCTATTGTCCCAACAACGTTGCTTCACCCACCTCATCCCAGCATACTGGAGAACGACACTTTCTTCCATACAACGCCTCGAATAGAGTCATGCCAATACTTGCTTGATAACTGTTGTTGTAGAAAAACTCCACCAATGGTAAGAACTTGTCCCAACTTCCCTTGAAGTCAAGGACACAGAGTCTTAATAGATCTTCAAGAGTTTGAATAGTCCTCTCTGACTGCACGTCCGTTTGAGGATGATAAGCCGAAATAAATCGTAAATTCGTGCCCATAGTTTTTTGTACACTAACCAAAAATCTTGAAGTGAATCTTGGGTCTCAATTAGAAACTATGGATACTAGCATACCATGCAATCTTACAATCTCGTTTATGTACATACGAGCAAAACGTTCAAGTGTATAAGTTTCTCGTATAGATAAAAAATGAGCCGACTTGGTAAATCTATCAACAATGACCCAAATCGCATCTATGCCTTGAGAAACCTTGGGAAGACAGATAACGAAATCCATGGTAATGTGCTCCCACTTCCATTCTGGAATTTTAAGTGGTTGTAATGGACCTTTTGGTACTTGATGCTCCGTCTTGACTCGTTGACAAGTTAGACACCTTGAGATAAACTCCGCGATCTCTCTCTTCATATTGCTCCACCAAAATGTATGTCGAAGATCATGATACATTTTGGTACTCCCGGGATGGATTGCAAATGGTGTGTTGTGCGCCTCCGTCATGATTTTATACTTTAAATCAGGGTCGTTAGGAACACAAAGTCTGGAGTTGACTCAAAGTATTCCTTCTTCATCGATTCTTGCTTCCGGCATAGCACCTTCTTGCACTTTATTCCTCATATGCATCAACTCCAGGTCTGTACTTGAGCAGCTTTAACTTTATCGATTAAAGTTAATTCTACTCGTATATTTGCAATCATCACATGGGTCCCTAGAGACTTTAACTCTATCTCCACCCTTTGCAAGTCATATAAAATGGGCCTTTTCGTTGACAATATCGCACTCGTACCCGCATATGATCTTCTACTCAATGCGTCAGCTACTACGTTCGCTTTACCAGGATGGTATTGAATGGTATAATCATAATCTTTCAACAGTTCAAGCCAACGTCGTTACCGCATGTTGAGTTCCTTTTGGGTGAAGAAATATTTGAGGCTTTTATGATCCGTAAAGATCTCTACTTTCTCCCCATACAAGTAATGCCTCCAAATTTTAAGTGCGAAGACAACAGCTGCCAACTCTAGATCATGAGTAGGATAATTTCTCTCATATTCTTTGAGTTGCCAAGAGGCATAGGCTATGACTTTCCCATGTTGCATGAGAACACATCCTAACCCTTTGCCCGAAGCATCACTGTAGATGACAAATCCCTCCGAGCTAGATGGTATTGTCAAAACAGGTGCTGAAATGAGTCTCCTCTTGAGTTCTTGAAAACTCTTCTCACATTCCACGCTCCAACCGAATTTTATATCTTTTCGAGTCAGCTGAGTTAATAGAGTAGCGATTCGAGAAAACCCTTCTACGAATCTCCGATAATAACCAGCTAAGCCGAGAAAGCTACGTACTTCGGTCATTGATGTAGGTTGCTCCCAGCTTTGTATGGCTTCAATCTTTGCCGGGTCAATAGATATTCCATTACTTGATACTACGTGCCCAAGGAATGCTACTTCCTCAAGCCAGAACTCGCATTTCTTCAACTTGGCATAAAGCTTATTTTCACGAAGCTTTTGGAGTATCAGCCTCAAGTGTTGCTCATGATCTTCACGACTTTTGGAATATATGAGGATGTCATCAATAAAGACGACCACAAAGTGATCCAAATATTTCATGAATACTCGGTTCATCATATCCATGAAGGCGGCAGGAGCATTAGTCAATCCAAAAGACATGACTAGGAATTCATAATGCCCGTACCGAGTTCTAAAAGTCGTCTTTGGAATGTCATCGATTCTAATCTTTAACTGATGATATCCGAAACGAAGATCGATCTTTGAAAAGAATTTGGCACCTTGCAACTGGTCAAACAAGTCATCAATACGTGGCAATGGGTACCTATTCTTGAAGGTGACATGATTCAACTCCCGATAATCAATACAAAGTCGCATACTCCCATCTTTCTTCTTCACGAATAGAACAGGAGCACCCCAAGGAGACGTACTAGGATGAATGAAATCGATGTCTAATAATTCCTACAATTGGGTCTTTAACTCCTGAAGTTCAATAGGAGCCATTCGATATGGGGCTATGGAAATGGGTTTTGTACCAGGTTTAAGGGCGATACAAAATTCAATTTTTCGCTTTGGGGTAGGCCAGGAAGTTCTTTAGGGAATACGTCAGGAAATTTATTAACATTAGAAATATCATTCAAAACTGACGTATTTTTGTTTAAACCGGTGACATGAGCTAAGAAAACTTGACATCTATTTTTCAATAAACAAATAGCTTTATGGCTTGAGATGACAGTGATTGATTTTAATAGTTTGATTGCTTGAATTCGCATAATAGGTTGGTTAGGAATATGAAAGCTAACAACCTTATGAAAATAATCAATTTTTGCATGATGAGTAGTATTCCAATCAATCCCTAGAATTACGTCAAATGAAAGTATTTTCAATGAAATAAGATCGACAGGTAATGTGAGGGTACCGATTTGAACCAAACAAGACTTATAAACAGTGGATGTAATGAAGGTTTCTTCTAACGGAGTTTCAACAGATAAGTCAAAGTCTAATTTCTCCGGAGTCAAATTTAAACGTTGAGTGCAAGCAGGAGAAATAAAAGAATGGGTAGAACCGGTATCAAATAAGGTATAGACTTCGCTAGAGTTTATGATAAGCTTACCCGTGATGACCTCGTTCGGGTTCCTTACTTTCTGGGAGGTCACGGCAAACGTTCTCCCTTGAACTACCGATTTTGACTTTTCTGGGATGGCCTTTGGTGCCTCCATCCCAGATGGACTTATCTTCGGTGCACGACAAAATCGGGCTAGGTGACCTTCTCTTCCACAATTATAACACGCTTTGGATTGCATCGCACAGTTTGGACTGATGTGCCCTTCCCCTCCACATTTAAAGCATATGACAGGTGGTCGTTCTCCTTCCTTAACAACGGGTGCTGGTGTTGACGTCTTTTCATCATTGTTGAATCACCTCTTCTTGAAATGTCCACTCTTATTGTCTTGGCCATGATTACCACCGAAGTGGTTACCATTTCTGGCATATTGATTCCCTCCACGTTTGTTGTCACCACTTCGATGACTGCTACCACTGGTATTATCATTTTGATGGCTACTCTCTCTTAGTTGGGTTGACTCATTATCACGTTCCAATAACTGAGCCCTATTTACAACATCTGAATACAAACACAGTTTATTAGAAATTAGGTATTGACGTATATCAGGTTTTAAACATCTTAGAAACATCCGCGTCATTCTCTCATCATTATCAACCAAGTGGGACGCAAACCAGGACAACTCGACAAACTTAGCTTCGTACTGCGACATGGTCATATTATTCTACTCCAGCTTGATGAACTCCACCTCCTTTATATGACGAATACTTTCGGGAAAGTACTTGTCGTTCAACAGTTCTTGGAACTTCTCCCAAGACATATTCAGTGCGACAGGTTGAGTACGCTTTACAGATTTTCACCAGTAATCTGCTTCTGCCCGCAACATGAAGGTGGCAAACGGAACCTTTTGCTCCTTGGAGCATCCCAAGACATCAAATATCTTGTTGATCTGCTTTATCCATGTCTCCGCCTTAAGTGGTTTTGGCTTTCCAAAAAACTCTGGTGGTCCCAGCTCCTTGAACTGTTTAGCAGTGACCATCCGATAGTTGCCAGTGTTTCCACCTGTATTTCGGACAGAAGTCTCTCTTGCCTGATGTTGCATAAATTGTAGAAAGCCTCTAAACATTCCATCATTCATCATTTGGTTAGTGTTGTTGTTTGCATGAGGATTGTCGCCTTCCTGATGTACATTATCCTGATTGTTGATCTGTGGAGACTCAACGGTCTCCTATGCTCCATTGCTATTCTCAACATTCTCATATGTCATTTTTAAATACTGCCACAAAACAAGTTAACATATCACATATTATCCCTATACTCTGATCGACCAATTAAATACCAAATAAACTTAGGCAGGTCATACTAGCGAAGGAATTCCCCTTCTCTCCCCTCCTAGTTCTTGTCTCACATCTCAGCCAGGGATCATATCCCTAAGCTTTGATACCAACTGTGACGCCCACAAAATAGGTATACATCACCCATCTTGAGTCGCCAAATACATGGTACAAAATTCAAATACAACTTAATAATACAACTGTCGTGTAAAATACGACAAAACATAAACTGAAAGTTTTAAATGAATATTGTCTTCTAGACTGTATTCAACTCAAATGGAGTCTTCAATACAATTATTATCATACTATTTCATAGAATAGTGAAGACTACTAATGCTATCATCTGGACCATCACTCCGTTCCCCGACTAGTCCTGGCTACGTTCTCATTTCCTGAAGAGGACAATGAAAGCAAAAGGGTGAGCTCAACTAGCCCAGTAAGAAATATTATGACTAAGATAATGCAGAATAATTTATCGTTAGCCTTCAACAGTGTTAAACTGATAAAATATAACAAACATCAAGTTTAACGATAGCAAAACAAGCAATCCATTAGAAGAGTCAAGCAGAGAATAAAATCCACTATCTTCTATGATTTAAAAGGTTTTTCATAACTTTTATCAATGAGACTCAGCTTAATAAATAATCCACATCATCCCTGCACTACGGACAAGGATATTCATTAGTATCACGACCACAAATTATCCGTGCACTATGGGCCAAGGATATTCGTGTATTCATCAATGGTCATGATCATGCCAACAACTGTCCATCAATGCACTACAAGCCAACGAAAACTTTTACCACATCATTTGTAACATTACGGTCATGATTATACCGAATAGTCCCTGGTCATAATCATACCAAGTCCATCTATGCACTACAGGCCACAGATGACTTTCAACATAATATAAACATGAGGATGAAGACAATGATATAAGAATTCATTAAAACAAGTTCAAGAAAAAAATTTTAAAGATTTATAATTTAATTTATCCAGAAATCAATAACGTCCAAATTGTCAATATGATACTGCTTTGTGGAGTAAAATTTAAGAATAATATTGTACCAAAAATAATTTGGACCGAAAATGAATCAATTTTTATCATGAATAGTACCCCGGGTGAATAGTATTTCAAGAATAGTAACCCCGTGAATAGTACTCTGGCATGAAAAAGTTAAAACTTATCAAGAATGCTCAGAATAATTTTTCCATGAAAAGATACTGGATAAAGCGAAAATATCAAGGATATTCTACTAATTTTATGGAGTATAGAAGCCAAAATTTTAACAAATGAGTATAGAATTCGAAATCTGAAACGAAATAATATTACTTACATACTACAGAGTATGGAAGAAAATATTATTTCAAACGAATATTGAACAAAAATAGCATCCCTTACCTTGAAAAGAAGAGTATTCTAACTGGTATAGCGGGGATATTCTTGAGGAAAATTTTCACTATTTTCTACGCTCAAATCTTTCTAAAACTCTAAAGTAATACGCTCAAGATTATAGGAGAAGAATTCCCTGATTCTGGTGTGATTTTTAACTCTAACTTAAGCGCCTATTTATAGAAAAATGCTAGAACGCCATAGGAGACTAAATAATTAAATAATATTATTATTTGTACAAAATTTCTACGCATGCTTTGTTGAATTGTTGGGCAGCCATTTTTAAAATTTTTTGGCAGCCCACATGTTAAAAACAAAACTAGGTCCCACCCAATTTTAATAAAAATTATTTTATTTTTCAAAACTTCAGTAATTCATATAAATAGCCTTTTTATCAAAAAAAATACGAATTTTATGTCCATTCCACACGAAATCGAATTCTCTACAACTTTACAGAAGAAGGTTTTTCCAAAATCCAAACAGAAAATATCCGAATTTCTTAAACGGACAATTTTTAACACCTCTTAAAATTCATAACAAATCATACGTTAATTTTTAACTGTTCAAAATTTGTGGACATATACTCAACTTATATATGCATAACATATCCAAAAATCACAACGATCCAACGGTCGGATAAAAATTATAACTCACGCAATAGAACTTTAAGAACACCGATTTGATTTTTAAATACTTCCAATCCGACAAAATACTAATAAAACACCTCAACATTAATTCCTTCATTTATAACCACATAAAATAAATATTTTTTTATCATATAAATCAATAATTAATTATTCACAACTAATATTACAAAATCACAATAATGACTACCAGGCCGTTTCCAGGAAAGTGGGATCCTTCCGATACGGATTTCTCCTTACTGGCGCGCAATTAGGTGACCAAACCTCTCCTTGACAGAACTTTCTAGACATTGCCAATAATGCTATCTAATAATATTATTCAAATAATTTGAATTATTGATCTGATAATGGGAAATACTATGCAGTGACAATTATTAAACAACAATAATATAAAATATCAACGCAACAATTATTAAACCAATAAAATAAAATATTGAACAGTAATTACTGTAATAATTATTGAGTAGTGTCTTCTTACGTAAGAATTAATAATTCAAAAATATTGTGCAATACCGTGTGCTACTGTGCAACAACGTTTATTACTGTATTTTAACCACCAGGTATTCCAACAGTGTTTGTAAGACCCCAACTTTTATAAATAAAGACGAATTTTCTATAAATATCATTTTTGAATATTATGGAGTTAATTTGATATAATGTTATAGTTGTGGGTCATATTTATAAATTTTGCAAAGTACGCAAGTTGTTATATAATATTCGATTGGCCGGGGAATATTCGTTTTAACAGGGAATATTCGTACAACGGCACAATCATTGGTGGACCCCACAACGGAATTATTGTCGGATTGAGAAAACGACAAAAATATTTTATTAAAAATAACGACGGAAGTTTTACCATTGTTACTGTTGAACTACTCGGTAGTAAAAGTACAGTAATACGTGTGGTTGCATAGTAGCACACAGTATTGATTATTAATGCTTATGTGAGAAGTCACTCAGTTTGATTCCATTATTGTCAGTTAATAATATGAATTATTTAGCGATAATGACGTTTTGTTTTATTCGTATTATTAACGTAATAAAACAGAAACATCTTTTTATATAAAACAAAATACTTTATTAAAGTTATTCTATAAATAGAATATATTATATTTTATTTAAAAGATTTTTCTTTAAATATGGACCGTCAGATTAAAGTAATCAATCTGGACCGTTCATGGATTAGTTACTATGCATTCTATTTTTCTATAAATAGCAGCTCATTTCTTCATTATTTCTTACGAATTCACTGAACTCTAGAGAGAGAAACTATAGAGAGAGAGAAGAAGAGTATTCTGCTACTTAACTACTTCCTTATTTCAGCTCTTCTTTAAAACGGTAAGGGGTGTTATTCTTTCTTATTCATGTAAAGAACTGTTGTTATTCCATTTCTTATTATTCTGTTGGAATAACCTGTATACGCGGTCTACCCTATACTTGGTGACATTCTTCTATTATTCTGTTGGAACATCCTGTCTGTGTGTTTTACACCGGACCTGATTCCGTTTTTATTATTATTCTGTTGGAACATCCTGTCTGTGTATTTTACACCGGACCTGGTTCCGTCTTGTTATTATTCTGTTGAAACATCCTGTCTGTGTGTTTTACACCGGACCTGGTTCCATTATTAATTATTCTGTCGGAATATCATGTCTGTGTGTTTACGCCGGACCTGGTTCCATTATTTATTATTCTGTCGGAATATCCTGTCTGTGCGTTTACGCCGGACCTGGTTCCATTATTTATTATTATGTTGGAATAACCTGTCTGTGCGGTCTATCGCATGCATGGTGATTTCTTTTGTTATTCCATTCTTTATTGTACTCAGTTGGTTAAGTTTTGATTTCTATACTCCATGAAATTTATGGAATATCCTTGATAATTGTGTTTCATTCAGTATCTTTTCATGAAAATATTCTTCTAAACATTCTTGAATTTTACTCCACAAAGCAGTATCATGTTGACAATTTGGACGTTGTTAATTCTTGGATAAATTAATTCTTGAACTTGTTTTATTGAATTCTTATATCATTGTCATCATCCTCATGTTTATAAAATGTTAAAAGTCATCTGTGGCTTGTAGTGCATAGATGGACTTGGTATGATTATGACCAGGGATTATTCGGTATAATCATGACCGTAATGTTACAAATGATGTGGTAAAAGTCCTCATTGGCCCGTAGTGCATTGATGGATAGTTGTTGGCATGATCATGACCATTAATGAATACACGAATATCCTTGGCCGTAGTGCAGGGGTGATTCGATGATGTGGATTATTTTATTAAGCTGAGTCCCAGCGATAACAGTGTTGAAAAACCTTTTAAATCATAAAAGATAGTAGAGTTTATTTTCTACTTGACTCTTTTAATGGATTGCTTGTTCCGCTGCAGTTAAACTTGATGTCTATTATATTTTATCAGTTTAACATTGTTGAAGGCTAATGATAATTTATTCTGCATTATCTTAGTCATAATATTTCTTACTGGGCTAGTTGAGCTCACCCTTTCTTTCACTGTTCTCTTCAAGAAATGAGAACGTAGCTGGGGCAAGTCGGGAAACGGAGTGATGGTTCGAATGATAGTATTAGTTAGTAGTCCTCACTATTCTATGTAATAGTGTGTTAATAAATGTAATGAGGACTCCTTTTGAGTATGAATACTCTCTAGAAGATAATATTTGTATTCAAACTCACAGTTTATGTTTTGTCGTATTGTACACGACAGTTGTATTAGTAATTTGTATTTGTATTCTGTACTATGTATCTGACAACCCAAGATGGGTGATGTATACCTAATTTTGGGGGCGTCACAGTTGGTATCAGAGCTTAGGGATATGATCCCTGGCTAAGATGTGAGAATAGAACTAGGAGGGGAGAGACGGGGAATTCCTTCGCTAGTATGACCTACCTAAGTTTATTTGCATGGTATTTAATTGGTCGTTCATAATATAAGGATAATATATGACATATCAATTAACTTTTATTTTGTGGCAGTATCTGAAAATGGCATTTGAGGATGTTGAGAATAGCAATGGAGCACATGCGACTGTTGATTCACCATATATCAATAATCAGGATAATGTGCATCAGGAAGGTGACAATCCTCATTCAAACAATAACACTGACCAGATGATGAATGATGGAATGTTCAAAAACTTTATGCAGTTCATGCAACAGCAGGCGAGGGCGGCTCCTGTCCAAAATATAGGTGAAAACACTGAAAACTCTCGGATGGTCACCGCTAAACAGTTCAAGGAGCTGGGACCACCAGAGTTTAAGGGAGAGCCAAAACCGCTTATAGCGAAAAACATGGATAAAGCAGATTACCAAAATATTTGATGTCTTGGGATGCTCCGAGGAGCAAAAGGTTCCCTTTGCCGCCTTTATGTTGCGAGAAGAGGCAGATTACTGGTGGGAATCGATTAAGCGTACTCAACCTGCCGCACTGAAGATATCTTGGGAGAAGTTCCAAGAGCTGTTCAATGACAAATACTTTCCCGAAAGTGTTCGTCACGTGAAGGAGGTGGAGTTCATCAAATTGGAGCAGAATAATATGACCGTGTCGCAGTATGAGGCTAAATTTGCTGAGTTGTCCCAGTTTGCGTCCCACTTGGTGGATAATGAAGAGCGAATGACGCGAATGTTTTTGCGAGGTTTGAAACCTGAGATACGTCAACATCTTATTTCTCATAAATTGTGTTTGTATTCAGATGTTGTGAATAGGGCTCAGTTAGTAGAGCGCGATAACGAGTCAATGCAACCAAAAGAGAGCAGTCGGCAAAATGATAATACCAATGAGAGCAATCATCGAAGCGATGACAACAAGCGTGGAGGGAATCAACAGGCCAGAAATGGTAACCACTTCGGTGGTAATCAGGGCCAAAATAATAAGAATGGTCATTTCAAGAAGATGAGATTCAACAATGATGGAAAGACGTCAGCACCAGCCCCCGTTGTTAAGGAAGGAGAACGACAACCTATCATATGTTTCAAATACGGAGGGGAGGGGCACATCAGTCCAAACTGCGCGATGCCGTCTAAAGCATGTTATAATTGTGGAAGAGAAGGTCATTTAGCTCGATTTTGTCGTTTACCAAAAACAAGTTCAGCCAAGATGGAGACACCAAAGGCCGTCCCAGAAAAGTCAAAACCGGTAGTGCAAGGGAGAGCGTTTGTTGTGACCTCCCAGAAAGCAAGGAACCCGAATGAGGTCATCACGGGTAAGCTTATCATAAACTCTAACGAAGTCTATACTTTATTTGATACTGGTTCTACCCATTCTTTTATTTCTCCTACTTGCGCTCATCGATTAAATTTGATTCCAGAGAAATTAGACTTTGACTTATCTGTTGAAACTCCATTGGGAGAAACCTTCATTACATCCACGGTTTATAAGTCTTGTTTGGTTCAAGTTGGTACCCACACATTACCTGTCGATCTTATTTCATTAAAAATACTTGCATTTGACGTGATTCTAGGGATTGATTGGTTAACTACTCATCATGCAAAAATTGATTGTTTTTGTAAGGTTGTTAGCTTTCATATTCCTAATCGACCTATTATGCGAATTCAAGCAACCAAACCATTAAAATCAATCGCTGTCATCTCAAGCCATAAAGCTATTCGTTTATTGAAAAACGGATGTCAAGCTTTCTTAGCTCATGTCACGGATCTAAACAAAAATACGTCAGTTTTGAATGATATTTCTATTGTTAATAAATTCCCTGACGTATTCCCTGAAGAACTTCCTGGCCTACCCCCAGAGCGTGAAATTGAATTTTGTATCGACCTTGAACCCGGTACAAAACCCATTTCCAAAGCCCCATATCGAATGGCTCCTATTGAACTTCAGGAGTTAAAGATCCAACTGCAGGAATTGTTAGACATTGGCTTTATTCGTCCTAGTACTTCTCCTTGGGGTGCTCCTGTGCTATTCGTGAAGAAGAAAGATGGAAGTATGCGACTTTGTATTGATTATCGGGAGTTGAATCATGTCACCATCAAAAACAGGTACCCATTGCCACGTATTGATGACCTGTTTGACCAGTTGCAAGGAGCACAATTCTTTTCAAAGATCGATCTTCGTTCTGGATATCATCAGCTGAAGGTTAGAACTGAGGATATTCCAAAGACGGCTTTCAGAACTCGGTACGGGCATTATGAATTCCTAGTCATGTCCTTTGGATTGACTAATGCTCCTGCTGCCTTCATGGATATGATGAACCGGGTATTCAAGGAATATTTGGATCACTTTGTGGTCGTCTTTATTGATGACATCCTTATTTATTCCAAAAGCCGTGAAGATCATGAGCAACACTTGAGGCTGGTACTCCAAAAGCTTCGTGAATACAAGCTTTATGCCAAGTTGAAGAAATGCGAGTTCTGGTTGGAGGAGGTAGCATTCCTTGGGCACGTAGTATCAAGTCGTGGAATATCGGTTGACCCGGCAAAGATTGAAGCTATTCAAAGCTGGGAGCAACCTAAATCAGTGACCGAAGTACGTAGCTTTCTTGGTTTAGCTGGTTATTATCGGAGATTCGTGGAAGGATTTTCTCGAATCGCTACTCCATTAACTCAGCTGACTCAGAAAGATACAAAGTTCGGTTGGAGCGAAGAATGTGAGCAGAGTTTTCAAGAACTCAAGAGGAGACTCATTTCAGCACCTGTTCTAACAATACCATCTGGCTCGGAGGGATTTGTCATCTACAGTGATGCTTCGAGCAAAGGGTTGGGATGTGTTCTCATGCAACATGGAAAAGTCATAGCCTATGCATCAAGACAACTCAAGGAATATGAGAGGAATTATCCTACTCATGATCTAGAGTTGGCAGCTGTTGTCTTTGCACTTAAAATTTGGAGGCATTACTTGTATGGGGAGAAGGTGGAGATCTTTACGGATCATAAAAGCCTCAAATATTTCTTCACTCAAAAGGAACTCAACATGCGACAACGACGTTGGCTTGAACTGTTGAAAGATTATGATCATACCATTCAATACCATCCTGGAAAAGCGAACGTGGTAGCTGACGCATTGAGTAGAAGATCATATGCAAGTACGAGTGCGATATTGTCAACACAAAGGCCCATTTTGTGTGATTTACAAAGGATGGAGATAGAGTTAAAGACTCCAGGGACCCATGTGATGATGGCGAATATACGAGTAGAACCGACTTTAATCGATAAAGTTAAAGCTGCTCAAGCTACAGACCTGGAGCTGATGCGTATGAGGAAGAAAGTGCAAGAAGGTGCTATGCCGGAAGCAAGAATCGATGAAGAAGGAATACTTCGAGTCAACTCCAGACTTTGTGTTCCTAACAACCCTGATTTAAAGTATGAAATCATGATGGAGGCGCACAACACACCGTTTGCAATCCATCCTGGAAGTACCAAAATGTATCATGATCTTCGTCATACATTTTGGTGGAGCAATATGAAGAGAGAGATAGCGTTGTTTATCTCAAGGTGTCTAACTTGTCAACGAGTCAAAGCGGAGCATCAAGTACCAAAAGGTCCATTGCAACCACTTAAAATTCCAGAATGGAAGTGGGAGCACATTACCATGGATTTCGTTACCGGTCTTCCTAGGGTTTCTCAAGGTATTGATGCGATTTGGGTCATTGTTGATAGATTGACCAAGTCTGCTCATTTCTTACCGATACGAGAAACTTATACACTTGAACGTCTTGCTCGTATGTACATAAACGAGATTGTAAGACTGCATGGTATGCCAGTATCCATAGTTTCTGACCGAAACCCAAGATTCACTTCACGATTTTGGGTTAGTTTACAAAAAGCTATGGGCACGGATTTACGATTTAGTTCAGCATATCATCCTCAGACGGACGGACAATCAGAGAGGACTATTCAAACTCTTGAAGATCTATTAAGACTCTGTGTCTTTGACTTCAAGGGAAGTTGGGACAAGTTCTTACCATTGGTGGAGTTTTCCTACAACAACAGTTATCAAGCAAGTATTGGCATGGCTCCATTCGAAGCATTGTATGGAAGAAAATGTTGTTCTCCAGTATGCTGGGATGAGGTGGGTGAAGCAACGTTGTTAGAACCGGAGTTGGTACGTATGACTACAGAAAAGATTCAAATGATCCGACAACGTATAAAAACCTCACAAGATCGACAAAAGAGTTATGCTGATCTTCATCGAAAGGACGTGGAATTTGATGTAGGAGATCATGTGTTCTTACGTGTTGCTCCATGGAAAGGAGTTACGAGATTTAGAAAAAGAGGAAAGCTCAATCCTAGATTCATCGGTCCATTTTTAATCCTCGATCGAGTAGGAACTGTGGCTTATAGACTCGCTTTAGCGCCAAGTATGTCTCGTGTTCATAACGTTTTTTACATATCCATGTTACGCAAATATGTGGAAGACCCGAACCACATTATTGAGTTAGAACCGGATGAAATAGCGGAGTATTTGACGTATGAAGAAGTTCCTGTTCAAATCTTGGATAAAAAGGAACATATTCTACGCTCCAAGGTTATACCTCAAGTCAAAGTTTTGTGGAAAAACTACGATGTTGAGGAAATGACTTGGGAGTTAGAATCTGAAATGAAATCAAGGTATCCTTACCTCTTCGACATACCAGGTACATACCCTAATTTCGAGGGCGAAATTTCATAAGAAGGGAAGGTTGTAAGACCCCAACTTTTATAAATAAAGACGAATTTTCTATAAATATCATTTTTGAATATTATGGAGTTAATTTGATATAATGTTATAGTTGTGGGTCATATTTATAAATTTTTCAAAGTACGCAAGTTGTTATATAATATTCGATTGGTCGGGGAATATTCGTTTTAACAGGAAATATTCGTACAACGGCACAATCATTGGTGGACCCCACAACGGAATTATTGTCGGATTGAGAAAATGACAAAAATATTTTATTAAAAATAACGGCGGAAGTTTTACCATTATTACTGTTGAACTACTCGGTAGTAAAAGTACAGTAATACGTGTGGTTGCATAGTAGCACACGGTATTGATTATTAATACTTATGTGAGAAATCACTCAGTTTGATTCCATTATTGTCAGTTAATAATATGAATTATTTAGCGATAATGACGTTTTGTTTTATTCGTATTATTAACGTAATAAAACAGAAACATCTTTTTATATAAAACAAAATACTTTATTAAAGTTATTCTATAAATAGAATATATTATATTTTATTTAAAATATTTTTCTTTAAATATGGACAGTCAGATTAAAGTAATCAATCTGGACCGTTCATGGATTAGTTACTATGCAGTCTATTTTTCTATAAATAGCAGCTCATTCCTTCATTATTTCTTACGAATTCACTGAACTCTAGAGAGAGAAACTATAGAGAGAAACTATAGAGAAAGAGAAGAAGAGTATTTTGCTACTTAACTACTTCCTTATTTCAGCTCTTCTTTAAAACGGTAAGGGGTGTTATTCTTTCTTATTCATGAAGAGAACTGTTGTTATTCCATTTCTTATTATTCTGTTAGAATAACCTGTATACGCGGTCTACCCTATACTTGGTGACATTCTTCTATTATTCTGTTGGAACATCCTGTCTGTGTGTTTTACACCGGATCTGGTTCCGTTTTTATTATTATTATGTTGGAACATCCTGTCTGTGTGTTTTACACCGGACCTGGTTCCGTCTTGTTATTATTCTGTTGGAACATCATGTCTGTGTGTTTTACACCGGACCTGGTTCCATTATTAATTATTCTGTCGGAATATCCTGTCTGTGCATTTACGCCGGACCTGGTTCCATTATTTATTATTCTGTCGGAATATCCTGTCTGTGCGTTTACGCCGAACCTGGTTCCATTATTTATTATTCTGTCGGAATATCCTGTCTGTGCGTTTACGCCGGACCTGGTTCCATTATTTATTATTCTGTTGGAATAACCTGTCTGTGCGGTCTATCGCATGCATGGTGATTTCTTTTGTTATTCCATTCTTTATTGTACTCAGTTGGTTAAGTTTTGACTTCTATACTCCATGAAATTTATGGAATATCCTTGATAATTGCGTTTCATCCAGTATCTTTTCATGAAAATATTCTTCTAAACATTCTTGAATTTTACTCCACAAAGCAGTATCATGTTGACAATTTTGACGTTGTTAATTCTTGGATAAATTAATTCTTGAACTTGTTTTATTGAATTTTTATATCATTGTCATCATCCTCATGTTTATAAAATGTTAAAAGTCATCTGTGGCTTGTAGTGCATAGATGGACTTGGTATGATCATGACCAGGGATTATTCGGTATAATCATGACCGTAATGTTACAAATGATGTGGTAAAAGTCCTCATTGGCCCGTAGTGCATTGATGGACAGTTGTTGGCATGATCATGACCATTAATGAATACACGAATATCCTTGGCCGTAGTGCAGGGATGATTCGATGATGTGGATTATTTTATTAAGCTGAGTCCCAGCGATAACAGTGTTGAAAAACCTTTTAAATCATAAAAGATAGTAGAGTTTATTTTCTACTTGACTCTTTTAATGGATTGCTTGTTCCACTGCAGTTAAACTTGATGTCTATTATATTTTATCAGTTTAACATTGTTGAAGGCTAATGATAATTTATTCTGCATTATCTTAGTCATAATATTTCTTACTGGGCTAGTTGAGCTCACCCTTTCTTTCACTGTTCTCTTCAGGAAATGAGAACGTAGATGGGGCAAGTCGGGAAACGGAGTGATGGTTCGAATGATAGTATTAGTTAGTAGTCCTCACTATTCTATGTAAGTGTGTTAATAAATGTAATGAGGACTCCTTTTGAATATGAATACTCTCTAGAAGATAATATTTGTATTCAAACTCACAGTTTATGTTTTGTCATATTGTACACGACAGTTGTATTAGTAAGTTGTATTTATATTCTGTACTATGTATCTGACGACCCAAGATGGGTGATGTATACCTAATTTTGGGGGTGTCACAGTGTTAACGGTAAAACTTTCGCCATTATTTATAAAAAGATATTTTTGTCATTTTTTCAATCCGATAATAATTTCGTTGTGGGGTCCAGCAATGATTGTGTCGTCGTACGAATATTTTCTGTTAAAACGAATATTCCCCGACCAATCGAATATAATATAACAACTTGCGTACTTTGTAAAATTTATAAATATTACCCACAACTATAACATATATCAAATTCACTCCATAATATTTAAAAATGATATTTATAGAAAATCATCTTTATTCATAAAAGGTCTTACATGTTATGCATATATAAGTTGAGTATATGTCCACAAATTTTGAACCATTAAAAATTAACGTATGATTTGTTATAAATTTTAAGAGGTGTTGAAAATTATCCGTTTGAGAAATTCGGATATTTTCTGTTTGGATTTTGGAAAAACTTTCTTCTGCAAAGTTTTAGAGAATTCGATTTCGTGTGGAATGGACATAAAATTCGTATTTTTCTGATAAAAGGGCTATTTTATATGAATTACTGAAGTTTCAGAAAATAAAATAATTTTTATTAAAATTGGGTGGGATCCACTTTTGTTTTTAACATGTGGGTTGCCAAAAAATTTCAGAAATGGCTGCCCAACAATTCAACAAAGCATACGTAGAAATTTTGTATAAATAATAATATTATCTTATTATTTAGTCTCCTATGGCGTTCTACTATTTTTCTATAAATAGGCGCTTAAGTTAGAATTGAAAATCACACTAGAATCAGAGAATTCTTCTTCTATAATCTTGAGCGTATTTCTTTAGAGTTTTAGAAAGCTTTGAGCGTAGAAATAGTGAAAGTTTTCTTCAAGAATATCCCCTCTATACCAGTTGGACTCTTCTTTTCAAGGTAAGGGATGTTATTTTTGTTCAATATTCGCTTGAAATAATATTTTCTTCCATACTCTGTAGTATGTAAGTAATATTATTTCGTTTCAAATTTTGAATTCTATACTCGTTTGTTAAAATTTTGGCTTCTATACTCCATGAAATTAGTAGAATATCCTAGATATTTGCGCTTCATCTAGTATCTTTTCATGAAAATATTATTCTGAGCATTCTTGATAAGTTTTAACTTTTTCATGCCGGACTACTATTCACGGGGTTACTATTCTCGAAGTACTATTCACGGGATACTATTCACTAGTGTACTATTCACCCGGGGTACTATTCATGATAAATATTGATTCGTTTTCGGTCTAAATTATTTTTGGTACAATATTATTCTTGAATTTTATTCCACAAATGTGATGCCCCCAATATAGGTATACATCACCCATTCTGAGTCGCCAAATACATGGTACAGAAATAACTACAACTTTATTAATACAATTATCGTGCAAAATACGACAACACACAAACTGTGAGTTTAAATACAAATATTATCTTTTAGACAATATCCACACTCAAATAAGTCATCATTATAATTATTGATACACTATTTTATAAAATAGTGAGGACTACTATAACAACTTTCTTGGACCATCACTCCTTATCCCGGTTAGTTCCTGCTAAATTCTCACCTCCTGAGAAGAAAAATGGAACAAAAAGGAAAAGGGTGAGCTCAACTAGCCCAGTAAATAATATTATGACTAAGATAATATACAACAAATTATCCATAGTCTTCAACAGGGAAAAATCTGATAGAATATAATACACAACAAGTTCTAGAATAACAACTGCAGTGAAAATAACAATTCATTAGAAGAGTTAAGTAGATAATGCAATCTACTATCATCTATGAATTTAAAAGTCCATCATCAATATTTTATCCCTGTAACATCAATCAATATACACCTTGAATCAAATATTCATCTTTGCACTACGGGCCAAAGATATTCATTTATATCACCAGTTGGTCATGTTCATCTCAACACCTGATCATCTTGCACTACGGGCCAAAGATATTCATCAATTAATCATTCATCTTTGCACCATTGGCTAAAGATATTCATCAAGTATCACCATTAAAGACTGAGGATGATGAAAAATATTTTAGAGAACGAATCCAGTGAGACAAAAGGACAAAGATTAAAGATTCGTACTTTAGATAATTCAAGTTAAAAAATACTCCATAATAAACCATAATGGATTAAAATTCAACAATGAAGATCAAAACATGAATTCAATTTTAAGATTAAAGGTCACAACAGATAATTGGGAAGGAAAGAAAAAAAATATTTTTTTTCCTTTTGTGAACAGTACCCGTGAACAGTAACCGTGAATAGTATCCAGCCATGAAAAGTTCCAAATTTGATAAAAAGTTCAAACCAATATTCCTACGAAATGATATTAGATGAAACGAAATTTCTAGTCATTTCAGGAATTATAGAAACAATACTTACCATAGTAAGTTCAATTTAGGAATGGAGTATGAAAGAAAATAATATTTCTTACGAGTATTGTAATAAAAATAATATCCTTTACCTTAGTAGAAACTTGATTTGACTGGAATATCGGATATTATTTTGAGAAAATCTTGTAAAAACTACACTCAAAGTATCCTTATACTCAAAAAAATACTCACAATACTATAGAATAAGAATTTCTGATTTTGAAGGTGTGATTTAGGAAGGAGGGGTTACCCCCTATTTATAGCAACGGAAGGAGAAAACAAACAAGGTATTCTGCCTAACTCTCATTTTTTTTCTTCTGTCTAACCTACTGCACATGCCTAACTTTTCCTTTGTTTTGATTAGATGAGGGCCCAATAATTGTTTGAAAATAAGGAAATCTTGCCTAACTCTTCCCATTTCTTCTCTGCCAAATTCAATGCCTTACCATTTCAAAGGTTATGGCCAACCATCTTTGAACAAACTTTGCAGGCAACAAAAATTCACCACCCACCAATTCCACCAACTAATTCCACCAATCAAACTAATGTAACAGACTACTTTTTTGAAAACAAGTATTCATAAGCATTTTGTTTACTTCCGTTTCTAATTAACCACATGCTTATATATTATAATAATATTATTATTAAACAATTATAATATATTATAATAATATATATGAATGAATATTTTATCGGAGAAAAATAATTGCCAACTTTCAACAAATAATTCCTGCAAAATTCCTTCATTTATATCCACATAAAATAAATATTTCCTTCTCATAAAAATCAATAATTAATTATTCTCAAATAATATTACAGAATCATAATAATGACAACCAGGCCGTTCCCAAGAAAGAGGGAACTTTTCGATAAGGATTTCTCCCTATTAGCGCGCAATTAGATGACCTAACCTCTCCTTGACAGAACTTTCTAGACATTGCCAATAATGTTATCTAATAATATTATTCAAATAATATAAATTATTGATCTGATAATGGAAAATAATGTGCAGTGACAATTATTGAAACAATAATAATATAAAATATCAACGTAGCAATTATTAAATCAATAAAATAAAATATTGAACAGTAATTACTGTAACAATTATTGAGTAGTGTCTTCTTACGTAAGAATTAATAATTCAAAAATACTGTGCAATACCGTGTGTTACTGTGCAACCACGCGTATTACTGTATTTTAACCACCAGGTATTCTAACAGTGTTAACGGTAACGATTAGGCCGTTATTTATAAAAACTCAAACTTGTCATTTTCTCCATCCAACCGTTATTCTGTTATGGGGCCCACAAATGACTGCGTCGTCGTAAGGATATTCCCGACAAAAATAATATTCCCGACAACAATGATTATTTTATAACCACTTGTTTATTCTGTAAAATTTGTACATTTCACCCATAACCAAAGCATTATATCAAATTAACACCTTATTAATTCAGAATAATAATATATAGGAAATTTAATTTTATTTATAAAAAGTTGGGGTCTTACAACCTCTCCTCCTTATGAAATTTCATCCTCGAAGTTGACGTACGTACCTGGTATTTCAAAAAGGTGAGGGTAGCTCGCTTTCATTTCTGATTCTAACTCCCATGTCATTTCCTCAATAGCATGGTTTCTCCACAAAACCTTGACTTGTGGTATAACCTTCCTGCATAGGACATGCTCTTTCGTATCTAAGATCTTAACAGGTACCTCTTCGTACGTTAAGTCTTTGGCTATCTCGTCTGGTTCTAACTCAATAATGTGGTTTGGGTCTTTTACATATTTACGAAGCATAGATATGTGAAAAATATTATAATCACGAGACATGCTTGGAGGTAACGTGAGTCTATAGGTCACATTTCCTACTCGATCAAGAATCTGAAATGGACCAATAAATCGTGGATTGAGCTTTCCTCTCTTTTCGAATCTTGTAACTCCCTTCCATGGAGCAATACATAACAATACATGATCTCTAATATTAAATTCCATGTCCTTTCAATGAAGATCAGCATAACTCTTTTGTCGATCTTGTGAGGTCTTTATACGTTATCGGATCATTTGGATCTTTACTGTAGTCATGCGTACCAATTCTGGTCCCAACAACGTTGCTTCACCTACCTCGTTCCAACATACTGAAGAATAACATTTTCGTCCGTGCAACGCCTCGAATGGAGCGATGCCTATACTTGCTTGATAACTGTTGTTGTAAGAAAATTCCACCAATGGCAAGTACTTATCCAAACTTCCTTTGAAATCAAGGACACAGAGTCTTAATAGATCTTCAAGAGTTTAAATAGTCCTTTCTGATTGTCCGTCCGTTTAAGGATGGTATGCCGAACTGAATCATTAATCCATGCCCATAGCTTTCTGCAAGCTAACCTAAAATAGTGAAGTGAATCTTGGGTCATGATCCGAAACTATGGATGTTGGCATGCCATGCAATCTTACAATCTCATTCACGTACATACGAGCAAGACGTTTAAGGGAATAAGTCTCCCGTATAGGCAAGAAATGAGCAGACTTGGTTAATCTATCAACAATAACCCAAATCGCATCTATGCCTTGAGAAACCTTGGGAAGACCCGTAACGAAATCCATGGTAACGTGTTCCTACTTCCATTTTGGAATCTCAAGTGGTTGCAATGGACCCTTTGGCACTTGATGCTCTGCCTTTATACGTTGACAAGTTAAACACCTCGAGATAAACTCCGTGATCTCTCTCTTCATATTGTTTCACCAAACTGTATGTCAAAGATCGTGATACATTTTGGTACTTCCAGGATGGATTGCAAATGGCGTGTTGTGTGCCTCCATCATGATTCTATACTTCAAGTCAGAGTCGTTAAGAACACAAAGTCTGGAGTTGACTCGAAGTATTCCTTCTTCATCGATTCTTGCTTCTGGAATAACATCTTCTTATACTTTCTTCGTCATACGTATCATCTCAGGGTTTGTGGCTTGAGCAGCTTTAACTTTATCAATTAAAGTCAGTTCTACTCGTATATTCGCCATCATCACGTGGATCCCTAGAGTCTTTAATTCTATCTCCATCCTTTGCAAGTCGTACAAAATGGGCCTTTGTGTTAACAACATTGCACTCGTACCCGCATATGATCTTCTACTCAATGCGTCAGCTACAACGTTTGCTTTTCCAAGATGATATTGAATGCTATGGTCGTAATCTTTCAACAGCTCGAGCCAACGTTGTTGTCGCATGTTGAGTTCTTTTTGGGTGAAGAAATATTTGAGGCTTTTATGATCCGTATAAATCTCCATTTTCTCCCCATACAGGTAGTGTCTCCAGATTTTCAACGCAAAAACGACTGCTGCCAACTCCAGATCATGAGTAGGATAATTCCTCTCATATTCTTTGAGTTGTCACGAGGCATAGGCTATGACTTTCCCATGTTGCATGAGAAGACATCCTAACCCTTTGCCTGAAGCATCGTTGTAGATAACAAATCCATCCGAACCAGATGGTATTGCCAGAACAGGTGCCGAAATGAGTCGCCTCTTGAGCTCTTGGAAACTCTTCTCGTATTTCTCGCTCCATACGAATTTTATATCTTTTCGAGTCAGCTGAGTTAATGGGGTAGCAATTCGAGAAAATCCTTTCACGAATCTCTGATAATAACCAGCTAAGCCCAGAGAGCTATGCACTTCGGTCACTAACTTCGGTTGCTCCCAACTTTGTATTGCTTCAATCTTCACCGGGTCAACGGATACTCCATGTTTTGACACCACGTGTCCAAGGAATGCTACTTCTTTAAGCTAGAACTCGCATTTCTTCAACTTGGCATATAACTTGTTGTCACAAAGTCGTTGAAGTACCAGCTTCAAATGGTGCTTATGATCTTCACGACTTTTGGAATAGATGAGGATGTCATCAATAAAGACAACAACGAACTGATCTAAATATTCTTTGAATACACGGTTCATCATATCCATGAAAGCAGTAGGAGCATTAGTCAATTCAAAAGACATGACTAAGAATTCATAATGCCCGTACCAAGTTCTGAAGGTAGTCTTTGAAATATTCTCAGTTTTAATCTTCAACTGATGATATCCAGAACGAAGATCGATCTTTGAAAAGAATTGTGTTCCTTACAACTGGTCGAACAGGTCATCAATGCGAGGTAGTGGATACCTATTCTTGATGGTGACATGGTTCAATTCTCAGTAGTCAATACAAAGTCATATACTCCCGTCTTTCCTCTTTACAAATAAAACAGGAGCACCCCCAAGGAGATGTACTAGGATGGATGAAACCGATGTCCAACAACTCCTGTAGTTGGACCTTTAACTCCTGAAGTTCAATAGGAGCCATTCGATATGGGGTTTTAGAAATGGGATTTGTACCCAGTTCAAGATCAATAAAAAATTCAACTTCACGCTCTGGGGTATACCAGGAAGTTCTTCAGGAAATACGTCAGGAAATTCACTAACAACAGAAATATTATTCAAATCTGACGTGTTTTTGTTCAAGTCTATAACATGGGCTAGGAAAGCTTGACATCCATTTTTTAATAAACGAATGGCTTGATGGCTTGATATGACAGTGATTGACTTTAGTTGTTTGGTTGCTTGAATTCGCATAACAGGTTGGTTAGGAATATGAAAACTAACAACCTTACGAAAACAATCAATTTTGGCATGATGAGTAGTTAACCAATCAATCCCTAAAATCACGTCAAATGCAAGTATCTTTAAAGAGATAAGATCAACAAGTAATATGATTGTGCCCACTTAGATCAAGCAAAATTTATACACAGCGGATGTAATAAAAGTTTCTCCTAACGGAGTTTTCACAGATAAGTCAAAGTCTAATTTCTCCGGAGTCAAGTTTAAGCGTTGAGCACAAGCAGGAGAGATAAAAGAATGGGTAGAACAGGTATCTAGTAAGGTATAAACTTCGCAAGAGTTCAAGATTAGCTTACCCATGATCACCTCATTTTGGTTTCTCGCATTTTGACCAGTCACGACAAACGCCCTCCATTGAACTACCAACTTTGTTTTATCCGTAGTCGCCTTTGGTGTCGCCGTCCCTGTTGGACTTGACTTCGCTACAGGACAAAACTGGGCTATATGATCATCTTTTCCATAATTGAAACACATCTTGGAAGGCTGTGAACAGTTTGGACTTATGTGTCCCTCCTCTCCGCATCTATAGCATCTAACTGGCAGTAGTTCTCCTCCCCTAGATTTTGTTATTGGTGTTGGTGCTGCTGCTGATGTCTTCTCGTCATTGTTGAATCTCTTCTTTTTAAAATTTCCACTTGACTCACCTCTCCTATTATCATGGCCACGATTACCACCCGAGTGGTTACCGCTTTTGTCTGTATTCTTTCCTTCCCGCTGGTTATCATCGCTCCGATGACTGTTGTCACCGGTATGACCCTGGTTGTGGTCCCTTAGTTGAACATACTCATTATCTCGTTCTAATAATTGAGCCATGTAGACAACATCTAAATATAAAGAAAATTTGTGAGAGATAAGATATTGTCGAATCTCAGGTTATAGACCTCTCAGGAACATTCGCGTCATTCGTTCCTCATTCTCTACCAAATGAGGTGCAAACTTGGATAATTCTACGAACTTCACCTCGTACTGGGACACCTTCATGTTATTTTATTCCAGTCTAATAAACTCTACCTCCTTCATATAACGAATACTTTCAGGAAAGTACTTGTCATTAAACAGTTTCTGAAATCTTTCCCAAGACATATTGAGTGCGGCTGGCTGGGTACGCTTCACAGATTCCCACCAGTAATCTGCCTCACCACGGAACATAAAGGTGGCGAATGGAACCTTTTGTTCTTCCGTGCATCCTAAGACATCGAATATCTTGGTAGTTTACTTGACCCACGTTTTTGCCTTAATCGGATCCGGCTTTCCCCATAATTCTGGTGGTCGAACTCCTTGAATTGCTTGGCTGTGACAAACCGCACGTTGCTATCATTTCCACCCGTATTTTGTACATGAGTCTCCCTCGTCTTATTTTGCATGAACTGCAAAAAGCTTCTAAATATTCCATCATTCATCATTTGCTCGGTAGTGTTGTTTACAGAAGGAATATTGTCTTCCTATTACACGTTCTCCTGATTGGTGACTAAAGGTGTTTCCACAGTCTCATACGCTCCATTGTTAACGTTCTTAGCTGCCATTCTCAAAAATTATCATAAAACTAGGGTTAATTAAACAAATTAACATATCACATAATATCCCTATATTATGGCCGACCAACAAATAAGCTTAGGTAGGACACACTAGCGAATGATTTACTCGTCTCTCCCTTCCTAGTTCCATTCCCCGATCTCCGCTAGAGACCATATTCCTAAGCTCTGATACCAACTGTGACGCCCCCAAAATAGGTATACATCACTGATTCTGAGTTGCCAAATACATGGTATAAAAATAACTACAACTTTATTAATACAATTGTCGTGCAAAATACGACAACACACAAGCTGTGAGTTTAAATACAAATATTATCTTCTAGACAATATTCACACTCAATTAAGTTCTCATTACAATTATTGATACACTATTTTACAAAATAGTGAAGACTACTATAACAACTGCCTTGGACCATCAGTCTTTATCCCTGCTAGTTCCTGCTAAATTCTCACCTCCTAAGAAGAAAAATGGAACAAAAAGAAAAAGGGTGAGCTCAACTAGCCCAGTAAAAAATATTATGACTAAGATAATATACAACAAATTATCCTTAGTCTTCAACAGGAAAAAATCTGATAGAATATAATACACAACAAGTTCAAGATTAACAACTGCAGCGGAAACAACAATTCATTAGAAGAGTTAAGTAGAGAATGCAATCTACTATCATCTATGAATTTAAAAGTCAATCATCAATATTTTATCCCTGTAATATTAATCAATATACACCTTGAATCAAATATTCATCTTTGCACAACGGGCCAAAGATATTCATTTGTATCACCAGTTGATCATGTTCATCTCAACACCTGATCATCTTTGCACTACGGGCCAAAGATATTCATCAATTAATCATTCATCTTTGCACCACAGGCTAAAGATATTCATCAAGTATCACCATTTAAGACTGAGGATAATGAAAAATATTTTAGAGAACGAATCTAGTGAGACAAAAGGACAAAGATTAGAGATTCGTACTTTAGATAATTCAAGTTTAAAAATACTTCATAATAAACCATAATGGATTAAAATTCAACAATGAAGATCAAAACATGAATTCAATTTTAAGATTAAAGGTCACAACAGATAACTGGGAAGGAAAGAAAAAAAAATATTTTTTTTTCTTTTGTAAACAGTACCCGTGAACAGTAACAGTGAATAATACCCAGTCATAAAAAGTTCTAAATTTGATAAAAAGTTCAGACCAATATTCCTATGAAATGATATTAGATGAAACAAAATTTTTAGTCATTTCAGGAATTATAGAAACAATACTTACCATAGTAAGTTCAATTTAGGAATGGAGTATGAAAGAAAATAATATTTCTTACGAGTATTGTAATAAAAATAATATCCTTTACCTTAGTAGAAACTGGATTTGACTGAAATATCGGATATTATTCTGAGAAAATCTTACAGAAAATTACACTCAAAGTATCCTTATACTCAAGAAAATACTCACAATACTATAGAATAAAAATTTCTGATTTTGAATGTGTGATTTAGGAAGGAGGGGTTACCCCCTATTTATAGCAACGGAAGGAGAAAACAAACAAGGCATTCTGCCTAACTCTCTTTTTTTTTTCTTCCGTCTAACCTACTGCACATGCCTAACTTTTCCTTTGTTTTGATTGGATGAGGGCCCAATAATTGTTTGAAAATAAGGAAATCTTGCCTAACTCTTCCCATTTCCTCTCTGCCAATTTCAATGCCTTACCATTTCAAAGGTTAAGGCCCACCATCTTTGAACAAACTTTGCAGGCAACAAAAATTCACCACCCACCAATTCCACCAACTAATTCCACCAATCAAAATAATGTTACAGACTACTTTTTTGAAAACAAGTATTCATAAGCATTTTGTTTACTTCCGTTTCTAATTAACCACATGTTTATATATTATAATAATATTATTATTAAACAATTATAATGTATTATAATAATGTATATGAATGAATATTTTATCGGAGAAAAATAATTGCCAACTTTCAACAAATAATTCCTACAAAATTCTTTCATTTATATTCACATAAAATAAATATTTCCTTATCATAAAAATTAATAATTAATTATTCTCAAATAATATTACAAAATCACAATAATGACAACCAGGCCGTTCTCAAGAAAGATGGGGCTTTTCGATAAGAATTTCTCCATATTGGCGCGTAATTAGATGACCTAACCTCTCCTTGACAGAACTTTCTAGACATTGCCAATAATGCTATCTAATAATATTATTCAAATAATATGAATTATTGATCTGATAATGGAAAATACTGTGCAGTGACAATTATTGAAATAATAATAATATAAAATATCAACGTAGCAATTATTGAATCAATAAAATAAAATATTGAACAGTAATTACTGTAACAATTATTGAGTAGTGCCTTCTTACGTAAGAATCAATAATTCAAAAATACTGTGCAATACAGTGTGCTACTGTGCAACCACGCGTATTACTGTATTTTAACCACCAGATATTTCAATAGTGTTAACGGTAATGATTACGCCGTTATTTATAAAAACTCAAACTTGTTATTTTCTTTATCCGACTGTTATTCTGTTATAGGGCCCACAAATGACTGCACCGTCGTACGAATATTTCTGACAAAAAGAATATTCCCGACAATAATGATTATTTTATAATCACTTGCTTATTTTATAAAATTTACATATTTCACCCATAACCAAAGCATTATATCAAGTTAACACCTTATTAATTCAGAATAATAATATATAGGAAATTTAATTTTATTTATAAAAAGTTGGGGGTCTTACAACAAAGCAGTATCATGTTGACAATTTGGACGTTATTAATTTCTGGATAAATTAAATTATAAATCTTTAAAAATTTATCCTTGAACTTGTTTTATTGAATTCTTATATCATTGTCATCATCCTCATGTTTATATTATGTTGAAAGTCATCTGTGGCCTGTAGTGGATAGAAGGACTTGGTATGATTATGACCAGGGATTATTCGGTATAATCATGACCGTAATGTTATAAGTGATGTGGTAAAAGTCCTCATTGGCCCATAGTGCATTGATGGACAGTTGTTGGCATGATCATGACCATTGATAAATACATGAATATCCTTGGCCCGTAGTGTAAGACCCCAACTTTTATGAATAAAATGAAATTTTCACTATTTATTATTTTGAAATAGTAAGGGTTGATTTGATTAATGTGGTAAGTTATGGATAAAATGCGCAAATATCTTAATTAAGCAAGTGGTTATAAAATATTCATTGTTGCCGGGGAATATTCGTTTGGTCGTGAAATATTCTTGCTGTCGGGAAATATTCGTATGACGGCACAGCCTTATGTGGGCCCTATAACGGAAAGCGATTGGATGAAGAAAACGACAAGTATAACTTTTTATAAATAACGGTGTAGTTGTTACCGTTAATACTGTTGGAATACTCGGTAGTTAAAACACATTAATACGCGGTGTTGCACAGTAGCACACGGTATTGCACCAATTATTGATTCTTACGTAAGAAGGTACTACTCAACAATTGTTATAGTAATTACTATTTAATATTTTATTTTATTGATTCAGTAATTGCTACGTTGATATTTTATATTATTGTTGTTTCAATAATTGTCACTGCACAGTATTTCTCATTATCAGATCAATAATTCATACTCCCTCCATCCCTAAATAACTGACGTTTTGAAGGTTTTTACACTTATTAAGGAAGTCATTTATTACTCCAATTTTGTCATTAAGATTGATATGTATTACCACAATTACCCTTGCATTAATTAAAAAAAGATGTACTCTATATAGTTATCTAGATAAATGAAATACTCCATATAGTTGAGGGTAATAGAGGAAAAATTGTAATTAATGCTTCCTAGAAACTTGGTAACGTCAAATATATTGGAAAATTTTGAACTCCCTATAACGTCAATTATTTAGGAATGGAGGGAGTATTATTTTAATAATATTATTAGATAATATTATTGGTAATGTCTAGAAAATTCTGTCTAAGGAGAGATTTGGTCACCTAATTGCGCGCCAGTAAGGAGAAATCCTTATTCGAAAGCCCCCTCCTTCCTAGGAACAGCCTGGATATCAATATTGTGATTCTGTAATATTATTTATGAATAATTAATTATTGATTTATATGATAAAAAAATATTCATTTTATGTGGATATAGATGGAGAAAATTTTTAATGTGACAATTGTTGAAAATTGATATTTTATCTTAAAATAATTTATTTTAATATATTATTATATTATACTAATATAATAATGGTGATATTTTTACAATGAATGTGTGATATATGAATATATGAGGAGGAAGAGTATTTTTGTTACAAAAAATATTTAACACATGTTTTGTGTGTTGGTGGGTCCCATTTTGTGACTGAAATTGGATTATAGCCCGTAAAATCGTCCGTATGTGGATTTCGGTCAATTTCTGTTTGAAATTTAGAAAAACTTAAAACTATAAAGTTGTAGAGAATTGAATTTCTATAGAATGGACATAAGGTTTGAATTTTTCTAATAAAATGGCTATTTATTATGAATTATTGAAGTTCCGAAATAACTGATTTTTTTTGAAGTTTTAAATGAGTTTAATGAGAAAAACGTTTTTGTGGTTGTTGGTGGGTGTGGCTGATGTTTCGACTAAATAAGTGTGCGTAGGAAGTTTAAGAAAAAATATATTATTATTTTATTATATTTTCTGCTTTGGTGTTCTAAGCATTTTCCTATAAATAGGGTGTTTAGGTTAGAATTAAAAATCACACCAGAAATTGAAGTTTTCTCTCTCTATATTATCGAGCGTATTCTTGTGAGTATTTTGATACTTTGAGTGTTGCAATACAAGTTCTCTTCAGCACTATACCCGGTATTCCAGTCAGAAGTACTGTCTTTTTGAAGTAAGGGATGTTATTTTTTATATATATATAAATGATATTAGTTCTTACAATATCATTATGCCGGAATATTGGTAAGATTTTTCTTGTGAAATTCTAGTTTTTTTTTGTGTCAGGATTACTATTCACGTATACGGCACTATTCATCGAAAAATAAAATTTTCTCTTCTTTGTCTCGGATGTCTATTTTTGTTACTAGCTTTGATTGTATCCATGTTTTGGTCGTTATTCTTGAATTTTACTCCACTATGATATATTATGAGGTATTTTTGAACATGGATAAATCGAAGTACGAATCCTTAATATTTATTATTTTGTCTCACTAGATTCGTTTTCTTTAAAATATTTTTCATCATCATTAGTCCTAAATGATGATATAACTGAATATCTTTGGCCTGTAGTGCAAAGATGAATGATTTTCTGATGAATATCTTTGGCCCGTAGTGCAAAGATGAACAGGTGTAGAGATGAACATGACCAACTGATGAATATCTTTGGCCTATAGTGCAAAGATGAATATTTGATTCAGGATGAATATTGATTTATGTTACAGGGATAAAATATTGATGATGGACTTTTAAATTCATAGATGATAGTAGATTTCATTCTCTACTTAACTCTTCTAATGAATTGTTATTTCCGCTGCGAATATTGATCTGAAACATGTTGTCTATTATATTCTATCAGATTTTTCCCTGGTGAGGACTAACGATAATTTGTTCTATATTATCTTAGTCATAATATTCTTTACTGGGCTAGTTGAGCTCACCCTTTTTATTTTTGTTCCATTTTTCTTCTCAGGAGGTGAGAATTTAGGAAGAACTAGCCGGGGTATGGAGTGATGATTCAAGATAGTTGTTATAGTAGTCATCACTATTTTGTAAAATAGTGTATTAATAATTGTAATGAGGATTTATTTGAGTTTTAATACTGTCTAGAAGACATTATTTGTATTTAAACTCACAGTTTATGTGTTGTCGTATTTTGCACGACAATTGTATTAATAAAGTTGTAGTTATTTCTGTACCATATTTTGGCGACTCAGAATGAATGATGTATACCTATTTTGGGGGCGTCATAGTTGGTATCAAAGCTTAGGGATATGGTCTCTGGCAGAGATCGGGAAATAGAACTAGGAGAGGAGAGACGAGTGAATCCTTCGCCATTGTGTTCTACCTAAGCTTATTTGTTGGTCGGTCATAATATAGGGGTATTATGTGGTATGTCAATTTCTTTAATTAACCCTTGTTTTATGACAGTATTTGAGAATGGCAACCGAGAATGTTAACAGTGGAGTAAATGAGACCGTGGAGACACCTTTACTCACCAATCAGAAGAACGTGCAACAGGAAGACAATGTTCCTCCTGTAAACAACACCACTAACCAGACGATGAACGATGGGATATTTAGAAGCTTTTTGCAGTTCATGCAAAATCAGACGAGGGAGACTCGTGTACAAAATACAGGTAAAAATGATAGCAATGCGCGATTTGTCACGGCGAAGCAGTTCAAAGAGTTGGGACCACCAGAATTCTGGGGAAAGACGGAGATGTGGGTTAAGAAAATTACCAAGATATTCGATGTCTTGGGATGCACGGAGGAACAGAAGGTTCTATTTGCCACCTTTATGTTCCGTAATGAAGCAGATTACTGGTGAAAATCTGTGAAGCGTACTCAGCCAGCCGCACCCAATATGTCTTGGAAAGCATTTTAAAAACTATTCAATGATAAGTACTTTCCTGAAAGTATTCATCATATGAAAGAGGTTGAGTTTATTAGACTAGAGCAGAACAACATGACTGTATCCCAGTACGAGACGAAGTTCGCGGAGTTATCCAGGTTTGTACCTCATTTGGTGGAGAATGAGGAACATATGACGAGGATGTTTCTGAGAGGTTTGAAACCCAACATATGTCAATATCTCATTTCTCATAAATTTTCTCTATATTTAGATGTTGTCAACAAGGCTCAATTATTAGAGCGAGATAATGAGTATGTTCAACCGAGGGACCACAACAAGGGTCATACCGGTGACAGCAGTTATCGGAGCAATGATAACCAGCGGGGAGGAAAGAATACAGACAAAAGCAGTAACCACTCTGGTGGTAATCGTGGCCATGATAATAGGAGAGGCGAGTCAAGTGAAAATTTTAAGAAGAGGTGATTCAACAATGACAATGTGAAGACGTTAGCACCAGTATCAACTGTTTCTAAGGGAGGAGAACGACCACTGGTCGTATGCTATAAATGTGAAAAAGAGGGACACATCAGCCCAAACTGTCCACAACAGTTCAAGGTATGTTATAATTATGGAAAGGAAGGACATATCGCTCGAGATTGTACTGTAGTGAAATCAAGTCCAGCGGGGATGGTGACTCAAAAGGTTGTCCCAGAAAAGTCAAAGTCAGAGGTTCTTGGAAGAGCGTTTGTCGTGACTGGTCAAAATGCGAGGAACCCAAACAAGGTGAACATGGGTAAGCTAATAATAAATTCTTCCGAAGTTTATACCTTACTAGATACCGGTTCTACCCATTCATTTATCTCTCCTGCTTGTGCTCAACGTTTAAACTAGACTCCGGAGAAATTAGACTTTGACTTATCTGTGGAGACTCCATTAGGAGAAACTTTTATTACATCCACTGTTTATAAATCTTGTTTGATCCAAGTTGGCACCATCACATTACCTGTTGATCTTATCTCTTTAAAGATACTTGCTTTTGATGAGATTTTAGGGATTGATTGGTTAACTACTCATTATTCCAAAATTGATTATTTTTGTAAGGTTGTTAGTTTTAATATTCCTAACCAATCTGTTATGTGAATTCAAGCAACTAAACCATTAAAGTCAATTAGTGTTATATCAAGCCATAAAGTCATTCGTTTATTAAAAAACGGATGTCAAGCTTTCTTAGCCCATGTCATGGACTTGAACAAAAACATGTCAGATTTGAATAATATTTCTATTGTTAGTGAATTTTCTGACGTATTTCCTGAAGAACTTCCTAGTCTACCCGCAGAACGTGAAGTTGAATTCTTTATTAATCTTGAACCTGGTACGAAGCCCATTTCTAAAATCTCATATCAAATGGCTCCTATTGAACTTCAGGAGTTAAAGGTCCAACTACAGGAGTTGTTGGACATCGGTTTCATTCGTCCTAGTACATCTCCTTGCGGTGCTCCTATTTTATTCGTAAAGAAGAAAGACGGGAGTATGCAACTTTGTATTGACTACTGAGAATTGAATCATGTCACCATTAAGAATAGGTATCTGCTACCTCGTATTGATGACCTGTTTGACCAGTTGTAAGGAGCACAATTCTTTTCAAAGATCGATCTTTATTCTGGATATCATCAGCTGAAGATTAAAACTGAGAATATTCTGAAGACTGCCTTTAGAACTCGGTATGGGCATTATGAATTTCTAGTCATGTCTTTTGGATTGACTAATGCTCCTGCGGCTTTCATGGATATGATGAACCGAGTATTCAAAGAATATTTGGATCAGTTCGTTATTGTCTTTATTGATGACATCCTCATATATTCCAAAAGCCGTGAAGATCATGAGCACCATTTGAAGCTGGTACTTCAAAGGCTTCGTGAAAACAAGCTATATGCCAAGTTGAATAAATGTGAGTTCTGGCTTGAGGAAGTGGCATTCCTTGGGCACGTGGTGTCAAAACATGAAGTATCTTTTGACCCGGAAAAGATTGAAGCAATACAAAGTTTGGAGCAACCGAAGTCGGTGACCGAAGTACGTAGCTTTTTGGGCTTAGCTGGTTATTATCAGAGATTCGTGAAAGAATTTTCTCGAATCGCTACTCCGTTAACTCAGCTGACTCGGAAGGATACAAAATTCGTATGGGGCGAGGAATGCGAGAAGAGTTTCCAAGAGCTTAAGAGGAGACTCATTTCGGCACCTGTTCTAACGATACCGTCTGGTTCGGATGGATTTGTTATCTACAGTGATGCTTCAGGCAAAGGGTTAAGATGTGTTCTCATGCAACATGGGAAAGTCATAGCATATGCCTCGCGACAACTTAAAGAATATGAGAGGAATTATCCTACTCATGATCTAGAGTTGGCAGCAGTCATTTTCGCGCTAAAAATCTGGAGGCACTATCTATATGGGGAGAAAGTGGAGATATATTCAGACCATAAAAGCCTCAAATATTTCTTCACCCAAAAGGAACTCAACATACGGTAACGACGTTGGCTTGAACTGTTGAAAGATTATGACCATACTATTCAATACCATCCTAAAAAAGCGAACGTGGTAGCTGACACGTTGAGTAGAAGATCATATGTGGGAACGAGTGCGATGTTGTCAACACAAAGGCCCATTTTGTGTGATTTACAAAAGATGAAGATAGAATTCAAAACTCCGGAGACCCATGCGATGATGTCAAGTATACGCATAGAACCAACTTTAATCGATAAAGGTAAAGTTTCTCAAGCCACAGACCCAGAGCTGATGCGTATGAAGAAGAGAGTACAAGAAGGTGTTATCCCAGAAGCAAGAATCGATGAAGAAGAAGTATTTCGAGTCAACTCTAGACTTTGTGTTCCTAACGACTCTGATTTAAAGTACAAGATTATGATAGAGGCACATAATACACCATTTGCAATCCATCCTGGAAGTACCAAAATATATCGTGATCTTCGACATATATTTTGGTGGAACAATATGAAGAGAGAGATCGCGAAGTTTATCTCGAGGTGTTTAACTTGTCAACGGGTAAAGGCAAAGCATCAAGTGCCTAAGGGTCCATTGTAACCACTTGAGATTCTGAAATGGAAGTGGGAACACATTACCATGAATTTCATTACGGGTCTTCCCACAGTTTCTCAAGGCATAATACTATTTGGGTTATTGTTGATAGATTAACCAAGTCTGCTCATTTCTTGCCGATACGGGAGACTTATTCCCTTGAACGTCTTACTCGTATGTACGTAAATGAGATTGTGAGATTACATGGCATGCCAGTATCCATAGTTTCGGATCGTGACCTAAGATTCACTTCACGATTTTGGGTTAGCTTGTAGAAAGCTATGGGCACGGATTTACGATTCAGTTCGGCATACCATCCTCAAACGGACGGACAATCAGAGAGGACTATTCAAACTCTTGAAGATCTATTAAGACTCTGTGTCCTAGACTTCAAAGGGAGTTGGGATAAGTATTTACCATTGGTGGAATTCTCTTACAACAACAGTTATCAGGCAAGTATAGGTGTGGCTCCATTCGAAGCATTGTATGGACGAAAGTGTCGCTCTCCAGTATGTTGGGATGAGGTGGATAAAGCAACATTATTGGGACCAGAGTTGGTACGTATGACTATAGAAAAGATCCAAATGATTCGATAACGTATACAAACGGCACAGGATCGACAAAAGAGTTATGCGGATCTTCAACGAAAGGACGTGGAATTTAGTATTGGGGATCATGTATTATTGGGAGTTGCTCCATGGAAGGGAGTTACCAGATTTGGAAAAAGAGGAAAGCTCAATCCACGATTTATTGGTCCATTTCAGATTCTTGACCGAGTAGGAAATGTGGCCTATAGACTCACGTTACCTCCAAGCATGTCTCGTGTTCATAACGTTTTTCACATATCTGTGTTTCGTAAATATGTGAAAGACCCAAACCACATTATTGAGTTAGAACCAGATGAGATAGCCGAAGATTTAACATACGAGGAGGTACCTATCAAAATCTTGGATAGGAAGGAGTATGTCCTACGCACAAAGGTCATACCACAAGTCAAAGTTTTGTGGAGGAACCATGCTATTGAGGAAATGACCTGGGAGTTGAAAATAGAAATGAAAGCGAGGTATCCTCACCTTTTCGAAACACCAGGTACGTACATCAATTTCGAGGACGAAATTTTATAAGGAGTGGAGGTTGTAAGATCCCAACTTTTATGAATAAAATAGAATTTTCTCTATTTATTATTTTGAAATAGTAAGGATTGATTTGATTAATGTGGTAAGCTATGGGTAAAATGCGCAAATATCTTAATTAAGCAAGTGGTTATAAAATATTCATTGTTGCCGGGAAATATTCGTTTGGTCATGGAATATTCTTGCTGTCGGGGAATATTCGTACGATAGCGCAGCCTTGTGTGGGCCCATAACGGAAAGCAATTGGATGAAGAAAACGACAAGTATAAGTTTTTATAAATAACAGCGTAGTTGTTACCGTTAATATTGTTGGAATACCCGGTGGTTAAAACACATTAATACGCTGTGTTGCACAGTAGCACACGGTATTGCACCAATTATTGATTCTTACGTAAGAAGACACTACTCAATAATTGTTACAGTAATTACTGTTCAATATTTTATTTTATTGATTCAATAATTGCTACGTTGATATTTTATATTATTGTTGTTTCAATAATTGTCACTGCACAGTATTGAAAGTAGTATGCACACAAGCCAATCATGTTTGATGATAAAGCATATACTTTGTAACAATTTTATTTATTTATTAATAAAAAGTATTAATTTATTAAAGGCTTTTAATTATCTACATGATGCTGTTTTATAATATGTGATAAACCCATAGTTTTAAGCAATGCTTTTAGAATAATGATGATGATCATTCTAATGAAATCTAAATTCTTAGAAAGCTTAAAACTAAAATAGTTTCCAGTCGTTGGATTACTAAATTGGGGATTAGTGAATTCGGATAGATTGGTACATACGTTGCTTGCTCATTTGATGAGAATTATTGATATCATGATCATTTGTGTGGAGACACTAAAGTAAGTATGTAGGTGCTTATTAGAGAATGAGTTCACTGAACGTGGCTCGCTAAGGAATACTTAATGGAGTTTTACTTGTCTGTCAATAGAAATTCCTGTAGTGATAGTAGTACAAGTGATCCTTGGACTTGAGATCATCATAGTATCTTGTGTATGATGAGTTATACCTTGACTTATTCCTTAAGACCCTTAAGGTATATCAAAGGGTATGCTTGGGTATAATAAGTTGTACATGGAGATAATGTATGATCAATAAAGAATTTACCGCTTCTAGTAAAAGAAGAGAAATGTCCTATGTGATTCGATAAATGACAACCCAGTAGTCCTTGGCCAAGGTAGAATGAAATTAGAAAGGAGTTTCTAATTTGCATTATTTGGAGTTGTGCATTTAAGAGTCGAAATACATATAATTAAATAAAATAAGACTTGATAGTAATTCCATGTCTTATATTTAATTGGGTCATTGTATGGTGGAAGGATTGAATTGTACGATAACTATTTACTCAAAAGTTCTTTTATGATTAATGTTGAAATCTATATTATCTAGAAAGTCGTTGATCGCTAGGGTGGTTTATCCCTATTGTAGAATAAATATTATTTATTTAAATAAATTAATATTTTAATTTATTTATTTAAATAAAATTAGAATTGTTCTAATTGATTTATTCACAACCGGTTTAATATGGAGAACCTAAAGGGTCACACCATAAAAGGATGAATAATTATTTAAGAAGTTAATAGCATAATCGTAATAATAAGTTAAGTATATTTAATTTAATCTATGGTGATAGATTAAATTAAATAGCTTAATATTTATTATTTAATATTTTGAAAATATTAAATATAAATTAATAAGAGGAGTCTTATTATTATTATTACTATTATTATTATTTAATTCCTAAAAGAGTTTGAAAATTAATTAATAAAAGTACTCTCATATATCCTAATAAGATTAGGAGGCTAATTAATTAAAAGAGTTTAATTAATTATTCCTAATAAGATTGGGAGCCTAATTAATTAAAGGAGTTTAATTAATTAAAATAAAACTCAATTCCTTAATTGTTAAGGAGGGTTGCCCACGTCTATAAATAAGAGGAGTCTTATTATGGGTGAGGTGGTTGTTGACTTTTTCACAACATACGAAATTACAATAGTTGGAGAGTACGTTCTTTTTCTATAGTGATAGAAAACTAGGGTTTAGCCAAACATCCATCTTCTTGAATCTTTATTCTTTCTTGGTGGATCACCTCTAGAGGCCAAACACTTGGGTGGCTAACGTTGATCAAATGAAGGAACCAAACCCGGTGGATTCAAGTTGAACGCGAAAAGGATTGGAGGTGAACTTATACCTGAGGAAGCTCGAATCTTCAAGGGTATGATTCTTGTTCTTCATATCTTTTCGTTTAATTAATAATTGTGCATAAAGGATGATCCAGATATATGATTTGTAAAATTTTAAAACTCTGATTTTCCACGTTTCCGCTTATTTTGTGCAATTTGATTGCGTCCAAGAGTATTACAAACCTAACAGTGGCATCAGAGCCAAACCTTTATGCGAATTATTAATTGTTTTAATTTAATATGTATATTGATATGTGTTTAGAACAATTTAATTGGGCATAATTTTATTGTATAAAAAAAAGAAAAAAAAAAGAAAGTATATTTAAGTTAAGTATATTTAAGTTAAGTTAAGAAGTTAATGGCATAATCGTAATAATAAGTTAAGTATATTTAATTTAATCTATGGTGATAGAATAAATTAAATAGCTTAATATTTATTATTTAATATTTTGAAAATATTAAATATAAATTAATAAGAGGAGTCTTATTATTATTATTACTATTATTATTATTTAATTCCTAAAAGAGTTTGGGAATTAATTAATAAAAGTACTCTCATATATCCTAATAAGATTAGGAGGCTAATTAATTAAAAGAGTTTAATTAATTATTCCTAATAAGATTGGGAGCCTAATTAATTAAAGGAGTTTAATTAATTAAAATAAAACTCAATTCCTTAATTGTTAAGGAGGGTTGTCCACGTCTATAAATAAGAGGAGTCTTATTATGGGTGAGGTGGTTGTTGACTTTTTCACAACATACGAAATTACAATAGTTAAAGAGTACGTTCTTTTTCTATAGTGATAGAAAACTAGGGTTTAGCCAAACACCCATCTTCTTGAATCTTTATTCTTTCTTGGTGGATCACCTCTAGAGGCCAAACACTTGGGTGGCTAACGTTGATCAAAGGAAGGAACCAAACCCGGTGGATTCAAGTTGAACGCGAAAAGGATTGGAGGTGAACTTGTACTTGAGGAAGCTCGAATCTTCAAGGGTATGATTCTTGTTCTTCATATCTTTTCGTTTAATTAATAATTGTGCATAAAGGATGATCCGGATATATGGTTTGTAAAATTTTAAAACTCTGATTTTCCACGTTTTCGATTATTTTGTGCAATTTGATTGCGTCCAAGAGTATTACAAACCTAACAGTGGCATCAGAGCCAAACCTTTATGCGAATTATTAATTATTTTAATTTAATATGTATATTGATATGTGTTTAGAACAATTTAATTGGGCATAATTTTATTGTATAAAAAAAAGAAAAAAAAAGAAAGAGGAAAACCGAAATTAATTTCCGAAGTCTTTGTTATTCGCGAAGCCTATTCTCTTTTTCGAAAACGTTATTATTATTATTATTATTATTATTATATATATATATGATCATGATGGTTGCAACGTTATAAATATATATCTATATATATTCTGTTAACTCCTTCAGGCTTTAACCTTCCAAAAGAGTTTGATTATATGTATATAATATATTAATGTAATAGTTAACAGGATTATTCAAGTGTATATATTATATATATATATATATATATATATATATATATATATATATATATATATATATATATATATATATATATATATATATATTAACGTGAATGCACGGTTTTTCTTGAATACTGATTTCGGGAATGCACGATTTCTTTTAATTCTTAATTATTTTATTCTTAAAATAAAAAAAAATTATTTTAATCTTAAAATAAAGAGTTCATTTTATTCTTAATTATTTTATAATTAAAATAAAAGGTTTATTTTAATCTTTAAATAAAGAGTTTATTTTAATTTTAAAATTGAATTTCATGCTAACTAATTAGAGTTGGAATTAGATTCCATGATAACTAATTGGAGTTAAAATTAGATTCCATGTTTCCTTAAATAAAGGAGTTTATTTAGATATGAAATAAGATTTCATATTATTCAAAATAAAAGATTTTATTTGTGAATAAGAAAGAGAATCCTAATTTCCTTAAATAAAGGAGTTTATCTAGATATGAAATAAGATTTCATATTATTCAAAATAAAAGAGTTTATTTGTGAATAGGAAAGAGAATCCGTGTTTCCTTTAATAAAGGAGTTTTTTTTACTTGGAATTGGATTCCGTAATTAATTAAAATAAAGGAGTTTATTTTGATTAAAAATTTTGATTAAAATAAAATAGTTTATTTTATTCAAAATTGAATAAATTAAAATAAAAGAGGTTTATTTTGATTTAAATTTGGATTAAAATAAAAGAGTTTATTTTGATTCAAAATTAGATTTTATACTAACAAAAATTTACTCATTAAATGATATCAATATATATATTGAATGTTTATTATTCATGAAATGAATGTTATTTATTGATGTATATGGTGATCTGTATGATAATAAATGGGATTGATTATGAACTATTGACCAATGTGATTAGATTTTATTTTAGTTAGATGCATGAATGAATGAGTTTTATTAAATGGGGTCTGCGTACCTCGTCTTCTCTAAAATTTTCTTAATGTAAATTTTAACTCCCTCCTATGTACTTTCCCTTGAAAGTTGATCAAGGTTTCTATTTATTTTAAATAGTTTTGTAATAGGAATAGTTAGAATTAATTTTGAAGAATTAGAGATCAAGGATCAAGGAGCGCTTGAAGACCCGTTTGTAATGGAGCCTGGGATTTAAATGTAATAGTTATATTTAAATTTAAATTTAATTATTGCGCCCCTAGGGTTTGACTTTTTGGTTCACTTGGTGGCTCTAGTGAACCAAACTAGAATAAAAGTTCATAATCAATCTAGGTAGAATATAGTATTCTATATGTACATACTTATACTATATATATTATATATTATGCAAACATGCTTCGCATGTTAATTAATATGACGCGTATTTTATATATATATGTGCATGCGCGCTAAACAAGATGAGACAAATTAATAACAAACCCCTCAAATATTTTATATTAAGTTGTAACGTTCAAAGATATTTGGAATATCGAACGTCGCCTTCTAGCATGATAGAAACAATAGAGTATTGAATATTTAATATAAGTTTATTGTGCACACACAAGGCACGTATTAAATATTTAAGATATTATTTTTATTACATATGATGTTTATAAGGAATTGAACATTACTGCTTTGTTGTGCACACACAAGGGCTGTAGTTTTCTCTTCACTTAATGGAAATGCTGGGCCTGACTTAACTTAAATCATTTTAGTTCGGATGTGCACACACTTGACCATTATGATCTAAGAGATAAAATATAAGGAGTTACATAGTTGATGTAATTGACAAGAGTTGTCTACCTATTTATTTATATATAGTTTGTTGTGCACACACAAGGCTATATACATTTGAAATGGGATCCTTATTCTCACTAGCATATCTTTAATTAGATATTGTCAAACTATATATATTGAGGGTAATATAGTTTTAAAAAAATAGTGGGAGATACCAATTTAAAACAAGACCTAATTTATTTTGGTAATTAATAAAAGAATGTATGCTAAAATATTGTTAATTACAAATTTATTTATAAATTTTACAATGTCTAAATTACTATCACTGTAAAGCATATTAGATGCTATTTGACCGGTCCAAATTAAACTGATTGGTTAAGAAAATTGAGAATTGTTCCCACGCCTGAAAAGTTATCTTATGTCCTTAATACGCCTATCCCTGCAATGGTTGTAGACAATGCCTCTGAGGAAGAGATTGATACTTTTAGAAAGTGGCAAGGTGATGCACAGTTGGCTCGATGCATCGTGCTCGCGTCCATGAGTAATGAGCTTCAGCGTCAGCATGAAACTATGGATGCTCCTACTATACTCCTACACATCAAGTATTTTATGGTGATGAAAGTAGGACTGATAGATATTAGATATCTAAGGAGCTCTTCCGATCTAGAATAGCCGATGACACTACAGTACAGACACAAGTCCTTAACATTATCAATTTGATTGATCAGTTAGGACAACTGGTTTTGTAATGGCTGGAGAGTTGAGCCAAGATTTGATCTTACACTCACTCTCGGACTCCTTTTACAATTGTTGTGAATTTTTCATATGAACAAGCTAGATATCAGCTTCGCTGATTTGCTTAACATGTTGAAAAATGTTGAGAGTCACTTTCCAACCAAGAAAGACCAAGTTTTACTGGTAAGGGCCAAAGGATCTTCTGAAAAGAATAACAATTCATAGAAGGTAAATAGAAAGGCAAAAACAAAGGATAATAAAAATAAAACTTATATGGATAGTAAAGGAGTTTGCTTCCACTGTAATAAGCCTGAACACTGGAAAGAAACTGTAAGAAGCATCTTGCAGAGACTAACCAAAAGAAGCTTAGTGAAGTTTCGGTTATAAATACAATTTTGTTCATGATTTAAAATAAAAAAAATTTTAAGTCAAGATTCTACTTGGGTATTGGATACCGACTTTGGTTATCATAAATATAGATTTATGAAGGGACCAAGTAGAAGTAGAAAGCTAAACAAATATAAGTAATCCTATGTGTGGGAAATGAAGCAAAGGTTGCTACATTAGCCATAGAAACTTATAGTTTAGCAATGCCTACGGGAAAATCTATTAAGTCAATAAGTTGTTATTGTATTCTAGTTCTTGTTAGAAATATTATTTCCATTTTATTGTTAGACAATGAAATCTTTGGTATTATATTTAAGAACAATTGTTGTTCTATTTATAATAATAATGTTTCGTATAGAACTGAAATATTACTTAATGGATTTTGTGTACTTGACTTACGTATAAATATATTTTATAAATTGAACAAACTAGTATAAGAAAAGGAGATGATCATTCAAAGAGTTAAATATGTGTATTTATTGAAATACATGTATGAATTATTTGAAAGGTTCAAAGAATTCATAAGTGAAATAAATTGGTAAAGTATTAAGATTATTTGATTAGATCAAGGAAGGAATACTTGTGCAATAAGCTTCTACATCATCTCAAATGGTTTTCTCACAATGGACGCCTCCTGATACGCAATAATTGATTAATGTATCTGATAGAAAATATCGTACCATGTTAGACATGGTGCGGTCTATAATAATTTTACCAGCATTCTAGTATCCTTCTAGAGTCATGTCCTAGAAATGGATGTATATCTACGAAAAAGGTAACCTCAAAATCCGGCCCCAAGACTCCATAAAAGTTATGGACAGGGAGGATTCCTAATCTTAAGTATGTTGAGTTAAGGGGTTGTCACTTATGTGAAAAGATTTCAAAGGATAAGTTTGGGACAAGATTTGACAAGTACAGATTTGTGGGACATCCTAAAGTAAGTTTAGGATATATGTTCTATAATCCTACTTAGCAAAAGGTGTTTGTTACGAAACACGCTACCTTCTAAGACAAATGTGTTTACCATTGAAGGGGCTAGTGGGAGGATAATAGAATCTTGAAGAGTTCAAGAACCACAAAACACTATAAGTCAAATACGAGGAACTTGTAGATAGGCCTATTGTACCACAACCGAATCGTAAATCTAGAATAGTACTGAAGATACCTGGGAGGTATGGATTCATCATGGATGATGATAATGAGGTACGCATCATAGAAGATGATGATCCAGTTACATACGATGAGGGAAGAGTTGTAGACACTCAGAGAAATGGATTGAAGCAAGTTTCTCAAAAATGGAACATTCGTTTTGATGAGAAAATCAAAAGAGTTTGATTTTATCAAAAATAAGAATGAATCTAGTGTGTACAAAAGAGTCAGTGGGAGCATCGTAACATTCCTAGTATTATATGTTGATATACTACGAATATGGAATGACATGCCAATGTTAGAATCAGTAAAGATAAAGTTATCTAAACCTTCCTCCATGAATGATTTGGGAAGAGTATCTTCATTGGGGATACAAATCTATATAGATAGATTCAAGAGGATGCTCGACTTAACACAAGGAACGTATATTCATTTGATGCTAAAGTCGTTTAGCATGGAAAACTCTAAGAGTTGTCTCATGTTGATGAGTCATGGAGTGTATCTCTCTTAATAGTCCCCATAGACTCCTAAAAAGAGAGATCGCATGAGTGACAATCATGTATACAATGAAATATACGAGACCTGATGTTGATCGGTCATATTCTAGAGAAGATCACTGTAAGACAGTGAAAAACATCTTAAAGTACTTAACCGGCACTAAGGATGTGATCATATTTATGGTGGGTCTGAATTAAAACTAGAGGGCTTAACAGACGCAAGTTTTTCAGACAGACCAAGACGACAGAAAATCCACTTTAAGGTAAAGTGCTACCTTGAACGGTGGTGCAGTGAAATTGGAAAGGTTTCAAACAGCAAAGAGTTGCTGGTTTAGTGATAAAGACAAAGTATATAGCTATAAATGAAGCTGCAAGTTGATTGTTTAGATAAAAGTTTATTACAGAACTAAGAATAGTTCCTAAGTCTCATCTTGGATCTAAACATGTGTTGTGGCACTTTCACTTGGTCTTAGGAATCATTGAAAGATGAAAAATCATTATAGAGATAGTGAACTCTCAAGAACAACATTACATATCCATTAACTAAAGCTTATCCAACAGCAGGATAATCGTTACTTAGAGAAGAAGGGTATGAGATACTATGGCGACTGGCTTTAGTGCAAGTGGGAGATTGAAAGTAGTATGCACACAAGCCAATCATGTTTGATGATAAAGCATATACTTTGTAACAACCTTATTCATTTATTAATAAAAAGTATCAATTTATTAAAGGCTTTTAATTATCTACATGATGCTGTTTTATAATATGTAATAAACCTATAGTTTTAAGCAATACTTTTAGAATAATGATGATGATCATTCTAATGAGATCTAAATTCTTAGAAAGCTTAAAACTAAAATAGTTTCCAATCATTGGATTACTAAATTGGGGATTAGTGAATTCGGATAGATTGGTACATACGTTGCTTGCTCATTTGATGAGAATTATTGATATCATGATCATTTGTGTGGAGACACTAAAGTAAGTATGTAGGTGCTTATTAGAGAATAAGTTCACTGAACGTTGCTCGCTAAGGAATACCTAATGGAGTTTTACTTGCCTGTCAATAGAAATTCCTGTAGTGATAGTAGTACAAGTGATCCTTGGACTTGAGATCATCATAGTATCTTGTGTATGATGAGTTATACCTTGACTTATTCCTTAAGACCCTTAAGGTATATCAAAGGGTATGCTTGGGTATAATAGATAATGTATGATCAATAAAGAATCTACCGCTTCTAGTAAAAGAAGAGAAATGTCCTATGTGATTCGATAAATGACAACCCAGCAGTCCTTGACCAAGGCAGAATGAAATTAGAAAGGAGTTTCTAATTTGTATTATTTGGAGTTGTGCATTTAAGAGTCGAAATACATATAATTAAATAAAATAAGACTTGATAGTAATTCCATGTCTTATATTTAATTGGGACATTATATGGTGGAAGGATTAAATTGTACGGTAACTATTTACTCAAAGGTTCTTTTATGATTAATGTTAAAATCTATATTAACTGGAAAGTCGTTGATCGCTAGGGAGGTTTATCCCTATTGTAGAATAAATATTATTTATTTAAATAAATTAAAATTTTAATTTATTTATTTAAATAAGATTAGAATTGTTCTAATTGATTTATTCACAACCGGTTTAATATGGATAACCTAAAGGGTCACACCATAAAAGGAAGAATAATTATTTAAGAAGTTAATGGCATAATCGTAATAATAAGTTAAGTATATTTAATTTAATCTATGGTGATAGAATAAATTAAATAGCTTAATATTTATTATTTAATATTTTAAAAATATTAAATATAAATTAATAAGAGGAGTCTTATTATTATTATTACTATTATTATTATTTAATTCCTAAAGGAGTTTGAGAATTAATTAATAAAAGTACTCTCATATATCCTAATAAGATTAGGAGACTAATTAATTAAAAGAGTTTAATTAATTATTCCTAATAAGATTGGGAGCCTAATTAATTAAAGGAGCCTAATTAATTAAAATAAAACTCAATTCCTTAATTGTTAAGGAGGGTTGCCCACGTCTATAAATAAGAGGAGTCTTATTATAGGTGAGGTGGTTGTTGACTTTTTCATAACATACGAAATTTTAATAGTTGGAGAGTACGTTCTTTTTTTATAGTGACAGAAAACTAGGATTTAGCCAAATACCCATTTTCTTGAATCTTTATTATTTTTTGGTGGATCACCTCTAGAGGCCAAACACTTGGGTGGCTAACGTTGATCAAAGGAAGGAACCAAACCCGATGGATTCAAGTTGAACGCGAAAAGGATTGGAGGTGAACTTGTACCTGAGGAAGCTCGAATCTTCAAGGGTATGATTCTTGTTCTTTATATCTTTTCGTTTAATTAATAATTATGCATAAAGGATGATCCGGGTATATGGTTTGTAAAATTTTAAAATTCTAATTTTCCACGTTTCCGCTTATTTTGTGCAATTTGATTGCGTCTAAGAGTATTACAAACCTAACAAGTATTTTTCATTATCAAATCAATAATTCATATTATTTTAATAATATTATTAAATAACATTATTGGCAATGTCTAGAAAGTTCTGTCTAAGGAGAGGTTTGGGCACCTAATTGCGCGCCAATAAGGAGAAATCCTTATTGGAAAGCCCCCTCTTTCCTAGAAATAGCTTGGTTGTCAGTATTGTGATTCTGTAATATTATTTATGAATAATTAATTATTGATTTATATGATAAGAAAAATATTCATTTTATATGGATATAGATGAAGAAAATTTTTAATGTGACAATTGTTGAAAATTAATATTTTATCTTAAAATAATTCATTTTAATATATTATTATATTATAATAATATAATAATGGTGATATTTTTATAATGAATGTGTGATATATGAATATATGAGGAGGAAGAGTATTTTTGTTACAAAAAATGTTTAACACATGTTTTGTGTGTTGGTGGGTCCCATTTTGTGATTGGAATTGGATTATAGCCCGTAAAATCGTCTGTATATGAATTTCAATCAATTTCTGTTTGGAATTTGGAAAAACTTAAAACTACAAAGTTGTAGAGAATTGAATTTTCTATGGAATGGACATAAGATTCGAATTTTTCTGATAAAATGGTTATTTATTATGAATTATTGAAGTTCCGGAATAATTGATTTTTTTGAAGTTTTAAATGAGTTTAATGAGAAAAATGTTTCTGTGGTTGTTGGTGAGGTGTGGCTGATGTTTGGACTAAATAAGTGTGCATAGGAAGTTTAAGAAAAAATATATTATTATTTTATTAAATTTTCTGATTTGGTGTTCTAAGCATTTTCCTATAAATAGGGTGCTTAGGTTAGAATTGAAAATCACGCCAGAAACTGAAGTTTTCTCTCTCTATATTATCGAGCGTATTCTTGTGAGTATATTGATACTTTGAGTGTTGCAATACAAGTTCTCTTCAACACTATACCCGGTATTCCAGTCAGAAGTACTGTCTTTTTGAGTTAAGGGATGTTATTTTATATATATATATATATATATATATATATATATATATATATATATATATATATAAAATGATATTAGTTCTTTCAATATTATTATACCGAAATATTGGAAAGATTTTTCTTGTAAAATTCTTGTCTTTTTGTGTCGGGGTTACTATTCACGTATACGACACTATTCATCGAAAAATGAAATTTTCTCTTCTTTGTCTTGGATGTCTATTTTTGTTACTAGTTTTGATTGTATCCGTGTTTTGATCTTTATTCTTGAATTTTACTCCACTATGGTATATTATGGAGTATTTTTGAACACGGATAAACCCAAATACAAATCCTTAATATTTATTATTTTGTCTCACTGGATTCGTTTTCTTTAAAATATTTTTCATCATCCTCAGTCCTAAAATGATGATATAACTGAATATCTTTGGCCTGTAGTACAAAGATGAATGGTTTTCTGATGAATATCTTTGGCCCGTAGTGCAAATATGAACAGATGTTGAGATGAACATGACCAACTGATGAATATCTTTGGCTTGTAGTGCAAAGATGAATATTTAATTCAGGATGAATATTGATTTATGTTACAGGGATAAAATATTGATGATGAACTTTTAAATTCATAGATGATAGTAGATTTCATTCTCTACTTAACTCTTCTAATGAATTGTTATTTCCGCTGCGAATATTGATCTGAAACCTGTTGTCTATTATATTCTATCAGATTTTTTCCTATTGAGGACTAACGATAATTTTTTCTATATTATCTTAGTCATAATATTCTTAACTAGGCTAGTTAAGCTCACCCTTTTCATTTTTGTTCTATTTTTCTTCTCAGGAGGTGAGAATTTAGCAAGAACTAGCCGGGGTATGGAGTGATGATTCAAGATAGTTGTTATAGTAGTCCTCACTATTTTGTAAAATAGTGTATTAATAATTATAATGAGGACTTATTTGAGTTTGAATACTGTCTAGAAGACATTATTTGTATTTAAACTCACAGTTTATGTGTTGTCGTATTTTGCACGACAATTGTATTAATAAAGTTGTAGTTATTTCTGTACCATATTTTGGCGACTCAGAATGGGTGATGTATACCTGTTTTCGGGGCGTCACACGTAGTGCATGGATAATTTGTGATCGTGATACTAATAAATATCTTTGGCCGTAGTGCAAGGATGATGTGGATTATTTATTAAGCTGAGTCTCAACGATAAAAGGGATGAAAAACCTTTTAAATCATAGAAGATAGTAGATTTTATTCTCTACTTGACTCTTCTAATGGATTGCTTGTTCCGCTGCAGTTAAACTTGATATTTGTTATATTTTATCAGTTTAACACTGTTGAATGCTAATGATAAATTATTCTGCATTATCTTAGTCATAATATTTCTTACTGGGCTAGTTGAGCTCACCCTTTTGCTTTCATTGTGCTCTTCAGGAAATGAGAACGTAGCCGGGACTAGTCGGGGAACGGAGTGACGGTCCAGATGATAGCATTAGTAGTACTCACTATTCTATGAAATAGTGTGATAATAATTGTATTGAGGACTCCATTTGAGTTAAATACTGTCTAGAAGACAATATTCGTTTAAAAACTCTCAGTTTATGTTTTGTCGTATTTTACACGACAGTTGTATTATTAAGTTGTATTTAAATTTTGTACCATATATTTGGCGACTAAAGATGGGTGATGTATACCTATTTTGAGAGTGTCACAATCATTCCAACATTTCTCTATACAAGATTTCCACTTACGTGTAGAGCCTAATGGCATTCCTTGGCATTCCTTACATGTATTGTGAATATAGTAAAACTATTTAAAATTTCTAATAATTTCAAAATTTTATATTACTTAGATTTAAATAAATACATTTTCCAATATAATTTTTAAAGTTAAATGGAGAATCTTTTTATAAATGATATTGATGTTTGAGAAACTTATGTATTGAATAAAATTAAATTTTAAATAATTTAAATTGAATATTTTTAATTATGATTCAAATTTAACTTATTTAAAAAGACAAACAAATTAAAACTAAATATTGTACATTTTGTTTAAACGGTTATCTTTTTATTTTTTTTTACTTTTATTTAAACACATGTTAAAACAAGTAGTTGTTATAGTTTAATTGGATTGAACTCTTATTTAATGATTTAGAGATCTTGTGCTCCCAATCCAAGCCACGGACCTCACTATTTTAGTCAAAAAAAAATTAGTGATTTTAGTCCGACCCAAATTTGGTCCGACCCACTTCTAACTCGGTCGATTAAGGCCCGGCCCGTTTATCATGTCTACAAATCACCCAAAAAAATTGGAACGCCGCAAAAGAAAAAGCGAAGAAGTAATAGGTTTGTTCAGCTTTCAGGTTTAGGGTTTTTCGCTCGTTTTAATTTAGAGAGAGAAAGAGGAGCTTCAAATGGATTTGGGGAAAAAGAAGAAATTGACGAGAATTAGGGCAAAAGAAGAGGACAGAATCAGTAGCTTGCCCGATGAATTGATTCATATCATCCTCTCTGGCATCGAAATCGAAGAAGCAGTTCAGACCTGCGTATTATCAAGAAGATGGAATCGGATCTGGACTACTCTTCCTTATCTCAACTTGGACTCCCTTCGTTTTCGTATGGATGAAGTTTCTTATGTTAAATTTGTGGAGGAATTTCTCTCGAAACGGAATCACTCAGCTGAAGTATCTACGATCCGGTTATGGTTACTGAATTTCGAACCAGATTTCATTGAAAGTATTGTAAACTATGCAATTTCTCACAATGTAAAGCAATTTCGTACAGAGTATGCGGACTTCAGATTAGAATTCCCGCTTTGGAGTTTTCCTGTTTTAACAACTTTACATCTCCATAGTTGTAGAGACGTACCTCTAATGTCATGGAGTTTGCCGACTTTAACGACTTTAAATCTTGAAGATGTTACATTTCAGAAAGACACAGTGTTGAGTTTTGAGGGTTTTGTCCATTTGAAGAATCTAAGTTTCAAGGGATCCATCACGTGGCATGGCATGGAGGTTTTGTTTATAACTTCTCTTAGTCTTGCAAATCTCACCATATCCCAAGATTATGTGGAACTTAGAAGTTGTTTTTTTGTGATTTCGGCACCCAATTTGTTGTGCTTGGAATATAGTGGTAATTCTCCATTATTGTTATCTGCCGAGGATGGCTTCCCTTGTTTAGAACAAGTGAATCTTGATATTGATGTATATAGGTATGGGTCCAAGAAGTACTTTGAAGAGAACAAACAAGTACTTTTCCAGCAACTTACTAGTTTGTTTGAAGAAATCCATGGAGCCAAGTTTCTTACACTTTCCATGAATACAATACAGGTATACTGTTAATTTATTTTCTAAACTAGTTGATGTTAGTATAGGTATATTGATTGAGGCAACTGCATGTGACCTTGTTCACTTTTGTGGGATTTAATATAAAAGATATTTATGATCAAATATACAATGTTATGCACTAGACCTGGGTCATGTTATACATCTTCCTGCATATATAATATTACTTCAAGAAATACGCAATTGAAATGTATATTAACTGTATTGTTAGTCTTCATACTATAATTGGAGTTATTATGTTTGCTTTGTCTTGTGCAATAACTTTCCCAGGTTATTTCATGGGATCCCCATTTTTCAGAATATCCTCCTTCTCCATTTGGTAACCTGAAGTGTCTTATTCTAGAAAAAGAACGATATAACCGATTGCGTTGTGACAGCCCACCTGTGCCTCTTAATCGTGTCATAATCTACTTACTCGGTAGTTCTCCAGGTGCAAAGATCTTGATACAGGTATTTATAGTTCCACTATGGTGATTTTTGACCTTATTGTTCTACGTGTCTGCATTACATGAACTCTTCATTTTGCCCTAAAGTACCCGGGTCCAACACTCGATATTCGGACAGGGGTATGGATAGTTGTACACTGGACACTTTATTTTGGTGTAAAAAATTGGCAAAATTAGGAAGTACCCTTGTTAGACTCTTCAAAAAATAGTGTCCAACCGGACTCCATTCGAGTTTCTGTAACATAGCTGTATGTTAGTTTGATTTATATTCAAACTTAAAACTTCAAACCCAAAGATTGTTGTGTTACATTTATTATTTGTTTATACCAGAGTGGAGAGTCTACGATGGAGACTGTAGATTGTGGTGGTAAATGAGGAGCATTTAATACTGAACTATTCAAGTTTTTGGTCTTGGCAACTTAATACTCCATTTGTGCTATAAAAGCTGTACTACTTTATTTGTCAACTGAAGCTTGTTAGTTTTCGAAAAATTAGTTAGCTGTTCTATTTTGCAATCTATAATTTATACATACACATCATACTCTACATTTTGGGAACTAATAACTACTCAGTTCTGGCTGTGGCCAAAGTGGCACTAGAAAAGAACTTAACTCTATCTTGGGTGTTCAAATTGTTGTAACCAATGGTAAAAAGTTGCAATAAATGCTAATCATTGGGATTACAGGAGACAGTTAGAATTCAACAATCAAGTTGTAACACAACACACACCTGCCATTCGTTAAAGCCCTGCATACTTTCAGGGTTCAATTTCTTGATAGCAACAATCATTCCAGTACTAATCCTAGAGGGAGCAAGCCTCTTCTCATCCACCCATCCCTTAAAAACAGTCCCAAAACCTCCTATACCTAACACGGTATCAGACTTGAAACTTTTCATGGCACTTTTCAATTTTCATATCTAAAAAGCTATATATCTTCAGATTGGAAGTAGGCAATATTTCTCCGTTTGAACAAGTCATATCACTTGCTGCATCGGAAAATCGGCTCTGGCCTGCACTACTGCTGGTAGTAGCCGAGAATCCTCCACCGTTGCTATAATTTGATGTCCCTGAAACATACAATAAAAAATTACAACAAAAAAATTTCATCAATTTCACCATTCACTTGTTTCTTTGTATTTCAAGTGGTGGAATACAATTCTGGCCAATTTGACGTTAAAAAAATAATCTCTCTTATCCGCAGTTTAATTGTACGGACGATGATTACTTTTAAAAATGGGATATTTTTGTACATTGACACAATGGGTCTCCGTCCGCAGAATTAAACTGCGGGCTCCCCCGCAGGTTGGGATTCCATTATACCGTTTGATTCGCTAATGGAAGACTGCGATTTGTTGTAAGGATAATATTAAGTTTACAACGTGGTTGTGGATCGGTTCCCATATAATATATATATATATATATATATATATATATATATATAGTTTACAGGTTGAAATTATATATTGGAAATGATTTGTAGACTTATGAGCGACTAGTTGGACGCCTAGTTGCTTAATCTCCTTCCTATCTACTTGACTCGACTTTACGACTTGACAACTATGATGTCAAGAACATGTTCAGAAAATTTTGTACATGTTTTGAACTTATGTCATGTAAACTAAGACATACTAAACTTAACAGAGATATTTGACTTTTGTTGCTCCAAGTCATCTTAACGAGGACATGATACATCTGAGCTATTCTCCATTGAGGATATGATACATCTGAACTGTTTGAGGGAATTTGATTTTGAAACGCATTGTCACTTGAATTTAACTGTATGGGTTTCTTGTATTCTGACTTTTAGGTTATATTTGCGTTTTAATGCAGTGGCCACTTTTGGCTGTAAAAATTCATGCATCGGTCTTCTTTTTCAGTTAAAACCTTCTTTAGATTATCTTGATGTTCAAGTCTCTAGTTATTAGTTTTGACTTCTTCATCCGGACATAAGAATGATTGTTTAATAACTTGAACTTTGTCATTATGATTTTTTGAAGCATTGGGGGATAAATATTAGTGATTACAACCCGAACGTGAATATGTTGCGGTGGATGGGGTCTAGATTTTTGGTGGTGGATGATGCTGAAGAAGAAATAGGAGAATATTTGAATGAAGATGACGAGGAACAGGCTATGTTTGAAGATGGACATATTAGTGATGGTGGAGATGAAGATACCTCTTTTCAGGACGTGACGGAGGAACAAGAAGATATTGCAAGACAGGATCCAGAACTGGAAGCTGATGTTATTCAACAAAAATCAATAATGGAGGCCACTAAAAGGATTCCAGGGCAAGTGAATTCTATGACTATGAGTAATGTTCATGTGAATGGGACTTGCTCATGTAGCACAAATAGTAATTTATCATTATGGGAAGGCCATTAGGTATGTTCCGAGTTTGTGAATTTGCTACAACACATTAAGGAAAAGTACCCAGAAACGTTTGAGCACTTTGATCCCCAAACTGAGATGATATATACCGTCGGGCTGATACATTGTGCACATCTGTAAGTTCATTTTTTGAAGTCATGAGAACCAATGTTACTACCTCGATTATCACTCAATACAGGGGCCTGTTTTCTGACTTGGAGAGATGGGGGTTCAACGCTAGTTGGCTAGTGAATCATCTAAACAATGCTGACGAACTTTGTTCTATTGACAATAGTATTACGGGTGCTTTAGGGGAAGTACGAGAACTCCAGGCTCAAGACGCAGAAAAGAAAGTACAAGAACTGCAGGCTTTGCGTGTGGCAAAAGGGTAAGGATGTCAGAGATCCAGGAAGCTTTCGGACATATTAAGACCACATTTGCTGCGGGTTATCATTGATATAGGTTATTATCTTGTCAGTAGAGCATTCACAACAGTTTTTTTATCTCTATCATTATTCCGCAATGCTATTGAATCATTCTGTAAAATAGAGATTTAATTTTTTCACTATGTACCCAACGGGTTCATTATATAAATTCCTTAAATAATAAAATTTAGAAGTTAAAAGTTAAAATTTGAAAATTTTAACAGTCAAAGCATCAAATTAATAATAATCTTATAATTTATAAGAGATAGAGTATACTTTATCAGTTGTATTCCAATATAAAATAATTTTTATTTTATTTTAAATTTTAAGTAATTTATGGAGCGAGTATTGAATGGATTGTAGCTGCAATTGTACATAAGTTCAATATTAATTTTTAAAAAGTTAATTTGTGATATTTTAAATTTTAAATTAATATGATTAATTTAAATTTTGAAAATAATAAATTTTATAATTAATAATACTTTTATAATATTTATAATTATAGACCTAAATTAAATAAATTTATATAAATTTTAAATTTGAATACGTTTGAAATTAATTTTTAAAAAATAAGTTAATATTAATTTTATAATTTGAAAATGAAGTAATAAAAAAAATGTCAAGATGTGTATGATTGATGAGTTGTCTACTTAAATGAGGGTGTGAAATATCATTTTGTATATATAGGGAACAATTATTTGACTCATTCACACTGGGGAGTAAAATCCTATATAGGGATTAAAATAGAGAGTCAAATAAGGATAATGAAAGTATTGGATAATGATTTATTGATGTATTCTTCAAAATTAGAGATAAAGAGTTAATTGAGGAAACTGTTGTGAATGCTCCGTGTATATGTGTGCTTGTGTTTTGCAAGGTTACTGCTAAATTTGGAATATCACTGGTAATTAGGTTTTCTTTTTTTTGGTTTGTTTGGAGAATATGATCTATATGTACATGGCCTGTAATTAAAACTACAACCTTTTAACAATTTCAAATGTATTTTCTCTGTGCGTCCGATATTCTCATGTTTTTATTTTTATTTTTCTACACTTTTATTAGACAGTGGAGGCTATCTGCCCATACTTTAGTAGTGAGAAGTCCTAATCAGAGAAAAGTCTAGGCGCAAATTGAAAATCCATATTTGTCTATTGATGGGGGATAGTTCAGCAGCCATTGTTATGCAACAAAGATATTACTTAACATGGATGGCGCTGAAATGTGTTACATTACACATGTATTTAATATAACTCTCAACCTTTACGCATACACTTAATTCATATTTTTTGGTCTTTGTTGTGCATAAAGCTTTAGCTAGATAGGCAAATACATCATATGTATTTACTTCTTAGATAAAGCTTTGGACAATTTAAACCCTAAGGTTATGCTTGTTTGTAAGAATTATAATCTCGGAATTATAATTTATCCAAGACTATTAATCCTATGATTAAATAGTCATAGTTACATATTTGTTTTTTATAGGATTATTCATGGGATAACTTAAAATAATTTCATGTTATGTTTGTTTTTTCAAGATTTAATTAAAGGATTGGAGTAAAAATATTATTTGGACTATTATACCCTTACTAATAATAATATATTTTAAGCTATAATTTAAACTTGTTTATACATTAAAAAAATGAACACTTAATTAAAAACTTTTAAATAAGTGGTTATATTATTCAATCAAATGCTCAATGGTGCTAATTATATAATTTAACTTTAAATACAGTTATAATTTTAAAATAAATTAGTTTGACTAAATGTAATGTCTATTTTGTCACTCTTCTATTTTTTTCCTCTTTTTATTAATATCATTTTTAGTAATTTTTATATTTATTTTAACTTATAAGTCATTATGAATCGAACACTTTCATAACTTGTTTTAACTTAATTTTTGACTTATAAATTAAATTAATACTAAATGCTTTTACTTATAAGTTATTCCCGAAGAGGGTTAAAACCACTATATTATGTATAAACTGTTCAAGATCAAATCAAAAAGTGTGAGTTGTATATTGAGAAAAGCGATATAGATCAACAAACAAGGCGTTGCTCTGTCTCCAACAAATATGTTTTTAATATAATAAATGTTCTATGCATGGGTCAATTCTAATTTAGGACAAGAGGGGATACTATAGAACATGAAAGAGTTTTAGATTAAGCAAGCTCAAACTAGATATTCATGCAACTTAGAACAGATAGAACATGATATTATGGTCATTTTAAAAAAAGCTAGGTTAATTTTGTTTAAAATATTTTAGTCATAAATGGTAGGAATTATAATATCGGGTATAACATGATATTAAATAAGGGTTAATTACATATTTTAGTACATTTTTAGAAATAATTACAATAATGGTGCATAGATAAAATAATTACAAAAGTAATACAATTTTCTATATTTATTTACAAAATTAATACATTTGGATATTCTTTAATCGTGGCCCACAATTATCTTCCGTATCTCTTCCCGTTAATTATTATCTCCCTTATATCTGTTTTTCTCTCTTTTTTCCCATATAATACGAACACGAACAATTCTTCCATCTCCTTCTATTCTCTACAAAATTACTTCTCCTGCTCTCCAAGCTTTCCTTCAAATATCTTCAATAAGATTTATGCTCTTCTAGTTCTACTTCCATTTCCACAAACACATCCTACATGGGTTCTCTATTCACTAATCCCAAGGTATTTCTCTTCCTCTCACATGTTCATAATGCAGAAGCCTTTTCTGGAGAATGAGAGCAGCCATGAAGTAGAAAGCAGCAGAAGCCAAAAAGCTCAAATTTCAGTATGATCCCTCAAGCTATGCACTCAATTTTGATGATGGGTTTGGAGAGAGAAATAGATCATTTCAACCGCCCAGGTTTTTGGAGGAGGAGTACTGTTCAAACACAACTACTACTTGGGTTTATGTCGTATGGGTTGGGTTGGTTGAATCTTAGATTTAGATATAAGGATGTTGAAATTTTTATTATGTGTATAACGTTGGGATTTGTTAATTTTGGATTTGTTCATTGTGAATCTGTGCACTGTTTCATATGCAGGCAGAGGAGAGAATTGCTAATATATTATGGGAATTTTTTTTAATTTTGTGACCAATCCACATTCACACCTTTTAGTTTTTTCATAGTGCAGTTGGTAGCCAAACATTCATACCAAGGTAACCAATTCAGTGTTATTAGGTTACCAATTTATTTTGATTGTGATGCAGTTGGTAGCCAAAACCTTCATGCAATGGGTAGCCAAACCTTCATACCAAGATAACCAATTCAGTTTTATTAAGTTACCAATTTATTTTGAATGTGATGCAGTTGGTAGCCAAACCTTCATGCAGTTGGTTGCCAAACTTTCAGACCAAGGTAACCAATTCATACTGCAGGTGTGGAGGTATAAAGGTTTGGTTACCTTCGTATAAAAGTTTGGTTACCTTGATACGAATATTTGGTTATCAACATTACATTATACATCACTCTCTTATCTCTCTCTTTCCTATGCAGTGTTCTTATTTTCTTTTGGACATGAAATTGGAATTAGAATTTTCGGACATGAATAAATTGTGAAAAATCAAATATCCTCCTCCTTTCTACATCTCATCAACCATTTTGTGGTTGACTCTCACTCTGTCTCACCGGCGAAGGGGAGGAGGAAGATGACCGACAAATGGGAGGAGGAAGATGACGTTGCCAAACTTTCAGTGTCTGGCTAATCCAAGCACATGATATAAAGTACTTCCCCAAAAGTACTTAACCTCCAAGCCTTCATCTTTAATTGCCGCCTCAATTTTCTCCGCATCCTTAACCTCGTCATGAGAAATCTCTCTATGAGAATAAACTGCTTCAGCCCCAACTGCTTTCACCAATTCGACTAAAACTGATTCGGGCTTACCAATTCTCTGAATTTGAATATTTGAATTTAAATTATTATTTTGAATTTGAATTTATTTTTGTTGTTAGATCCCACATATTTGAATTTGAATTATTAATTATGGCAGTTATTTCTCCTTAATTATAGGTTTCCTTATTAATGTGAATTGCGTTATTTTTGTAATTATTTTGTGGATGCACTAATAATGTAATTACTTACTAAATGTTATATATTATTGTAAAGGACCCATTAAATAATCTCTCATCTTAAACTATTTTATAATCTCAAGACTAATTGTCCCAAGCTCAAATTTAAAAACAAACAACACACTTGAGATTAATATCCATATCCCAAGTATAATCCTTGCAAATAAATATAGCCTAAATCTATAAAAATCATGGTGGAAGAAGTTCATATAAAAAAAATTAGCTTGCGTGATACTATCGGCTCTCAAAAAAATAAATAAAAAATAGTGAATTTAATAGCCTATAAACCTCTTTTTATTGGGCTTTTTTCTCCCAACAAGTCTACTATCACATAAAATCGCTCATATATACTCACATGTGTAGAGTAAGTCACGTGGACCATCAAAATATACATGTGAGTGTATGTGAGCGATTTTATGTGATAGTAGACTTATTTTTTTCTCCTTCTTTGTCCTTAATAATTTTCTTTATTGCATAGTAAATGGCAGCTGTAAGACCTTAACTGTTCATAAAATGTTCATATCTTACTTCATGGATTTGAGCTTTCAAATACTTAATTTAATCTACTCATAGAGTAGAATACATTAATATATGGAATCATTAAAAATAATTAATGACACCCACATTAATTTAGGCTCAAATTCCAACATTAAATACGCATGACCCGAACAGATTCTTGGCCGGGATGGGTTTTTCGACCAATTTCGGCCAGATTCTGAAATTGGAGGCTAAATTGTATCAATTTAGACACTTGATGTAGTAAAGTGTAAGTCCAAATTCTTTGGGAACCTATTCATGAATCTGATATATTTCGTGTAGTAAACTGTATTTAGCCCATTTTGTTAAATTAATACTCCATCAGCGTATAACCAGCTATGCTATTTTTTTAATCTTATTTTTCAAAAATAATTTTTCTTGAATATTAAGGTTTGCATAGGTCATATCAAAATAGTTTTTTTCTACATATTTTCCAAAAGTAATGTTTAATATTCATAAAATCGAAAAACATTATATCTTGAACGAGTAAACAAACACCAATATTTGGGAAATAAAAGTCAACAGAAATTGTATGCACTTCTTTTCAGTAAGGGAGTATGGATTCATTTTCTTACGAATAATTAGACTTTCTACACCGATAGTTATTGGACATAATATATGGGCAACTTTTAGTTTTCATCAAATTTCAGGTTCATACTTTTTTTCTTTCTTGGCATTTATACAATATGACTCCACAAACTTTGTAGTTTATTTTAGGACATTATTAGTTTGATCTAATTACAAACCTACTTCCTATATATATATATATATATATATATATATATATATATATATATATATATATATATATATATATACTTATCTTGCAGTAACTGATTTGTCAAGGCTAGTACTTGGTACTATGTCCTTAAGACAATTATGCCCTCCGTATGGTGCTTAGAGTTGATAGCACTTGTCTCCCAGGATACAATGACACTGTATACTTTTGCAGCACTACAAAAAATATACTCTACGAACCAAAATAAATGCTCTAACTCTCTCTCAAATTTACTAAGGAAACTGATGAAGAAACTATATACTAGAATGCTCTATTATACTAGAATGCTTGAGAAATAGATTATTTTCAAGGCTGCCCCCTCCTATCTATTTATAGGAGGGGTTGGTGACCCTTCGAATGGGCATATTACCCCTGAAAAGGCACGGGGTGCCTCTGAAGAGGTATTATTTGTATCTCTTGGTCAAAACGACGTAGTTTTGACCATTTGCAGAATATGTGCATCTATTTGAATCCTTAAAACGACGTAGTTTAAGCATTATCAGAACTAAAACTACGTAATTTTAGGCTTAGAAGAAAAGGCGCGACAAAACGACGTTGTTTTGGGCCCGTTCAAACTTATAGATACCGCTTCTCAAAATGACACATTTTTGATAATACCGCTTCTCAAAACGACGCAGTTTTGATAATATAATAAATACAGCTTCTCAAAACGACACAGTTTTCATAATAGAATTAAATAAATAAATTTAAATAAATTTTATCTTAAAAATTATATACATGACCCAGAGCCAGGCCAGGCCGGTCGATCGAATGGCTGTAACGTGCGTGTGGGTTTGAACCTAGCCTTGGCTAGGTCCTCTCCCTTTCACAAAAGTGGGGTGCCCCTTGGGGCCCAAACCCAAGAGAACTTTCCTTGTATATAAATATATAAAATATTTAATTCCTAACCTATTTGGGACTTGGTTTTTCCCACATGTATTTATTATCTTTTATCATTTCCAAGTGTGATCTTTGGGGGGTTAATATCTCATTCATTACTCCATGGATTTGAGCTTCTAAATACTTAATTTAATCTACTCATGGAGTAGAATACATTAATATATGGAATCATTAAAAATAATTAATGACACCCACATTAATTTAGGCTCAAATTCCAATAATCCCCTATATGAATGATATTGACTGCCAACCTTATGCAAATGTTATACAGACTCTAAGAGAGAGACATAATTAGAAATCATCTGTATCGAGAGAGGTATCTTTTGGCTTTGATCCTTCCCTTGTGAAAACTATCGGGTTTACTGCTTGTCCAGTGAACGTGATGTCTTGAACTGTTCAATCGTTTGTGTAAATCGAGATAATAGTAATTCACACAGAATCTTTCTAGACATTGTTTGGTTCTCATAATTTTGTTCATTTTGGCCTCGATCAATCCCGAATTTATGAGTGCTTTAGAGAAGTATAGCTTTATCCTAGCTTCTCATAGAATTGGCCCAGTTCACACTTACGTAGGTGATTCTTAATAAGAGTATCCTGCTATACTCCACATGTTTATCAAGATTTAAGAATCATTAAAAGCATAGCTTATCCTGTAACCGTTGCAGGTATCACTATCTCGTATTATAGGCATGAGTAAAAGAAATTAATTTCTTCACAGTGATTTGGTTGAATCATTCACAATTTAATTAGTTGTCCATTTGAACCTAGATCTTGGGATCTCCACTTAACTAGGTTGGGTTTCCATCATGACGATCCTTGTTTATAGTCTTTAAACCCATTCCCCTCGAAGTTATTTTTACTTGCTCTCTAGTCAAACCTTTAGTCAACGGATCCGCTATATTTTCTTTCGACTTTATGTACTCAATAGACATAACGCCGTTAGAGATAAATTGTTTTATGGTATTATGTCTACGATGAATATGTCTAGACTTACCATTATACATGTGACTCTGTCCCCTTCCAATAGCTGATTGACTATCACAATGGATACAAATAGGCGGCATAGGTATAGACCACATAGGAATATCTTCTAAAAAATTACGAAGCCATTTAGCTTCTTCTCCAACCTTATCCAATGCAATAAACTCAGATTCCATCGTTGATCGAGCAATGCATGTTTGTTTAGAAGATTTCCATGATATTGCTCCTCCACCTAGTGTAAACACAAAACCACTTGTGGATTTAGAGTCTTTTGTATCCGATATCCAATTCGCATCACTGTATCCTTCAAGTACTACTGGATATCTTGAGTAGTGCAATCCAAAATTTTGAGTATATTTTAAATACCTTAAAACTCTTATAATCTCTTTCCAGTGATCTTGTCTTGGATTGCTTGTAAATCTACTCAATTTATTGACAACTTGTGCAATGTTAGGGCGTGTACAATTCATTAATTATATAAGGCTTCCAATTATTTGTGCATACTCAGGTTGTGATATGCCCTCTCCTTTATTTTTAGACAAGTGTAGATTTATATCTACCAGTGTTCCCACAGGATTACAATCATATTGATTGAATTTTCTGAGTATTTTCTCAATATAGTGGGATTGTGATAACACTAATCCATCAGATGTTTTAGAAATTTTAATTCCTAATATTACATCGGCAACACCCATGTCTTTCATGTAAAACATATTATTTAACATTCTTTTAGTAGTTTTAATGATTTCATTATTACTACCCATAATGAGCATATCATCTACATAAAGACAAATACTGACATACCCATTCTTAGTGTCCTTGACATACACACATTTGTCACACTCATTTATTTTGAAACCATTTGATAACATTGCATTATCAAATTTTTCATGCCATTGTTTAGGTGCTTGTTTTAATCCATAAAGAGACTTTACAAGCCGACAAACTTTCTTTTCTTGTCCTGGAACAATAAATCCTTCTGGTTGTTCCATGTAGATTTCTTCTTCTAAATCTCCATTCAAGAAAGCTATTTTTACATCCATTTGATGCATGTATTTCTAAATTATATATAGCTGCAATGGCTATTAACATCCTAATCGAGGATATTCTTGTCACAGGAGAATAAGTACCAAAATAATCTAAACCCTCCTTTTGCCTGTATCCTTTGATTACAAGTCTTGCTTTATATTTGTCTATAGATCCATCTTCTTTCATTTTCTTCTTGAATATCCACTTATATCCAAGAGATTTAGAGCCTGGTGGGAGATCTACTAATTCCCACATATGATTATGCAAAATGGATTCTACTTCACTATTTATAGTCTCTTTCCAATATGGAGCTTTAGGACTCGATATTGCTTCTTTATAGGTTTGAGGCTCATTTTCTAACAAATAGGTTAGAAAATCTGGACCATAAGGTTTTGATGTTCTAGCACGTTTCCTACGTCTATGTTCATCAATATCTTCTAAACCCTGATTACTTTCATTAACATCATCATAAGTTCTTTTGTTAGAACTTGGCTTTTGTTCCTTTTTATTAGGAAATATTGTTTCAAAGAATTCAACATCTTTTGATTCAATAATCATATTTTCATGTATTTCCTCTATTTTTGATTTATTAACCAAAAATCTATATGCACTGCTATTATTAGCATAACCAATGAATATACAATCTATTGTTTTCGGTCATATTTTTACCTTTTTGGGTGGAGGAACCATTACTTTTGCTAAACACCCCCACACTTTTAAGTGTTTATAAGATGGCTTACGTCCTTTCCATAATTCATACGGTGTAACATTAGACTTCTTTTGAGGTATTCAGTTGAGATTATAATTTGCTGAAAGAATTGCTCCCCCCCCCCCACAAATTCTGAGGTAACCCATAACTTAATAATAATGCATTCATCATTTCTTTTAAAGTTCTATTCTTTCTTTCTGCAACATCATTTAGTTATGGTGAATAAGGTGTAGTTGTTTGGTGTATTATACCATATTGTGAACAAATTTCAACAAATAGAAATTCATATTTTCCACCTCTATCACTTCTAACTACCTTGATCTTTTTATCAAGTTGATTCTCAACCTCATTTTTGTAATGTTTAAACATTTCAAAAGCCTCATTTTTACTTCTCAATAAGTAAACATAACAATATCTTGTACAATCATCTATAAAAGTGATAAAGTATTTCCTACCTCCTATTGTCTATATATACTTTAAATCACAAATATCCGTGTGCATTAATTCAAAAGGTTCTATACTTCTTTCAATTGATTTAAAAGAAGATTTCCTATGTTTTACCTCAACGCAAATTTCACATTTATGATTAGAGTTAATCTCACATTTTGGCAAACATTCCATATTAATTAATCTACGTATAGTGTTATAATTAACATGTCCTAATCTACCATGCCATAAATTAGATGACTCAATCATATAAGCAGAAGATGTAATTTTATTAATATTGGAAGGTAAAATAGTTATTACATTCATTTTGAAGAGCTCATTGCTCATATAACCCTTCCCCACATACATCCCATTTTTAGTTAATGCAAATTTGTCTAATACAAATTTGTCTGATACAAAGACTAATTTAAATCCCTTTTGACTAAGAATGGATCCTCACACTAAATTTTTCCTAATATTAGGCACATGGAGCACGTTGTTGAGGGTGAGTTCCTTGCCAGATGTAATCTTTAGAATCACCTTTCCTTGTCCAACAATCTTGGATGAAGAAGAATTTCCCATGTATAAATGTTCTCCATTCTCAATTTCTTGATATATGGAGAATATTTTCCTGTCGGAACATACGTGGCGGGTTGCTCCAGTATCTACCCACCATTCTCTTGGATTCTCAACCATATTTATTTCTGAAACAACCGCTAAAGGGTTCATTTCAGAAACATCTTGAAGAAGACTATCCACTTCCGTTACATTGGCTTGTGCGAACTTCTTGTTCTGGTTTTTGACAATCCTTTGCCCTATGTCCGGGCTTGTCACAAATGTAACATTTGCCTTGAAACTTCTTATTTGTTCCTTGTTGAGGCCCATTACAAAAGAATTTTTTCTTTTTGGACTTCGGACCTTGTTCCACCACATTGGCTTTATATTCCACAAAGGTCCTTCCTCTTTTCTTTTCAGACGCACATTTGTCCTCTTCTATCCTTAATCTTATGATTAAGTCTTCAAGTTTCTTCTCTTTGCGTTTATGCTTGATAAATTTTTTTAAATCTTTCCACATATGTGGTAGTTTTTCTATAATAGCAGCAACTTGGAAAGATTCACTTAAAGACATACCTTCTGTATGTATTTCATGCAGGATTACTTGTAATTCTTGGACTTTGTTGATGACTGCCTTGGAATCCACCATCTTGTAGTCCAAAAACTTGCCAACTACGAATTTCTTTGTGCCAGCATCTTCTATTTTATATTTCTTATCCCAGGAATCCCATAATTCTCTTGCTGTTTTGAGAGAACTATTCACATTGTATAATGTGTTATCCAATCCATTAAGGATATAATTTCGGCACATAAAATCCGCATGTTTCCATGCATCTATTGCGGCAACAACTTTCCTGTCTGTTTCATCTTCTTTGAGCACAGGGGAATCTTCGTGAAGAAACCTCGCTAAGTTCAAACTAGTAAGATTAAACAACATATTTTGTTGCCATCTTTTAAATTCTGTTCCATTGAACTTTTCTAGTTTTTCACCATAGTTCACAGGAACATTTGGTATAGAAGGTGTAGAAGAAGAACCAATTATAGTAACAAAATTAGTATCCATATTTCTTGCAAATATATATATATATATATATATATATATATATATATATATATATATATATATATATATATATATATATATATATTTAAAAGAACTTATCTTTCAATAACTGATTTGTCAAGGCTAGTACTTGGTACTATGTCCTTAAGACAATTATGCCCTCCGTATGGTGCTTAGAGTTGATAGCACTTGTCTCCCAGGATACAATGACACTGTATACTTTTACAGCACTACAAAAAGTATACTCTACGAACCAAAAGAAATGCTCTAACTCTCTTTCAAATTTACTAAGGAAACTGATGAAGAAACTATATACTAGAATGCTCTATTATATTAGAATGTTTGAGAGATGGATTATTTTGAAGGCTGCCCTTCCTATCTATTTATAGGAGTGGTTGGTGACCTTTCGGATGGGCACATTACCCCTAAAAAGGCATGGGGTGTCTCTGAAGAGGTATTATTTGTATCTCTTGGTTAAAACGACGTAGTTTTGACCATTTACAGAATAAGCGCATCTATTCGGATCCTTAAAACGACGTATTTTAAGCATTATCAGAACCAAAACTATGTAGTTTTAGGCTTATAAGAAAAGGCGCGACAAAGTGACGTAGTTTTGGGCCGCCCGTTCAAACTTACAGATACCGCTTTTCAAAATGACACAATTTTGATAATATCGCTTCTCAAAACGATACAATATTGATAATATAATAAATACAGCTTCTCAAAACGACAAATAAATAAAATTTAAATAAATTTTGTCTAAAAAATTATATACACGACCTAGAGCCAAGCCGGTCGTACGGCGGCGGCGCGCGAGTAGGTTTGAACCTAGCTTTGGCTAGGTCCTCTCCCTTCCACAAAAGTGGGATGCCACTTGGGGCCCAAACCCAAGAGCACTTTCCTTGTATATAGACATATAAAATATTTAATTCCTAACCTATGTGGGACTTGGTTTTTCCCACATGTATTTATTATCTTTTATCATTTCCAAGTGTGATCTTTGGGAGTTAATATCTCATTCATTACTCTATGGATTTGAGCTTCATATAATTTAATATATGAAATCATTAAAAATAATTAATGATACCCACATTAATTTAGGCTCAAATTCCAACATTAAGTACGCATGACCCGAACGGATTCTTGGCCGGGATGGGTTTTTCGACCAATATCGGCCAGATTCTGAAATTAGGGGCTAAATTGTATCAATTTAGACACTTGATGTAGTAAAGTGTAAGTCCAAATTCTTTGGGAGCCTAATCATGAATCTGATATATTTTGTGTAGTAAACTGTATTTAGCTCATTTTGTTAAATTAATACTCCATCAGCACATAACAAGCTATGCTATTTTTTTAATCTTATTTTTCAAAAATAATTTTTCTTGAATATTAAGGTTTGCATAGGTCATATTAAAATAGTTTTTTTTTCTAAATATTTTCCAAAAGTAAAGTTTAATCTTCATAAAATCAAAAAACATTATATCTTGAAGGAGTAAACAAACATCAATATTTGGGAAATAAAAGTCAACAGAATATGTATGCCTTTCTTTACAGTAAGGGAGTATGGATTCATTTTCTTACGAATAATTAGACTTTCTACACCGATAGTTATTGGACATAATATATGGACCACTTTTAGTTTTCATCTAATTTGAGGTTCATACATTTTTCTTTCTTAGCATTTATACAATATGACTCCACAAACTTTGTAGTTTATTTTACGACATTATTAGTTTGATCTAATTACAAACCTACTTCCTATTTTTTGAAGATGTGAGCAAAAAATTCATGGACCCCATAATTTGTTGGGGGTAATTCTATGAGGACTTTCTTGCAAATTTGCTATGCTCTAGGTGATAGACTATAATTTTAGAAATTATACTTCTCTTGTGGTTTATTTAATAAATGATTGGTAAATACAATTTTAGCCTCATTGTCACTGTATGATGGACCAACGTATCGTGCATTGGTTCACGGCTTCACGCCAGTAGTTTTCCCTATATTTATCATGATTTATGTTATCATTAGGATTAATTTGGGAAGTAATACCCATATAAAAAAATAAATGCAAATTGTAAGTGGGAAGTATAGGCATATTGTTGTTGGAGAGAGGAAGAGAAAACAAAAGCAAGCAGCATCAAACAGAATAACTAGATAACATTTGGATTTCAGTTTTTTCTTAGAAGAGCTCCTCATATCTCAATCTACAGCAGCTGAAACTAGCCTTGAGATAAGAGTCTGTCGAGAGAGAACCAGAGAATTTATCTTTTATTCGTCAGGTGGCTAGTTTATCGGCCACTGGAAAATAATTAAAGAATTTTCGGGAGGCCAATAGATTTAAATTTTTTTAAATTTCCCCAGTTTAGAAATATAGACCAAAGAGATTAAGAGTAGGAATGCTGATACCATTGAGAAGTGAGAAGTTAAAGATCATCTCCTTCAAATATGATATTTATTCATCACTTAATTTTGTTAATTTATCAAATTTGATCACAGCATGTGTCTGAACATATAAGCAGTGATATTATCCCCCGATCACAAATCTTTAGAAGATGGCTGAACTTTGTGTTTCTAGCATTGAGATATTCAGACCTTTATTGTAGGGGTGCTCAAAATTTTTAGTTTATCGGGTATTCAGGTAAACCGGTTTGGGACCGTTTGGTACAATCCAGTTTTTGGTACCGGTTCCAGTTAGCAATTTTATAGGCCGGTATATACCGGACCGAACCGATTATAACAGTCCAAGTCCTTTCTTTAGACTTTCTTGTAAAATTAGCTTAAAATCTCCTCTATTTATAAAATAGAGATAACACAAGAAAAGATATATTAGACAATATTGGACTTGATGAAATTTGTATTGGTGGTTTCCTCTATTTGTAATATAAATTTAGAGGTATGACAAGAGAACACATATTGGACAATGTGGGATTTATTGATAATGTGCTATCCTTTGATTCTTGTAGGTCGATGCATTTAGAGAACGAAGAGCTCTTGCCTTGACACTTAATGATACAAAAACAGCAGTCAACAAACTGCATCAAATGGTGAATGTATTTGTTGGCATCCTTATGGATAATTATTATGTAATTACAAACTTTAAGCTGTGATGATGATAATGCTTGCCGACTCAGCCACAAGGAAATCAAAGAAAAAGAGAACAATTAAGAAAGTTGATGTAAATCATTCTTGCTTTAAAAGATACAGCTCCCCAATCATTCACACTTTTCGGAGTTAGATAGTAAAAGCAGAAAGGATAGAAGAGAGGTAAGTTGGTAGTGCATGAAATGGATGAAGTTTAGTATTATTTATAGTGAACTAACCAGCAGACATTTCCTTCACTTTCAACATGGTAAAGCTTATGACTTTAACATTCTGTTCAAGTCTCATATTGAATGAGTGGAGTTCTATTGCCATTAATTCTTAGCAACCTTCTTAGACTTGAGATTACTTGTTTTGATGTTAGAAAACTTTTTGTTGACATTCTCTTCCATATTTTATTGTTCTTTTGGGTTCTACGTTGATGTCTCATGTCAAAAGTTGTCAAAAGTTAGAAAAATGGCATTAATTTAGGCGTTGCAATCAAACCATACAGGGTGTAAGCAACTGGACATATCCAAGAATATCGTCCCACATTGATTTTATGATAAAAGTTTACTACCAAGTAATGGCCTTGGTGGTCTTCAAGTCCCACATTAGTTAATGGGTAAAAGTCTAAGGAAGTTTTCTTATAAATTGACTACCAAGTGAATCTTAATTAAAGTCCAAATATTTAAAGGCTTCCAATTTTGGAAGGCGAGACTGGTACAAAAGTAGGTAAAAACCGGTATCGGACTGGCTCCATAATAAACAATTGTGAAACAAAATTCAAGAATGAAGATCAAAACATGGATACAATTAAAGATAGTAACCATAATAGACAACTTAGACAAAGAAAAGAAAATTTAATTTTTTTTGTGAATTGTGTCGTATACGTGAATAGTGCCGTATACGTGAATAGTGCCGTATACGTGAATAGTAACTCCGACACAAAAAGGTAAAAATTCCATAAGAAAAATTATACTTTGTGAATAGTACTCGTGAATAGTATCATATTCATAAATAGTGTCGTATACGTGAATAGTGCCGTATATGTGAATAATAACCTTGACATTAAAAGGTAAAAATTTCATAATAAAATTTATAACAATATTTCGGTATAATGATATTAAAAGAAATAACATCATTTACGAAGAAAATAACATCCCTTACCTCAAAAGACAAGTGCTTCTGACTGAAATATCGGATATAATGCTGAAGAAAACTTGCACTGCTTATCAACTCTCAAAGTATCTAAATACTCATAAAAATACGCTCGATATTATAGAGAGAAAATTTCTGATTCTGGTGTGATTTTTAATTCTAACCTAAGCACCTTATTTATATGAAAATACTTAGAACGCCAAAGCTGACTAACCTGCTACCGGTGGCTTCCACCCTTTGTCATACCTTTGAAATTCAGCATTTTTCCACAAAAAACAAAAGCGGGACCCACCCATGTTTTTAATAAAAATATTTATTTTTAAAACTTCAATAATTCATAATAAATAGCCCTTTTATCAGAAAAATATGAACCTTATGTTTATTTCATATAAAACTTCATTCTCTAAAACTTTGTAGAAGAAAGTTTTTCCAAATTTCAAACAAAAAATGACAGAAATCCACATACAGATGATTTTAATACCTCCATTCCGACAAAATACTGATAAAACACCTCAGCATTAATTCCTTCATAAAATAAATATTTTCTTATAATATAAATCAATAATTAATTATTCACAAATAATATTACAGAATCACAATAATGACAACCAGGTCGTTCACAGGAAAGAGGGGGCTTTCCGATAAGAATTTCTCCTTACTGGTGCGCAGTTAGGTGACCAAACCCCTTTCCTAGACAGAATTTCCTTAGACATTACCAATAATACTATCTAATAATATTATTCAAATAATATGAATTATTGATCTGATAATGGGAAATACTGTTCAGTGATAATTATTGAAACAACAAAATATAAAATATCAACGTAGCAATTATTGAATCAATAAAATAAAATATTGAACAGTAATTACTGTAACAATTATTGAGTAGTGCCTTCTTATTTAAGAATTAATAATCCAAAAATACTGTGCAATACTGTGTGCTATTGTGCAACCACGCGTATTACTGTACTTTAACAACCAGCTATTCCAACAATGTTAACGGTAACAACTACGCCGTTATTTATAAAAACTCAAACTTGTCATTTTCTTCATTCGAGAGTTTTTCGTTATGGGACCCACAAATGGCTGCGCCGTCGTACGAACCCGACATCAAGAATATTCCACGACCAAACGAATATTCCCCGATAACAATGAATATTTTATAACCACTTGCTTATTTAAAATATTTGTGCATTTTACCCATAACTAACCACATTAATCAAATCAACCCCTTACTATTTCAAAATAATGAATAGAGGAAATTCAATTTTATTTATAAAAAGTTGGGGTTTTACAACCTCCCCTCCTTATGAAATTTCGTACTCGAAATTGATGTACGTACCTAGTGTTTCGAAAAGGTGAAGATACCTCGCTTTCATTTTCGATTCCAACTCCTAGGTCATTTCCTCAATAGCATGGTTCCTCCACAAAACTTTGACTTGTGGAATAACCTTTGTGCGTAGGACATGCTCTTTCCTATCCAAGATCTTGACAGGTACCTCCTCGTACGTTAAATCTTTGGTTATCTCGTCTGGTTCTAACTCAATAATGTGGTTTGGGTCTTTCACATATTTACAAAGCACATATATGTGAAAAATATTATGAACACGAGACATGCTTGGAGGTAATGTGAGTCTATGGGCCACATTTTCTACTTGGTCAAGAATCTCAAATGGACCAATATATCGTGAATTGAGCTTTTCTCTCTTCCCGAATCTTGTAACTCCCTTCCATGAAGAAACACGTAACAATACATGATCTCCACGTCCTTTCGATGAAGATCCGCATAACTCTTTTGTCAATCCTGTGCCATTTATATACATTATCGGATCATTTGGATCTTCTCTGTAGTCATACGTACCAACTCTGGTCCCAACAATGTTGTTTCACTCACCTCATCCCAACATACTGGAGAGCGACACTTTCATCCATACAATGCTTCGAATGGAGCCACACCTATACTTGCCTGATAACTGTTGTTGTAGGAGAATTCTACCAATAGTAAGTACTTATCCCAACTCCCTTTGAAGTCTAGAACACAAAGTCTCAATATATCTTCAAGAGTTTGAATAGTCATTTCCGATTGCTCGTCCGTTTGAGGATAGTGTGCCGAATTGAATCGTAAATCCGTGCCCATAGCTTTCTGCAAACTAACCCAAAATCGTGAAGTGAATCTTGGGTCACGATCTAAAACTATGGATACTGGCATGCCATGAAATCTCACAATCTCATTCACGTACATACGAGCAAGACGTTCAAGGAAATACGTCTCCCATATCGGCAAGAAATGAGCAGACTTGGTTAATCTATCAACAATAACCCAAATCGCATCTATGCCTTGAGAAACCTTGGGAAGACTCGTAATGAAATCCATAGTAATGTGTTCCCACTTCCATTTCAGAATCTCAAGTGGTTGCAATGGACCATTTGGGACTTGATGCTTCGCCTTTACACGCTGACAAGTTAAACACGTCGAGATAAACTCCGCGATCTCTCTCTTCATATTGCTCCACAAAAATGTATGTCAAAGATCATGATACATTTTGGTACTCCCAGGATGGATTGTAAATGGTGTGTTATGTGCCTCCATTATGATTCTATGCTTCAAGTCAGAATCATTAGGAACACAAAGTCTGGAGTTAACTCGAAGTATTCCTTCTTCATCAATTCTTGCTTCTGGAATAACACCTTCTTGTACTTTCTTCTTCATACGCATCAGCTCTGGTTCTATGGCTTGAGCAACTTTAACTTTATCGATTAAAGTCGGTTCTACTCGTATATTTGATATCATCACGTGGATACTTGGAGCCTTTAACTCTATCTCCATCCTTTGTAAGTCGTACAAAATAGGCCTTTGTGTTAACAACATCGCACTCATACCCGCATATGATCTTCTACTCAATGCGTCAGCTACCACGTTCGCTTTTCCAAGATAGTATTGAATGGTATAATCGTAATCTTTCAATAGCTCGAGTCAACGTCGTTGCCACATGTTGAGCTCCTTTTGGGTGAAGAAATATTTAAGACATTTATGATCTGTATAGATCTCCACTTTCTCCCCATACAGGTAGTGTCTCCAGATCTTCAACGCAAAAACGACTGCTGCCAACTCCAGATCATGAGTAGGATAATTCCTCTCATATTCTTTGAGTTGTCGCGATGCATAGGCTATGATTTTCCCATGTTGCATGAGAACACATCCTAACCCTTTGCCCGTAGCATCGCTGTAGATAAAAAATCCATCCGAACCAGATGGTATTGTCAGAACAGGTGTCGAAATGAGTCTCCTCTTGAGCACTTGGAAACTCTTCTCGCATTCCTCACTCTATACGAATTTTGTATCTTTCCGAGTTAGCTGAGTTAGCAGAGTAACGATTCGAAAAATTCCTTCCACGAATCTCCGATAATAACCAACTAAGCCCAAAAAGCTACGTACTTCGGTCACCGACTTTGGTTGCTCCCAACTTTGTATTGCTTTAATCTTCGTCGGGTCAACAGATACTCCATGTTTTGACACCACGTGCCCATGGAATGCTAATTCCTCAAGCCAGAACTCGTATTTCTTCAGCTTGGCATATAGCTTGTTATCACGAAGCCTTTGAAGTATCAACTTCAAATGGTGCTCATGATCTTCACGACTTTTGGAATAGATAAGGATGTCATCACTAAAGGCAACAACGAACTGATCCAAATATTCCTTAAACACATGTTTCATCATATCCATGAAAGCAGCAGGAGTATTAGTCAATCCAAAAGACATGACTAAGAATTCATAATGCCCGTACCGAGTTCTGAAGGCAGTCTTCGGAGTATCCTCAGTTTTAATATTCAGCTGATGATATCCAGAACGAAGATCGATCTTTGAAAAGAATTGTGCTCCTTGCAACTGGTCGAACAAGTTATCAATGCGAAGTAGCGGATACCTATTCTTGATGGTGACATGGTTCAATTCTCGGTAGTAAATATAAAGTCGCATACTCCTGTCTTTCTTCTTTACGAATAAAACAGGAGCACCCAAGGAGATGTACTAAGACGAATGAAACCGATGTCTAACAACTCTTGTAGTTGGACCTTTAACTCCTGAAGTTTAATAGGAGCCATTCGATATGGGGTTTTAGAAATAGGTTTTGTATCAGGTTCAAGGCCAATAAAGAATTCAACTTCACGTTCTGGGGGTAGACTGGGAAGTTCTTCAGGAAATACGTCAGGAAATTCACTAACAACAAAAATATTATTCAAATCTGACGTATTTTTGTTCAAGTCCATGATACGTGATAAGAAAGCCTGACATCCGTTTTTTAATAAACGACTGGCTTTATGGCTTGATATGACAGTGATTGACTTTAGTGGTTTGGTTGCTTGAATTTGCATAACAGGTTGGTTAGGAATATGAAAACTAACAACCTTGCAAAAACAATCAATTTTGGCATGATGAGTAGTTGACCAATCAATCCCTAAAATCACATCAAATGCAAATATTTTCAAAGAAATAAGATCTACAGGTAATGTGATGGTCCTAACTTGAATCAAGCAAGATTCATAAATCGTGGATGTAACGAAAGTTTCTCTTAACGGAGTTTCAACAGATAAGTTAAAGTTTAATTTCTCAGGGGTCAAGTTCAAACGTTGAGCACAAGCGGGAGAAATACAAGAATGGATAGAACTGGTATCTAATAAGGTATAAACTTCGCAAGAGTTTATGATTAGATTACCCGTGATCACCTCGTTCAGGTTCCTCGCATTTTGGGCAATCACGACAAACGCTCTTCCAGGAGCCATCGACTTTGACTTGTCCGGAACTGCCTTTGGAGTCACCATCCCCGCTAGACTTAATTTCGCTACAGGACAATCTCGAGCTATATGACCTTCCTTTTCACAGTTATAACACACTTTGAATTGTTGTGGGCAGTTTGGGATGATGTGTCCCTCTTTCCCGTATTTATAACATACGACCGATGGTCGTTCTCCTCCCCTAGAAACAGTTGATGCTCGTGCTGACGTCTTTACGTTGTCATTGTTGTACCTTCTCTTTTTGAAATCTACCCCCGACTCACTTTTTCTACTATCATGGCCACGATTACCACCATAGTGGTTATCGCTTTTGTCCAGATATTTTCCTCCCCGCTGGTGATCATTGCTCCGATGACTGCTGCCACCAGTATGACCCTGATTGTGGTCCCTCGGTTGAATAGACTCATTATCTCGCTCTAATAATTGAGCCCTATTCACAACATCTTATTATAGAGAAAATTTGTGAGAGATAAGGTATTGACAAATTTCTAGTTTCAAACCTCTTAGAAATAGCCGCGTTATACGTTCCTCATTCTCTACCAAATGAGGAGCAAACCTGGATAACTCAGCGAACTTAGCCTCGTACTGGGACACAGTCATGTTGTTCTGTTCCAGTCTGATAAACTCTACTTCCTTCATATGACCAATACTTTCAGGAAAGTACTTGTCATTGAACAGTTTTTGGAACGCTTCCCAAGATATATTGAGTGCAGCTGGCTGGGTATGCTTCACAGATTCCCTCCAGTAATCTGCCTTACCACGAAACATAAAGGTGGCGAATGGAACCTTATGTTCCTCCGTGCATCCCAAGACATCAAATATCTTGGTAATTTTTTTAACCCACGTTTTTGCCTTAATCGGATCCGGCTTTCCCGAAAACTCTGGTGGTCCCAACTCTTTGAACTGCTTGGCTGTGATAAGTCGTGCGTTACTATTATTTCCACCCGTATTTTGTACACGAGTCTCCCTCGTCTGATTTTTTATGAACTGTAAAAAGCTTCTAAACATCACATCATTCATCGTTTGATCGGTGGTGTTGTTTACAGGAGGAATATTGCCATCCTGTTGCACGTTCTCCTAGTTGGTGATTAAAGGTGTCTCCACGGTCTCATTCACTCTATTGTTAATATTTTCAGCTTTCATTCTCAAATACAGCCATAAAATAAGGGTTAATTAAAGAAATTGACATTCCACATATTATCCATATATTCGGACCGACCAATTAAACACAAATAAGCTTAGGTAGGACACACTAGCAAAGGATTTACTCGTCTCTCTCCTTCTAGTTCTATTTCCCAATCTCCGCCAAAGACCATATCCCTAAGCTCCGATACCAACTGTGATGCCCCCAAAATAGGTCCACACAACCCATTCCGAGTCGCCAAATACATGGTCAAAAAAATAACTTCAACTTCATTATTACAATTGTCGTGCAAAATACGACAACATATATGCTATGAGTTTAAATACAAATATTGTCTTCTAGACAATATCCAAACTCAAATAAGTCATCATTATAATTTTTGATACACTATTTTACAAAAATAGTGAGGACTACTAAAATAACTGTCTTGAAACATCACTCCACACCCCGACTAGTTCCCGCTATATTCTCGCCTCCTGAGAAGAAAAATGGAATAAAAAAGAAAAAGATGAGCTCAACTAGCCCAGTAAAAAATATTATGACTAAGATAATGTAGAATAATTTATCGTTAGCGTTCAATAAATCAGATAAAATATAATAGACAACAAGTTTTAGATCAATATTCGCAGCGAAAATAACAATTCATTAGAAAAGTTAAGTAGAAAATGAAGTCTACTATCTTCTATGATTTAAAAGTTCGTCATCAATATTTTATCCCTATAACATCAATCAATATACTTTTTGAATCAAATATTCATCTTTGCACTAGGGCTAAAGATACTAATTTGTATCACCAGTTGGTCATGATCATCTCAACACATGTCCATCTTTGCACTACGGGCCAAAGATATTCATCGGTAATCATTCATCTTTGCACTACAGGCCAAAGATATTCAGTTATATCACCATTTAGGACTGAGAATGATGAAAATATTTTAAAGACAACGAATACAGTGAGATAAAAGGACAAAGATTAAGGATTCATACTTTAGTTTATCCAAGTTTAAAAATACTCCATAATAAACAATTGTGAAACAAAATTCAAGAATGAAGATCAAAACATGGATACAATAAAAGATAGTAACCATAATAGACAACTTGGACAAAGAAAAGAAAATTTAATTTTTTTGTGAATAGTATCGTATTCGTGAATAGTACCGTATACGTGAATAGTGACGTATACGTGAATAGTAATCTCGACACAAAAAGGTAAAAATTCTATAAGAAAAATCATACTTCGTGAATAGTACTCGTGAATAGTATCGTATTCATAAATAGTACCGTATACGTGAATAATAACCTCGACATGAAAAGGTAAAAATTTTATAATAAAATTTATACTAATATTTCGGTATAATGATATTAAAAGAAATAACATCATTTACGAATAACATCCCTTACCTCAAAAGACAAGTACTTCTGACTGAAATATAGGATATAATGCTGAAGAAAACTTGCACTGCTTATCAACTATCAAAGTATCAAAATACTCACAAAAATACGCTCGATATTATAGAGAGAGAAAATTTCTGATTCTGGTGTGATTTACAATTCTAACCTAAGCACCCTATTTATAGGAAAATACTTAGAACGCCAAAACTGACTAACCTGCTACCGGTGGCTTCCACTCTTTGCCATTCACGTACACCACCTTTGAAATTCAACATTTTTCCACAAAAAAACAAAAGTGGGGCCCACCCATGTTTTTAATAAAAATATTTATTTCTGAAAGTAATTCATAATAAATAGCCTTTTTATTAGAAAAATATGAACCTTATGTCCATTCCATATAAAATTTAATTCTCTACAACTTTGTAGAAGAAATTTTTTCCAAATTCTAAATAAAAAATGACCGAAATCCACATACGGATGATTTTAATACCTCTATTCCGACAAAATACTGATAAAACTCCTCAGAATTAATTCCTTCATAAAATAAATATTTTCTTATCATATAAATTAATAATTAATTATTCACAAATAATATTACAGAATCACAATAATGACAACCAGATCGTTCTCAGGAAAGATGGGGCTTTCCGATAAGAATTTCTCTTTACTGGCGCGCAATTAGGTGACCAAACCTCTCCTTAGACAGAACTTCCTTAGACATTGCCAATAATGCTATCTAATAATATTATTCAAATAATATGAATTATTGATCTGATAATGGAGATACTGTGCAGTGACAATTATTGAAACAACAATAATATAAAATATCAACGTAGCAATTATTGAATCAATAAAATCAAATATTGAACAGTAATTACTGTAACAATTATTGAGTAGTGCCTTCTTACGTAAGAATTAATAATCTAAAAATATTGTGCAATACCGTGTGCTACTGTGCAACCACGCGTATTACTATATTTTAACCACCAGGTATTCCAATAGTGTTAACGGTAACAACTACGCCGTTATTTATATAACTCAAACTTGTCATTTTTTTCATCCGAGAGTTTTCTGTTATGGGACCCACAAATGGCTGCGCCGTCGTACGAATATTCCCTTACAGCAAGAATATCCCACGACCAAACGAATATTCCCCGACAACAATGAATATTTTATAACCACTTGCTTATTTAAAATATTTACGCATTTTACCCATAACTAACCACATTAATCAAATCAACCCCTTACTATTTCAAAATAATGAATAGAGGAAATTCAATTTTATTTATAAAAAGTTGGGATCTTACACAATCTATAATAAAGATAATAAAGACATTTGCTTAAAATTCAAACACATCCATATTGCCAATGCCAAAGTTCAAACGTATCTTTAACGTATTAGTTTTATTCATAAACTGTGACACCCCCAAATTCGGGTTTCCTAACCTCGGGTTTGGTGCTCACGATCCATTATACATTTCACATCTAACTACCCATTCATTGATGAAATACATCATTCATTACATATTCTTAATAAAAACATAGCTTCAAAAATAATTATATCATCATTATCCTAGGTTAACTAACCTTAAAATAACTTGAATACCCTTAGATACTCAAATGATTTACATAAAGTAACATAATAAGTAAAGTTCACAATAACTACTCTTGAACTTTGCCTTTGCCCTTGTCTTTCTTTGACCCCTCGGCTACTTTGTCCTTAGTTGAAATGTTTTATTTAATCAAGGGCGAGCAACGAGTTTGCTCAACAAGTTAAAGCGTACAATAAAAGATATAGAAGAATCTAACTTTTTGTGACGCCCCCAAAATAGGTATACATAACCAATTCTAAGTCGCCAAATATATGGTACATAACTTAAATACAAACTTCATTTATACAATATGACAAAACGTAGCTGAGAGTTTTAACATAGATATTGTCTCGTAGAAAGTATCCAAACTCAAATAAAGTTCTCATTACAATTATTATTACACTATTTTATAGAATAGTGAGGACTACTATATCCACCATATCGGACCATCACTCCGTTCCCCAACTAGTCCCGACTATGTTCTCATTTTCTGAAGAGAACAATGAAAGCAATGGGTGAGCTTAACTAGCCTAGTAAGAAATATTATGACTAAGATAATGCAGAATAAATTATCGTTAGCCTTTAACAGTGTTAAACTGATATAATACAATAAACAACAAGTTTAACTGCAATGGAACAAACAATCCATTAGAAGAGTCAAGTAGAGCATGATATCTACTATCTTCTATGATTTAAAAGTTTATCATCAATTTTATCACTGAGACTCAGCTTAATAAATAATCCACATCACTAAATTATCCATGCACTACGGGCCAAGGATATTCATTAGTATCACATCCACGAATTATCCATGCACTATGGGCTAAGTATATTCGTGTTATCACCAATGGTCATGATCATGCCAACAACTGTCCATCAATGCATTACGGGCTAATGAGGACTTTTATCACATCATTTGTAACATTACAGGTCATGATTATACCGAATAATCCTTGATCATAATCATACAAATAAACAATCCATCTATGTACTACGGGCCAAAGATGACTTTCATCACAATATAAGCATGAGGATGATAACAATGATATAAGAATTCAATTAAATGAAAGCAAGGATAAATTTTAAAGATTTATAATTTAATTTATCCAGAATTCAATAATGTTCAAATTGTCAACATGATACTGCTTTGTGGAGTAAAATTCAAGAATAATATTGTATCAAAAATAATTTGGACAGAAAAGAAATCAATTTTTTTTTGTCATGAATAATACCTTTGGTGAATAGTACCCCAGTGAATAGTACCCCATGAATAGTACTTTAGGAATAGTATCCTGTGAATAGTACCACGACATGAAAAGATTAAAAATTATCAAGAATGTTCAGAATAATATTTTCGTGAAAAGATACTAGATGAAGCACAAATTTCAAGGATATTCTACTAATTTCAAGGATTATAGAAGCAATACTTAACAAAATGAGTGTATAATTCGGAATCTAAAACGAAATAATATTACTGACATACTACAGAGTATGGAAGAAAATATTATTTCATACGAATATTGAACAAAAATAATATCCCTTACCTTAAAAAAGGAGAGTATTTCTGACTGATATGGACTGGTATATAGCGGATATATTCTTGAAGAAAACTTGCACTGTTTTCTACACTCAAAGCTTCCTTAAACTCTAAAGAAATACGCTCAATATTATAGAAGAAGAATTCTCTGATTCTGGTGTGATTTTCAATTCTAAACTAAGCATCCTATTTATAGGAGAATGGAAGGATACTATTTGAAAATAATTCACGGGTGAACAAGATTTTTCTCACTAGAACGAATTCGCCGGCTGAATTTCTAATTTTTTGATTTACTATGCAAACACTATGCATAATAAAATATAATATATGTCATGGGGGAGTATGATTATTACTATTATAATATATATATATATATATATATATATATATAATATATATATATATATATATATATATAAAACAAAATTGAGATAACTTCTTCCGACTATTTTGAAAAATGGGTAAGTGGGAGTCCGTATAATAAGCCAAATTTACAACAAATACTTTAATAAAAATTTCTCTATTTATCTCAATTCACTTGGCTTCTCAAAACACATTTTTTATAACATTCATCATTAATATTATAACTCACAATATTAACAACCAGATCATTCCCAGGAAAGAGGGGGCTTTCCAATAAGGATTTCTCCCTATTGGCGCTCAATTAGGTGACCAAACCCCTTTCCTCGACAGAACTTTCTAGACATTGTCAGTAATACAAATAATAATATGAATAACTTTGTCATCTCAATTATTGATTTAATAATATAAAATATTATGTAGATGATACTGTGACAATAATTGAATCAATAATGTAAGATACTATTCAGCAATTATTGTAGCAATAATTGAGAATAACTGAGTGACTTCTCACGTAAGCATCAAATACCGTGTGCTACTATGCAACCACGCGTATTACTGTACTTTTATCACCGGGTATTTCAACAGTTAACTGTAAAACTTTCACCGTTATTTTTATAAAAAGTTATTTCTGTCATTTTCTAACTCCGATAATAATTCTGTTGTGGGGTCCACCAATGATTGAGCCGTCGTACGAATATTTCCTAATAAAACGAATATTCCCCGACCAATCGAATATTTTATGACAACTTGTTTACTTTGCAAAATTTGTAAATATTACCCACAACTATAACATAATATCAAATCTACACCATGATATTAAAAATGATATTTAGAGAAAATTAATCTTTATTTATAAAAATTGGGGTCTTACAACCTCCCTTTCTTATAAAATTTTGTCATCGAAATTGGTGTACGTACCTGGTATGACGAAGATGTGAGGATACCTTGATTTCATTTCAGATTCTAACTCCCAGGTCATTTTCTCAACATCGTGGTTTCTCCACAAAACTTTGACTTGAGGTATAACCTTGGAGCGTAGAATATGTTCCTTCTTATCCAAGATTTTAACAAGTACCTCTTCACACGTTAAATCTTTCGCTATCTCGTCTGGTTCTAATTCAATAATGTGGTTCAGGTCTTCCACATATTTACATAGCATAGATATGTGAAAAACATTATGAACACGAGACATACTTGGCGGTAAGGCTAGTCTATAGGCCACAGTTCCCACTTGATCGAGGATTTCAATTGTGCCAATGAATCGAGGATTGAGCTTTCATCACTTTCCAAATCTTGTAACTCCTTTCCATGGAGCAACACATAACAACACATGATCTCCAACATTAAATTCCATGTCCTTTCGATGAAGATCAACGTAACTCTTTTGTCGATCTTGTAAGATTTTTATACGTTGTCGGATCATTTGAATCTTTTCTGTAGTCATATGTACCAACTCTGGTCCCAATAATGTTGTTTTACCTACCTCGTCCCAGCATACTGGAGAACGACACTTGCGTCCATACAACGCCCCGAATGGAGCCATGCCGATACTTGCTTGATAACTGTTATTGTAGGAGAATTCCACTAATAGCAAGACCTTGTCCCAACTTCCTTTAAAGTCAAGGACACAGAGTCTTAATAGATCTTCAAGGGTTTAAATAATCCTCTCTGACTGCCCGTCTGTCTAAGGATGATATGCCGAACTAAATCATAAATCCACGCCCATAGCTTTCTGCAAGCTAACCCAAAATCATGAAGTGAATCTTGGGTCTCGATCAGAAACTATGGATACTGGCATACTATGCAGTCTTACAATCTCATTTATGTATATACGAGCAAGACGTTCAAGTGAATAAGTTTCTCGTATAGGTAAGAAATGAGCAAACTTAGTCAATCTATCGACAATGACCCAAATTACATCTATGCCTTGAGAAACCATGGGATGACCAGTAACTAAATCGATGGTAATGTGCTCCCACTTCCATTCTGGAATTTTAAGTGGTTGCAATGGACCTTTTCGTACTTGATGCTCCGCCTTGACACATTGACAAGTTAGACACCGTGAGATAAATTCTACGATCTCTCTTTTCATATTGCTCCACGAAATGTATATCGAAGATCACGATACATTTTGGTACTCCAAGGATGGATTGCAAACGGTGTGTTGTGTGCCTCCATCATGATTTTATACTTTAAATCAGGGTCGTTAGGAACACAAAGTCTGGAGTTGACTAGAAGTATTCCTTCTTCATCGATTCTTGCTTCCAGAATAGCACTTTCTTGTACTTTCTTCCTCATACGCATTAGCTCCAGGTCCGTAGCTTGAGCAGCTTTAACTTTATCGATTAAAGCCGGTTCTACTCATATATTTGACATCATCACGTGGGTCCTAGAGTATTTAACTCTATCTTCATCCTTTGTAAGTCATACAAATTGGGCATTTATGTTGACAATATCGCACTCGTACCCGCATATGATATTCTACTCAACGCGTCAGCTACTACGTTCGCTTTTTCAGGATGTTATTGAATGGTATGATCATAATCTTTTAACAGCTCGAGCCAACGTCATTGTCGAATGTTGAGTTCCTTTTGGGTGAAGAAATATTTGAGATTTTTATGATCTGTATAGATCTCCACTTTCTCCCCATACTGGTAAAGCCTCCAGATTTTAAGCGCAAAAACAACTGCTGCCAACTCTAGATCATGAGTAGGATAATTCCTCTCATATTCTTTGAGTTGTCGTGAGGCATAGGCTATGACTTTCCCATGTTGCATGAGAACACATCCTAACCCTCTGCCTGAAGCATCGCTGTAGATGACAAATCCCTCCGAACCAGATGGTATTGTCAGAACAGATGCTGAAATGAGTCTTCTCTTGAGTTCTTAAAAACTCATTTCACATTCCTCGCTCCAACCGAATTTTGTATCTTTTTGAGTCAGGTGAGTTAACGGAGTAGCAATTCGAGAAAATCCTTCCACGAATCTCCGATAATAACCAGCTAAGCCCAGAAAGCTACGTACTTCGGTCACTGACTTAGGTTGCTCCCAGCTTTGAATTTCTTCAATCTTTGTTGGGTCAACAGATATTCTGTAATTTGATATCACGTGCCCAAGGAATGCTACTTCCTAATGTCAGAACTCGCATTTCTTCAACTTGGCATATAGCTTATTTTCACGAAACTTTTAGAGTATCAGCCTCAAGTGTTGCTCATGATCTTCACGGCTTTTGGAGTAAATGAGGATGTCATCAATAAAGACAACCACAAAATAATCCAAATATTCCTTGAATACTCAGTTCATCATATCCATAAAGGCAGTAGGAGCATTAGTCAATCCAAAAGATATGACTAGGAATTCTTAATGCCCGTACCGAGTTCTGAAAGTAGTCTTTGGAATGTCATCAGTTTTAATATTTAACTGATGATATTCGAAACGAAGATTGATCTTTAAAAAGAACTTAGCTCCTTACAATTGGTCAAACATGTCATCAATGCGAGGCAACGGGTACCTATTTTTGATTGTGACATGATTCAACTCCCGATAATCAATAAAAAGTCGCATACTTCCATCTTTCTTTTTTACGAATAGAACAGGAGCACCCTAGGGAGACATACTAATGAGCGGGTTTTATACCTATGAATCGGCCTCTAAATTGAGCTTAAACTGTGTTATTTCGTTATTTTTGTGATTTATTTTACTTATTTATTGTTGTTTTATGTTTAGGTGTGGTGGCATAGCATTTGGACTTAAAAGGTGGTTTCATGGTGAAACTTAGCAAGAAAATAAGCAAAAATTGGACAGTAGCAAAATGAACCCCCGCTGGGGCGGGGGTACTTACTCAAGAACAGAAGCACCCCCCCCGCCGGGGCGGGCACCAAGAGAGGAAAAACCCCCGTCGGGGCGGGGGTATGGGAAAATTCCAAGACTCCTGTTTTCAATATAATGCTGCAGTGGCTTGAAGGAATGAAGTGGGTATAGTTTAGAACTGTATTTGGCATCAGTTTATGGCCTAATTAGTTGTCTTATGCTGGAGATAAGAAGGAACAACAGAGTGAGATTAACGAGAGACAATCAATTAGCAATTTTAAGCCCTAATTTTGAGAAAATTCATTGGGGGAAGGGTTAAAGGTCAGAGTCACGACAATTGCAAGTTGGAGCTGAAGAGAAGGGTGGTTTTGGATTCATTCTATTTCTTTAATTCAATAATTATAATTGGGATGATGATTACTTTGATGATTTCAATTTTTAATTCATTTGTGATGAACTAATTTACTTATTAGGCTTATGACGGATCTTAATGGTGGAACGATGATTATGTAGTCCTTAATTTCAGTTTAATAATCTATCATTCAGTTTATCTATTATGATTTGTGCTTTAATTTATGAATTGCTTGATCACCAATTTTATGTGGATTTGTATGGACTCAAGAGATGATATATGAATCTAGACCTAGTCACTTTAGCATGTTCTTGAATTCTGTGATTGAATGGAATCTTGATGAATGTTAGGGTAGAGATATTCTTAACGTCGCATGTAATCGGGTAGAAAACTTGAATTTAAACCTTGTTTGATCATAATTCACATAGAGATATAGTGAATTAGCTGATTAAGGTATTTAGCTTGATTCTATCTAATTTGTAAATTTAAGTTAATATGGTATTAGTGCATCGAGAGATGGCTAGTTCTACCGAGTGTTCTTGATTAATAAACTGAGATAGTGAATTGAACTGAAATAAGGTTTAATAATCGGAGTGATACTTAAAGTGAAGTTGTAAGCCTAATTCTCAATTATTTACTTAAAATTACAGTTTTTAAGTTTGTTGATTGCTTGATATTTTCATGTTTTTAGATTTTAATAGTTATAATCATTGAATTGGATAGTTTAATAAAATTTTGATTAATATAAAGCTGGTAGCTGGTAGATTAATTTCATACAAGTCTCTGTGGGAACGATACTGGACTTATCATTATATTACTTGTTGACCACGTGCACTTGCGTGTGAGAGTAATTAGATTTCGACCAACAAGTTGTTGGTGCCGCTGCCGGGGATTTAGTATAGATTTTAATATTTTTCAATATTAGTTTAATTAGTCCAGTTTTAGTTAAACATTTTTTTTCTTTTGTTTTGTTCTTTCTTTCAGGTTCTTGGAGTTAGTTTATGCAAACTTGATTTAAGAAGCCAGACTTGCTTCCTTTTGAGGATGATATTGAGAAACAATTTTAAAGGCTAAGTAAGTGGATTAAAGATACAAGGGACAACTTTGAGAACTTTGAGAAAGACGAAACAATGGTTGCAAAAGATCAAAAAGCACTAAGGAATTTTGCTACTCCTAAGGTGATTGAGCTTCAGTCGAGTATCATCAGGCCGTCGATTGGCGATTGTTGTAAATACTTTTGAGATCAAGCCTGGGATGATTCAGATGATTCAGAACTTAGTTCGGTTTGGGGGACTAGCCAACGATGATCCGAATGAACACTTAGTCAACATTTGGAGATATATGACACCTTCAGATACAATGGGGTGTCAGATGAAGCAGTCGGACTTTGCTTGTTCCCATTCACCTTGCGGACAAGGCGAAGAGTTGGTTACATTATCTACCGTCGGGATCAATAACTACTTGGGATGACCTTGCTCAGAAGTTCTTGGTTAAGTTCTTTCCATCAACTAAAACTGCAAAGATGAGAAATGAGATCACCATGTTTGAGCAGCGGCACGGGGAGTCTTTATATGAGGCATGGGAACGGTACAAGGAATTGCTCAGAAAGTTCCCTCATCATGGACTACCCAAATGGCTGTAGATGAATACGTTTTACAACGGGTTGAATTGGAATCTCAGGACTAGTATAGATGTAGCTTCGGGTGGAGCGTTTATGGCCAAAAGTTATGAGGATGCATATGAGTTAATTGAGACTATGGTAGCTAATAACTACCAGTGGCCTACAGCGAGGATGACACAGCCTAAGGTAGCTGGGGTATTAGAGGTAGACGGAGTAACAGCATTGGCAGCACAGATTTCTGCCTTATCAAAAAAAATGGATACTCTGATGGGTGCACAACCATAACAGGTGGCATATGTTTGCAAGTTATGTGCAGGAGAACATCCTATAAAGCAGTGTGTCGTCAACCCAGCATCGATTCAGTTTGTGGGCAGCTACAATAGGATTCCACAGAACATGTATCAAAATGCCTACAACCTGGGGAATAGGAACCATCCTAACTTTTCATGGAGTAATAATCATAATTAGCAGGTTCCACGACCTTCTTATCCCCTGGGGTTTCAAAATCAGCATCAACAAGTAGCTCTGCATCAAGAAAAGAAAACAGACTTAGAAGAGCTTTTGTTGAAATACATATCAGGAAATGAGGCGGCAATGAAAACATAAGCAGTGGCCATCAAAAATTTAGAAAATCAGATGGGACAGTTGGCCTTAGCATTAAATAATATACCACAAGGGACTCTGCCAAGTGACATAAAAAAGAATCTGAAGGGGAATCATGAGCAGTGTCAAGCAATCACTTTGAGGAGTAGAAAAAATCTTGATGGGAAAATTGCAGAAAATTCGGCACAGAAGGATGTCAAGGATAATGAAAACAAAGTGGTTGCAGAGAAATAGGATGGGGAAAAGCAAGGGGACAAGAGCAAATCAGATATTGAGCCAATTGTGTATCCTCCACTGCCGTTTCAGTAGAGGGTCCAAAAACAGAAATTAGACAAGCAATTCGCCAAAATTTTGGAAGTTTTTTAGAAACTTCAAATTAATATTCCTTTCGCAGAAGCCCTAGAGCAAATGCCTAGTTATGCCAAATTCATGAAGGGTATTCTGTCTAGGAAGAAAAAGTTACAAGATTATGAAACTGTGGCTTTGACGGAGGAATGCAACGCTGTTTTACAACGAAAGTTACCTCCAAAGTTGAAGGATTCGGGGAGTTTTACTATACCTTGCATGATCGGTAACATGGCCTTCAAAAAGTGTTTGTGTGATTTGGGGGCAAGTGTAAACCTCATGCCATTATCCGTTTACACCAAATTGGGTCTACCAGCTCCAAAGCCTACGAACATATTGCTGCAGTTAGCTGACCGATCGGTAACTTATCTAAGAGGAATTGTGGAGGATATTTTGGTTAAGGTGGACAAATTCATATTTTCAGTTGATTTCATAATTTTGGATTATGAGGAAGACAAGAACATCCCAATTATGTTAGGGAGACCATTTTTGGCTACGGGTAGGACTCTCATTGATGTGCAAAAATAAGAATTAACCATGAGGGTACAAGATCAGGAAGTGATAAGTGGGTTTTATACCTACGAATCGACGTCAAATTCGAGCTTAAACGGTGTTAATTCTTTGTTTTTATGTTTTGTTTTTACTTGTTTAGTGTTGTTTGGTGTTTAGGTATGGTGGAGTGGTAATTGGATTAAAAGGATGGAATAATGACGAAAATTGGCAAGTTTGGAGCAAAAAGTGGACAACTAACAGAAGGTTAGCCAGTCGGGGTGGGCTATTTACTATACAAAACCCCGACCGGGGTGGGGGGGTGCAATTCAATTAAAAGAGGACATGCCTGTCGGGGTGGGCTCATTACAAGGCTAAACCCCCGCCGGGGCTGGGGTACGAGAAATTAGTGTCCTGCTTGAATTGGAATGCTGAAACAGATTGGAGATTAGTGATTGTTCTGGCTTGGGACTCAACTATGTATGGAATTAGAGTCTGATTTCATGGTTTGGCATATAAAAATACAACAAACACAAGATTGAAGGATGACACAAGCAATTAGATCATGAAAGACTGATTTTTTGAGCAAGAGCATTGGAGGGAGACTTTGAAGGTGATTTCACAACAATTGCAGATTAAGGTTAGAGAGAATAGTGGTTCTGGATCTATTCTTCTTCTTTAGTTTAATTTCTATAATTGGGATGATGTTTTCTTTATTTAATTCTATTTTTATTTCATTGACGATGAACTAAATTCTTTATTAGGCTTATAACGGATCTTTGAGTGGAACGATGATTATGTAGCTTTGATTTTCAGTTTAATAAACTATCTTTCGGTTTATCTATATTGATTTGTGCTTGAATCTATAAATTGCTTGATCACCAATTTTATGTGAACTTGTATGAACTCAAGAGATGAAATACAAGTCTAGACTTAGTCAATATAGCATGTGTTCTTGAATTCTGTGAATGAATGAAAACTTGATGAATGCTAGGGTAGAGATATGCCTAACATTGCATGTAATAGGATAAAAAATTTGAACTTAAACCTTCTTTAATTGTAATTCACATAGAGATATAGTGAGTTAGTTAATTAAGGTGTTTAACTTAATTCTATCTAATTTATGGATTTGAGTTAATATGGTATTAGTGCATCGAGAGGTGGCTAGTTCTACTTGAGTGTTTGTTGGTCGGAAAACTGATCACTAAACACGCGCAAGTATGCGCGATCTAACATGTAATACAGTGATAAGTAGAGTGTCGCACCCACGAGTAACTATGACTAATATTTACCAAGTACCGACTTTGTATCGCTATAGTCTTATTCGAACAACAATAAATAGAAGTGTGATAAATCTAGTTAAAACTAATTAACAAAGCAAGTAAATGGATAACGAATGGTGATCGAAGGAAATACAAGCTAAGGTCACAACTTCACCCCACACAGGCATTCTGTCGAACACATGGCGTGCTATGCTTCATCAAACTAGCTACCCTTCTCTCTTTGGTCTTAATGGTCACGAAACTTTGTCAACCGAGAACACACAGGTGCTTACGCACCTCTGTCGAGATATGCACAAATATATCCTCTTCAGATCCACCCAAAAGAGAATAGAACAGAAACGAACGTCCAAGCTAGATACAATCCTACACATGTCTATGCGAATTAATCATAACAAGGATTTAAGCATAAGTTCTCTATTAGGTCACACGTGATGCACATATATATGTCTATTCTACGCACAACTTATGCAGTCGAAACCCACAATTATATGCCAATATATTTAGGTGTAAATCTACACTCCTTATGTCGATATCATGTAGATTACCAAAATCATCACTAATGTCTTAGCGAGAATCAATAAGCACAAATATATTAAACCAAATCATATGGTGCCAACCAAAGAGATAAGACAGACAATTTAAACAACAAAGGGTTCCATTATAACCTTAGAGCCAATATTCAGTTCATACCTATTGAACAAAATACAAGTAGTAATAAAGATAACATTTATAGATTACAAAATAAGAGGAAATAAATGGATAAGAGGAAACCCTGTCAAAGCCCTTCAATCTCCAAGCATTCCGCTCGCTTCCCCGTCCGTGTAGCTCACTGCTCTTGATGCTCCAAAGAAATGCCAAACTTCTCCCTAATCTACCTAATCTATATTTACAGACATCAACTAAGAATTAGAGAGAGAAATACATAAGAAAAGAGAAAAACTAATCTATTCTATGCTAATCTATATTAAGCTATGTGATATATGATGTCTGATATCCCAGATCTGGTTTGCAGAGGCCCCTCCTGTGTTATATACGCATTCCTCCTTCAAGCTAGGTCAAAATCAGTTGTCTCTGCCTGGGCACCGGAGCTCGCACTGCGGCGCGATCAATAGACTGGTGGTTGGCGCTGCGGCGCCATGTCATTAATCAAAGAGACCGGAGCTCGCACTGCAGCGCGAGCCCAAGAAGGAACAGTAGCGCTGCGGTGCGAAGATGATGTCAGCAAGGACCAGGGGGTGGCGCTGCGGCGCGAGCTTTAAGCTGGGCTTTGGCGCCGAGGCGCACCTACATGCAAAATGACTATTTTGCCCCTAAATGCTAAGAAACACCTTTAACGCCCTGTAATACGTCGATTAAGTATAATAACACTATAATCATATAAAACCATATAAAATCTACGAGATCAGGCAACTATTTAAGTCATAAAGTATCTGATTCGTGGGTATAAATCCCACTCATCAAATACCCCAAAACTTAAGTCTTTGCTTGTCCTCGAGCAAACTATCTAACACAATACTAAAAATAGTAGAACACACGCGAAAGAAAAATAAAACAGTATAGTAGTATCATGGCTTCTAAGCTCAATCATAGCTACTCCTAGAGAACAGGGCAAACAAAGATATGAATAAGGGTTCGCTTAATTTCAAGCAAAAGATTGTATTCGATCCATTCTATATGTGTGTGTGGAGACCAACCGTCCTAACTAATCATAGCTCAAATAAGTTTGCACAGTCGATTGCTAATATCAATAAGCAAACTCCGTAACTTAAACATTCAACAAGCAATAAGAATAAGACGCAAGTGCAGGAAAAGATCAAAAGACTCTAGCATGACGATAGTAAAATTTGACTCGGACAATCCTTAATTACCTTAGGCAATTCAGAACTACCTATTAATGGGCTTTTGATCAGTGACACCCAAGCCAGACGACTTTAGGGCACTAGGTGTAGAACACCCCTATGAATCTAATAACTCTAGCAGTAAAGGCCACGTAATCAACATAAGCCAACTGAGACTTTACAACAAAAACGAAGATTATTCTACGAGTGCATTTTATGCTCCATCTCAACATCGATCCTGCGTTTATGGGCGAGTGCGTTTTATGCTCCATCTCGACCCACCGCAAAACTTTCGATATTAAATCTTTTGTTCTTTTTATTCTCATTTCATTCATTTTTTTTATATGTCAACATGCCAGAATCCAAGATCCAAAACTGTATAAACGTCTAAGTCTTTTATTACCTTGTAAAAATGAAAGTTTATAAGAGTGAACAAAATCTCAAAGCAATAAACACGCGAACTAAATTTAAAAAATAACTAGTTAACACAGTTGGTCGGTGCTTGCTAAGAAGGACGGATCAATAACAGTCTAAACTTATCGATTGAACAACCTCTAGCTCATATATGCTTGACACGACTCTAAGAGATATGCATAGATACTTGGTGCTTGTCATCAGCCACAATCAAAAATTAATGATAACTATAACACCCTTGCTAAATAGCAGCTCAAAATAGGGTAAAAAGACCATTCACATTGCACAATCATCAAAATCTGTATAAGCCCCAAAAAGATGGCTATAAACCACAAACATGCTAATAATAATCAAAGCATTAATAAATAAAAACCAAACACAGTTCATGGCATCCATAATAATAAAATTCCAAACATAATCCCGCAATTCAAAACGACTGCACCACAATATTGATAACAAAAACATAACAAAGTACTAAAATAGCAACATGTCATGGCAATGAGCAGAAATAAACAGTTAATAAGCTAAAACACCCCCAAACTTAAGGTGAGCAATGCCCTTATTGCTAAACATATATCAATCGATACAAGAGGGCTACCTTGAAGATAGCTCACTCAGTAGCGGCATCGTCCTTGTCAGCCTTGGCGGGCGGTGATGGTGAAGGGTATGGTGGGAAGACATGAGGCTCTAGGAATTGGTATGGCATGAACTTAGTGTTCTCACCACAATAGCCGGTGTATATACTCCACATGGTGTTCACCAGCTCAGCCTGGTACTTCATAGCTATATCCTGCCTCTGAGCCACTACTGCTATGTGCCTCTGCTGCCTTTGCGCCTCGGCGTCGTGCTTTTGATGCAGCAAGGTGAGGGAATCCATAATGTCTAGCAGTAGTCCCTGTGAAGTTAGGCCTGCGTCTGGTGCTTACGAGGGCTCTGGCTCTGCTGTAAGAGGTGGTGCTGTAGGTGGCCTGTAGCCTTCGCCTCTGACATGAGACTATGCCCCATCCCACACATTGAAGTGTGAGATCGTCTGATGGTCAATGACTGACATGGGCGGCAGAGCTATCTCTTCAGGCCCCCAATGGATACCTGCCCTCTTGCAAAGCCGAGTGATCAAGGATGGGTGTGGAAGACCTGCAGCGACTATGCTCTTTATTGCCTTCATGATAGACTCGTGTATAAGAACACTAATGTCCACATTCAGGCCCATGACAATGGAAAATAGTAGGATCACTCTGTCCTTAGTCACATCGCTCAGATGACGGGTTGGAATCATGTTGGCGCATATGAAACTGAACCAAGCCTTCCCATAGCGACTGAGCACTGAAGTCGGGAAACTAGTCTTTTCACCCGTATAGTCGTTTTTCTTCCATGCGGTCCCGGACTTGCACAACCTCCTAATGATATCCTCAAGGTCATAGCTGTGGAGTCCCGGCTCCATATAATCCTTTCCCTTATAGTTGGGCATGGCAAACAGTGCATTGATATCTTGGCTTCCAAAAGCCACTGCTTTCCCCCTGACTTGGACCACAGAAGTACCCTCGACACTTGCATTGGCATAGAACTCCTGAACCACATATACAATAGCTGACTCGGGTGACCTTGTGAAGTGGATCCATTGGCGTCCCGAAATCATGGCCACCAACTCGCCATCCTTTTTGTCCGGCCTCAAGCCCCGCTCAGGAATCAGATGTCGTACGGCAAAGGAGTTTTTGTACCTTTTCCAGGCCTCCTTATTGATGAACTTAGTGCTGTCCCAAGCCTTTGGTGGTGCCGCGAACGATGATCCTCCCATACTAAGGCATTGCCTCTTTTGTGCCATGTCAGAAATCGCAGCAATTGGTATGAACACAAGCAGAAAATTAAAGCACACACTCCCCTAAACTTAGTTCAGATAATCCCCAATGAAAGTCCAATGTCAAAACAGCCCAACCAGTCAAATTCTCTCTCATGCAATTTGTCGACCACCTAGCGTGCGTTCTGAAAATCAAATTTTGACAACCCTTGCTTGATAGTGTTCTAGCCCGATTTTTGTCAATAGAAATCACCCCAAATCACAGATGGAATCAACCCCAACAATGAAATCACAGAAAAAGGACACTAATTTCTGAGAATTAGCCCACTTTACCATTAAATCCCAAACCCTAGGTTAGAGCAGTCTTGGCTTAAAGCTGTGACATGCAATTGATGGCTCTCGGCTTATTGAAGGATTTCAATTTGTTGAAGGCTCTATGGACTGTGCTATGTAGAAGGTTGGGGGTTTTGAAGAGAAAAGGAGATGTTGGGTTGCTTGCTGCTGAGAGGTGTCGAGAGAAAGGAGAGGAATGGCATAAACTGCTGGCTTAAAACTGCACTTAAAAACCAATTCTCGCTGTCAGCGCCGCGGCGCAGCCTGCCCTTTGTTGGTTGGAGCTGCGGCGCGAATTAGCAGGGGCAAGGCTCACTGCCGGCGCTGCGACGCGAGAGTAGTAGTGTTCCTTGGCGTTGTGGCGCGAAGGAAAGATGTTGGACAATAAGTACTGGCACCGCAACGCGAGTTACATAGTACTAACTGGCGCTGCGGCGCGAAGGCTATTTCCTGAGTTTTCCTGCACAAAAAACCATGTATCAGCTAACATATATTACACAGCTTAACTATAATACTATATATAAAATAACCACACCAAAGGAAAACATGCTACCTGCAACAAAAACATGCTCAATACAACATGGCATTAAACTATCTGGCAGCAATGTTTGCTAAGTAAAAACAACAGAAAAATATATAAACTAGACATAAGTAAGAAAAACAGGGAAAATGATACTGAGATGGGGGTGCCTCCCCACCAAACGCTTGTTTTAAAGTCGTCGGCTTGACTATACCGATGTCGTTCTATCCGGCTCATAAGCAAAAATGACCATTTTATGCCGTCCATTCGTCAATTCCTTTAGATTGTTGGCAGACATGGATGATGGTTCATCCTCGTTTTCTTCACCCATTGGCACGAAGAATCTTTCACCGCTAGAATTATCCACTAATTCGCCTTTGTCATCAAGTTGAAAGCGTTCTTTGTGCTCTATTGGGTCCTCTAGGGTTTCCACAGTCGTGAGCATGGTTTCTAACTGTTGATTACTCTTGATAGTGTACCCACTGTTGATCCTCTCTTCTTCTAGTTCAACCTCCGCAGGTTGGTCAATTTGAACATTGACATTGCCCTCAACACTTTGGTGAGACTCATCGCCTTCTCCTCGCATATCCATCGTGCACTACTATACTACTTCATCGTTGAACTCAATTATGACCGGTAGGAAGTTTGGCGGTGGATTTATAATGGCAATGACGAGTTGCCCCAATTGACTTTCGAGGCTGAGAAATGCGGCTTCTTGTCTAGCCATCCGAACCTCATTTCTCTCAATAAAGTTGGTTAGAAGCTCTTCAAGCCTGTTCTCTTCTTCTTGTGTTGAGTACTCAGAAAAGCTCTCATATGTCAACTCATATTTCAGCAGAGACTGATATTCAAACTGATTCGGATAGGAGTAATTCAGATCATGATGTTGCTCTTGACTATAGTCCCAAGAGTTTGGATAACCCTGGCAATTTGGATGATAGGAAATCGGTTCAAAGTCAGCTCGTTCTTGACAGTAGGCATTCTGAGTGGACTGACACTCAAGATTGTCAGAAAACCTCAAGACATTTGCAATTTGAACTGGCAATTGCTCGAGTCCTTCTTCCGAGCTTGGTTGTGTCGTCCCCTCATAAGGCTATTGATAACAATGATCGTCCATAACCTATAAACTCAAAATCAAAAAGAAAGGAAGATCAAACAAATAAAAGAAAAATATATATATATATATATATATTATATATATATATATATATATATATATATATATATATATACACGTTCAAAGTAAGACTAAATTAATGGAAATCAATATTAGACAATATTAGAAAAATAGTTCCCCGGCAACGGCGTCAAAAACTTGTTGGTCGGAAAACCGATCACTAAACACGCGCAAGTATACGCGGTCTAACAAGTAATACAATAATAAGTAGAGTGTCGTACCCACGAGGAACTATGACTAATATTTACCAAGTACCGACTTTGTATCGCTATAGTCTTATTCGAACAGCAATAAATGGAAGTGTTATAAATCTAGTTAAAATTAATTAACAAAGCAAGTAAATGGATAACGAATGGTAATCGAAGGAAATAAAAGCTAAGGTCACAACTTCACCCTACACAGGCATTCTGTCGAACACCTGGCGTGCTATGCTTCATCAAGCTAGCTACCCTTCTCTCTTTGGTCTTAATGGTCACAACAATTTGTCAACCGAGAACACACAAGTGATTATGCACCTCTGTCGAGGTATGCACAAACATATCCTCTCCAGATCCACCCAAAAGGGAATAGAACAGAAAAGAACGTCCAAGTTAGATACAATCCTACACATGTCTATGCGAATTAATCATAACAAGAATTTAAGCATAAGTTCTCTATTAGGTCACACGTGGCGCACAAATATGTCTATTCTACGCATAACTTATGCAGTCGAAACCCACTTATGTGACGCCCCCAAAATAGGTATACATCACCCATCTTTAGTCGCCAAGTACATGATACAAAATTCAAATACAACTTAATTATACAACAGTCCTGTAAAATACGACAAAACATAATCTAAGAGTTTTACTAAGAATATTGTCATCTAGACAATATCCACACTCAATGGAGTCCTCATTACATTTATTGTCACACTATTTAACAGAATAGTGAGGACTATTAATGCTATCATCTGGACCGTCACTCCGTTCCCCGACTAGTCTCGGCTACGTTCTCATTACCTGAAGAGAACATTGAAAGAAAGGGTAAGCTCAACTAGCCCAGTAAGAAATATTATGACTAAGATAATGCAGAATAAATTATCATTAGCCTTCAACAATGTTAAATTGATAGAATATAATAGACAACAAGTTTAACTGCAGCGGAATAAGCAATCCATTAGAAGAGTCAAGTAGAGCATGATATCTACTATCTTCTATGATTTAAAATATTTTCATCAATTTTTATCGCTGATACTCAACTTAATAAATAAACCACATCATCAAATCATCCTGCACTACGGGCCAAGGATATTCATTAAATCATCAATGGTCATGACTATACCGAATAATCCCCGGTCATAATCATACCAAAAACTATCCATCAATGCACTACAGGCCACTGAGAACTTTTACCACATCATTTATAACATTACAGGTCATGACTATACCGAATGATCCCTAGTTATAATCATACCAAGTCCATCTATGCACGTAAGCCAAAGATATACAACTATAAAACCAATAATCAACAATCCATCTTTGTACTTAAGCCAAAGATATACAATTTTAATAATCAACAGTCCATCTTTGCACGTAAGCCAAAGATAACTTTCATCACCATATAAGCATGAGAATGATGACAATGATATAAACATTAATCAAACGAAAACAAGGATAAATATTAAAGACTGTAAATTTATCCAAATATTATCAACCACTTAATAAACTCATAATCTAATATTATTAATATTATAACACTATTTTAATCACTTCTTAAACTTATAAACAATTTATTTCAATTGTTTACACTTTACCAAATAATGCATTTAATCATTCAAAAAATGATATACTCATAAGATTTCATCACCAATGATCAAATCCCTCATCAAAAATCTGCATATACCCTATATAGGATTTCCAAGCCATAAAATCCTATTTTCCAATTTTGTTACTTTACATAACATATTTAATTCATTTACTCATAACTAGTTCATTTTCATGAAAAATACCAAATCAATCCCAAAACTATTTCTTTTCTGGGATTTAGCAGAATATAGTCTCACATTGAACATATTTTTTTTTTCAGAATTGCCGAATATTTAGACATTTATCATAAATTATACTTTTGTCCAAAAATTCTGAAATTTACAGGGTATTCTCCTGTTATATATGTACTCCCAATAAAAATCTTATCAATTTTAGAGTTAACCACAATGAGTTAAAAAGGTTTACTTTTAAAATAGTCTTTTTCCATAAAATTCATAACTCCTAATCTATAAATCCAAAAATCGCCATTTTTAACATAATCTAGAAAACTCATCAAATTATCATTTCAAATTTTTCAAAAATTGAGGGTCAAAAAAATTACGAAACGGCCCCTAGCAGAAACCCCTTTTGAATAAAAAATACTATTTATATGAATACGAAGGATCATTCACCATGCATGCGGTAATCTACATAGACAGGTTATTCTAACAGAATAATAAAGAGTGGAACCAAGTCATGCGTAAATACACAGACAGGATATTCCAACAGAATAATAAATAATGGAATAACAGAAAAATTCACCATGCATGCGATAGACCGCACAGACGGTTATTCCTAACAGAATAATAAATAATGGAACCAGGTCATGCGTAAACACACAAACAGGATATTCCGACAGAATAATAAATAATGGAATAATAAAAGAATTCACCAGGCATGCAATAGACCGCACAGACAGGTTATTCCAACAGAATAATAAATAATAGAATAACAACAGAATTCACCAGGCATGCGATAGACCGCACAGACAGGTTATTCCAACATAATAATAAAGAATGGAATAACAGAAGAATTTCACCATGTATGAGATATTTCGCATAGACAGGTTATTCCAACATAATAATAAAGAATGAAATAACAACCCTTACAAGAATTGAAAGAAAATAACTCTCTTCATGAATACGAAGGAATAATACCCCTTACCTTAGAAGAAACTGGATACTAGAATAGTGAGGTAGCAGACTTCTCTTTTTCTTTCTTTCTATAATAATTGCTCTATAGCTTTAGTGAATTGGTGAGAAATAAATGAAGAATGAGCTTCTATTTATAAGAAAATATAGTTTCAATAATTGCACGTTTTGGGGCTCAGAATATTACAGTATAATACCTCCCTATTTTTCTTTATTTTTAATTTAGTCCTGCAAGTATTATCAAACTTGCACCACCTCCCCTAATAGTAAATAATGTGAATCAATAGTTCAATCATGTGACTCAATAGTTATAATCATGTGAAAATACGAATTACAGTATAGTACCTTCAACTATACCTCCTATTTTTAACTTAGTCATGCAAGTATTATCAATCTTGAACCAACTCTCCTAATAGTAAATAATGTGAATCAATAGTACACACATGTGAAAAAATAGTTATAAGCATGTGAAATAATATTAATTAATTACTCATTTATCCGATTAATTTCCGATTGGTCAATATAACCTCCAGACATCAATTATTATCGAAATAAATGTCGATTTCCACTAACACTAATAATTTCAACACAATAGAACTATCAATTTTATCTTTAATCAACACGAA